>OY728151.1:1320081659-1321331659 GCA_963277665.1 Viscum album | reverse complement strand
CTTAGGAAGCCATCAAAATTGGGCAAGATCAGCTTCAGGTAGTGGAGAACTATGAACATGGTTCTCCATAGATGATTAATGTTACCATATGTGTCTACTCCACCTTAGATGTAGCTACTACAGAAACATGTTCTAGTAACTCTTTTCATTCCATAGACCTCCTTTGAGGCTTGGAGATTTTGGTGGAGAAGTTGGGTCAATCCTTATGATTAAAGACTCCAATAGGAGTGGATTTGATGATTACACACCAGTGCCAGTAGTGTGAGCTTACTCAAAGAAGTGAGAGCTTCGAATGGGATCTCTAAGTAGCATTATCGAGGCCGTACGCCATAATCTTGTGTATGGACTGGTTATCAATATTCCATTCCCAGATAAACTATTTTAAGATAAAAGTGTGGTGTGTCCGCAAGGATTGAACCAGGTTTTCCTTCACTGGTGAGAAGGGAACCTTTTCAAAACAAGATTGAATTTCTTTGGAGGAGGATGTAGCCTATCACTCACTAGTTGGCTATCCTCAACCTCAGTGTAGTGGAAGATAGGAGTCCGATATTTCTGGTAGTGGTGGATGAATATGAGGATGTATTTCCTAAGGATGTTCCAGGAATACCTCCTCATAGGGAGGTAGAGTTCTTCATCGATCTATACCCAGGGAGAAAACTGATATCCACAACAGCATATCATATGACTTCCACAATGATTCTTGAATTGAGTGTATAGATGGAGCACTTATAGAGGAAGGGTTTTTTAAAATCCAGTGTTTCTACATGGGCAGCCCTGATGTTTTTTGAAAGAAGATGGACGAGAGCTTCAGGCTATGCGTGGACTTCTGTCACTAGGAACAGGAAACCGTGAAGAACTATAATACACTGTTGATGATTAATGTCTTATTTGACCGGCTGATGGGAGCGAGGTGTTTTTCAAAGATAGACCTTAGATCTGTCTATCATTAGCTTTGGGTATGTGATGAGGTCATACCAAAGACATCCTTTAGATTCTAGTATGGCCATTAAGAGATTTTCATGATTTTTTTCTGTTTGAACAATTCCTAAATAGTGTTCATGGGGTTTATGAACAGGATATTCTAGCCTTACCTCAATCGTTTCAGGGTAGCCTTCATTGATGACATCTTTTGGTACAAGGTGTCGGAGGAGGAGCACGTTACACACCTTTAGACAGTCTTGGATACACTCCAATAGAACCAGCTTTATCGTAAGCTCTCGATGTTCTAGTTCTAGATTCAGGAGTTCAACATCATGGGAAATGTCATCTCAGAGGCTGGAGTCGTAGTGTATCTAGATGAGATAGAGGAAGTGCTATCTTGGGAGCCACCCCATAGTGTGTATGATATGTGGATTTCATTGGGGTTGGATGGGTACTATCAGAGGTTCATACCAAACTTTTCTAGAGTATAAAATCCTTTTAAAGCTTTGACAAAGAAGGTACAACCATTCATGTGGATCGAAAGGTTCTAGTTGAGTTTTCAGGTACAGAGATATAAACTGAAAAGTTCCCCCATCTTGAGAGTACCAGAAGCGGGTGTTGGTTATGTGGTCTACTATGAAGCATCAGGGACTGGACTGGGTTGTGTCCTTAGGTAGGAGCAAGCAGTAATCACCTAAAACTCATGATGTTTAAGGTAACATGCGAAGAACTATGTGACCCATGACATGGAGTTAATAGAATTGGTCGTTTCCTTGAATATGTGGTGGAACTAAATAATGGTGGAATGGTTTATTGTCAACTACAACCTCAAGAGTATCACGTATATATTCTCATATGTGGACCTAAACTTGAGGCATCAGCGACGACTATTGTTCCTCAAGGACTATGAATCTGAAATAGTCTACACTCCTAAGAAGGGGAACGTGCTGAAAGATGAACTAAGAAGGAGGTCTAGTTTTTTAGCTGAGGAGCGAGGAAACAAAACTACTAGACACAATGCAGATATGCTTATTGGATGGATATGGAGCATATTACCTTCATTCAATGACTGTCAATCCTCCACCCTTAATGCGAGTTAGTGAGGTATAGCGTGTTGATGTAGAATGTGTGGCCCAACATTCTCATATATCCTCAGGATAGGCTCCTTATGCATTTTTTATAATTAGGGTGCATGGCTTCCATTTTAGAGGATGCATAATAATATTAGTGATATTATGGAAGTAGGTATTGATGGAGTTCCATACATCCCCTTTGTAGGTACATCCTGGTGTGGTGAAGATGTATTAGGACATCCAAAGTCAGTACAGGTGTCCAGGGATGAAGAAAGCGATGGAAGACTTCGTTTCACGGTGCATCAATTTTCAGCAAGTGAAGGTCGAGCATCAGGTCCCAGTAGGCTAGACATAACCATGTGAGGTATCAAATTTGATGTGGAATGGTACCTTCATGGACATTGTGACATGGTCACCACACACGTATTGGGGCAATGACTATATCTGGTTGATCATTGATCGACTCACCATGTAGGCACAATTCCTACCCATCCGGGAGCAGGGATCGATAGAACGCATGGGGTGGCTCTATATCTAGTATTTATTACAACTTAATGGGGTTACTTTTATGATCATCTCAGACTATGATGCATTCTTTAAATCCCATTTGTGGAAGGGGTTACATGAGGTGTTTGGGTCTCAGTTGTGTTTGAACACAACTTTTCACTCTCAAACGGTTGGTCAGACAGAGCGAAGCATACAGACCATGGGTGACATTCTTCATGCGTGTGTCCATAATTTTGGTTTTAGTTGGTAGGATCACCTACCACTGGAAAAGTTTTAAAAAAACAATAGATATCACTCCACCATTGACATGGCACCATTTGAGGTCTTGTATGGGAACCCATGCAGATCAACTCTATGCTGGACAGACCAAGGGGTGTCCACATCTATGGGTCTAGTGTTGGAATGGGATACCACTAAGAAGGTGTAGATCATTCAAGAGTGGATTATGAATAGACATATCAGACATATGTTATATGCCTATAGGATATAGAGACCCTTGGAGTTCATGGACGGGTCCATGTTTTCCATTGGGTCTCACCTCGATGATGATTGGAGAGATTTGGCTGCGGTGGAAAGTTATATCTTTGGTTCATTAGACCTTTACAGATCCTTATTAGAGTTATTGAGGTATCGTACTACCAAGATCATCCCCCAAAGTGGCACTGGGTGTTTTATTGTTTCCTCTATTGAAATTGTGGAGGTACGCACATGATCCATTTCACATAATCAACTATGGAGAGCTAGAAATTGACAATGGGTGACATTTGTAGAGTTCTTAGTGGAGATAGAGTATCGACGTGAGCGGGTTCTTTTTGGATGGCCGATTTGACTATTTCATGGTAAGTGGCAGCAATCGAACCTCTAATAGGGCACATGGGGGGCGGGAGGCTCAGACTCATACTCAGTACCACCATTTGTTTGATTATCCATTGTTTTGGATTTTGGAGACGTAAATCCCTAAGGTGGGGAGAATGTAAAGTCTTAAATTTCCATGAAAATATTTTTAAATTTATACGGAATTATTTAGAGACCACATGATTTGATAGAACAAGATTCTGAGTCTTGGTGAGCCTAAAATGAAATTCTGAACTTTTTTAAAGTACGTTCAGTAAACATGTGCGTGGGTTTTTCTATCCTTTGAACTGGTGCTTGGATAGGAAATCTGAGAGCATCATTGAACTCTAAAATCCAGGATTTTCATAGAAAGGACATATCTTCGAATGAAAATGGTCAAATGGAAATTATAATTTTTGAGTTTTTGGAAAATAATAAAATAACGTTAAATAGTAATTTTATTTATTTTCTCAAACTTTGAGCGACAGACGTTGACGTAGTGGTGTGGTGATGAGATGAAACCGAGGAATATTAAAGGAAACCCATTAATGGGTTGTTAATATGCTGAGTAATGATGCATCATTGTAGTCTAATAGAAATGTTATGACGTGTTCCATTTTTAATTAGCTAACGTTTTGGAGAGTTGGAAATTAAACCATGAGCAATTCTCTGATGAACCTCCTACGAGATTCATCTCTAACGAAGAATGAAGAATGCAAGCATAACATCATCGACTTCAACAATCCTCAAGGAATGAATCCAGGAATGGGAGAATGTCATCAGTCCCTTGATCCTACAAGCACGAAATGATACGAAAACAAATGTCAAACGAGGTATGGGGTTTGATTGGATTCATGTTTTCCTCATTCATGTTCTAAACGACTAATGCGGATTAGCCCGCAAATATGATGATCCGTAGAACGTTCATTCTTGTTGTAGAGTGATATTTTCGAGATTTCTTTTTTGGGCTTGATGTATTGTTGATCAGACATCATTCCCAAGCCTCCCATATTTAAAACATCTAATGCAGAGGATGTAGGATGACATGAACAAGGCATGGCCACCTCTTGCTTTTGCATTCTTGGTGGATGAAATTTTGAAATGGTTACAGGGAAATATCATTGCCATCATAGGGATGGTGGAAGCCCTATGGTCTCGTAGGAATATACTGTTCGAATAACAATCCACCTAAAGAACTATGGTGGACCATAGAAGAAACCACTGGTGGCGGCAGCCAGTAGAGGCCGAGGGTGGGAAGAGAGGCAGCGGGCCCGTTGGCGCACCGCATCGGCATAGAGACGTGGTGCCAATAGGCACTGCATGGAGGGAGCGGCCCACGTACGAGATAATCAATTAAGGTTGGGGAACATGGTCAAAGACCACTTGGGGAAGTCCACCAGGTTGGATCGCCTGACCGCATCGCAAAGCCACTGTCACGTGACCATGGTGGACAAACTGCCCGACGTCGACCAGGGGGCGAGTTGGGGAGCCGGACATGGCCTCTTGCCGCATCCCGACCGAACAAAAGGCTGGTCCACCAGTGGTGGACCTGGAAGACTTGTGGGTCAGCCCCACCCTATCAAGTCGAGCTGAAACCACAGCCCCATAGTTTTCACCTAGGATAGGGTCGGGTATAGGTCGGATCAGATCAGTCCTATCGAGTGGGACTAGACCCAGACCATGACGACCCCTTTTTGGATAAACATGAACAACATCATGACCGGTAATCTGATTAATGAACCCTATGTGGAATGAGGGCCCTTGGAAAATGATGTTCCTTTTGAGATACTATAAATAAATTTATGGTCCAGATTAGCATAGGGCTAGGTTGGATCTAACTCAAATCCAACCAGGCCCTTTTTACAAGGATTCCCATATCTTACAGACCGAGCATCTATTTGATGTTTTGTGTATTGCGTTGGAACCCTTTAGACAAGGCGGTCCTTTGGGTTATTCTATGTTGGACTTCGTGGTATTTGAGGTATGACCGATGGCATTAGGAGAAGATTATCCAAGAGTCAAGCATTCTAGGTGTGGGAATCCATTGGCTTGATAGGATGTGAAGAGTGACCCTTCATTGATCTGCATAAGAGCGGCCCTTCGTGGATCAGTATAAGAGACACCCTTTGGGGATCAGCATAAGAGAGACTACTCATGGATCAGCATATGTGCGACCCTTGATGGTTCATCATAAGAGATACCCTTTGTGGATTACCATAAGAGTGACCCTTCATAGATCAGCATAAGAGATACCCTTCATGAATTTTCATTGGAGAGACCTTTTGTGGATTAGCGAAGAGGGGCCCTTCGTGAATCAACAACAAAGCCTCTCAATAGAATAATAATATCTAGCTAGATGACAAATCATCTTTACTTATATACTAAAGTTATACCTGGTGTGGGCTGTGTCTTTTTCATCATGATTTACTTTGAGATCTTGTTTGTGGTATTCTTCCTTTGTGGATGTATGTGAGACCTGGGTTGGTATTAGGGTCTCTACATAGTATTGTTATGCGCACCCTTGTACGGGAACCACTCACACCTATTTTTTATTGTGGATATGACATACAACATTGACTTGGTCTTTGGGGAGTCAGGGCATGACGATGCTCAGAGGTGAATCGATAGATGTGGTGTGCTACAATGACATCCAATAGTGAGCCGTACCTACCCTTCAGGTAGGATAATTGGAAGACGATCTCCAAAGCTTTTATTTTTTTGTCTTAATTTCCTTTCTGTTGGAATTATATTCAGGACCATTTACTGTCGGTTTACTCCTTTTACACTCTGTGGTGGTACATTGTGGTGTTTGTACTAATTTATTCCCTTTGTGGTTTTGTATGTGAAGTATGACCTATCTCTATGTGTACAGGGTTAAAGGAAATGCCTTCTCTTTTTTGGATACAACTTTCTGGTTCTAGTCACCATCCCCTGGCCTATGGATGGTGTTCTTGGGGTAGTCACGACATGGGCACCGGGGGATGGGTTGTGACAATATAATTCATTGAAATATTAAGAAAACAATACCTTATTAATTTCTTGACAAATAAGAAATAAAAGAAAAAATTAATATAACATGTTGTGTGGTTGTAATGTCTATTTATAATTATTTAAGTGTATATAAATGAGCATAAAATAATCATATCTGATTAAATAATATTAAATCATCATCAAATCAAAATAAAATGATAATCAAATAATTTTTTACATGGAAGAATAAAAGGTGAATCAATATTATTTTCATTGTTGTTATAATGATCAAAAATGTAGAATTTAACAAAAAAAGTTTTTTAAAGTCATTTAAATAGTACAAAATGAGGAAAAAATTAGATTATCATAAAATAAAAATAAAAATTTTAATGAATAATTTTGGGAATTTTGGAATTTTCATTTCCTCAATCCAATGTATGTTCTGTTAAGAATGGTAAAAATGTTTTTATTGATTGAACTTTTTTAAACAATTGATATTGTAAAAATAGACAAACAGATATTATATTTTCTTGAAAAATTAAGGCAATTATTTCTGATTTATTCATGAAATGTTAGGATTAATGGAACATAAATGTGATTTATGCTATGTCAAAATAAAAAAAAATGTTTTAAATTAAAAAGTGATCAAAAAAATTGATTCCAACCATGAAAATGATCTTATATTATCATGATATTTTAAAAAATAATCATTTATTAGTTTTTTACATGTAAAAATGAACAAATCATTTAATTTGGCTATAGATTTTGGAAAAAGGATTTTTATATTTTTAAATTTGTAGAAATAATTGATAAGATCAAAAACTACAATATGATTTTACATTATTATGGAATAATATAAAATTAGTAATGATTAATTTGTGACATATAGGAATAGAAGAGACATCAATTTTACATTCTTTTTGTATAAATGGTCAAATGATCATTTTTTAAAATAATTTATGCGTAATAAATATTAATCGAATGCTAAACCCAATGAAAAAAAGATTATATCATCATAAAAAAAGAATTCTACGACAATCAATTAAATTCTGACATGTATGAATGGGAGATACATAATTCAAAGTCGTAGTGCAGTTAAAATGACTTAGAAGGAAAATTAAATTAAACATTTATTAAAAATATGTTATATGGTCATAATAGTGGAAATGATTTTGGATTGTTGTGAAATAATTAAAAATATATTAATAATTAATTTGTGGATTATAAGAATGAACAATAAGGAAATATGATATGTGGAGTGGTTGGAAAGGGTGAAAAATCAATTCTTTATTGAAAATCAATTTAAAAAATGTGATATGATCGAGACTGAGAAGATACCTTAAATTATAATGAATTCTTACGAAAATAATCCCATTTTAATTTGTGGAATCTAAAAATATTTTTTAAACATTCACAATTAATAAAATTCACCAAAATCCTCATGAAACCCTATAAATAATAACCAATCATTAATTGTGGACATGTAGAAAAAAGTGACACATCATTGTGATGTGTTGTGTGGTCAAAATTACCAAATACTGCTCAATATTAATAAGTTATTAGAAATAAGTGATATATTCAAAACTATTAAAAGGAATTTAGAATATGGTTTGATCCTAATTCAATAATCCCTAATTAATTTCTCACATTTTGGAATAAAAATAATGTTAACAAAACATATGTTATCACCAGAATGAATAAAAAATAATTATAAAATTAAACATTATTGAAACCCATTTATACTGTTAACATTGATTAATAGACCTCTAATTACTGTGAAATATTATGAAAATTATCATTGATTAAATTATGACTTGAATAAAAAATCAATAACACATAAATATATCCTACAGTGTTGTTAAAACAATATAAAAAGGAGTTTTATCTCAAAAAATGATTAAAAATATGCAATATAGTTAAAATCAAAAAAATTAATTTGACATAGAATTATTGGGAAATTATTGATATTTGAATCATGAAATATAAGAATGGATGAGAGATTAATTTGAAAAGGTCCAAAACAGAATTATAATGTTATGAAATTTTATAGAAAATATTATTAATTAATTTCTGCAAAATTGCAATGGTTTCCACATCAATCTGATGTATAAATGGATGTAATTTTTAGAAAGTATGTTTTGAACAAAAAAGAGATTTAAAACATGTGACATGGTCCTATATTATCCATTTAAATTAAATTAATATGTAATATAATGGCAATGATCATCAAATAATTTTTGGAATCTAAAAATGAATGTCATATAAATCAGATTTAAATTGTTTTCAAAATGACAAAAAGTAATTTTTAATATTTTTAAATGTTTATGAACATGTATGAAATTGTTAAAATAAATAAAATGAGAACATATCATTGTAAAATCTAATAATAATGATGATTTTTTAATATGTCACTTGTATGAATTAAGGGCACATCAATCTAGTTTGTACTATCATTTAAATTATAAAAAAAAATAGATTCAAAGGTGATTAGAATGTGATGTGATCATAATTAAGAAAATGGAAATAGATTGTTATAAAATCATATGTGAATTTCCAATTATTAACTTTTTACAACTTTTAATGAATTATAATCATTATTACTTATATAGTGGTCTAGAAGATTAAAAATATGTTTAATATAGATGTGTAATTAAAAATATGTTTCACTATCAGAATCGGTAAAATCATATCATATTTTCATGAAATCATAGAAAAATTGTCAAAATTTAATTTCATAAATATAATAACATGACTATACTAGTAAAAACTAATCAATTGAGCTTAAAATGTGTGAAACCTTATGAATGTAATCTAATGTGAAGTGTGATTGAAATAACTAATAAAATAGTTTTTTGTAAAATCGAGAATGAAAATATGATTTTTACAAAACCAATAAAACATGTTTAGTTTTACATTAAATCACGGTACAATGATCATAAATTAATATGTGTCATTTAAGATGGAATATAATATTAATCTGACATGTGATTTGTTCCGTATGACATAAACAACACTTTAAGATTAAAAGGTGATTAAAAATAATAGAATTGTTCAAAAAAAGAAAATGATCTTGGTCTACTATGAAATTTTAGAAACATAATAATTTATGAATATCTAGAATATATGATAAAATATTACATAAATCAAACATGGGATATGGCCGGTATGACCAAGAAATAGTTTTAGATTAAAAAGTTATTAAGAACAAATGATATGATCAAAAATGAGAAAATGATATAAAGTAGTTATAAAAACATAGTAAAAAGATCTCTTATAGATTTAAGATATGTAGGAATGAACAATGAAATTACAATATATGTAGTATATTTATAATAACCTATTATGTAGTTTTAGATTTAAAAGTTATTAGACAATTCTTTATTACGAAAATTTGGGTAATGAAGTTAGATTTTTGTAAAATTTTATGAATATAATCATTCAATAATTTTAAAATGTATAAGTGAATGGAGAATCACTCTATTTATTTATTTCATTAGACTAATTCAAATATAGTTTTAATTGAAAAGTTTCTTAAAAAAAGTGGTATATTCTAAACTGTTAAAATAATCTTGTATATTCAAGAAATTTATGGTTAGTAATCAGGAATTAATTTTCATCATAATGGAATGAAACTGATCTCTATCAATTGTTTGTTGTGTCTAGAAATAAATGATTTTTTTTATATTTAACAACTATGATTTTCAAATCTTCTAAATTGATCAAATAAATTTTGATCATCATAAAATCATATAAAAATGACCATCAATTATTTCTTTGATATGAAAAAAAACAACATATTAATATGGCCTATATTAAGGATTTAATGATAGAAAAATCATTTTAAAATAAAAAAGTTATTAAAAATAAAAGATATGTTCAAAATAGTGAAACAACCTCTGATTATTGTTAATTCATAGGATAAAAATCACTGGTTAATTATTGGGTTTTAGAAATGAGTGAAATGTCAATCTAAAATGTGTTCTAAAGTAAATAACCAAAAATAATAATTTATAATAAAAAATGATTAAGAATTTAATCTGGACAAAATCAACCAAACTGATTGTTTCTTTTTTTAAAAAAAATAAATATTGTTGTCAATTAATTATTGGGATATTGGAATTAATAACAAATGAGTCAAACATGTGGGATTTTTGGAATGCTAAAAAGGTTAATTTATAATTAAAAAGTGACCAAAATGATCATATTCTAAGAACCAAGAAAATTATTATTGATTGTCCGGAAATTTAGGATAGTAATCATTGATTGACTTGGTACATATAGGAAAAAATTAATGTCAATAAAACATGTGTTTTTTTAAATGTCTAAAAGTGATTTCTTAAAGATTTTTTTATTGATACATTTGTTCTAAATAATAAAAAATTAAGATGGTATTTCCATAAAATCCTTATAAAATGATCATTGATTGATTTGTAAATGTATTAAATAAATAACACATCAATAGTATATATATTGTAGTCTAAATGAAATAGAATGAAATTTTATATTGACAAGTGGTTTAAAATGAGTGATAAAATCAAAACTAATAAAGAAAGATTAACATATCATTTAATTAATGAAAAATGGACACTAGTAAACATAATACATATATTAATGGCTAACACATCAATATAATATGTTGTTTTATAAAAATGACTAAAATTGTATTTTTAAATTTGAATGTGATAAAAAAGTGATACGGTCAAACTAAGAAACTAATCATATATATTCATGAAATCTTAGCATAATGATAATCAAATAATATTTCACATAAAGGAGTATGCAACATATCAATAATAATTTTTTTGGTCAGTATATTTGAAAAGGAATTTTTAAATTAATATATGATTAAAATAAGTGATTTGTTACAAATATATCAAAAAATGGATTGTTAATAAATATTATAACAAATATCTTTAATTAATTTATGACATGTAGAAACGAACAGAATTATAAACTGACATGTAGTGTGGTGAGAATGACTGAATGTGAATTTTTAAAAATTTAGGTGTTTAAAAATGACTTTAAAAGAATAAAAACGAATAAAATGATCTAAAATAATTGTTAAATCCTTATATAGTGATCAAAATTTAATTTTTTCTAATCAATAAATAATGGAACAAAAATCTACATCTATTTTGGTTGAAATAAGAAAAATTTATTTTTGGATTAGAATATTTTTTAAAATAGGTGATATATTCAAAACAAATAAAGGATCCTTATATTGTCACTAAATAATTGGAAATGTTAATTTGATAATTTATTAATTTTAAGAATAAATAGAATGTGAATTAAATGTGTGGTTTGTTTATAATTTCTAGAAAACACAATTAAACAATAGAGGGTGACTAAAAATATTCATGAATTTAAAACTGATAAAATGATCATAGATTGTTGTAAAATAATAGAAAATTTTTTATGATAAATTTTTGATACAAGGAAATGAATGGAATTTTAATTTAAACCATAGTGTGGTTTCTGTGACCCAATGTGTGTTTTTTATAATTTTATGTGTTTAAAAACATGTGTTAAATAATAAAAACTTATAAAAAAATATCTAATCCCTGTGAAATACTAGAAAAATCAACATTGGCTAATATTTGACATCTATAAATTAACTAAACAACAATTCGAAATGTGGTGTGGAGATAAGGATATAAAATGTGGTTTTAGACTAAAAAGTGATTAAATCCTAGTGATATGGTTCAAATTGTGAACAAACTATGATTATCATGAAATCATCAATTTAACACCAATAAATAATTAATGAAATTTATGAATAAATATGTCATCAATTTGATAAGTACTCTGGTCAGACTGATTAAAAAATAGTTTTAAATAAAATAAACTAAAAACATGTTATATAGTCAAAAATGAGAAAACCCCATTGATTACCATGAAATATTAAGAAAAGTATTAATGGATAAATTTTTACATGTAAGAATACATGAAACATTAATCGAACATGTAGTATTTTTTAAATGGCTGAAAAGGTTGTTTTTGATTTAAAAGTGGTCAAAAACAAGTGTTATGGCCTAAACAAATATAACTACAATAGGTTTTATGTAAATATGAAAACATTTATCATTCGTTAGTTTGAAACATATATGAATGAATGGAACATCATTCCAACCAATAGTTTTATGAAAATGTTAAAAAAATGGTTTCAAATTTAATGTGGTTAAAATCAAAATCGCAATCAAAACTAATAAATGGATCTTGGATTATTGATAATTATTTTTCAAATTATCATCATTTAATTTAGAACATGTTAAAAATATTGGAAGATAAATCCAATATAATTGTATTCAAAATTACTTGAAGTGAGTTTGTATTGATTTATATAATTAAAAACTTTGTTCAATATGTCAAAACAAATTACAAAAGATTGTAGCATCCTGAAATCCTATTGAAATGATCATAAAATATGTTCTGACACATAAGAATAAAATTCACAATATTTCAATATATGGTGTGCTAAGAAATAATATAAAAATAATTTTTTTAGAAAGTGATTAATGACATGTGATATAATTAAAAATAGAAAATTATAGTGGATTGTTATTGGAATTATAGGACAATGAATGAGGATTAATTTATGAGATTTAGGAATAAAAGGAACCTGAAACTAAAAAAATTGTGGTTGGGATGACTATGATAAGGAAAAATAAGCATTTCATATATATATATATATATATCATTGTTTTACATGAATATTCAATAAATATCATAAAAATTCATTCTTTGGAACTATAATGGTGTAGTTCCTTTGATTTGTAGATATGTAACTAACTTATATCAAGAAGATTTTTAATATTTTCCACAATAATCATCTCACATAGTACCCTTCAATACATGCCCTACTTATAAACATTATTCATAAACTCATGAAATGGAAACCAAATAAAGTGAGATCTCATATTATTATTATTATGCTTAGACATGGAAGATATAAATTGATTATTATATTTTTGAAGAAGAGAATCATAAGGGTTTTAGAGCATGATCATAACATACAACCTTTGTACCTAATCAATCATATATCAAAAATCATAATTCAGGTTATAAAATATTGTTATAATAAAAAACATGTGTCATAAGACTATGGAATAATCAATAATATATCATGTTCCTGGATATAATATCATGAGAATAAGAACATGTTATAGGATTTTGGAATAATCATAAAAATATAAAATCATTTTATTAGTCATAGATCACTACCAAAACTATTATATCATAGTATAAAGAGCTTGATAATGGATTGAATTTGGTTACAAGACCCTTATGGTGGAAAAATATCCATATTAGATTGGTTTAACTCCCCATTCTCTATAATTCATAAGATATATTGCATTACCCATTTCATTACAGATGTATCATATTATTATCCCAATAAACACATAATGAAAAATATAGATATGGGTTCCATGATATCATTAAAATATTTATCATTTCATCATATAATTTCCATCCCATAGAAACTGAAATGGGATTCCTAAATACTTATTCATCACATAATCATAATACATCCAACAAAATAACATGGATGTCATCATTTGTTCATATCCCAAGAGAATTAAAATATTCCACAAATTACATTGACATAAATGACAAATATGTTTATAAAATAATTAGAAATATAATATGAAAACAATTGAAAACATCCATTTCATTTGGTAAAATTTAAAAATAAAAAATTACCTAAACAATGGAAGTATTATTCTTATATATAGAATAATCAAAACAAGTATATTTAATTATATAATGAGTATTTTTCATGATATTAGGAAAATATTTTATTCATTATATATTAGAAGATATTTTTTCACACTTCAATAAAAAATTATAATATAACATATATGCAATAAATTGAAAAAATTATTTTTAGAACTTATCAAGGAATGTTAATGTTTCTAATTCTTTCGTTAGGGTGTGTGAATTCATCTTATTAGGGGATGGTGGTGCTGTTTTTTTCCCTGCATACATTCTTTCCAAAGGAGGGTGACATCTGTTTCTTGTTCAGGGACGTTTTCTCTTTGATAGAAATGGGATGATGGGATGTCGATTCTTCCTTCTGTGGATTCCTCCTCAGAACTCGTTACCTAGTACGGGTCTCCCATAAAGATTATGTTGTGGTTTGTGAATCTTACTCTCATAGCCATATGTTTGTGGAATCCTGTTAATTACACTACTTCTGTTAGGACATTCCATTGGGACTTGACATGGTAGCAACCTTCGGTTGGAGTATATGACAACATCAGGCTTGTCAGGGCATCTATGGATGTGTGGACATTGGGGAACCTATATTCTTCTTCATAAGAGTGCATCTCAAGGGTGCATAACCCGAGGAATGCCATGTCAAATGTGGGGAATCATATTCCATAGGCATATATTTAAGGTTTTCCTCAGCTTCCAATGTTTAACGCAGGGTATTCCTCAAGTTTAACTTATAACAGAGACGGTTACACAGAAGGTGTGTCTTCCGAGGTTTTCCTTGGTCATGTCATGTTTATCAAGAGGTAGGTTGTGAGTTTAATTGTCTATCGGAGACAGAATGTGGGTGATCAGAACATCCCATATTGATGGATCAGATTGGTACATCCCTAGGAGAGAACACCTGGAAGGTTTACTGGGTGGAGGGATCAGAACACTCGATAAGAGCTGACCCAAGATGGTGTTTCCCATAAAGGGCAGATTTCACACTATGAAGGCTAATCTGGACACCACTGAGGGCGGATCAGGGAGTGTGGAACCCCAGAATGGGGACCAAGGTTTACCATTGACTAGGATTGAACCCCATAGAGGTTTCCAATGTATCCAGTGTAGACGTTGGGGATCAAAACCCACATAGTTCAAAGGGGTGTTGAATTGGGGTGTACACAAAGGAAAATAACCCAGAGACATGCTGAGGATTATGCATGAATTGCGACTCAAGTACTTCTAGGAGTTGCGAGGAGGTGGATGAAATGATCCCACTGGGATATGGTGGCCCAGGTGAGAATCATAATGGATGATGGAGAGTTTAATGGAGTGGAGGGTGAATGATATGGTACCATCGTGAAGGTGACGACATTGTTGGTCTTGATACTTTAAGAGAATTCCTACATATCCCTATGGAAGGGAATCAATTTCCGCATAGTTTAATGGGATGATGGGACACCTGAGGAGGTGGCCCATGATAATGGATGCATGGATGAGACTCGAATGATGTATAACCTATGGGTTGGGTCATGATCTTCCCGGAACACATGGGATCGAGAGATAGATCAGGATGAGACATGGGTACTGGGAATGAACCTTATGGAGGCCTCCTACGTATCCCCGTGGTAGGGAATCAATGTTTTTGTAGGTCATCTAATGACAACTTACCATTGATTGGGGACTTCTACAACTTACCGCTGAATGAGGTTGACGTTGTCTTACCGGTGAATGGGGGAACAACGACTTTCCACTGATTGAGGTACACAGTTTAACATCATGCAGGATGGGGGTGAGCCGATGTGAAAGAGGACATTGGGCCCAGATATATGGTGGGATTGAACCTTAGGGATTCTTCTTAAGTACCTTTACATGGAAAGGATCAAAGTCCACATAGTCATAAAAGGTTGGTTAAGTGACGTGAGGATGGTCAGGACCAATGTATAGTGGGCTTGAACCTTATGAAGGCTTCCTACCTACCTTGCCTTGGTAAAGTTCAAAGGCCGCATAGTTCAGGATGGGGTGGGAACTGATGTGAAGGTGGTCAGAACAAATGGGGTGTTGGGTTTGAACATTACGGAGACTTCATACATACAGTGACTTGGAAATGATCAAATACGACACAGTTCAGGTGGTGGGAACAGATGTGAAGGTGGTCGGAACCAATGGGGTGTTGGGATTGAACATCAAGGAGGCTTCCAATGTACATCACCTTGGAAAGAATCAAAGACCACATAGTTAAAGTGGGGGGAACTAGCCTGAAGGTTTTTGGATCCAATGGGGTGCAGACTTGAACCTTAGGGAGGCTTCCTATGTAGTTCGCCTTGGAAAGGATCAAAGACTACGTAGTTCAAGTTGGGTGTGGGGCTTACACTCTAGGCTTCCCGTAGAGGATGTCATGGTCTATGCATACTAGTCAAAGCCCATGTGAGTCATTCAGAGTGTGAGAAATAAGAGGCAGTAAGGACCTGACGATCATAGCGTAAAGGTGCATCCATGAAGGGTGGTGAATGGGGCTTATGCATGGAAGATGTCTGGGTGCCGCTATGGAGATACAATGGTGTATTGGGATTATTCAAGGCAGATTAATGGGTGCCGCAATAAACCTAAAATGGTGGATTATTCTTACACAAAGATGCTTCCCGGAAGCCGCTATTGAGCGGAAATGGTGACTGGGGCTTACGCAAGGAAGCTGCTCAGGTGTAACACCCCAGGATTTCAGAGTGTGTTATTTCTTAAAAATAATTCAATAACTTTCACTACACGCAACACCGAGTTCAATCACACCATTAAAAGAGGTCATGAATAGTATTAACTACATTTTGAACTTTATATAATCCTTATAATTTTAGAATCCCTATTTTGAGTTTCTTAGTCATAATGCAAGAACAGATTCATTTTCAGTATTTCACTTTTATCAACTTCTAATAGTGAAACCTTTTTAAATACAATATTTTAAACTTTTTGACTAAATGGGGACATCAAAAATTTAAAATGAAACACCCCAAGCTTCCACGGTACGTTTCCCTTCGAATAATGCGATAGAGTGTGTTGTACGCAACCTCGAGTTCTAACACACACCACAACTAATTAAACTAGCCGTTGTGAATAGTAATACCTACATTTTAAAATTATATATATTTTATATTTCAAAATGGACTTCATTTATGGATTCGGAATATCTAATTTAGCCTAAGGTGAAATTTTGGTACTTTTCGGATAACTTTCATATTTTGATGAATAGTGAAAATTACTAAATTTTAATTAAAAACAACTTTTTTAATCAGAATAATTAATAGTGATAAATTATGAATTTTAGTAGTTTTAAATTATATTTAGAATATATTTTTACCATTTAATATAATTTTGGTCATTGGACATAATTTTACAATTAAACCGAACATAAACAAGTGTCAATCTTTTGATAGTTATTATCTCTTAAAAACACGCTTTTTGTTTTGACAGCGGGAATTAATTTTAAATTAATTTCTTCCACTTCTGTGTTTTGAATTTAGAAAAATGGATTCCATATTTGGAATCAGGATGTTCAAATTGTGTAAATAGGTAACTTTTATTTTTAGACATTTTGAATAATTACTGCGGTAAATATTTTATTTACCATGGTTAAGGGTAAATCCAGTAAATAAGGGTTAAAAAAATAATCTTATAATAATACTAAATTACCCTAAAACGTGTCTTAACCCTATTGGTTGATACATGGTCGACCATGGGCATCTTTGGGTCTATTTTGGGACCCCATGGATCCACTTTTAAGTGATAATGACACTTTATTTTAATTAAGTCAAAATGGATACAAAAATGACACAAGCATATATCTTTTAGAAAAACAATTGTTACATAGGGTTATATATGTTTGATTTTAGATTATAAATATTCATTAGAAAGCTAAAAATCTTTCCTACATAATGATATTTTATTTATAGTTTTTAGACATTAAATAAGTTATTTTATTTATGACACAATGATGATGCAGTAATTACTATAATAGTGAAAAATTAAAATAATTGATATTATAAATACCCAAATAAATATAATATGAAACTTTTAATGAATTAAACTAAATTTCTAGGATAATATGATATATTAGGATTGATTTAATTGACTTTGTTCGAAGTAATCAATCTGTTATGAGTTTCACAAAAATCAACTATTGAATAGTGTCAAAATTG
Source organism: Viscum album (assembly GCA_963277665.1). Lineage (NCBI taxonomy): Eukaryota > Viridiplantae > Streptophyta > Magnoliopsida > Santalales > Viscaceae > Viscum > Viscum album. The sequence continues at coordinate 1,321,313,466 of OY728151.1, read as the reverse complement.
AAATAAAAGAGTTCTTAAAACAAATATTATATTATTAATTGATATTAAATTCATAAAAATCTAAGGTTCGGCCAAGAGACTTATATCATGATAGGTTCATCATTAATGTACCACTTGGGGGTCTCTTGGATGTATATAGTAAGTTTATTAACCATATTATATAAAAATACAAAGAGACATTGTAAAAGTGAAACTAATTAACTTAGAGTTAATACTTAAAGATAAGGTTAATATAACTACCCAAACCTGTCTAAATTCTATTGGTTGAGTGGTTTTCGACCTATCCCCACCTTATCCTTTGAATAATAAGCTTTTTAGCCATTAGAAACTGAATATGAATTTATTATAAATTAATATTTCTAGCTTTTCCAAAGGTGCCCCTCACCCCTCTTATAAAAGGGAACTCCTCCTTCTCATTTCTTCACACCTTCAAAGCCTTTTGGTTCGGCCAAACTCTGCCCAAATACTCTCCCGACATCCCTCACTACAACCTAGAGGCCTTAGTTTGATCAGAAAGCCAACCTAAGGAGCCATTTTGATCAAATCAAAAGGAAGAACCCGAAGAAGAGGAGGTTAACCTACCCCAACCAAGGAAAAGTACAAGGTAAGGATTTATTTCGCAATCTCTTCATTATCCGAGATTGTTTATACATAATTATCTACTGGGACCTTGTTATCATCCACGTCCATGTTTCTTCAAAATGTATTTCAAAACATTTCTAATATTTAAAAGAATATGGGTTAAAGTCATTTATACCCTTGTTTGAATTTTTATAAGAGGTTTATAAGGGAATATTTCCGTCGTTTTCCAAACAAGGTGCTTCTAACCTTTTCGACAGAATTAAGATAAGAATGTTTTTTTAACTTATACGGCGGTTGTGGTTATTTTCCGCCGTTATAAAATCGTCAAAGTTTCCCTTACAAGCTTATAAGAACATTTTCAAGAAAATGTTTTATTTTATATGTCTCTTAAATGGTTTCAAAAATAGAAAGAGATATTTCTCTAAAAAGTGTTTTGATTTCATCTATGTCAACATCCTTTGACGGATTTTATGCTTATTTGAAGTTGATTTATTATGATACAAAACATCCATATTGTAATAAAGTTTTGTGATATGTTTGACTGTGGATGTGCCATTTATATAGCATTCATGGTTTATGAGTAAAGTATTGACATTTCGTATGCTAGTTCCAATAAGAATGTTTATGTTATATTTCAACCTTTACTTCATATGAATGTGTTGGACAAGTATGTTCCAGGTTGGGGACTGGTTAAAGTAAGCCCTCCAGGTTGGGGACTGGTAAAAGTAAGCCCTCCAGGTTAGGGACTGGTAAAAGTAAGCCCTCCGGTTTGGTCTCCGGTTATTAGAAGGACTCCGGGTTGGTGTCCGGTTATTAGAGGCACTCCGGGTTGGTTTCCGGTTATTAGAGGCACTCCGGGTTGGTGTCCGGTTATTAGAGACACTCCGGGTTGGGTTCCGGTTACAGTTAGCCCCAAGGTCTTGGGATGAGGCCTTGACAAAGAAATTAAAGTTCAGCATGATGCATTCCAACATTATGAAAGTGGTTATTGATTTTTGAATGTGATTATTCGATTAGTAGAATATCCATGTGAATAATTAAATGGAATTATTTCATTTTATTTATGCCATACCATGTTGAATGTTCATGTTTAAAAGGCTTTTGTTTTAGTTATACATTGCCTTAAATTTTTATTCTTATTGATGAAAGTTTCCGCTATATTGTTATCCTTACTGGGCATTTGAGCTCACCCCTTTTCTATGTTTTATTTTTCCCAGGAAGTGAAGATGTAAGTTATGAATGACCTACAGGGATATTATGAGGGGATTATAGTGTGGACTGTGGAAACATTATGTTGTTGTAGTAGTTTTTCATTTTATGATGTAAAGTAAAACTTATGAATATATCTAGTGTTTCCAAGGCTACTAAACCAATCGGTCTTTCGAGATTTGATCTTTCTTGTGATCATGCCAATGTTACGAAGTAATGCACCGACTCTGGGTAACTAGGGTCAGGGCGTTACAGTTGGTATCAGAGGAAGTTTAGTACAAACCTTGGAAACTAGATTTAGATAAACTCTGATTAGAGCACGTAGACCTAAGATGAACTTTGAGGATTAGTATAGAAGAACTTCCTAGAATTTTGGTATTGTAGAGATTTTGTGAGTTTTCCGAGAAATACATCCCTGTCTGGATACGAGCAGGTAGAGGCGGCTCTGGCACAGATGTACCTAGGGGTAAAACCCAAAAACACCGCTTTGAGCTAGACACGAACGGGAACTGGTGCACGACAACGGGCCTTGCTGCACTCTTGGTTACGACACTCCCGGGGGATATGCTTAGGATAACTCTCATTTTCTTTACAAATCATTATGAAGGGTTTATGAGTATATACTTCCTCAAAGAAAACATTTTTATGATTATGGATTATATCCATAAATAGTTCAATTTATGTTAAGTGTTTTATAAGTATGGGATTATGTGTTTTGATTCATAAACTGATCTAGTTTATGCCATGGTATAGAAATGGCGCCCAGTAGAAGGAATGAGAACTCCAGAAATACACATGATTCAAAGAGAAGGAAGGATCATATCTTTCATGGTCTTAAGCTAGAATTTATAAGAGAAATAGTCTCCCATGTATTATCATCATATGAAGAAATAATATCATGTGTTGATAAGATAAGTAAAGAGTTTACTGAGTCCTATGGCTTTGAAGGGATGCAAGAGAAGAAAAGGATGGAAGAGAGAAAGATGGATAAAGGGAAGAGGGAAAAGAAGAATTTTCTCATATGTGGTAACTGTGGAAAGAAACACCCTGGAACTTGCCTGAAAGGAATGGGAGTTTGTTATAAGTGTGGAGGAAAAGGGCACACAGTACGTGACTGCAAGGGTAAGAAAATGGTTTCAAATGTACAATGCTTCATTTGCAAGGAGTTTGGACACTACGCGAACCTATGTCCCAGTCATCAGACTATGCCGCAAATGATGTTATTGGATAATAACCAAGTTATGATACTACCACAGATGAAGAGGAATGATTAGAGTTCTTATGTTGATTATGTCAATTGAGTATTGTATCAACAATGTACTTGTTATAATAATTATGGAGAATATAAGGATTGTACTGCAGTACTATTTCATTAAGGACTTGAGATTATGTGGAACAAAGAAAAGTGACTCAATAGCAGGATAAATTTTTGGAAAATATATGGTTGAGAGAATGATAAATCATAATATAGTTCTGATACTGAGGTAGTGATTTTGGAATAATACATGATTGATTTGGATAAATTATATTGGATATTATTGACTACCTTGAAGCTGATTAATGATTTGTATATTCCACCATTGTTGGGTTTTAAAACATTTTTGGATTAATGAAGTATATCCAGCATTCTATATGGAATAAGGGAGCATGAATGTAATCAATAAGGAATATGGTAATACATGATGAAGGTATTCATATTCTATTACGGGGTAAAAAGGATCTATATTATGTTTACCTTCCTTATAAATGTTGGACTGTGAGTTTAGACAGAAGTATTTTTGATTGTTCTAGTTTGGATTATTTTGGATTGACATAAAAGGACAACCCGGAGGTCGGGCGGCAACCCGTCGCGTCCGGCAAGGCTGCGAGACTTGAACCCACAACCGAAGGGCGACAAGGGTGTATCACCTACCACTGTCCCACGAGATGTACTGAATTAAATAATGTAGTTTTTTTTAAAAGATCTGGTAGATGAATTATAAATTCATTTATTTTGGAACCCTGTACGAATAGTATAAATAGAAAAAAAAAATTCGTTCTATTATCTTTTAGAGTGAAAGATGAGTTTGTGGTAGAAATTTATTAATGGGTAAAATTCTAATTATAAAGTAAGTATATCTCCTTATTATCATAGCCAATCTCATAAATAAATTCCTCAACATTAATAATAGAAACTTAGAACAAAAATGTTGTCCTAGATGGTACCTTAAATCATCACAAATTTATGGCTTTGGGATTGTTGGCCTTTTCATAGCCATGTTCTCTACCACTCTCCATCAGATAATTGATGGTTAGATTTCTCTTCCATATCCATATTTTCCTACATGGAACCCTAGTATGTGTGATTTTCGGTAATCTTCATACTTTCCACTCTTTATTTTAAATAGAGGCCTCATTAATTCATTTTTAGATGTGGGATTTCAACTAAGATATTTTGAAATGTCAAAAATGTGTTGTCCCAATACCCTATATTTTGTTGAACCGATGGTACTTCAAATCATCATAGATTGATGAGTTTAAGGACCTCAATTTTATACTTGTTTGTGATTGATGACCTCAATCACTACCTATAAATATTTACGTTTTTCCTCCAATTATATGTCTCTAATTGCCACCAATGTTCTCCTAATCGAGATCATAATTTGGTGGTGACCCTTTCATTTCTCTTTTTCTCATATTAAGACTAAATTTTAGTAACCCAATTTACGATGTGGGTTTTCCCACAAATATATTTTCTACTTTCAACCTTTTATTTTCGAAGAACAATTTCAAATTGCGAGGACGCAATTTATTGAAGGAGGGGAGAATGTAACACCCCAGGATTTCAGAGTGAGTTATTTCATAAAAATAATTCAATAACTTGCACTACACGCAACACCGAGTTCAATCACACCATTAAAAGAGGTCATGAATAGTATTAACTACATTTTGAACTTTATATAATCCTTATAATTTTAGAATCCCTATTATGAGTTTCTTAGTCATAATGCAAGAACAGATTCATTTTCAGTATTTCACTTTTATCAACTTCTAATAGTGAAACCTTTTTAAATACAATATTTTAAACTTTTTGACTAAATGGGGACATCAAAAATTTAAAATGAAACACCCCAAGCTTCCACAGTACGTTTCCCTTCGAATAATGCGATAGCGTGTGTTGTACGCAACCTCGAGTTCTAACACACACCACAACTAATTAAACTAGCCGTTGTGAATAGTAATACCTACTTTTTAAAATTATATATATTTTATATTTCAAAATGGACTTCATTTATGGATTCAGAATATCTAATTTAGCCTAAGGTGAAATTTTGGTACTTTTCGGATAACTTTCATATTTTGATGAATAGTGAAAATTACTAAATTTTAATTAAAAACAACTTTTTTAATCAGAATAATTAATAGTGATAAATTATGAATTTTAGTAGTTTTAAATTATATTTAGAATATATTTTTACCATTTAATATAATTTTGTTCATTGGACATAATTTTACAATTAAACCGAACATAAACAAGTGTCAATCTTTTGATAGTTATTATCTCTTAAAAACACGCTTTTTGTTTTGACAGTGGGAATTAATTTTAAATTAATTTCTACCGCTTCTGTGTTTTGAATTTAGAAAAATGGATTCCATATTTGGAATCAGTATTTTCAAATTGTGTAAATAGGTAACTTTTATTTTTAGACATTTTGAATAATTACTGCGGTAAATATTTTATTTACCATGGTTAAGGGTAAATCCGGTAAATAAGGGTTAAAAAAATAATATTATAATAATACTAAATTACCCTAAAACGTGACTTAACCCTATTGGTTGATACATGGTCGACCATGGGCATCTTTGGGTCTATTTTGGGACCCCATGGATCCACTTGTAAGTGATAATGACACTTTATTTTAATTAAGTCAAAATGAATACAAAAATGACACAAGCATATATCTTTTAGAAAAACAATTGTTACATAGGGTTATATATGTTGGATTTTAGATTATAAATATTCATTAGAAAGCTAAAACGATTTCCTACATAATAATATTTTATTTATAATTTTTAGACATTAAATAATTTATTTTATTTATGACACAATGATGATGCAGTAATTACTATAATAGTGAAAAATTAAAATAATTGATATTATAAATACCCAAATAAATATAATATGAAACTTTTAATGATTTAATCTAATTTTATAGGATAATATGATATATTAGGATTGATTTAATTGACTTTTTTCGAAGTAATCAACCTGTTATGAGTTTCACAAAAATAAACTATTGAATAGTGTCAAAATTGACATAAAAGAGTTCTTAAAACAAATATTATATTATTAATTTATATTAAATTCCTAAAAATCTAAGGATCGGCCAAGAGACTTATATCATGATAGGTTAATCATTAATGTACCAATTGGGGGTCTCTTGGATGTATATAGTAAGTTTATTAACCATATTATATAAAAATACAAAGAGACATTGTAAAAGTGAAACTAATTAACTTAGAGTTAATACTTAAAGATAAGGTTAATATAAGTACCCAAACCTGTCTAAATTCTATTTGATGAGTGGTTTTCAACCTATACCCACCTTAACCTTTGAATAATAAGCTTTGGAGCCATTAGAAACCGAATATGAATTTATTATAAATTAATATTTCTAGCTTTTCCAAAGGTGCCCCTCACCCCTCTTATAAAAGGGCACTCCTCCTTCTCATTTCTTCACACCTTCAAAGCCTTTTGGTTCGGCCAAACTCTGCCCAAATACTCTCCCAACATCTCTCACTACAACCTAGAGGCCTTAGTTTGATCAGAAAGCCAACCTAAGAATCCCTTTTGATCAAATCAAAAGGAAGAACCCGAAGAAGAAGAGGTTAACCTACCCCAACCAAGGAAAAGTACAAGGTAAGGATTTATTTCGCAATCTCTTCATTATCCGAGATTGTTTATACATAATTATCTACTGGGACCTTGTTATCATCCAAGTCCATGTTTCTTCAAAATGTATTTCAAAACATTTCTAATATTTAAAATAATATGGGTTAAAGTCATTTATACCCTTGTTTGACTTTTTATAAGAGGTTTATAAGGGAATCTTTCCGTCGTTTTCCAAACAAGGTGCTTTTAACCTTTTCGACAGAATTAAGATAAGAATGTTTTTTTAACTTATACGGCGGGTGCGGTTATTTTCCGCCGTTATAAAATCGTCAATGTTTCCCTTACAAGCTTATAAGAACATTTTCAAGAAACTGTTTTATTTTATATGTCTCTTAAATGGTTTCAAAAATAGAAAGAGATATTTCTCTAAAAAGTGTTTTGATTTCATCTATGTCAACATCCTTTGACGGATTTTATGCTTATTTGAAGTTGATTTATTATGATACAAAACTTCCATATTGTAATAAAGTTTTGTGATATGTTTGACTGTGGATGTTCCATTTATATAGCATTCATGGTTTATGAGTAAAGTATTGACATTTCGTATGCTAGTTCCAATAAGAATGTTTATGTTATATTTCAACCTTTACTTCATATGAATGTGTTGGACAAGTATGTTCCAGGTTGGGGACTGGTTAAAGTAAGCCCTCCAGGTTGGGGACTGGTAAAAGTAAGCCCTCCAGGTTAGGGACTGGTAAAAGTAAGCCCTCCGGTTTGGTCTCCGATTATTAGAAGGACTCCGAGTTGGTGTCCGGTTATTAGAGGCACTCCGAGTTGGTGTCCGGTTATTAGAGGCACTCCGGGTTGGTGTCCGGTTATTAGAGACACTCCGGGTTGGGTTCCGGTTACAGTTAGCCCCAAGGTCTTGGGATGAGGCCTTGACAAAGAAATTAAAGTTCAGCATGATGCATTTCAACATTATGAAAGTGGTTATTGATTTTTGCATGTGATTATTCGATTAGTAGAATATCCATGTGAATAATTAAATGGCATTATTTCATTTTATTTATGCCATACCATGTTGAAAGTTCATGTTTAAAAGGCTTTTGTTTTAGTTATACATTGCCTTAAATGTTTATTCTTATTGATGAAAGTTTCCGCTATATTGTTATCCTTACTGGGCATTTGAGCTCACCCCTTTTCTATGTTTTATTTTTCCCAGGAAGTGAAGATGTAAGTTATGAATGACCTGCAGGTATATTATGAGGGGATTATAGTGTGGACTGTGGAAACATTATGTTGTTGTAGTAGTTTTTCATTTTATGATGTAAAGTAAAACTTATGAATATATCTAGTGTTTCCAAGGCTACTAAACCAATCGGTCTTTCGAGATTTGATCTTTCTTGTGATCATGCCAATGTTACGAAGTAATGCACCGACTCTGGGTAACTAGGGTCGGGGCGTTACATCAGGTGCCACTATAGAGAGACAATGGTGGATGGGCCTTGCTCAAGGAATCTTCTCGAGTGTCGCTATAGAGCGGCAATGGTGAATGGAGGCTAATGCAAAGAAGATTCATGGCTACCGTTATAGAGCAGAAATTGTGCATGGGGCTTACACTTGGAAGATACCCGTGTGCCACTATGGAGCGACAATGGTGAATTGGGATTATGTATGGAAGCTACCTGGGTGTCATTCTGGGGAAGCAATGGGGGCTAGGGCTTATGTAAGGAAGGTGTCTGTAGTTTCTTCCTCATGTCTGGCCATGAGGGCATCCCAACTCACTGGTGGGTTGAGTAATACAGTTGGGTCCAACACCTATGTGAAGGTGCACAAGTGGGATAACACCAAGTGGCCTTGGAATCAGTCCGAACAAAGGGAGATGAAAAGTGTGAATCACATGTGTGACATATAGAATGGAATGAGGGTGGTGTGGCGATTAAGGATAACTATTGACCATGTTCGAAAAATAGTATCTATATCGCGTTAGCTAGAAATGGGGACAAACAAATGAGGGTCAACTATTGACTGTGTTCAAAACATAGGACCTAACTCAAATTTTCGTCAAAAGTCACATAGGGTGTTGGCCAAGGATGGTAGGTGAGCCGATGCAGCATGGGACCAGGCCATTAGGGGGTCCCTTAAGACATAAAATATGATGAAGATCTGAATGATGGACACACAAAGCATGAAGTAATGTGATGGAATGTCTGAACTAATTCTAATGATCTTGAAGGTATGCCATTGAGATCATGGCACAATGCATCTTATGCTTGGTACAAAAGGAATCTCTTATTTGGAACAAGAGGAATCCTATTATTGAATGATAGTGAATTCTACAGTTTTAGTCATGTAGATAGGACTATTAGATTCTTATTCATGGAGAAAAAGGAATCTCTTGTTTGAATCAAGAGGCATCCTATGTATGTCAGATAGGGAATACTACAATTTACAGTCATATAGAGAGGACTACTTGCATCTTATGCTTGGAGAATAAGGCCTATCATGTATGGGGAAAGAGGCATTCTATTTTTGGAACATAGGGTGAACTACAGTTTATAGTCATGTAGATAGGATGATTGGAATCTTATTCTTGGAGCATAAATCATATCTTGTATAGGGTAAGAGGAATCCAATGTTTGGAACAAAAATAATACTACATTTTGAAGTAATGTAGAGAGGACTATAGTAATATTATGCTTGGTGCATAAGGCATGACTCGTTTAGAGTAAGAGGAATCCTATGTTTTCCATATAGGATGTACTAAATTTTAAATTCATACAGATAAGACTATTTTTATCTTATGCTTGGCGCATAAGGCATATCTCGTTTAGAGGAAGAGGCATATTTTTTTGGGAGCATAGGGTTTACAACAGTTTATAGTCATGTAGAGAGGATTGTTAGGCATATGGCACCTAGAAATGGTTGGTGCTGGACTTACACAAGGGCGGCCCTTTCTGGTTCGACCTGGCATAGGAGTCAGGTGATGGATTTCAGATGATTTTCTTGACAAATGGTTCAACTCAAGGTACTCAGGGGGATAGATGATGAGAATATCAACACACGACATAGGAAATAGACCATAAGGAATATGCTGACTCAACATGTTCCCTGGTGTTCGGAAGAGTATCTCCAATCATGGTATCCCATAGGTTGAAGGAGGTTGTGTGTAAGGCTGCAATGGAAAATGCTAACGTCCCAACCCGAAAATTTTGGGATATGGAACTCTATTTTTCATGTGGGTAAGTTGGGGTAGCAATGGGACTGGCCCGGAGGGCTAGGAATGAAACCTGGAACTGACCCCGAGAAGGGGTGCGGGGGCGCAACCCCTGTGGTATAGACCAATGGGAACAACCATGTATGTTGTTGCATGTAAAAGGGGCTACACATAGGATAAGCTGCATGAAATATTGGACTGGGCAGTAAGATGGATGGTATGCGCCCAAGATAGAAGGATTCCACGCAAGAGGGAAGGTCTGCGTGCAAGATGGAAGGGTTGTGTGAAAGAGGGCAGGGTTGCGCGCAAAAGCGGAGGTTTGCATGCAAGAATGGATTGGGCGACATAGGTGTGAACAAGATTCGGCACCGTGGTACTATTTTCTGTAAGATTGATGTCTTGCATGCAAGATTGAAGTCTTGTGCCAAAGATTGGATGTTTTTCACGCAAGATGGGAATATTGTGCGCAATATTGGATGTTTTGGGCGCAAGTGTGGAATCTTGCGCGCATATGACTTAGGCAGAAAATATGCTAGGCAAGGATCAAAAAAATGTGGGCCCATGTGAAGGTGGACCTATATGGGACCTGTCACGAAAGATCTCACATGAATGGTTCCGTTCATCCACCCAGGCACGAAAGAGGTGGTCTTACACGTGGTAGAGCAGCGGCCGACCTACAGAGCTCTCTCTAGAGGGGTGGGGACTGCACTTGTATTTATCAGTGAACCCAAGAGTAGTAGCATGGAAGATTCCACACACACAAGCTGTTTTCCGTGCAAGGGGTTTGCATAGACATCCACATGCGCAAGTTGTTATCCGCATGACCTACAACGGGAACACGTGAAATGTGGAATTTGACATCGCCTTTGGTGCAGAAGAATATTTTTTGCGGATGATCCTCTTGCGCGCACCTCTCAAAACTTGTGCGCCCCTTCATTGGAGATTTTTCTGGTAGCCTAGGTACAAGATGACCTCACATTGGTCACGAGAAAGGTTTGCGCGACATGTTGAATGCATTATTTTACTGTTGTACGTAGGATTTCACACTTGTACGCAGAACATCCATTATTGCATGAAAGATTTCACTTCTTGCTTGCAGAACTATTATTCTTGCATGAAAAACCTTACTTTCCCCAAAATAATCTTGGACGACCATTTCTAGTAGCCAAACAATTAATGGTCATAACATTTGATCCATAACTTCGTTTGGGCTCCATGACCAGCCAAGCCGAAGTTTGTGAAATGAGCTACTCTCTGGAATCATATATGGAAGAATTCGGTGAATTACATGGATGCGTTTTCTGGTGACAACAGTTAAATATGGCTAAAAAATAATATTTACAAAAATTGGAAAATATAATTTCACATTCATGTCCCATTTTGATGAATATGAACATAGAATAAAAAAATATCAGAGAAAAATGATATATATGTTCGATTTTACATTAAAGACATTGTAATTTGGAAATAATAATTATAAACCCCAAAAATAAGAATATATTTATAGAATATATGGGTTATGGAAGAGGGTGAGATAGAGAATAAAATTTCCTTAATATAGATTTAAACATGAACAATCCTCATTACAAATAATATTGGAACATAAACCCTTACCCTAAGATCATAATTTCATCGTAAATGATCTATCTTCTTCTGTAATAAGTTTTAATTTTTTAAAAATATTTATGACAACATAATTGGAACTTATATTTAATTTTATGATTCACTTGTAATTTCAAATAACAATTTTATAAATAATTATCCACTAAAATAAATATTGTAGTGTTAACTGTTTTGTTTTAAGATAATTTCTTTGTTTAGAAAATATGGTCCTTGCACCATGGTCATTGTTCCATAATATATATAGTTTTAATCATCTCAAAACTATCCTATTTATTTATTAGATATAATTTTCTATAAATTCTTGTATTGTGGTGATGAAAAATAAATTACATCACTTTATGGTGGGGGTAGTTCACACATAAACATAGGTGATGATTTTATTTTTCAATAGATTGAAATAGATGAGGGAAAATTATAATTTACCTTAAAAATATCATAATTACATCCAAAATATCTTATATATTCCTTAAATCAGTCAATATAACCATCCATATTTGGTAATTATCTAAAAATTAAAAATGCCACATTGTAATCATGGTAGATAATACATATTCATGAACAACACATTAATTTTTCATTTAATGGGAAGAGGATAGAAAATGGTATCACCATTAAAATAAAACAAATTGGTATATTAAATGCACTAAATTAATTATATAAATATGTTTATATATTATTTGTATGATTTGGATGAAGTAATAGAATTATAATAGATTAGTAAATATAATTACATCTTATTTTAGTTTCATACATCGATATAGACCATAAGCCTTCTTAGTATGCTATTTTTTGTGGGACCAGGACATACAGAAAATAGGGAGGTTATTTTGGATGGTATTATAGTAGGTATTGGCTGAGTCATAGTGCTCATTTTTAGTGAAAATTGGATAAGGTGAGGTGCACATTTATAAGTGAGGTTGTGACACCCTTGAAAATATTATGAAAGTTAATGTATAACGAAGGAACTATAATGTGAATGTAGATCCAAATAAAATCCACAATTTAAATATAAATTGAGTTTGTTAGAAATATACTCACTCAATGAAAATAAAGATAAGTATTAGTGACATCTTGAAGCATTATCCCTTTTTCTACCCTTTCTAACCAGTTTTTTCCTTCATCATGTTGATACAATTTTTTCAATGGTAACTATTAATTAAGGATAAAAATTATGTTGAACATATTACCTAATATTTATTATTTTGGTTCAAAATTTTGGAATCAAAGTTTCAATATTCAATTCCCTTTGGTGGAATAAAATATTTCTAACATCCACATACAAAATATGTTAACCCTATTTTATGAAAAAATGTATTTTGGAGAATGAAAAATATTTTATTCTTTTTCCATTCATAGTATCAACCATTAGATTATTGTTAATTTATTTTATAGAATATATTTTATATAAATTATAGTAAAATAATTCATAAGTTGTGATTAATTTATAGTCTTATCATAAAAACACAAGATTCCCCTAATAATAGTTTTCTAACTAAAAAATATCTCATTTATACCTTTAAATTATTTTATCTTCATCTATAAACATTTTATAATAAATGTATGAGTGTTTTATAATTTTTATACTTGTTTACACAATAATTTTTCATAAATTTATTACACAGTATAAAATTAATTAACTTTATAATATAATTTATATAAAAAAATATTTTTAAACAAAATATTGATGTTTACCCTTGAATTACTAATCCAAAATTATTTTCATTTCTCAAATATTTCACGAATGATAATAATTTATTTTATTATTTGAATTTTAAGAATTTAACAATCTATTAATTTCATTAATATTATATTCTAATAGGGCATTATTCACTTAAATTAGGTCTTGTTTGTATCATAAGATATTTAGAACATCGAATTTATTAAAATTAAAAATATTATAAAATCATGGGGTGTTACATGAAAAGAATATTTTATATTAATGTGATCTAAAATAATTGATATGTTCAATAAAATAAAAATAAACTCCGAATTTTTTGATGTTATAGGATAATGAATTTTGAATTTTTTTATAATATATAAAAACATGCATCACACCATAAAAATAATAAAAAAGATCAAATCTTTGTTAAATCATAGAACAATTATCTGCAATTAATCTGTGAAATGCTGATATGAATAACATTTCAATTTAGTTTATGGTGGGATCAAAATGGTAAAAATATAGTTTTAGATTAAAAAAGGTGATATGGTCAAGATAAATAAATTGACTTTGAATTATGATGAAGTCATAAGACAATAATACCTTATTAATTTAAGAAATTTAAGAATGAATAGTGCATTAATACAATATGTAGTGTTTTAAATATAATATAAAATACTTTAATATTAAAAGGGGATTAAAATTTATTAAAACTTTCAAAATCGATAAAAAATCTTTATATTTTTATGAAATAGTTTTACAATGATCACTAATTAATTATTTTCATTTATGAATTTACATCATCCATATATAATGGTTCATGTGTTTGGAATGACCAGAGATGATTTTTTAGATTAAAATGTGACAAAAAATATACTTATAGTAAAAAATGTGTAAATTATGCCATATTTCAATGAAATATTAAAAAAAGGATCACTAATTAATATATTAAATGTTAGAACAAAATACACATCAATTAGTAGTGTGGCATAGTCAAATGACATAAAAGAGTTTTAGATTAAAATGTGAACAAACAATGATGCAGTAAAAAAAGATCAAATAATATCGGATGGTCGTTTAATTTTAGTAAAATTATCTGCAATTAATTTTTTTGGTTCAAATTAATTTCATATCAAAATAAAATATTATGTCATTTTAATGATAAGAAATTTTTTCACAGTTAAAAATTTAAAAAAACTATTGATATAGTAAAAATTTAGAAATCAAAAAAAAATTGTGAACTATAGTAAATATGAAGAATGATAAATTTGTGAAATCTAAGAATGAATTACAAATCAAACCAACATTTCATGTAATTAGAATGAAAAAAAATATTTTTTCATTAAAAGAAATTAAAGAATGTGTTATGGTAAAATCCTATAAATAACTTCATATTATTTTTTCCATACAATAATTTTCTATATTTCAAAAAAACTACACATCAATTTTATATAAAATGTATGTATTGTGATCGTAAAATTAACATTTTATTAATAATTCATTAAAAACAAGATATATGATAAAATCCAGGAATGAAACAATAAATTTTTTTACCTCTTAATATAATGATTTCTTGTTTATTTTCAATATGTATGAATTTGTATCACATCAAAACTATAGAATGAGAGTTAAAAATGATCAAAAATAGTATTAAATTAATTTGTTGTCTAAATAGAAGATTTGGTCAAAACACAGAAAATGACCATGGAATGCCCTAAAATATGAGTAAAATTATAAATAATTAATTTCAAATATATATTATTGAACATTACATCAATATGATTTTTGATATAAACTGAATGACTAAAAAAACTGTTTTAGATAAAAATAGTTAAAAAATGATATGGAATAGATGAGAAAATAGCCACAGATTTTCATAAAATTCTATGAAAAAGATCACTAGTTAAATTTTGACATTTTTGAATTATAATTACATATATGTAAATTGTGATAAGTTAATAATTATTGGATGTGTTTTTTTAAACATTTAAGTGTTCAAAATCATTTTTCAAATAGTAAAAACAAATGTAATAAGCACATATCATCATGAAAATAAAGAAAAATGGAGATTAATTATATTTTTACACGTATGAATTAAAATAATTTTAATATATAATGTTGTATAGTTAAAATGGAAAAAAGTAGTTTATATAAAAAATTAAAGATAAGTGATATGGTCTAAATTGATATATTGAATTTGAATTTCCCTGAAATTCTATGATAATATTGTGATAGCCAATTCCTGATATTTAGCAATTATCAACATTCCAATAAGATATATGATGTGTTTGGAATGATATAACAAAATAATTTCAATTAATGGGTGATTAAAAACCTCTTATCTAACACCCCAATGATTCTAAAATATAATATTTTATTCGATATTGTTCAGGACCCTCAACACCAAGCATAGAAACAAATATAACCCCTGAGTCCTTTTGATATATATACTATTTCAAAGAAATCCAATACATTATAAAAATTAAAATACGTGAAACATTTAATTTATCTTGATTTATAGGAAACTATATGTTATCATATTCTACATGGAACCCCGAGTAAGCTTTTATTACACACAAGAACATCTTTCTCCAATGGATTTCATTTCATGAAATGACATGTTTTACAGAAAAGAAATATATTATTAAAATATTATTATTTAATATAATAAGTTATAACCTATAAATTATATTGGTGGAAATGAATAGTATTATAAAAATAATATAAATGTGTTTCTGAATTCCTTAGTTACTAATTATAAAGATTAAAGTAATATCTAATATAATATAAAAGAAACGTTTTTATAAAAAACTATTTTAATGGTACATAAGGTGTTTTGTCCAAATAAATTAAATTTATTACTATTAGTGAATAATATTAATTAAATAAATGTATTACTTATTCAATAAAATATTTCTGACATTCATAAAATAGATTTTAAAGAAATAATGTATGAACAAACCATATTTTATGCATAAAAACTATATTTTTATAAAGGCAGTTTTGTCAATTATTAGTGAAAAACCTAATTTAAAAATAAATTTTTGTATATTTATAAATTTTCTTTGTAAAAATATACATAATTTTTTAATTTTTAATTTAAAAATCATATTTGAATTTTTTTTTATAATTTTACTAAGATGTTTTATTTTATTATACTGATTTTTTATGAAAAATACTTCTTCATCCATATAATATGTAGTGTAAAATAATATTTTAAATTTTTCTTAATGTTTAATTATTAAAATTTTAATTATATAAATACAATATAGTTCATTCAAATAATTTAATTTATATATATAATCATAGTGAATTTTTTAACATTTTCACAATAAAAACCCACATTATTGTCCCTTCAGCAGGAATAATTTTAAATTAATTCTTGTTACTTCTATGATTGGAATTAAAAAAAATTGGATACATATTTGGAATCATAATAATTTATAATTTTTATAATGGTCAAGTTATTTTTTATGAGAAATAATATTGAATGCAATTAAACATAACTACATTGATTTGGAGAAAAATAATATTAACAAGGGATAAACCCATAAACATAAGGTCCATAATGACTGAGAAACATGTACAAGATCAATTTTATGTACAAATTTAAACCATAAACTGTAATATCAATAATTTTATTTCATTATTGGTGGAACATGTTTCAATAGTGACTACTAATATTGTTTAAATTTTTATATTTACAAGAATGCCACTCCCCCCACAATAAAAATGCAATCACCCCTCCCACATATTCACACCCCTCATGCCCTTGGGATTTTTCAAAAACCTCCCAAATAATCATCTAATGTTTATCCTATAATCTAAGAATCCAAAATATAGTAATATATCCATCTAATTATTTCATTTGATATAAATCAAAAGGAGTTACCCATAAAAGAGGTAACGTTTTTCAACAAGCACTCTAGTTTTATTTATTCATTAACTCCTTCTATTCAAATTATATCATGATTATATAATTAGAAAATTATTATAAATATAATGATTTTTTTCACATTAATGGTATGTCCTAAATCTTAACACAATTATATTAAATGGGATATTCATTCATCATTTCTGTGTTTGAAGGACTACCGTCGTGTGAACTGATAACAATCGTTCTTCCAATGCCAGCTTTCAATGATGGTAATAATGATGGATTTATTTTTTATAAATAATATATATGATATTAATAAAAAATTTATTCTTCTAAAATTATTTTATAACCCATTCCTCTTCACTTTTCATTTGTTGGTAATAGGATAACATCATTTATGGATGTGAGGACTACCACCTCCTCAAGAGATATGATTCAATAATGCTTTACATGAAATGTTTAAAGGATCAGTTTAGTAAAAAATGACCTATATTAAATTAAAATTATTATTTAATTATAATATATATATATATATGATTTACATTTCATTAATTTAATATGAAAAGAAAATGGAAACTATGTTCATGTGTACGTACGACCTACCATCTTCACAAGCGGTGTATTTCATCTCTTATCTCAAAATTTTATAAATTAATATAAATAAATGGATTGATAATATATATAATTTTTCAATCATGTTAATATTTTTTAGAGGAAGAAATTGTGATCTATATAATAGGATAAAAATTAATAAGTCAAAACATACACAGCAAACAAGATAATTAACACCAGAAATAATGAAATAATGAATGATTGTCAACAAATATGAAATAAGATAATATAAAATATAAAATATGATATAAAAAATATTAATATGGTTATGTAATAGTTAATTAATAGGTCTATAACCATTATATAATATATTAAAGGTTGTTCAATAAAAAATAGCATATGGTAGAGGATTTTCATCTAACTTTTTACGTCTATGAGATAAATGTCATGTTCACCGCCTACATCTTTTGTGTGGTGAATCTACTTACCATTTTAATATATTATACATGAATTATTTTAAAATAATGTAATTTATATTTTTAATTTGAATTATTTCTTCTAAGTGGATTTTAACATAATTTTACCAGGTTGTAATGAAATTTTATAACTCTATTCTTTTAAATAAGATCATATTATATCCATATTTTCATTATTATTCAATGATTATGTTTATAATTACATTTGACTATCTATTTATATATTTCCATTTTTTATTTGGATTAATATTTGAATATCTTAATCGATTAATTGATTAATTCTCACATCATCAAAGTGGTCTTCTTAAGGGTTTATTTCGAAATATAATTCTAATAGGGATAATATATTCTTGAATTTTCATTAAAGTAAATTATTTGATAAATGTTCAATTAAGCCATTAAATTTTTTATCCTATGGTTATTTATTATATTTTTCATGTAATAGTGAAATTTTCTCTATTTGAGACTCAAAATATAGTACCCGATGTTTTTAAGATAACCAAACATCATTTATCTCTTCCCTGAGAAAACAATTTTCTATCAAAACAATGTCTTAAAAAATGTTTTCATAAATTTTTTTAACATTTAAAAAAAATATTTAATAAAAATACCGTTTAAAAAAAATCAAAGTAATATTATTTTCTCTTTTTAAACAAGACAATTTTTTTACCGTTTACAATGTAAAATGAATATTTTTTTATATGATATGAAATTACCTGAAATAGTTTCTTTTAAGATTAAATTGTAATTTTTAAAATATATTTTTATAAGAATATTTGTTTAGAATGTGATTTTAAATAAAAAATAATTTTCAATGAAAAAATTAAAATGAAAATCATATTCTAATTATGAATGATTTAAATGATATTTTTATTTCATTAACAATAATAAACCTTAATCAAACTCTAAGGGGTATATTTCTAATTGATACCATCCTTATTTTTTATATGGATGTATTAGACCTATTTTCACCAATGATAGTATTAAAATTCACTTGCTCAAATTATTTTTGTAGTCATTAAAGTACAATTGAGTTATTAACTTTGCAGTGATCATTGATAATTATATTTCATCAAAATATCCACACTTTGTATCAAGTATATGATTATCCACTTAATTGTATTACATTTTTAAATACGATGTTCACTATCAGAGTAGTTTCTATATCTATGGAAACATTGATAAATATTTATTCTTTAATCAGTATCAGTATTTCATAATTCTCATTATTCATAAATTAAATCTATAATTAGATATTTGGGTCATAATTTGGACATGCATTGCTAGACGCATCCCATACAATATATAGCCCCTTGAAGCATTGACAAAATATGATGAAAAAACTATTTTGGCCAAATTAAATGGTTTTCAACCTGATGTTTTATGCAATCTTGTGAATGTTTTTGAAGGCATATTTTTTCATTTTTCCCATACATGAAATCAAATACTTAATATTTTCCTTCATTTTATTATTATTATTATTATAAGTGATAAATTTTTCTGAAAAAATATATGGATGCATTTTATTATTTTTTATTGATAAAATGGAATGTAATTTCAATTAATTATAATTCCATATTGTATACACATTTCATTCCAATTTTATTGAATAAAAGGAATGTGTTTTTTGTTATTTACCTTGCCATATTTTTATTCACATACTTTTCAGTTAATGATTAGGTGGAAATAATTCATTATTATTTACTATTACATATAGAATATTCTATTTTATTTATACTTTCATCCATGTGCTTTACCCTTACGGAACATTTGAGCTCACCCTTATTTTGAATGCTTTCTCTATGATTCCATAAAGTGTATTAATAATGATATGAAATGATATACTAGAAATATTAAATATATTATCTAATAAAAATTATATCATAATTTGTGTATTCATTTTTAATAATATACCAATGTATGATTCTATTTTAAAAAGACTAATATATTGGTCAGTCATTGGGGATGCAATTTATAGGTATCTTTTACCAATTTAATGGTATTAGGAACCAGCTCGAGGCTACTAGGTTTTCAATCGCTATAATTAGTATCATAGAAAGTTTACTAGTATGGATTGGAAGTAGATTTTGGAAAACATATATTATAGAAGATAAAACTAATATTGACTTTGAAGATTAACAAATAATCACATATTATTTTATGAACATAATAGTTATGGATCCCATCACATGATTATGAGATAATGGTTGATCATAAGGTCTTTATATTAGACATCACTTTTATGTTTTGTGTAATTCGAGTCTACCAAGATTAAATCCATCATGAATTAATTTTTTTAATGTATAATTTTACAATGAAAATTATTTAAGGATTAATAAATATACATTTTATAAACATAATTTCGAAGGTATTTATAACCATTATTTTTGATATGATCATTAAAAAAATTTAAATAATGGTCAAATAAATTTATTTGAATCTGTCAAAAAAATGGTCATATTGAAAACCGTAGAAAAAAAATTTTAATGATTAATTTCTTTTTAGGGATGTCAAACATAGTTTTTTGTAAATGTTATATGAATTATGTAGTTTGGAAAAAGGTCATCTCAAATATTGGTTGAAAACCTGTCACATCTGGAAAGGTGTTGGGGCTTGTACCAATGACCATAGGATGAAAATGGTTTTGTGGCTAAAACTAGACTACGTGATTTCCTAGTTAAAATGTTATTGTTTTTATTTAAACAATTTGATGAATAGATATTAATGATGATGTAATATTTATAATTTATATGTTTAGACATTAATTAATAATATTATATATCCATTTATATCCGTATTTGTTTGCGAAAATATTAAGGGATAAATTTAAATACTTGTTTTATGATCTTACGATCTGTTAAAGGTGAATTTTAGTGCTTTGGGAATTAAAAAAAATTTGTTCTTTGATATATATTTCATAGAGTATGTGATGAACTGGAAATTTATATAAACAAAAATAGAGGAATAAATTGTGTTTATGAAAGATAAATAATCAAGAAAATATATTTTATGAATTTATTAAGGAATAAAATAATTATTGAACACTATAAAAATGATCTTGAAATAAAAAAATTTCCCAGTTCTTTGATTTGTTTTCAACTATTAGTCTTTTAAGTAAGAAAAAATTTATGGTTTTGAGGCCCTCATCATTCCATTGATCATTCAATTGTTTTAGATCAATGACATCAATCGTACCCTATAAATATTTATTATTTTTCTCAAATCTAATATATTCACATTCCAATAATGTTCTTCTGCATAAAAATATAGTTATATATTATTCCATATGACATTAATACATCTGATTCCCTTTTATAAAGATAATATTTTATTATTCCTTTTACAATGTCATACTTAATAAGAAATTTTATACTATCAAAAAATTTATTTTCAATACAAGGATTAAATTGGGAGGAAAAATTTTATTTATTATAGGGAGAGTTTAAAACCCAGATAATTCTATAAGAATCACATTTTATTTTCCACCAAGTATAAAATGAAACACCAAAAATATAATGAAATATAATTTTCTAATAATTGATTAAATATTTAAATATCATAAATAAATTCAATACATTATATATATTTAAACACATGAAACATTTATTTTAGATTCTGATACATGAAAAACTAATCATAGAGTACTCTACCTGGAACCCTTATTTAACTATTGTTAAATGAATGAATTTATTTCATTAATGGATTATGTTAAAAGCAATTTCATGTTTTATGAAAAAACAATATATTAATAAATATTATTATTATTTAATAATAGAATATATTACATAACCATTAAATTAGAAATTATGATTAGTATTAACTAAATTATAATAATATATATTTTAATTCATTGGTTACCAATTAATTATAAATTGATATAATAACCAATTTAATTTAAACGAAATGTTTGTATAAACAACCTATTATTATGATACCAAAAGATTTTTTGTAATAATAAATTAAATTAATTAATATTAATGAATTATATTAGTAAAATAAATATATTACATATTCAATTCCAAAAATTTATATTCATTCCGAATATTTTATATACATAAGATAATAACAAACCCAATTTTACACATAAAACTAAATATTTTTATAATGGAAATTTCTTCGCCTCTTAATGGCGCAACTATATAAAAATGTATTTTTTGAAGTTCTGAATACATTATCTCTCAAAATATTCATTAATTATTAAATCAAATTACACAAATTATCATAGGGTGAATTTATGGAATTTTTTGAGAAGTTTCATTCATTGATACTGAATTTCAATTTAAAAATGATTTTTAATCAACATAATTTATCATTTTAAAATATATTTTAAATTATTTTTAATTTTTTATTTAGTTTAATTTTACACTTAATAATACAATTAAAGTAATATGAATCATTTTTATCCTAAATTTTCATATAAAAACTTTGTTACTTTTGGACATTTTCACTTTAAAAACATTCATTCTCATCCCATCTATTGGTTTAATTTAAAATTAACATCGAACACTTATATGATTTTAGTTTCTTAAAATTGAATAAATACTTAGGATAATCATAAATTCTAATTTTTAGTTTTCATAAAATAGTTTTTGACACTAAATATTAGTGAAATCAATTAAAATGAATTACATCGATAAATTGAAAAACTAGTTTAACAAAAGGCTAAACCACAATATTAAGGGCCAAGAAACCTAGAAAATTATCCAATATCCTTGTTAGGGAAATATTTATACCAAATAATCTCTTGGATATAATTATTTTCATTATTTTAGAGACATGGTTTATGTTAGATCTTTTAATAGTGTTTACCTCTTTAAATTTACAAGAATGACACTCATCATCCACTATAAAAAAGAAGTCAACCCCCCCCCCCCCCACTTATTCACACATATCAAGCACATTGGGAAATCCAAAAACTAACAAAATTTGATATAAAAATCCCTCCCCTAATCCTAGAATCAAATAATTTTGTATAAATTCAATCAAGGAAGTATTTTTGTTTAAAAAATGAGTTACCCAAAATAGGTAACCTTCTTCAATGAGAATTTTTTGTCTATTTCATTATCCTATCCTCAAATTATTATAAAATTATTCATATATAATAACATAATTATACTAAATATATTGATATATTGGTATCTAATTTTTATTATCTTATTTTTTTACACACTTCCATCAAATTTGAAGGCAATCCTCATTCGTGTGTACGGTGGACAACAATTTTACAAACCGATGTCATCCATTCTTACATTTCAACCATTCATGGTAGTGAATAATTATGGATTAATTTTTTATATATTATATATATTATATTTATAATTTATTTATGCTTCAATAATTATCTCATAACACATATCCCCTCGCTTTCCAATATTTTTTGAATAAAATAACATTATTTGTGGACGTGTGGACATCCACCTCCTGCGATGTAATTTCTTCAAGATTTACATGGAGTATATTAAGGATGTGTTTAATAAACATAAGTAAAATATATTAAGTAAAAATGAAATTTTAATTATAATATGTACATATTTCTCATTTAATTTGTATTATTTTATTATGGTAAGAAAATGGAAACATCATTCATGCATACACATGACCTACCATCCCCATGAATGATGTAATTCACATCCAGTATCCATATTATTTAGAATTCTATAAATACATATATATAATATATATATATATATATATTATATTTAGATTAAGTTAAAAATTAAGGATATGATTAAATCAGGACCTATGTAATATGAAAAAAATAACAAGTCAAAACATACTTGAAAAGCAATCCAATTAACACATGAAATATTTAAAATTATGAAGGATTATACACAAACAAGTAATAATACATTAAAAAAATAATAAATATATATATGGTTCTGGAATAAGTTATGGAAATTTTCTAAACAATTATACAGGAGGTTAAAGGGTGTTTAATGAAAAACGTTTGTAAGGTAATGGATTTTCATTTCACTATTTACATCATTGAGATAAATATCATATTCAACACTTATTTTGTACAATGTTTCTAATTCAACATTTGACATATTACATGAAGAATTATTTTATCATCATGAAATTGATAGTTTCAATTTGAATTATTTCATCTAAGGGGATTTTAGCATAATGTTTTCAAGTGGTAGATAAATTTCAAAACCCGATTACATTTCATTAGGTTATATCAATTCCTCATAGTCATTAATATTTATGAAATATGTTTATAATGAATTTGACTATATATTTAAGTAATTACATTTGTTTTATGTGGATGTATATTTCATACAGATAATCGAATAATTGATTTATTCTCACTTTAGCATTATTATAATTTTAAGGTTTTATTTCCCAATCAAATTCTAATTTAGATTGTTTACTTTTGATTTTTCATTAAAATAATTTATTTGATCAATGATCAATAAAATATTTAATAAAATTATCTTTACGTTATTTATAATATTTTTCAATTAATATTACTACTTTTAAATATTTAGTACTCATAATGTTTTAGAAAATGTTATTAATAAAATAGAACATCATTTTTCTCTTGAGTCGAAAACCTATTTAATCTCAAATGAATTTTTTTCCTACAAAAAAAAATTGAAGTTTTTTTTATCATTTTAATATTTAATTATCAATTTTTTACCACATTTATCTTTAAAAAAATGAAAGAAATATTCTTATTGATTTCAGAACAAGGCACTGTTATATCCTTTTACAATTAAATTGGAATATTTTCTTTACCTCATATATAATTACATGTCATCATTTATTTCAATGATCCTATGAAATTTTACAAATATATTTATAGTAGAAATTTCTTAAATAAATATTTTAAAAGAACATTTTTTTCAAAATGTTTTTCAAAAACAGTAAAAAAGAAAATAATATTCTCGTTATGAAAATTTTTAAAGATTTTTTTATTTCATCAAAGATAATAACCCATGTTCATACTCAAATGGGTATATGTCATGTTGGTTCCATACTTATACTTCCTCTGGATGTTGGATGATTATTTTTACCAAGGATATTATTGAAATTCACTTGAATAATTTTTTAGTCATTAACTTCTCCTTGAGTTCTTCACTTTATAGTGATCATTGTCCATTAAATTTATACAAAATATCTACATTATTTATCATGGATTTTTTAATTCTTAAATCTTATATCATTTTACATATAGTGTTTACATTCATATTTATTTGATTTTATTATGGTAAATTGATAAATTTTTATTCTTTAATCAAAACAAATATATGATAATACACACTATTAATTAAACAAATCGATTATTCGATATATATGTATTCATTCAGATATGGAGTGATGGGTGGGTCTCAGATATATATCCCCTTGATAAATTGACATGTTCCCTTGAGAAAAATAAGTTTTACAAATTGAAAATAATTCTAATTATTTTTTTAAACCATATTGTGAATGTTCATCAAGGTAATTGTATTTATGTGCCTCATACATGACATCAAATAATTATGAACCGACATCATTGATATTTTAGTTATTATTATTTCAATCAATTTGATTTTTATATGATAATATATATGAATGCAGTTAATTATTATTTTAATATATAAATGAAATGTGTCTTCAATTATTTAACTTCCCATTTTTTTATGCATTTCATTTTCTGATTTAGTATTAAATAGAATATGTTTTAAGTTATTTTCCTTCAAATATTTTTTACGCACTTCCTTATTAGTTATTGATTACATTGAATGTGTTATCCGTTACGTACCCTTCCATATTGATTTTTCTCATGGATTCATTATTTATTCCCCTATACTTTACCCTTATAATGCATTTCATCTCACCTAATTTTTTTCCCTTTCTCGAGGATTCCATTAAGTGTACCATGAATGATATGCATGGATTTAGTATATAGAATACTGTTATTATCAAGAAAATTATGTCGTAATTTTTTTATTCATCGTTAATAATACAATAATGTATGTATCTAATTTATCAAGACTACTAATTTTTTGGATCATTTGGGAAGCAATTTACTTATCTCTTATGCCAATGTAATGGTAATTTTCACTGTCTCTAGGGTATGGTGGTAAGAGTTGCTATAAGGTATATAATAAAAACTAAGAAAATAAAATCATATTATCATTATATAATAAAATAATGATTATTAATTAAATTATGACATTTAATAATGAATTTGACATCAATATTATGTGAGGTATAATAAAAATTTCTAAAAATCATTTTTATATTACAGATCGGTGAAAAATATGTGACAAAAAATTTGAGTAAACAATCTTATATTTTCCTGAAAATATAAGATTGTGATAAGTAATTAATTTTTTTCTTTTGGAAACAAATTATAAATTATATTGACATGTTGTTCGGTCATAATTTCTAAAATGTAGTTTTAATTTAAAAAGATATTAAAAACAAGAAATTTTTCCAAAACTGAGAAAATTACCTCATATTTTTCTAAAATATTGGTATTATATTCCTTGATTAATTTTTAACTATAAGGACCTATCATTAAACATTACATAATATTGAATTTAATGTCACGAATTCATTCAATTACATTTTAGGATCTTTTCATTTTTTCAATTTTAGGTAATTAGTAAATAACTCCCTCATAAAAAACCATATATAAAAGTTATACACTTTTTTTCACTATCAATTTTTCTTCTATAAATTATTTTAAAATAAAATGTGATTTATCTTTAAGAAAAATATTTTTGATGTTCAACTTTCCCTAAGACACGAACTTCTTGGTTTGGTACAAAATAATATTTTATGTTTTTTATGGAAATGAAAAAATAAACTTTCCATTATATAATTGATGATATGTACCCATATAAACATTCGAGGAAAATGGAAAACTATTATAGATTATGAGAGATTAGACAATAATTAAAAAATGAAGTTGTCTGAATTTTCTCATGTTAGATTTTATTTTAATTTAATCTCTTTCAAACTTCTAAATGATCCTAAAACACTTTTATAAAACATTGGGTGAGCATAATTTCCCAATAAGGGGTTTTTAAAATCCAATTAAAAAACATTTTTAAAATTCCCTTTATATAATTCCTTTATAAATTTTTTTATACAATATTAAATATTTTACACATTTAAATTTAAAGACTATAATTTCAAGGGTTTTCAGAAAAAATATTTGGAAAACATTTTTATAAATCCATTAAATGTATTTAGAATTTTAAAAATATAATTTGAAAACACTTTTTCAAAATATCAGATATCTTTAATGATATTTTAATAAATCCTTTGAAAACATGATTTTTATAGTTAATTTGAAAATAAATATGCCTGAAAATTATTATAAGACATTTGAAAATACATGGGATATGGAAGGAATATAATAGATTTGAAAGTACATACATATTAAAAATGATATTATATCATTGGAAATACTTACCCTTTAAAAATTCATATTTTTATTAAATAATCTATTTTTTATTATAATATGATGAATTATTTGGAAAAGAAAACCATGGGGCCACTTGAATCATTAATGTACGTCTTGGTCTATCCACTTTTGGAATGGTGGGTTCACTTCCCAATTCTCTATAATGATTACAATGTTCATGTGCCTAATTTTATAAGTGAAATATGATATTTCCTTTATATATATATATATGCATATGATTTTTCTTTTAAAAACATGATAATGAATTATTACATATAGATACATATATTCATATAATTATGTATAAAAATAAACATTCATAGGATGCCAGTTGATAAATTTAGTAAAACCAAATCTCATGAAAAATATATTTTTCATACATGCGTGGAACATTAACAAAGGAATGATTAAAATACATGTATTTAAAATTTCACTCATAAACTCATAATATAAATTTTATTGAAATAGAACCTAAAATGATAAACACTATTTTTTAAAATTCATCCATAAATAATATAATTAGATACCGTTTTACTTATTTAAAAATTTCATGATTTAAAATATCATTATATACATAAAATAAGGGTATGTGTGAATCATTCATATAAAATAATACTAATTTTTAAATTAATATTCACATAAAATAATGTTTTTAATAGTATGTACAATCATTCTTCCATAAAATAATCACATGTAATAATAAATTTCACTTTTAATATATAATAACAAAAACAAACATAAATTATAATAAGAATAATTTTAAAAAATTAATTTTACCCATGTATAATCATAATTAGAGAATAATATACATATATACATACTCTATTACATAAACATAAGTATGAAAATACTTAAAAAATTATAAATCTGGAAGAAAATAGTGATGGATTTTTAAAATAATATATTTTTATATGTTGAAAAATATTTACTTACAATTTGAAAATAATTTATATACATATATATTATTGTTTTAAAAAAATGAAATCCCTTGACCGATTTGATGGAAACCCAAACGAGGTTGTGGCCTGTTTGGGGTGTTAAGACCATATGTAAGGTAGCATCCTTCACTCTGCTTGATTGGGGTGCTCGAACCATGGTAGTATAGAGTAAAATAGAGGGACAACTTTTCTTACAAAGTGATTTATTATTTAAACTCAATGAATTGGGTTTTTTTAAAATAAGAATAAGATAATATATATTAATATATAAGGTATCAAATAACACTGGTTTTTCATCAAGGAGAATATATAATTTCATTCTCCATTCAATGGGAATAAATAAACCGTTATATTTTCAATATTAGGTGGTGGGTTTTTGGAGCACTATTTTTATATCATTGTACTCAAAGAAATGATTGGATAAAAACTATCGATTTAATTTGTAAAATTTAACCCCTTATTTCAAATTTTCCTGCATGTGAATTTATAAGTATTCTCTAGCTATGATTGTTCAAGAATCAAGGATAATCACTAGGTTGAGGTTTCAATAGGTGTAGGTCTTACGAAATAGTTTGACATGTGGTCTTTATCACTAAAGGAAGATCAAAAGGGGTATCAAAATGACAATAGGTCTGCTTTATTGGAGTTTTTATGTGGTGAAAAGAGTTCTATGGTGTTCCATCAATGTGTATTGAACTGGTATGGTAGGCTTGATATAGAGGAATTGTCAAGGGATTAGGCAGGATCAACTTAGTGAATAAGAATAATCAGTTAGGATTAACTGGACATGATAAATATAATACAAAATTTAATATTTAAATGCAATTTTTAAAATGCATAAACACTATCCATGTTAAGTAATTTGACATCAAAAAAAATCCATTGGTTTCTTGAATATAAGATAAGTACTAGCATCTTCTATCTAGAATCTTGTAATGTGGTCGGCACTTGATGGCCTTAAATATGCACTAGAAGAAATTTTTCCTGCCCTGTTCACAATTTGGACCATTTACAAGGTCTCAACAGGCTCTTTTCCCAAGAAATACGCCTCAATAAAAGGATTCAAGCTCTCTACCTTCATGTTTTATGGTCAAGGATAGAAATCATCACTAGTCGAGCAATATTAATGCTCTACCACTATGTGGTTGAGCTGGCCAGGCCATTAATCCTAGATGGCCATAAATTTTATATAGTTAGGTTTTAATTCCTAAAAATTATTAACATAATGAAAATTTAATTGGTTTATTATATTCTAATCATTTTTCATAATTAATAACTATTACATTACTCTTTAATATTTTTTTCAATGTAATATTAGAAAGATTAATTCTCTATTGAATTTTACAATATTATTACTAGAGCCTTAATGTCATAAATCATTGTTTAATAACATTTGATCTTATGGGTTTTGAATCAAATTATTATTATTATGAATTATTACATAAACTATAATATTGCAACTAAATCAATGTTAATATGAATTTTTATTTGAAAATATGATGAAATTCAAAAGTAATGAATTTATAAATAGAATATTTAAATATTAGTAATAAATAATCTTTAATATAAAAACCATTGTAAATTATATTAATTATATATGATGTTAAAAAGGTAGTTACTATATATATGATATTTTTTTAAAAAAGTAGTTCTGTTTCCAAAACATATAATGGGGTTTTGAAAAAATGTAATTTTAAGTAAAGAGTCATACATTTAAGACTATTTTAAAAAAATATTTAAATAATATAACTGGCTCAATATACATACATATTTATTAATAGAATAAATTTAATATTTCATCTTAATATATAAAAAACCAATTTTTTTAGGGAAAATATTTAGGATCGTGTAAAATTATACTTTTTTATCAATAAAATTATTTTATTTGATAAACATATAATAAAATACATAAATTATGGGGATATTTTACACATAGCATATTCATTTACCTTACCTATCCTTAATTCTAGTGAATAATCATTTAAAATTATGGGATGAGAAAAAAAATCTTAGCACCGGTCATAAAAATATTGAAACAACTAGTCTAGTGGAAAACATGATATCCCATGAAAATATTTTTCATAAAAACAAAACATTAAACCTAGAAATGAAATTATTATTCATTCAAAAATATCATTTATATTTACAATTGAAAAAAAAATATTTCAATTTAATATGATTAAAAAGAATATAATTTTCATGTATGTATCTGGGGATATCATCTAACAGAACCATTAAAAATTGAAATAACTATATATCCAACATCTAACCCAATTATTTGGATAATATAGTAATTACCCACTATATTGGAGTGTTGTACAGGCGCACTCAACATATCATTTATATTGGTCTTAACATGTGCTATTTTGGTTAACCCATATTATATATTATCCCAGAACCAAAAGATGAATAAAAAATTTTATGATTCCGTTTTACTCATTAGAAAACATTTGAAAAAGTCTTTTAAACTAATATAAAAATCATATTATGATATTAATTCACCATTTTCCATTTAAACACATTTTTCAACACCAAAATTTCCAAAAATAAGTTATATTGGTGTTTTCATTTAATAATACATGAAATAATTCAAATTAATTCATAAATAAAATAAAATTCAGGGTGGATAGAAGATTCTTGAGAAAGTATATGTTAAAAATATAATATTGATTTTTTGTTTGAAAAGAAGTTTTTGTATAAATACATAAAAATATTGATTTTAAGAACCATTGAAAATATAGTAAAATAGAGAAATAAAATTTAATATTTACATATTTTTGTTCTTATAAATACATTTATAAAATTATCTTCAGATTATGGACATGGAAAACTAAGAGTTGGAATGAAAAACTAAAAGATTATTTTTTAAGAGAAGTGCCTTATCACCTTTCAAATATTTGAATCATTAACCAAAATAAAAAATAAAATTAATAAGCATTAAATACCAAGGGAATAGATAAATTTATTATATAACATGTCAAAGGTGTTTTATATAAACCTCGTAAAATAATATAGGTTTCTAAGATAAACATGTAGCTCAATGGAAGGAAATTGACATGAATTCACTTACCTTGATTTCAAATCATCCCATACGATCATTATATTCATAAATAGTAAACTAAGGTTAATTATTAACATGATTGACAAACATTCACAAGATTATTATTCCATTCACTCCACTTGTTTCCATATAATTTATTAATATTTTTTCTATTAAGTTTGCATTATATGTTTTAAACATATTTACCATATGTGTTAATATTGACTTTGGAACGTTTAATATGGTCAAAGAGATCCTCATCTAAACATATTAAGAATAATATTCATGAAATAATTATTATATTTATATGTGAAATATTCATTCATACCAATCTCGAAATAAGGTTATGAAAAACGAAGTATATTATGAACATGGAGACGGTAGGTTGTATGCACACATGAGTAACATTTTGATTTTTCAAAGATCATAATGGGAATGATTTATGTACTATTTTATATTTATAGAATGATCATAATATCATATAAATTTTTTTTAACAATATATATATATCATCCAAGTTGTTTGATGGTGAAAATAGTGTCATGTCACTTCGTTAGTGCAGTAATCCAGACATTCCGGAACGACATTACCATTTTTTAATGAGTGAAAAGGTATGAAAGAAAATTATATATTATATTTTAATAATGATAAATATTTTAGAAATATAAAAATGATATTATCTTTATAAATTTTTTATTATCATTAAACTTATTAACTTCTATGTATAGCATTAGTGAAAGGCGAATCACATCATATTACAAGGCATTATTTTTCTGAAAACACAATCAATGTTATCAAATCCCCTTTAGAATGTAAATTAAATCATTATAAATTATATAATAACTCCAGAGGTATATATTGGTTATAAATATTATATATATACATTATATCCATCATCATACCCAATTTTGAGAGGTGTTAAGGTAAAAAAATAATGACATCGATTCGTGAGGTGGTAGTTTGTCATACACACGAATGATGATTGTGTAACCCATTTAACTGAAGATAGGAATGATTTAGATTATTACATAAAAAATAAAATATCATTAAATTTAATATACAATTATTATTAAACAATAATGAAGAAAGAATTATTTAAGGGGGGTTGTGTAAGAAATAAAATGAAAATTCTGGTTGAAGATCATCACATCTTATTATGGTGACATCTTTTTGTTTGCACCAAAAGGCTTCATATGATAGATTTATAAAAAAAAATAAGGCTTTTGGATGATAGGAAGAAATTTGGGAAGTTATTTTGGTTTTTATGATCTAAAACAATAGTATTTTTTGGTTTTAAGAGAAGAGGAGAGTATGTGGCTCTTTATAAATTAGGTGTGGCACACTTGTAATTTTGGAAAAGAAAAAGGTTAACTAACATTTTTCACGAGCCATAATGATAAAAAAGGATTTATTATTGAGACATAGACATGATATTTTCTAAATATGGAAATAAAATATATTTTATTTATATTTTAAGTTTAGAGAATAACTTTTTTGTTTATCACTACGTTAAACATATTTCCACCTTATCTGCGGTAAATAATTTCAACTACTTTTAATATTTATTTTATTCAAAAATTAATTTTATCAAGTTAGATAATATAAATTATTCTGATTTGAAATTTTTAATATTTTTTACTAAATTCAATTAACATTAGTTTAATTATTAAATTTAAATCAAAACTTACAGATGCGATGAAAAAACTTGTTTTCATGAAGTGTATTTTAAAAGAAAAAATTAGTTTATATTAACTCTATGACTAATAATAATAGTTATTTGAATATAAATTAATATTTATTTATATATTATCAAATAATTTCATTTAGAAAATCATCATTAATTAATATTTCAATTAATTAAATTTGGGAAAAATTAAGGATTTTAAAACAGATTTCAGAATATTCATTTTTAAACAAAAAACAAACATATACTAAAAACTAATATAATGTTTATCTAAAAGTAATTAATAGGATTAAATATAAATAAATAACACTTATTTCACTTTAAATAACATTCAATACATATTGTGAATTTTTGGAAACTAAAAATATTAAAAAGAATAAATTTTTTATAAAATATGGAATTTTCAACTTTTTAATAAAAAATCAATATTTTCCAAAAAATCCCAAAATTACAAGTTAAATAAATTTTGATATTCAAATTTCAAAAATTATATTCATATTTAAAAGTTAAAATACGAAAATTTAGAAATTAATCTTTCCAAAATAACCTTATATGAAAAGAGTTTTGTTGAAATAATTTCCATTATTTAAAAAATTAATTATTTTTTTAACAAATATATCAGTAATATTCATATTAATAAATATGAAAATGAAATAATCAATCATTAAATTATTTTTTACATCATTTACCATTTTAGAAATTTCTTCCTCATAATTTTATTCACTTATTATATAAGTAAAGATATTATTCCCCCATATTGTTTTTAGATTCGCATGTTGCCTCTCCAACAATGTGGTTTTTTTCATAAAACCTTGACCCTGTGAATCAACATATTCCTCAACACATTCTATCTATAGTTAAAAATATAAACAAGATATTCCTTATAATAATGATTCTTTTCCAACTAAATTACTTCAGGTCTCAAAATAGGTGATGAATATGGAACATATTTTATTTTCCTCGAAATATGAAATATGTTGTATCCCTGAGATAAACTCAAAGTAAAATACATTTCATATAAAACCAATCCAAAT
Organism: Viscum album; assembly: GCA_963277665.1. Taxonomy (NCBI): domain Eukaryota; kingdom Viridiplantae; phylum Streptophyta; class Magnoliopsida; order Santalales; family Viscaceae; genus Viscum; species Viscum album. The sequence goes on along the minus strand of OY728151.1, from coordinate 1,321,279,295 downwards.
ATCTATAGGATATCATATGGTCTGATGAACAATATATTTATCATTCCCTTTTTATAGAAATATATTAAATTTTTATATAGAGGTACTTTTACAAGGTCATGACCACCTACTTCAAAAGAAAGATCATTCCCCCCGATTATCCAAAAAACATTTTTGCCTACTCTAGTTCATCCTTAAATACCGGTTAATCAATTACACCATCTCATATATTTACAAAATCAAATCTAACCCACGAACATAATTTCTCCCAAATCATCCCAAAAGAATATCATATGATTCCACTTTCCATGTATTTCCACAAATGGTGTTATCATTATACTTGAATGAAAACTATTATTACAATATAACTCAATCAAAGAATGATGTTGACCTATATTCCTAGGTAATAAACTAAACAAGAATTAAGAATCTATTCCATAGTATGAATTTTAAGCACATAAAATCTATCTGATTGATGGTGAAAATAAATATGTATATTCAATTCAATACCCAATGACTTTAGAAGACCATTCTAAAAATTTAATGGGAATATGGGATCACAGTTTGATAGAACTAAGAGAGGAACTCCATATAACTTGAATGACTTATATATATATATAGTCGATAATGTTGATATCAAGACATATTATCTAATATGGGAACTAAATTTGAATAATTATATAATCAATCAAGAATAAACAAAATTAAATTTCACCATTATATGTATTTAGTAATACCACCATGAAATTAGTTGAAATATTTTCCCATTCCTACATTAGTACATGAAAATTTTAATCATTCCCTTCTGTAACCATCATTCTTCTTTAACATATGATAAATTCAATTACTCTATTTTGAATTTAACAATATTAGTTTTAATTTCATACCACTATTAACACTACTTAATGTATATGTATATATCAGTACTACCAGTATGAATAGAAAATAGAGAAAAATGATCTTCATTGAAAAATCATTCTTCAACTAGGAATCACAAGGCACACATAATCATATTCAAAATAATAAAACATATTCATCATCAATATTAATAATTTTGATCTTAACTTTATTAATGAATTCCACATTTCCTTTCAAATATTGATCATCTTTTTATATTTCTTAATTCTTTCTGGAAAAAATGGTTGCACTAAAACTGAAAACAAAATAGTGGATGTTCATGCATCAAAAAACTCTAGGCCAGAATTTATCAAATAAATTTCCAAAGGGACATATTCTAAATTTACCATTTTTTGTATATAATTAATTATTTGAATCAAATAATCATACACTTTTCTCACTTTTACAGGATGGTAATGAATCATGAAATCATAATTCTCTATCAGTTCTATCTATCTACTTTCTCTCATGTTTAATTTTTTCTGAGTAAATATATACTTCAAAAAAATAACTCTATATATTTCACGCATTACACTATACAGATGATAAATCCAAATTATTAACAAAAAATCCACCATAGCTAATTTCATATCATGTGTAGGTTAGTTTAACTCATCATGTTTCAGCTCAGGTGAGACCTAATAAATTACATAATCGTTCATTATTAGGACACAACCAATTACTTTTAATAAAACATCATTATAGATGACAATTAATAATTTTCTAGAATGTTGGGCCAAAAATGGATCATCCATCGCAATAATTTTTATATATTGAAAAAATAATCACATTCTGATGACTATATGAATTAAAATCCTTTTCGAGTTAACATACATAGTGGGCTAGACAACTCAAAATATTTTCAAATAATCTATCAATATTATCCTTTTAATCCATGGAAAATATAAATCTATGAAATATTTGAGGGTATCATCAATTTTTCAACAACTGTTTTTAGCAGCATCAACATTTATTATATCATTTGAAATAATATTTCCAATGAAAGAAATATGTTAAATTTAAAATTCACAAGTACTAAATTTCCAATAATGATTCTTTTATTTTATGTTTTTAGAAACAATACATAGGTGTATTTCATGTTCCTCCATTCATTTATAATATACCGAAATATAATAAGTAAAAACAACCAAAAACATGTCCATTAACTCATGAAAAAACCTATTCATACTGTCCATAAATAAAATTGGTGTATTAGAAAACCAAAATGGCCTAACTACAAACACATAGATCCCTTATCTACTTCCCATAAAGACCTATAAATTTCATCCACCTTAACATTCAGTTTATGGAACTAGGACCCCTGGTTATCCATCATAATATATTATCATCACTAGAGCTAATGAAAAAAATCAATAATTTGAGGAAATGAAAATATTTTTTAATAATGTTTTTATTCAGAGAACTATAGTACATGAAATTTCTCATTGAACAATAATTCTTTTAAAAAAATAGAATAACCCCTTGTGATGTTATTAGTTGAAGGAAACATGTTTCTAACAATTCCCACGATTTATATTACAATTCTGAAGCTTCTAAATAAGACATTCAATGATGGGGTTTATAAGTAGGCTTGGAATCCAAATCAAAGTCAAAAGAAAACTCAAACTTCTAATCCTGAATAATACAATACAAATCATCATTAAAACAACATTTTATTCAATTACTATTATCATATCAATAATTTTAATAGATTATATCTTTCCAATAATATAAGGTAGGTAACATTCACTTTCATCTCTAATCAATTTCTGTGTTCTTGGTATATAATCAATATCCTGAAATCATTCAATAAAATATTCTTGACTCTAAAATCTATCTAATTATGAAAAACTAAAATAAAATACTTACCCAAAATTATATCAAACTATATTATTTCTATTTCAACACGATTTTAAGGAAATACGATCCCACTAGGAACAACATGGAGATTCCTATAAATATTAGTTGCATTAATAATTTCAAAATATGTTTTCATGAAAAGTTATATCATACATTCATGAGGATATATTCCTAATTTTAATAAAAATATATTATAAATGAATGAATATGATGATAAATAGTCAATAAGTGTATTGGCATAAATCAAATACACATGTAAGATGCTTTTCACTACTTAACTTGATGGCACAATATCAACTATAGTAGTAGGAAAATATTTTTCCACACCATTCTTCTTCCTATTTGGATAACTTCCATCATGAGTTACTAGATTTGGAAACACATTAACATAATGACATAAATAACTCAAACTAAAACCTCTCACTTTTGTATAGATATTGATTAATCCAATCATTTATTCTTCAATATTATTTTCCTTGAAATCATAGGCCATATGTCAAAACATTCAACATCGGAAACGCTTCCCTAAAATCCTAACACATTCTCGAGGGTTCTTTTAACCACACATACCACAAGATGGGAATTTCATTTTATAACCACTATATTTATTTATAGTTATTTCCACCATTTTAGTTCATCCGGAACAATTCTTACATACCTCATCACATGGTATATAAGTGGAAGAAACCCACATACCAACTATTTCATCACAATGAACAACATTCTCATAGCTTATAAATTTTCATGCATTCAAATCTCTTCGAATACATGGTTTCAATATTTAGTGAAATCTAATAATTTTACTATTAATGTGCCACACAAAATCGGGTACGTACTTTTCATGTCCTATAAAATTGGCATCATACATTTCCACAAAATAGTTATCATTTTCTTCAATTCCATGAATTGTTTTTCTATATACAATCAAACAAAATCATGGAAATATTTCTAATAGAAAATAACCACCAATTTATCATTCCACATACCCAAGAATATCTTTATATATAGTATTCTTAACCAAATTCCACCATGAAGAAGCTTCACCTTCAAAATGATAAATAACGAGATCTTCCTTATCACATTCTAAACATCAAAGGACTTCAAAAAACTTCTATATATAATTGATACATCCATGTAATACCATAAGATAAGATGATCCACTATTTGATGGGGGATGTTTCCTTATGAAATGCACTATAATATACATATTATTTCATGGTAGATATGGTTCCACTACAGCATGGATATGATCACCATTACTAAATTATCTCAACAGAGCTATCACCCCAACAGTCTATTTTATTATAATTCCAAATATTATGGAATGCTGGTTTGGAAGGATATTTTCTTCTTGGTTCCTTCCCACTATAGATTCAATATTTTCTCTATGGAAAACCATTTTGAACAAATATAGTTTAGATGAATCAATATAGTAATATAAAAACACTATACCATTTGAACAAAACCAAAATGTAAAATAATTCAAAGACATGCTATAATCGTTATCATAACATTATAATTTATATAAAAAACCCTCTAAGACCAACTATTAGAGAATGAACTCAAGAATTAAATAATATTAAGTTTAATGTAATTAATTAATTCTCATATAATTAAGGATCTTTTCAGTATTAAATTTTTGGATAATTAAGTCATAACTCGTATATAAAAAAATATAATACAAAATTGAACCTTCTATTTAGTATACAATTTTCCATTGTATAAATTTTTTAAAACAAAAAATTATTACTTTTCCAGATAAAATTTCATAACACTCAACATGAAATCTTTATTTACATATTCATCCTCAAATCATATGAAAAATACTATAAAAACATGGAATATTCACAAAAATCATAGTAAGGGACATAAAAAGAATAAATATTTTATTCTACTGAAACAAATGGAAACCCGTAAAAAACTTTTCGTAAAAAATTTACATTTTACCTTGAAATTGAATTACCATTCCTTTAAAAATATAATTTAATTTAACTTTTTAAAACAAAATATTTCCCTGAAAATAATTATAAATCAAGAAAAATAGTTAGTTTTATTGATATATCATCTTATAGAACTGTTACGAACCCTTAAAAATTGAGATAACCATTCATCCAAGATACATTATAATTATCTGGGGAACATAAATATTAATAAGTTCGTTAGAGCGATATATGGGTACACCAATACTAAATTATATAATTTTATCAATATGTTAAATTTAATCAGAACCAACATATATTTGTTCCATGAACCGCAACATGAATAAAAGATTTAATTTATTCATGTTTTCATCCAAAAACATCTGTAAAACACATTTAAACTCATATAGAAATAAAATCTATAAATCAAGATATCATTTTTATTTTAAACCCCATTTTCAATACAAATATACCTAAAAAAATAAATTTATTTTTTATTGAATAAAACATGAAATATTTCAATGTAAACTAGAAATAAAATAATGGTTGTGGTCATGTTTTCATCTAAGAACATCTGTAAAACAAATTTAAACTCATATATAAATAACATCTATAAATCAAGATATCATTTTTATTTAAAACCCCATTTTCAATACAAATATACCTAAAAAATAAATTTATTTTTTTTATTGAATAAAACATGAAATATTTCAATGTAAACCAGAAATAAAATAATGGTTGTGGTGGTGAAAATTTTATTGCCGTCATGTACAGTAAGAATATAACGTTTATTTTTTTTCATTTATCAAAACATTCTATATAAAATACAAAAAATTATTCATTTTGAATATCATTTAAAATATAGAAAAAATAGAAATAAAATTTAATTTAAAAATATTTCATGTTCATGTGAGAAATTTCATAACATGATTTTAAAAATAGGAAAATGGTAATGTAATATTTGGAAGGAAAACATTAAATGAATATTTTTTAAAAAGTCCCTTATCAATATGAAAATATTTTTATCATAATCTCCATGAAAAAAACATAAAACCAAACATTAAATTCCATGAGAATAGATAAATTAATTACCTAAAAAATCTAATTTTTTTTACATACAACTCATATAATAATATATTTAAATAATATCAAAATATTCCTTAATAAAAGAAATTTAGACGAAGTCCATTACCCTGAGTTTGACTCAACACTTAAATTCATTATCTAACTATATAATAAAATTATATTCATTGTTTATCTTCTTAAGAAAAAACTTCAATTTTATTATTTATTTTATTTCACTTATTACCATGTTATGCATGATTACTTAATAAATTTATTTTGTGATGAATTTTTTGACTATATTTAGTTTTGTGTCAAAAAATGGCATTTGAAGGATGAATCTAGTTATAAGGATCATTATTTAAAATTATCGAAAATATTAATCATGAAATAATTTTAAAATATATACATCACATACATTTTAATGACAAAACAAGAAATATGGTAATGAAAAATGAACAGTGTTATGATCATAGAGATGGTAGGATGTTAGTATGCTTGAGTAATGTTTTTATTTTGGATAGATAATTATAAAAATGATATAGGAAATATTTTAAATATAAATAATGATCATAATATCATATATACCATATTATTTCATAAAATATACTTACATATATAATAAATGTGTTGTGGTAATGAAATGATTCAGATCAATAAGTGAAATTGGTAATCCCCATGTTCATGAATGATTTTATGATTTTTCAGTGAGTGTAATAGTAAGAAATAAAATGATATATTTTCCTTTAAGAATGATGTAAATTTAATTAGTGTAATAATTAGTAAATTTATATAACATATATTGATTATAATTACCCTTATTATCTTCTATTTAAGATTTATTGAAAAATGAATCGCATTGCTTCGCAAGGAGGTAGTATATCGTACTCACAAGCGATTTTATTGTATCTCATATGGAACATAAAGTAATAAAATTATAAATGATATAATATATATATATATATGATATAAATATGATAAATATATTTAGTTCCTTCATCACACCCCACCATGAGTGGTGGTAATGGAAAATTGAATGGAATTAGTTTGTGAGGCAGTCATTCGTTGTACACAAAAATGATGATTTTTTAGAACATATTATGGAATAAGAGATGGATTTAGGTAATTCCATTATCATAATTCCAAATCAATATATGGAAGAAAATGTGCTCATTATATAATTATATTTTAATAATAATTTAATGGGGTGGTGTATAAAATAAAATAAAAACACTCATTGATGAACATTTCCTATTCATTAGGTAAATTATTTTGGTTTTCAAAAAAAGGCATCATAGTTATAAATTGTGACCGAAATATGGCTTCAAGGATAAAATAATGGAATTAGGGATTTTATTTCACCTATTATTGGAATAACAAAGTTATTTTATGGTTTTAGGAGGATAGGGTAGGGAGTGTCCTTTTATAAGTGAGGTGAGTGGCACATTATTAATTTTATAAAATACAAATTTGTAAAAACATTTTCACGTGAAAAATTGGTAAAAATGAAGTACTTTCAATACTTAAACATTTTATGGTCTAAATATCATTAAAAAATATTTTTTTGAAATTTTGTATCTCATTTTAACCCTTATAATTTTAGATTAAAACTGGTAAACATGTTTTCACTTTAACTGTGATAATTTTGTTTTAATGTTTTCACTATTAGTTTTGGTAAAAAAATATATGTTAAAAATTGTAAATAAAATAAATTATTCTGGTGAAAATTATAAATTCCATTTTAAAAAATTTGATTCCAAAAAATTGGAAAAATAAATTTAAATCAAAACCCACCGATGTGACGAAAAATCAGGTTTTCAGGAATTGCATTTCCATGAAATAGTTGAATACATATTGAAACTATAACTAATAATTATTATTATATGAATATAAATTATTTTTTATTGAAAAATAATCTAAAATTTTCATTTAAAACATTCCTCACTACTCATTATTTTATTTATATAAAATGGATAAATATTATGCATTTTAAAATAGTTTTTAGAAAAAATCCATTTTTATCACAAAAACAAACATATACTAAATACAATTATAAAATTCATAAAAAATTAATTATGTAAATTAAATATTACTAAATATATATTATGGTACTTTAAATAATATTCCAACCATATTAAGAATCTTTCAATACTTAAATTACTGAAATTAAGAGGCGTTTTTTAATCAAATATGTATTTTTGACTAATCACATTAAAATTAATATTTCTTGAAAAATTCCAAATTTTTACTAATAATAAATTTTAATATTATAGTTTCAAAAAAATTCATATTTTAAAATTAAAATTAAAAAATTTAGAAATTAAACTTTTAAAAAAAATTGTAAGAAAACCATTTTATAAACTATTTCCATTTTTATTTAAAAATTTCCTTCATATTTTTTATAAATAATATAACTACCTAATTAATTTTAATTAATATGGAAACTATTTATTATATCATTACCTAGATTTTTAAATTAAAATTTTGAAATGAATAGATGCCAATTTTACATGTGGTTTGGTCAAAATGATTGAAATTTTATTTTTTATAAATTTAAGTGTGTAAAAATATGTGTCAGACAATCAAAAAAGATAAAATTAGTTGAAATAATCCTTAAATCCTATGAGAATCATAAATTATTACTTGTTGACATATAAAAATTAAAATAAAAACAATATTATGTTTTTTTCAACTTAAACTAGAGAAAAATTAATTTTACATAACATTCTTTCAAAACATGTGATACTAGAAAAACAAAGAAACCATTCATGGATTTTCATGATCTCATAGGAAATTGATTCTAGATTATTTATTCATATTCATGAATTAATTACACATAAATATAACATGTATTGTGGTCAAAATTACTAATAACAATGTTTTATCAAAAAGTGATTAAACACAAGTGACATAGTCTATCACGAACCAGCCCGAGTCGACCCTAAACAGGTCACCCAGGCAAGCTCATGAAAAGTCCCGAGAGGCGTTCCCGATCCACCTAGGATGGCAACAAGAACCAAGGGAATCAATAGAGAAAACAAGGGATCTATTTCTCACATATATAAACAATCAAACAAACAGTGGAAAGAAATAGACAGCCCAAAATATATTTATATGAAAATTAAACTGAACATTATTTGTACAAGAAACTGAAAGTACAACTAAAACAAAATCACAGCTGACCAAACCTATTATCCAATGAACTCCATGTTACCCCGCTGGTCACTCTCCAACAAAATGATCACTCATCGCCCAAGGAAATCAAACTTGATATGAAACCTGCACAAGGACTAAAAACAGAAGAAGACTATAGGCGTGATTATTAAAACTAAGTAGGTTATCCTGATATTCTATTCCAAATGAACATATTTTAAAATAAAAGAAACATCAATTTATAGTTTTAAATACAAGATATAAAATTATTTTTTTCAAATGAGGTTCCATGCTATAGTAATTATCCGACAAAAACATGATTGTTTAATAAAAAAATGTAAGTAAAAATTTTTCAAAGACGTGCAACTTCAAAATGAAACTTGTTATAATGAGGGATGCTTTAAATATTGTTCAATATTAAATAAAATAACAAAAACTACTGAATTCTCCAACCAAAATCAATGTATGCCGATGGTGAGTATAAAATATCCAATGAGCACAACTCACAGGAACACCCCTAGGCACTAATTAGTTATGAGCCATAGGTACCTCGTATCTCAGTGAAAGTAAGCATAATAAATATCCATTTTCATGCACATGAGCCACTTGTAGGGAGGATACTAATAACATAGTGTTCCCCTAACACAATCATCATCATATTTTAGTTAGTTTTGTCATCATCAAACTTGCTACGTGAAATAGGGGCCCAACCCCACGGAATCACTAGCATACTTGTGCACATCCGCCCACAAAGATACCCAAAATTCCCTTTAGTTCTCAATCAAGATACACATATTATAAAATACACATTTCACATACAAATTTGATTCCCAACCCATAAAAACATAAACATCCCATAAACGTTCTTCAAATTTCTTTCACAAATCAATAAACCACTTCAAATTTTCGTAAAACAATATCAACGAGTGTATTGAGGATTTGCATATAAAACTCACTCAAAAACACTCTTTAAATTATAAAATCACCAAAAGACCATACCCAACCATATTTTTCAGCCCTAAAAACATTTATTCAAATAATTTCATGGACAATAAAAAAATCCCAATTGAAATAACATTGTATATAAAAGTAAAACACTCATTCGTCATTTTTAGGAAAGGCCAAACAGGCCTTTAAACATTTTCCCAAAACTAACAGTTGAAAAAGTTATGCATTTAATTTTTTTTGGAGAGGTGTATACACAACATATAAATCATGAAACTAAATTCATAAATCCCATAAAACACTCTGGTTACATATTCAAAACACAACTATTTTCATAAGAATGTGAAACATGCCATTTTCCTACAACTCGGGCCAAAACATGTTGTAAACCAAAACCCATTTATTTGAAAAACCAAATAAAAATTGGAAACCCATTAAAGGATCCCAAAATCATTTTTTACATGCTTCCAATTTATTTATAAATCTAAAAAAAATCATCTTAAATTTCACTAGACACATAAAAACCAACTGGGCAATTTACCGAAGACATGGCATGCACTCTTCAACAAAACAACTTATGTTATGCACTTAAAAAGGGATAAAATACCGTTTTCATTCCTCAAAGTTATTAAATCTACTGAAACATATTCGAAATACCATAAAACAACTGCAGAAGCTCATGGAATAATCTATCACACAAGATGAGTGCACATTTATAACAAAACAACTATATTTTTAACAAAATAAGTCATAAAACATAATTTGCACACAAAACCTATGAAACCAAGTTTTAACAGCAGCACATATCATATAAATAAGGTTATAACAGAATGAGAATGATGAAACTTAAATTATAAAGTCTTTTTCAAGGGACATCCTACCTCAAATCCATGGGGTAATGGAAATGCACACCCAAAATCACTCGCCACGGGATTATAAACCCTAAAACTATGAAGACCCGACCTAAATGAATAAAAAATCCATCAAAAACCACGGAATAAAAGAACCCTAGGTATATCATGACTAGAGTGGATTATAAAACCAATATATAATGTATAGAGGAAGAAGATGGAGGATAAAGGAGAAGGAATCTCACATTTTCAACTAGAAAACTCTTCGTCTTCCATTAGATATGAACCATTATAATAAAGGGAATGGATTGAAACATCTTAAAGAGTCTCCTAAGATATGGAAGAACTAGGGAAAGAAGATTTGTTTGAATAAGAGTACTAATGAATTATTTATTCGTGAAACAATTTACCTTTGAAATTCTAGATGACTTGAGAGAAATTGAGAATTTTTCCCCACTCCACGACTATTCTAATATCCAAACAGGGCAAATCAAATCGATAATGGGGGAGATGATAGGGATATTAGATTCGGGTGGGAGGTGGAATCACCGAAAAATATTAAATATTGATTTGGATATAAAATAAAAAAATTATTTTTTTATAACTGGAAATGGTCCCATGGGCTGGCCCAATGCCTATATAAGTAACCCCAATTCACCATGATTATGTAGGCTTGTTCAAGGGAAATCTTACCTCAAATCCTTGGCATAATGGAAACGCACACCCAAAATCACCCGCCACGGGATTATAAACCCTAAAACTATGAATACCAGACCTAAATGAATATAAACTCTCTGAAAAACAATGGGATAATAGAACAATAGTTAAATCAAGACTATAGTGGATTATAAAACCAATATATTTTGAATGGAGGAAGAAGAGGGAGGAGAAAAGAGAAGGAATCTTACATTTTCAACTAGAAAACTCTTTGTCTTCCATTAAATCTGCACCCTTAGTGGAAAGGTAATTCCTTGAAACTTCTTGGATATTCTCCTATGATCTGGAAAAACTATGGAAATAATAATTGTGGGAAAAAGAGTACTAATGAATGACTTATTCCTGAAACAAATTACCTTCACAATTCTGGACGATTTGATAGACATTGAGAATGTTTCCCCACTATGAGACCATTATGAACTTCTAAGAGGGAAAATCTATAATGGGGCTGAGGATAGGGATATTTTCATCAGTTGGGGGGAGGAATCACTAAAAAAAATTAAATACTGAATTAGATATAAAATATACAATTTATTTTTTTAAAACTGGAAATGGGCCCATGGGCTGGCCCAATGCCAAAATAAGTAACCCCAATTCACCATGATTTTGAATTCTTAATGGGTCCAAAATAATATCATCGCTTGAATATATCAGTTGAGGCCAGGTGAGAAGTGAATTGGGTGAAAAAACATGAAAGACAAAGGATTTATAAAAGAGACAAATTTTGTTTTTAAAACTGGAAATGGGATCATGGTTGGCCCAAATCATGAAGTAACCACCATTTCTCCAAAAAACTCATAAACATGAAAAGATGAACCCAATTTAGGGTGATTAGAAATAGATGAAACTTAAAAACTCAACATTAATCTCACACAATACCCAAGAAAATTATTTGTATTTCAAATGATCATGATCAAAACAAAGACATGAAAAACTGGCTGTAACATAGTCAAAACAAAACAAACAACCTTGAATTTTGAAAGAAAATATTAATGAAACATTATCTGATTTTTTTGGATATATATGAATTAATATAACTAAATTATTATCATGATGTGGTTATAATGATCAAAATATATGTAGATTATAAGTATTTATAAATAAGTTATATGGTAAAAATAGAGAAAATATATCATATATTTTTTTAAATCATTAAATAATTATCCTTAATTAATTGTTGGTTTATAATAATGAACAGACTGTCAATGTAACATGTAATTTTATTAAATTTTTAAAAAATATTTTTAAAAGGATAATTAATTAAAATACATATGATAACCAAAAAAGAGAAAATATGTTTAGTTTATAGTAAAATCAATGGAAATAGTCATTGATTAATTTTTGACATGTATGAATGGTCAATGCATCAATATGACATGTGGTATGGTATTATTGACACAATTGAATTTTTAAAAATTTATGTGTTCAAAAATATGTATCAAATGGTCAAAACAAGTCAAATGATCTCAATTAATCATGAAATCCTAGGACAATGTGTCATGACCCACCCCCACTAGGAACTCGTACTTTACTAGTAATGAATATGAGAGGGCCCCTAAGGCCCAATTCCAATATTCCCTATCATGGTGAATAACACCGAGGTTACAAAACAGACATATTGGAGTCATTACCCATTATAACATAATATAAAACAAATAAACATTTGATAAATTCTAGGATATGTGTAAACCAGGATCTAAATTATTCTCACCATGCATATAAAATGTCAGAAAAATATAAAACTCAGTAAAATACAAATAAAATTCATAGGTAGTGACTCCATAGTGAAACACAAGATCCATGATAGTATTTTCTACATTGGTTTCCAAAATAACCATTAAAACCTTATAATAGTTTATATATAGGTTTGAACATAATAGTATTGCTATGTATGGTCATAATCAAGACCTCTCATTAAAATTATATTGATAATATTATTGTATAACAAATAATACGGAAGAACCAAAAAAACTTATCAGGTTAACTACCTCCCAGTATCACAAACGGTCACTCAAAATATACAACATCCAATCATTTGAATGTTTTATCTCATAACATAATAAGAATATACAATAAAAACTATTCCCCATTATCTTCTCACTCTTATTCCCAACCAAAAAAATTATTTTTGTTAATAATCCCTTCCGTAATCATTCAATAAAAGAATATATCTTATCCACACATATTATATCCAGTATTATAGGATATCATAAACATGAGTAAAATCCACCCCATTCCAACCAACATTCATGAATAACTCTCAAAATGTAACAACATCTCATCCAACACCTCATGGGGTTTTCCTGTTCTCTAATCCAATATCCTCATCTCAATACCCCTTAGGTGTTTTTAGTTCGCTTTTTCAACCACATAGGGTCTTCCAATACATCACTTGACCATTATCAAACCAATAACTCATAATTCATCCCAGTACACCATGTACAATGTTAATATAATTGTACGTACCTCAATCCATCACAACTCATACTACACCAACATGGGAGATAAGTGGAGATTAATAATGTAGCCAAATATTCCCTCCCAACATACATATATCGGAAAACCCCATGGTACTCAATGTTTGTTGACTATAAATTATTTTAAATGTGTCCCAATTTATTCTATCCATGATTAAAACAAAAAAATGATACATTGAGACACTTTCATACCAAATAATCTATTTAGATCAATATATTTCTATAAATAAAAAACTACTTTATGTAAAAAACCCATGTCCCTATTGGGTCAATTTCCACTATACCCACCTTTTCATACTCCCTTATAAGTCTTCAATATCTCTTATAAAATTATCCATACCTGAAATCATTCAATATATAAAATAAAAAATAACATTATTCATAAGCTATGGAAAAGGAAACATAATATGTGGGATCTCAAACACAAGATAGGGTAAACATAGGAATTAACAACAAAATATCATCAGCATGCATAATATGAGCATGGAGATATGAGAAAAAAATTCATAATTCTTGGGAATATCATCAGTGGATTTATACCCATAAAAAATGGATCATAAAACAAAATTCCTAAAATATAGCTTTTACATAATTTAGGATACATTTCAATAAAAAGGCATGAGCCATGTAAAATCATTCTTTGTTGAAAGGAACTTTTAGTACTCATATAAAGCATAAAAAACATGGTGGTATCATGGAATATAATACATTCAAAGTGGAATAACATAAACCATATAATTCTTGAACTCTTTGAGGATTAGAAAATTACATATTAAATATAGTATCTATTATATGTATCTTATAATTATAAAAAATATTGTCTCTTTGAATTAACATCCATAGTGTTTTCTCTATCCCATTACCCAATGAATTTTAGAGCTATATCGGGCTCACCAATCATCCTGAGATATATTGGTCTCACCAATAATCATGATTTTTAATAGGATCACCCATCATCCTAAAATATTTCAGTGTAACCTGACATGAATAATGTAAATAGTGATTTCATTTCATTATAAAACTCATTAAAACAAAAAAAAATCCCTTTAAAACTTCATTAAGACATGGATATGAAATGGGTTTTATGAAAATAATAATTCAACCAGCCATAGATAATGCACGGATGAAATAATTATATCAAAACTCTATTGAATAAATTGAATTGTATAAAATATGTTTAGAGAGATTAAAACACTTTTATAAAACCATTTAGAAAAATTATTTTAAAGACAAGGAAAAATACACTTTATTTTTTTGTAATATTTAAAAAAATACATTACAAAACGTATGGAATTCTATTTGAATGAAAAACAATCAAAATTTGAAAAAGGATTTTAATAATGATGGAATTATATAGTTCTAATAAAAATAATTTATTTAATTTTGAATAAAACATTTTTTCCATACATTTGAAAATAGATTCAAAAGTGATCCATACATAAATAACAAAAAATAACATTTAAAACATTTAAAATAAAGTTCAATAAACATGGAAAATAAATTTGAGAAATAATATATGATTATAAAATACTATTCTAAAAAACATAAATAACATGTGTGTAAAATAGTTTTGGTAATAGGCCTAAAAACATTTGAATCAATTAATTTACATAATACCCCATTTCATGGCCATTAAAATTAAAACGTCCTTGGAAAAGGAAAAATATATATGTATATTAAAATTCAATTTATTGTCATTAAATTTTCATTAATGAAATTACTTTTTCTCATATACACCACCCAATGAAAATCAAGCGATGAATATAGAACACATACCAATAAGGGAAAAATTCAAAGCATAAAACCCTTCGAAATTGGTAACATTTGAATCAAAATCCCTTGAAATATAAAACAAAAAATAAATTTATATTTATAATAAATTAAATGAAACACTATTCTAAAATACATCCATGGGTTATTATGTAATACTTATGAAATAAATCATCATGCATGACATGAATCGTGCCTCAAGAATTTGAAATTTAGACAATGAAAACACTTACTAATTTTATAAAATTTGGATAAATACCTCATGAAAGAGAGATACTGAAAACGACCATTAGATATCATGACAAAATATTTATTCATGACATAATATTTCCAGAGGTATAATATAAACCATATAAAAAGAAATAGGTGCATAATATTAAACATGTCTCAAAGAATGGAGTTTGAGATGCGAAAACCATTACAAATAACAACACATTTTATGTGAGAATCAATCAATGAAGTTATTATGTGAGTAAAATATGAATAAAAATAAAAAAAATAGGAAATATAGTTTAAAAAATTATAGGTTGTTACACCATTTTCCTTTCATAACAAATTCAATAACGAATTGATATAACCCGAAGAAAGGAAATTAATTTAAAAAACCCCTAACCATGAGTCTTGACTTGTCATGTAAATTCATTAACATACTGGATAATATATATATATATTAATTAATTATTCAATAAAATTATATTGGTCTATATTCTCATCATTAATAATTTAATTTCATTTTTTTATATAATTAATTACATAATCGGTTAAGTTCACATTATACGTTTTGAGGATATTCTGTTCTAAATCCCAAAATAACATCAATAAGTTGAAAATGATCAATGTGGGAACGGTTAAATAATCTAAAAATAATAATTAAATAATTTTCATATTTATTTATTATATAACTTTTAAGAACCATGTATCAATGGTGGTAATAGAAAAATGGAAGACAATATTCATAGAAATAGTAATCAGTACGTACGCAAGAATGTTTGTTTTATTTTATAATGGTAAAAATAAAATAAATATAAGTAATATGTTTTCATTATAGAATAATACGTATGTTATATTCATCATATGAACTTATTAGTTCCATCCATATAAAAAACCATTTCAGGTTGTATTGATAAGTGAAATACATCACTAAATGGAGACAATATTATATACAATCACACAAGTGATGTTTTCATTTTACAATGGATGGAAGGGTAAGAACATAGATTATATATTATATTTATAAATTAATAATTTTTATCTGAAAAAATATATTTAATAATTAAATCTAGAATTATAACCAACCATGAAAGGAAATTATTTAAATTAAATCACATAACTTTGTGGTGGTGGTAGTCCACATATATGCATGAGTGATGTTTTTATTTCCCACAGAATAGATATTGAGATGAATAAGGGTTGTTCCATTAACTTAAAAACATTTTTTTATATATTTGCTACTGACAATATTATTTCATTCCTTTTAAGGTTGATATAAAGGAGTTAGAATAAGAAATAAAATAAATGATCTTCGTTATGAGTTATACCTCTTCTTTGGGAAATCCCATTTGTCTTACGCCTTATTCCTTATTGTGCGGATATTTTGTGAAAATGAAGACTCAATGTCATGGGTATACGGGTTTGAAATATGTTTTTATAGAATTTTTTTAAGATAAATTACTCAAATGGTTTGTGATATATAGGATAAAAGGTTCTATGATATATGTGGGGGAGTGTCACACATGTAAATATAAAGAATAATAAAATATCATAAATATCATAATAAAGTATAGTGGAGCCAAATTGGAAAGATTTAGAATTTATAATATGATATGGTTGTGATAAATTGAACCAATAATGTCACAAACTGGCCCAGTTTTTCCCGACCCATCACAGGGTCTTTCCCGTAATAAAGCCTCAAACGTGCCTCCCCGTATACTAAAGGATACTGATTAGCAGTGATAGTAAAAAAAAATAAAGTGGGGAGACTAATTCTTGATATTAACCAGAAATAATACTAGATGTAAATTTAACACATACACTTCCCTGAACACCATATATTTTATTAATGAATAAATAACTAAAACAAAAAATAATAAATGGAATGTTGTATACATACATGAGTTTTCAACTAGGTCAATATAAATACAAAAATAAAGGAAAATAAATATACAATTATCTACTTCTAAAATGATCCAAACTACATAACAGATCTCCACGATTATTGAACAATTCGACTATGAACCTAAGACTCTACAGGTGAAGATACATCATGAAACAAAAGGTTCCACCCAATCCACTGCATCCAATGATAAACTAGAAATCAAATATATTGACTACATGTACGATGAGGTGAAGATTTTTTCTTCTTACAAAATTATCAGTAGGCCACCACCAATGGTGGTCTTATAATTTTCTATTGTAACAATTGAAAGAAATATGAATCATGTACATCATAGAAGAATAATAATAACAATGTAAAAATAAACAAATTACAACAAAACCTAACAAATAGGATAATCAAAAGCAATGAAAAATTAAAATTTATAGGATGAAAACTGTAAGTAAAACTATCGTCACTCTATCCCTAGCCAGAGGAATAAAAATAAATGGAACATACAACTACAACATAAAGTGTTCCCTCCTACCCAAGAAGGAGATCCAAAGTCCAATAAAAATACATGAATAGGTTATGAACCCTAGGATTTTTTTCTAGGATTTTTTTTCACGAAAGAGAATCTATCGGGAACTATGAATCAAATGAAACTATGTAAACTTGTTCGAGGGACCCCTATTGACCTCGCACCTTTTTTTTCATGCTAAATGATCCTGTAAAACATTATGGGTATAAAAATTATTTAGAGCCTTTCCAGGATACTCGAATTGGCCCCACACTCAAATAAATTGGGCCCTGGGTGCACTATATCTTCCAAGGTCCTTGAACCCACTCTTGGGAAGATAGCCAAACTATAAGTTATACATTCATCTAGATCATCCATCAGCTCCCTATACCTAAATCATAGAAACTAGATAACATATAAATGATATCAACAAAATAAATTTGATGGCCAATGAGCGCTATATTAATATCCCAAAGATATCCACTCACAATGAGTCCAAAAGAAGATAATCCATAAACAAACAATACATGGATGAAACACCATCTTCGTCTAACATACACACCTTAAAACAAAAGCCACCGATACTAGAAATGTGTATATTTCAGGACATCCAAATAAAGAGAAGCTTCTACTATTCCAATAATGTCATCACAAATAGGACACCCTACAAGGGGATTCTCCAGAAAGGAAATGTATATTGGCCCATACCCATTCAAATAAATTATGGATGGTCACCAAGATCAAACCCAAAGATCACCTACCCATAAGGGAAAACTCAACCCAAAAAATATTCAGAAGGGAATCCTCAAAATATGTCCCTCAAAAAAATCTCAAACTCTACACAATGAAACACAATCATTCTTGATATCCCATGTTCTGGATTTACAAAAAGGAATCCTACAATTCCCAACCTCAGGTGACCAAAACTAAACCTCATGTTATCAAGACAACTATCTCATCCATGAAAACATATAATCATGACTCTATAGATATCATAAAGGATCATTGATCAAACATAACATTCATCTTCATTACAATTTGGTCAATAAATTCATACCCACACACGAGCCTCACAGCAAACAAACTGACCCCTGAAATGATTGTTGAACCACAACCTAAAGGAATAATCTTGAAAAAAATATCATCCCAATATACCATCAAGATGTATTAAAAATGTGGAAATGATTCCACCAATGTGAACTATGATGAATAATACCCATAATGGTCTAATCAAAAGTCTAATTCCAACTCTAGGATACAAGGACACTGAAAACACCTTTTCTTTAAAAAGTGTATGACTTTTAATTCTGAGAATAGAGAGTTTATTTTCAAATGTGTTCTTATCCATATACTTTAACATAGTTAGGGGACACCAATAGTATTTCCATACATGAGTAAACCAATAATGAATCTACTCATGTTCTATTATATGGTCATTCCCATTCACATAGTGTGTCTTCCCAAACCCATGTCCATATAGCCATTTCTCACTACACCGCATATACAACCCAATGATTTGAATTCCAATGTACACTGCCACATATCCATGTACATGGATAGGTCCTACTCAATGGGGTTTACATAATGTAAATGGAATTCACTTATAAAAATATCATCTTTCATAAATAATAATTACTCCCAACAAGTGTGTCAAAACACATATTGTTTGATAAGGATATCCCAAACAGAAATATCTATAGACCTCCCGAAACCCCCTATTCACATGAAAACTAGAAGATCGACCCACAATTGGTCCCTAACAGTGTAAAATAGGTCTAAAATATAAAATCAGTAACTTACATGAATTTAGGATGAAAAGTTTATAAATGGACTAC
The DNA here is from genome assembly GCA_963277665.1 of Viscum album. Lineage (NCBI taxonomy): Eukaryota > Viridiplantae > Streptophyta > Magnoliopsida > Santalales > Viscaceae > Viscum > Viscum album. Next base: position 1,321,259,218 of record OY728151.1, on the reverse strand, counting down.
CTCCAAGTTGAAATATCCAAAGCATTGATTCAATTCATGGTCTGTAGAAGATACACAATGATCAGGTTCCACCTAAGATCGGGAATGGTGCCTTATTCTCCCTATCTCTCCATCTCTCTGTTATCTTGTATCGTCTCCCTATCCTCTCTCATGGTTTATTTTATACCCAATTTAGGATGTACGTGATAAACCAATGACAAAAAAAGTGAAAAATAAAAATGTTAAAGGAAATAGAAAAATTAAGTATAAAGAAAATAATGATAGTTATAAAAAGGGGTCATGACCAAAAATAGACACCTAGTGTGTGTTTATACCCTAGATAAGAAAAAATCCCATTCCATACTCAATAGTGATATCAAAATATTTGCCAAGTCCTTTGAAAAGAATATATCACTGTATAAACATGCATGAATAAATATTAATTACTAAATTTAATATTAAACATTCCATCGAAATTTTAAAATATTTTGATTCCACTAAACTCATTTCCTAGGATAAAAATACAATTTTGGGAATAATGGAGTTGTCAAAAAATGTTTTGTGAAGTCATGATATTATAAATTAATATTTTCCCCTTCCCCACCACCTAATAGAAAAAAATAAAATTTCTTGTGTTTTTCATGAATCAAAACAATGTGGTTCATAATAAGATCCCCTCCATAAAGGAAAATTTCCCTTCAGAATCCTCATTAGTTAACCACCTACCAAGAAATAACACAAATACCAGTTCTTATACTGATACAAGGACCATTCATCGACCAATCAAACATTGTAAACTACCCTCCCAACATGAGTGACATTTAACCATGGTTGATCATATACTCCCCACCACAGGAGTATCATTATCTTGACCACTCAAAAAACACAAGACACCATAGACCATGCTTAATACACTACTCAACATAATGTTCAAACAAGTCCAAAAAACTAACACTAGATCACAGACAACCAACACCATCCTCATCTCATTCCCAACTCACTAAGAATGTCATCATATGCTAAACGAGCCACTAAAAATGAGAACCATAACATTTTATGGCCTATTGTTTACTCCCCATAGTAATTATTCCACTACACAATACCTAAAACATTGACACCATGATAAAAAGAGAATTGTATCTAACCATTGAGCACATACCTTATCTCAATAATACCTTCCCCCCAAAACCATTATAATTCACACTCTCCTTCTCAAGAAGAGTGGATCTCAAAAAACCTTTTAGAGACTATTTTGAAAAAATTAACCATGTGCTAACAAACCTAGGCTAAAATTCCCAAGATAATATTGCATTCCTCTTAAGCAAGCCATTACCACAAACCAGATCACCGATACCACTCCACTACAAAATATATAATAGTCAGCAGTCACTCTATAAAAATTCTCAATGCTACCAAAACCTCCGAGAAACTCATGCCTGATCCAAAAATCTCTCAAGAATTGTTTCTATCATTAATACAACCTCCACCAATATCAAAGTCTCTAAAATTTCCCACCAACAGACAAGGGTTTCTAAGCAGTCCTTGATAATGGGAATTCATGTCTACCACCTAAGAACACCTACTGAATGGATCCACATGTTATTTTATTTAATTAAACATACTCATGATTCAGTTGATTAGAACTCAACCAATTACTTATATGAGGAAACATCATATATGTAATTTCATAAACACTACAATACAAAACCTACAACAATAATAAAAGAACACAAAATCCATAAAATGTCTCTTGTATGCCTATAATTATGCATGAACACTGACCTCTTTCTATTGAACTAAGATCCAAAAATTTGATATGTCATAAAAATAAAAAACCCATGTTCATAGCTCAAGTTGAGAATCACACAAAAAATAGTAAAGACCAGGAAAAATAGTACCACATCCTGGATAACATGAACTTACTAGTTGAATAGATATTCATGAAGCACTGAACTGATATCCCCCACAAACATTGACACATTCCTATATATCTTATATATCGACTTTAAAAATAGTATTCTAAGAAAAGAATTATCTAATAAAATTTTTCATGAACTAATCTGGGTCAACTTGACCCATCAAACACTATATCTTAGAATATATAATCAAGAACGACTCTGTAAACTTCAGAGGCCACTGACTAGTTTTAAGGTCCTAAAAAGTTACATTGATGAGACTATGTTATTATATTATAGTTTAATTACATCGAATGTAAACTAAAAACATAAACGAACATGAACAATAGAGAAATAATAATTATATGAATAAGTAAAACATTTTAATATATGGAGGAAATCATATAGTCTCAAGGACATTCATACAGAAACTGGTCATTAACTTGGTTTACCATATATGGGTTAAAAATAAAATCAAAATATATACACAACATCCTACTGCTTCACTGATCTGAACTACATAACCATCCCCCATGTTTTTTTACAACTCCATCATTAACCTAAAATTAAATATTAGTATCTCTGACAGACCATTAATCATAGGATCACTACATGATCCACCAAATCTCATTATCAACATGAATTCATAAATATTGTCTACATTTACAATGTGATGCATGTGTAGGGGTGGGAAAAAATATTTGTTCGACACCCCCAATGGAGTTCCTAATATCTATTGTCATAATATGTGAGTGAAACATGTTTCATGTATATAGTAGATGAAGGAGACTAGCAACATAAAAATAAAAAAAGATAAAAACAAAAGTGGTTAAAAAGGAAAAAAACTTTGGTTTCCTGATAGAAACTGGTAGGTAAAACTACCCTCACTCAGTCCCTTATAAGATAAATTATGAAGCATGAATCACACAACCACAGTATAGAGAGATCCTACCTAGTCAAGAAGGATAAACAAATTTGAATGTCTATAAAAGAACACATGAATAACCCTAGAATCTTATCCTAGGTTTCTAAACACCAAATAATATATTTTGGGAATAAGGACACCAATGGAATGACCGAAATATGTGGTAGGAACACCTTTCGATCTCTAGAGTATGATTCCATGACCAGAACTCTTAAAGAACCAAATAGGTTGAATGGACATTCTTGTGCATCATCATGTTATCTGAATAAGCCCCAAAATCATGTAAACCTTGAACAAGTAGTGTTATAGTCTCCACGTTTCTTAAAACATAGCTAAGGAAAAAATATAAAATAAGGTGGATACACTCATTTACAATGTTTGCTAGATCTCTATACACACCTAATATAAATTAGCTATCTAGCTGTCAAGGGAAACATAATCAATCTTAATCCTAATAATTTGTACAAAAATAACCCTAATGAATTGTCTCCTAATTATTCTTGAACTTGAATATACTGAAACCTTTAAGCCACAACACAATTACCATAGTCAGCAAACACTCACACCCACAAACAATAACCACTAAAACTAGTAAACATAAATCATATACGTTATCTGATCCCAATTTAAAAAAATTCCCAAAAAAAAGTGCACAAAAAAGACACTCTTATAGGGGATCCTCCATCAAAACTCAACTCAGCCTAGACACCCTACATGGGGATCCTCTAGAAAAAAAAATAATGTGACATTCCTTCTCATAGTAACCATGAATGGTCCCCCAATTAAAAAAAATTATCACCTTCCTAAATGAGAACCCTCAACTAGAACCATGCCAAAAACGTAAACCTAAAAAAATTCCCTCATCACTATATCAAACACTAAAAAGTTGAACCTATTCATAACTGATATGTCACAAAGTCTATTCACACCAAATTCTCCTACCAGTATCATCATCAGGTGACTAGATTTGACCCTCAAGAAACCACGATAATTATTCGATTAAGGAAAACACTCAATGAAGAATATTTAGATCTATAAAAAGAACCTTGATCAAACATAACTCGCATCTTTGGTCTAAGGTTTGAAAAATGTTAAACCCCTCACACAGACTAGATAACACACATCACAACCCTCAAAAGGATTCTAGAACCATGTCCATAAGTAATCTTCTCGGAAAACTCTGTTAGTCCACAACGCCATCTAGAAATCCACTAAATTAAGAAATTATTCAACCAATGTGATCTATGGTGAAAAATAATTATAATGGAAAACCAAAAAGTCTAATTATGACTCTAGGACAGAATCATACACAAATCCCCTTTGATTGAAAAAGTACGCAGCTTGTACTTCTGAGTAACTGGTGTATATTGTCAAATGTGCAACTGGATGATTACTTCTACTTGTCCGGGGCACACCTGGGGTATTCTCATGTACTATTACAAGTCAATAGTATCTCTTTATGTACTATTACAATGACATTCCACTTAAAATGGGATGTCTTCCAGAATACATGGAATCATGGCCCTGTCCCACAACACGCTATATACCATGGATCTTCCTTCCAATTTACATGGCCACGTGGATAGGTACAAGGTAAAATCCTACAACATGGAGTTTAAAATATAAAAATGTTGGTACTTTTAAAAATATCTTCTTCCCCAAATAGGAATAACTCACATACTCAATTCAACAAACCATATATTGTCTGATTGAGATTTTCTAATCTGGAATCCCTTCGGACCTCTCAGAACACTCTATTTCTCCTGAAAAGTACCAGATCAACCGGCGAGGGGTCCCCAAAAACCCAAAAATAATAATAAAACTCAAAAAAAACTAAAAGAATTTGTAGTGAAGAAAATTAATAGGTACTTTTTCTATGTAGAAACCATTGATGATTTGATCTGATTCGCAGTCCACAGTAGTCACATGATGATCCTGCACGACCCAAGCTCTGTGAAAATGCCTCATTATCCATCTCTCTCTCTATCATCCATCCATATTCTCTCCCTATAATCTACATCTTAAAATGGATTCACCATGTCTAGTGGTCTACATGACACATAAGTGGTTAAAATAGAAAAAATAAATGGGAAAAAAGAAAGAATAAAAAAGAAATGAAAAAAGAAAAACTTGGGAGAGTGAAAATAGGGCTTGACCTGAAAATGGATGTCAAAATGTGGTTATTACCTAAGAAAAAATACTCATTACATACTTAACCATGATTTTTAATTTCATATATGGAATTCTAAATAGAATATATCAGCGAACTGACATGCATAAATAAATAATATTTATTTAATAAGATATGGAATTTTCCACCAACATTCAAAAAGCTCTAAATTCCACAAAAATAAATTATGTGGGTATACAATTATTCAAGTAACAATTAAATTTACAAAAAAACAATCCAAGATCTCTTGACATGATAAATTACCATTTTTTCTTCGAACAACACTCCATAGAAAGAAATTAAGATCTTCCATTTTTCTCTTAAATGATCATGATGGGGTTCATGGAAAATAATATTAAAACATATTTAAGAGTAGTTTTGCAGCACAATATTTTTTTAAACCCATCCTTAAATTTTATTAACATTAATTGGGGTGACACATATTTTTCTATTTGAAGATTATAAATTTATTTCTAAGGTTAAAGGTGGCCCAAAATTAGTCTATAGATTAAATTTCACATATCATACAACATGTCCTATTTCTATATTTTTTATATATAAATAAATTTCAAAATATTTTTTATAATCAAATATCATTATTGTGATTTTAAGAAATTCTCATTTAACAAGACTTTGAAAAAATAAAAAATGCAATTTGAATATAAACACATGAAAAAAATAAATTATAAACTATAATTACCCATGAAATTCCCATAACACCATAACTCATCCAAAACATATTACTTTTTATTTTTCTAAAACCATTTACCATAATTTATATATAGTTATTAGAAAAAAAATTGGTATTTCTAACAAATTTTACATAATTAAACCATCACTAAAAATTGCATATTAATTACGAACAATAAAATTATTTTTGAATATTCAAAAATAGCGTATATAAATGAACATAAATCATTTTTATACCACTGATCAAAAATAAAATAATGAAAAGAAACATGGGGATATTTTATATTTAATTATAAATTAAAATAATATAAAGGTTAAAATAAATGAAAAATGAAACCAATATTCCTAAATTTCAAAACATAGATGAAGATTGTTGAACTCCAATCCTCAGATAGGATAAAGTCATGTGTTAAAGATATTTTTTGGCCTTGTCCCATATTAATGAACAAATTTCGCTAATTTTACACTTACCGTGGTGATAATTATCATCAATGGTTACTATTTATGATCCCTAAAATTAAAGGTATCACCATACCACCTCAAATATTTGTTCTTGAATCAGAAATGAAAACTCATAATATTATGATGACTGAATCTCAATTATATGATTTGTCTCTAATTTATATTTATGGTAATTTTCTTCCTGTAAATATGATTATTCAAACTATGGTTGAATTTGTTTCTATTTTTGGAATATATTGGCTATATTTATGAAACCCTATATCAATATCCAGGGAATGGAAGTCACATTTGATATTTCAAACAAACCTTGGGTCATCTATTGGTGAGTGCAAAAATATGAATGTCTAATTAAAATTACTTCCATTGTATGGTTCATGGTTCTTATTGAAATGGGGTATTAATCTCAATTTGTTGGGGGAAAATCATCATATAATATATTTCTATTTCCTAAGAGTATTTTGATGTATTTTGGATAGGTTTTCATAGACATCTGTTGAATCATGAATTATTTTTTTCAATATAAATCATACATGGTGATACACATATTTCAAATACTCTATATAGAATGGCCTCGATTGAGTTGATGAAATTTATGGGTCATTGTAGGGGAATACTGATTGGGTATATATTCATAAATGTGAATCACCATGGGGTATACCTATTCATTATTAAGAAGAAATATGGATAATTGTGGCTCTATACTAAATATTGGTAACTGAATAATTTCATAATAAATAATAATTTTATCCAACATGTATTTATCATTTATTGATCAATTATGAAGAGTTTAATGTTTTTCCATGATTTATCTTCAATATGGAAACATTCAATTGAGGTTAAAAAGATAACACATACCCAATATAGTCTTCCATAAAAGATATATGCCCTGTGAATTTTTATTTATTGCCTTTAGTTTTAATAATTTCCGAGTAGTCTTCGTGGATTAAATAGATATAATTTTTAGAGATTACATTGATCAGTTTGTGGCATTCTTTAAAGATGTTAATATTATATATTCTATGACAAATATAAATCAATAATATCACTTGAGGATTGTATTGAAGAACCTAATAAATGATAATATTTATAAATTTTTTAACAATTATGAATTTTATCAATATATGTTTTTATTTTTTTGTTATATAATCACAATGGGGTATATCTTCAACCCATAAAAGAATAAATTAATTTAACATTATCTCATGCCAACTACAGTGAATAATATCAATATATTAATTGTATTTTATGGATATTATCTATTATTTATGAATAATTTCTCAAATATATAATCCAATAACCAAGTTAACTTTAAAGGGAGTAAATAACTTTAGAAATATTAATTTGAATAAATTTCAATTAATTAACGTTATGTTTTTTCAGTGAACATGTACTCACACAAACCTGTAGAGGAGAAGTGATATTCATTTTTAGTGATGCATAAAGGAGGTTGTTCATATGTGTTCTTATTAATAATGTCATGGTGATACCTTATCCAATATATTAATTTAATGTTTGTAAGTAGAATTACTTAAAACATTACCTATACATTGGAGTGGTAATAATTGTATAAATATATAGAGGAATTGTATTTAAAGAGATTTGTGTGAAATGTATACATATCATTAATTTTTAAAGTAGATATTCACCCAAAAATATTTGAGTATTCTTTAGAGGAGATGGGTAGAATTTATTAAACATTATTCATGTTCAATAGATTACATTGCTGATAAAAAAGTATAAATAAGTTGATACATTATGTACAAATAATAATTATGGTTTATAAATCATGAGGATCCAAAAAATATTGTTTATATTTTCATTTAAATTTGATTCTTAATGTCTAAATGAAAGGGAATAAATTATGTCTTTCTCAAATGTGTGTTCATCCATCTATCCATGTGAAGATTAAAGAGGCATAGTAGTAATATGTAGAACTAAATAAGACGGTAAGAAATTATCCGATGTTAAAACTCAAGCTTGATGGAATTATATGGTTTTGGAACTGATTATGTGTCCCATCAATTCCATATATAAATCCGGATCTATTGTAAGAATCTCATATCTCATCATTCGTTATTTATTCTGGATTTATAAAGATGTATTGTGATCTTCAATTGAATTTCATGTGGGGCCACATACATTATAATATTTTAGAGTATATATCTTTCTTCTTGGTATATAACTAAGTTAATGTAGTGGAAATATGTATAAAGGGATATTACTATAATTAAGCAAACTAGAATATAAATTGTAAGACATTACTTTGGATTTCTTCTTCTATCACTCAAAAACCTCTAAAGCCCAAAATGCTATTTGGGTTATAGTTGACAACCTTAAAAATTCATCCCACTTCAATGATATTAGATAAGATTTATTTATTTATCATATTTCCTTGATACACAAAAAGAAATTTGTTTGGATTCATTGACTACCATATTATGATGTATATTATCAAGATATAAGGTTTTTCTAGATGTTTTGTATAAGACTTTAGCAAGATATAGATAGAGAGTTGTGTTTCAAAAGTGCTTATTATCCATAGATAGATGTTCAATATGATAGGACCATTTAAACCCAATAAAAAAATTTGAGATCCTATTATCTATGTCATGACCCGTCCTCAGGGCCCGTGCCATGACTACCCCAATCCCACCATATATAGGATAGGGGCTGGCGATTAGCACCAAAGGGGAAACCCAAATAAAAAGGGAAGACATTTCCATTAATCCTGTAACACAAACAGTCTGAACACAACCAGTAGAGGAAAAATGTACTAAAATACAACTGAATGTGTGCTAAAAGTAAGTTGTCCAGTATATAATTACAACTGAACTATAAGTACAAGTACAAGTAAAAATGGAAAAAGAGCTCCTGGGTTGTCCACCAGGGAATCCTACCTGAAGGGTAGGTATAGAACTTGAACGACTCATCCCTGCGGTACATCTCGTCTAGTCTAGCTTCGAGCAATCTCCCGTCTGTCACCCTTATCCTTGATCACTTTTTTCTATCGTCTGCACAGAACACAACATGGTGCGGGCGAAGACCGTGTAGGGGGGATTATAAAAATACTCAGTAGGGGACCCCGATACCCTCTATGGTCTCCCAAAATCCACAAAGGATAAACCACATTAGAAATATACAATTATGAAGTTTCAACCAACCCTAATTAGGTATATGCCCATACATATACCTAAGATATCAATCACACTCTGACTCCAACTCTTGAGCCCAAGCACAAACCATTCCACAAAGGAAGTAAAGTCAATCACCATGATGATAATAGTTGAAAGACCTGAATTAGATTACACAGGTATAAATCTTTCATAGAGTGATAGAGATGATCAGATATATACACTTATTCGTCTAATTTGTCAGACCCACACAGGATATAGGACCAGCTAAGATGTCGGACCCACACATGATACATGACCAGCTATTCTTCATCTAAGCTATCGGACCCACATGGGATAGAGGACCAACTAAGCTGTTAGACCCAGACAAGATATAGGACTAGATATTCTGTCAGACCCACATAGGATACAGGAACTGAAGTCAGAACTATCGGACCCACAGAGGATCTTGGAACAGTAGTCATCACTGTCGAACCCAAGGAGGATTCCGGTACAGTATCGTCCAATCCATCCATAGGGTTCCCACACACAACATGCTCGATTTCAGAAGGATTTGATCCTTGAGCCAAGAGTCGATATATAAACTATCACGAAGTCTCATGTTGATGTATCCCGTAGTTCCGTCTCATCAAATGGAACGCAACGTGACAGACGACGCGTCAATCAGACGCCTGGTCTGTGAGTTATTGGCATTTCAGTTCCTGGGGCCCAGTTTGTTTTTAGGCACAAACCAACCCGATCATACCCCAACTTCATCCAAACCTCAAGCGGGGTATGCAAAAAGTATCATATTTTTTCAAGAATCCGATCATCACAGGCGGTACATCAATCAGACACTTGTAGTCTAAGATGCGGGCTAAAAGGTGTAAAAGGCCAAAGTGGGTTCGGGTCCGGTATGACCCAGTCGGATTGACCCGGCCCGACAAGGTCTGATACGGGGTCTGACCTGGACTGCTGGATTGTACTGGAATGAGGAAGCATCCCGAGCCAGGGGGACGGCCGGACCCGAAGAGACGTCTCGCTTGGCCCAACGGGCGGCCCAACCCGATGGCGGCCCGACCATGCGTGGCCCAGCCGAGGGCGACCCGGTCGACGGCAGACCGTCTGGGGGCAGCTCGGTCGACGGGGCCCTGCCGAGGGATGCCCGGCTCGGGGGAGGCCCGGCCGAGGGTGGCCCAGAGCAGGGCGGCCCGACCGAGGGCGGCCCTGCCGAAGGCGGCCTGGCCTGGATGCACCATGGAGGGAGGCACGCGCCCCCTAGCACCAGAAAGGCTTAGTCGTTCGGGTTGAACTGAACCGGCGCCCGGTGGTGCTGGTCCTGCCCACATGGGACCCGACGGGGTCCCGCACCTCCTGGATGTCCACTCAGGCCAGCCGCTCCCCGTCATCTGTGAGGTACGATGCCGCTGCGCCCACCTCCCCAGCCCGGCCCAGTCATGGTTCCGCATCACCAGCATGGCGTGACGACATCATTCTTCATCTGCCACTGTCACCCTAGCCACGGCCCTTCTGCGGCGTGGTGTTATGGTACTGCACCCTTCTTGCTCCACCACGTCCTGCTTAGCTTCTCCTTTTCTTTGTGTGGTAAGACGGTGTCCCTTGTGCCGTTGTCCTCTTTTGTGATCCACCTCTATCATCAACACAATGAGAACATCAACAAGGGGGTAGGGTCGGACCATGTTCGTACTGTCCGAGCCCTCCTCGTTACATTGTATACATTCAGCATCAAGAGAAAAACACATGATGAGGAATGGAGAGTATAAATCATACATAAAAATAATCCAATATCCCCTTCCTTATTTCGAAGTACATTGTCGAAGTTGCGGAAAGAGGGAGAACGTCGATTCGTTGACATTGGGAAACATCTGAGGATGTTGCATTGTCGATGTTCTTCATGACGACTCTTTCTCTTGTGGCTTGGATGAAGATCGAAGATGGTATCATCATTCTTCGGAGATGAGGAGTGTTCTTCTTCAATAGGATTATGTTCTTCCATGATTACTACCAAGCACTCAAAGGATTGTGCCAACCCCAAATTAAAAGATTATCTTCTCTTATTTTAATGTTGACATAATGAATTCAAAATAATTCAAATCAATAAAATTATTAAATTAATTCATTAATTAATTTGTGTTGGAACAATTAAGGGTAAGACTAAGAGTTTCCCCTATGAATGGGGAGATCAAGGGGTTTAATGGGTGGTTTAGGGGAGTTAAAGGGTTCAGGTGGGCCCCACCTGAAAACATCCTCCCAAGGTTGGTTAGGGTGTGGTGGGTCCCACATCCAAACTCCCTTTGGTGGTTTTAACAACCTTTCAAATAAAAATATGTCACACATAATTTTATTTATTTTTAATTAAGAAACCCGAAAAATTAACTCCCAATCTCGATAAAACGCAACTACGGTAATGGTCTACTTAAGCGAATATTGGCCCTGCAAGTTCAACGGTGCCCTCAGATTTCAATTCCGCGGACCACATCAAATGATATTAAATCCCACACATACGTTTACATAACATAACAAACAAAACTTTAGAAATTGATTCCCAGCACACTAGACCTCGGAATCAAGCGCTGTCAGAAACTGCAGACTCGTAAAAATCCCATGTATTTAAAACAAATCACGGAATTTCTGGGACATTAAATTATCTCCACCTAAGGGATTTACATCCACGTAAGCTAAAACACCCCCTAAGGGAAAAAAATGGGGGTACTGATCATGTATATGAGCCTCTCGCTCGAATGTGCTCTCCAGGAGGCTCATGTGCTGCCAACGAATGCGCACCTGAGGAATCGACCGTCCATGTAGGACCTACCCATATCGATCCTCAATCTCCACTGAAACCTCTGTGAATGTATCCTTGTCATCAATGTCTATCTCTCCATGGTCGATGATGTGGGATGGGTCGTGCACGTATCTTCTTAGCAGAGATACATGTAATACATCGTGCACCTGGTGGAACTGATGTGGAAGGGCCAGGCGGTAAGCCACCTTGCCTACTCTACTGAGGACCTGGAACAGTCCAATGAATCGTGGAGATAACTTTCCACCTCGGCCAAATATCTTTAGACCTTGTCGATGTGTGACTCGTAGGAATAAGTGGTCACCATTCTCAAACTCTAGTGGTCTCTGTCTTCTATCAGCATAAGACTTCTGCCAGCTCTGTGCAGTCTTCATCTTCTCCTGAATGATCTACACCTTCTCCGTCGTAGCCTACAACATCTTGGGTCCTACATGTGCTGACTCCCTTCGGCCAGTCCAACACAGAGGGTATCTTCAAGGTCATCCATATAGTGCCTTGTATGGTTCCATCCTGATGGTGGAGTGATAGCTATTATTATACACAATCTCTACCAAGGGTAAGTGATCCTCCCAGCTACGACTGATGTCGAGGATTCATGTAAGGAGCATGTCCTTGAGAGTCTGAATGGTCCTCTTAGTTTGGCCATCCGTCTAAGGATGGAATGTGGTGCTTAAGTGAAGCTGTATCCCGAAATCCTCTTGAAAACCCTTCCATAGATGAGAAGTGAAATAGGCATCTTGATCGGAGATGATCATCGATGGCACAACATGAAGCCGTATGATCTCCTGTACATAGAGGCATCCCTGGATCTCCACTAAACCCTAATCTCTAATCAGTAGGAAGTGGGATAACTTGGTGAGTCGATCAATAATAAACTATATAGGGTCGTGTCCTCTAGATGTACGTGGAAGTCATGTCATGAAATTCATGTATATCTCATCCCACTTCCACTCTGGGACCTCTAAGGGATGAACCAAGACTACTGAAACATGGTTCTCCGCCTTCACTTGCTGACAAGTGAGGCATCGTGAGATAAACTCTTCTACTACCTTCTTCAAACATGGCCCCTAGTGTTGTCTTCGGAGGTCCTGATACATCTTCTCTACTCCTGGATATATCGACAGAGGGGAAGTGGGTAACTACCTCAACAATTTCTCTTGATGTCCAACTCGTACCACGGTCCGTTCTCTGAAGAGAATGGCGTTCTCCCCACCTTCAAAAAATATAGCAGGTGCCTGCCCTAAGGATATCTGAGCACGTCACGTCTCATAGTCAACATCCTCACGTTGTGCCTCCCTGACTCGCTGAAGAAGTGGAGGAGTGACTGTGAGAGACTGCAGAAAGTCTGATCCATCTCTATCCATAAAGGATATCTGCATCGCGGCCAGCTACTCTATTTCCCCTCCAAGTAGTTGAATTATTGATCTCCTATTGAGATCGTCTGCTACAAGGTTCCACTTCCCTGGAGTATAGACTATCTCAAATTCATAGACCTGGAAAAACAGGAGCCATCGCTGCAATCTCAAGTTTAGGTCCTTCGGTGAGAAGATGTACCTGAGACTCTGGTGGTCAGAGTAGAATATAAAATGATCGCCCATCATATAGTGTCGCCACATATTCAAGGCGAAAACCACTCCTGCTAACTCTAGGTCATGGGTATCATAGTTCCTCTCATGCTGTCTCAAATATCATGAACCATACGCGATCACTACTGTGTCCTGCATCAAGACACACCCATGTCCTGTCCCGGATGCATCACAGTATACTACGTACCCTATGCCCTCCTCTAGAATCCTCAAGATGGGTGCACTATTAAACCTCTGACTCAGCTACTGAAAGCTCTGTTGGAATCTCTCTGACCACATGAAGGGTTTCCCCTTCTTCATCAATGCTAAATGAGGTGCTGCAACTCTGGAGAAGTCTGGAACAAACCTTCGATAATACCCAGCTAGTCCTAGAAAACTCCATACCTCCGTCACACTCCTAGGTGGCTCCCAAGAATGTACTGCCTCGATCTTTGATGGATCCACTGCAACTCCAGCCTCCAAGATGACGTGTCACAAGAAATGAACCTCTTGAATCCAGAACTGGCACTTTGAGATCTTACTCTAAAGTTGGTGCTCTTGGAGTGTGCCCAGTACTACCCACAACTGGTTGGCATGCTCCTCCTTATTAGTCGAGTAGATCAGTATGTCGTCGATGAAGACTACGAAAAAGTGATCGAGGTATGGCTAGAAGATCATGTTCATGAGACCCATGAACACTGTTGGAGCATTGGTTATGCCTAAAGGTATAAGAAACTCATATTTACCATACTGACACCTAAAGGTCGTCTTCTGCACACCCTTGTCTCGAACTCAGAGCTGGTTATATCTTGACCTAAGGTCTATCTTTGAGAACCATTGCGATCCCTTGAGTTGTTCAAAGAGGTTGTCAATCCTTAGGAATGGGTACTTGTTCTTAATGGTCAACTAATTCAGGCGATGGTAGTCAACACACAGTCTCAAGCTCCCATCTGCCATCTGGGCGAACAAAATCAGAGATTCCTATGGTGAAACATGGGGTCGGATAAATCCATTCCCCTGAAAGACCCCTAGTTGTACCCGTACCTCACAAAAGCTCAACGGGATCCATATGATATGTTAGAGTAGATATCAGCTTCATCCCGGGGTAAAGGTCAATGTATACGTCTACCTCTCTGTGAGGAGGTAGTCCTAGAATGTCATCAGGGAAAACATATGCGTACTGATCCACCACAACAGGAAAACTCAGACTCCACACATAAACTACTCTAAGGATGAGACTAGACAACTGATGTGTGATCTGCTACCCCCTCCTATGTGTAAGTCTATACTGAACTGAAAATGCTCCCTTCTCACTAATGAAGGTGAACCTGGTCCCATCCGTGTAGATACACTGCACTTTCCACCTAATACAGTCAATTTGAGCATGAACTGTGGATAACCAGTCCATAAACAAAATGAAGTCACAAGGCCTCGACACCGCTATGAAGAGATACCAACTGAAGCTCTCCCCTCCTAGAGTAAGCTCACACTTCCGGAACCAGTGCGTAATCGACGAGTATGCTCCCATAAGATTTTATAGTCATAAGGATCGAGCCAACATCTCCGTCAGAATCTTTGAGCTCCGAACGTGGGCAGTGGTAAAAAAGAATGACTTGCACATATGTCTATAAGTACTGCAGCAAAGGTGGATTAGACACAGATATTACCTCGAATCATCTCAGGTGCATCGTGGTCATAGGCCTCGACTTCATGGAGCTAAGCCCACCTCTATCCTCCAGCACCCTATGGTCGGGGTGGACCTCCTGGTGGTGGTGGTGGTAGAGCCTCAAAACGTCGTCCACCTCCTGCTACTCGGCTTGCTCCTCTGTCACGTCCGCTTTCTCCTAGTGGACTACCATGGTCGAACCTCTTCTTCTGCCTGGGAGGTTTCTCTACTGTTTTCTACTCATCTTCATGGAGGGTTGGGTAGTATCGAGCCATGTGACCATGCTCGCAACATGTATAGCACTGCCTGTTCCTCGTATAATTGGCTCTATCTCATGTGCCCCGCACAAACGAACATGTGTCCTGGGGTCTCCCACCTGATGGTTTGGTCCGCTTGGACTTCTACAAAATCTGTCTACTACCAGCTATAGAATACTCCACTACATGTCGCCCCATGGTGGGTCTTACTACTGGTGACTGCTCAGCGAGAAAACTCTCCACTAGAAGGGATCGCTCCAGTACCCCTACCTGAGTCAGGATGCTGGGGGGGATCATCGAAGCCCTGATATCATGCCTGAGTCCCTGCTCGAAGGTCCGGGCCGAGAAGAATGGCTCCCGAACCATATCTGTGGTGTAGGGTGAGAGGTCGGTGAACCTCACTGAGTATTGAGCTACATCCATGATGCCCTGCTGCAGATGAAGTATCTACCGAATCCGCACTACATGATGGGTGGCTGGACCAAACTCTGGGCGGAAGAGATTCTCAAAGACTTTTTAGAATAATTATGCCTCGTCCTTCACCTGGAGCATCAGGATCCACTATCTTCCTACTACTGCATACAGGAGACTCGCAGTAAGGATCACCATGAGGTCAGCTGGTGTCCCTACCAATCAGAAAACTCTCATGACAGTCTCCATCCAATCCTCAGCTACCTGTGGGTTTGTCTCTGCCCTGAACCTGGGCGGCCTCTGGCGCTGGAACTCATGAAACGCACTCAGAGGGTGTGCACTCTCAGCTACTGGAGTTGGTGGTATCGGTGGCCTAGTGGGTAGTGGTACCACTGGTACCTCTGCTGTGATGGGGCCCTTCACTTAGGCCTCGCTGCTCGATGGGTTTCCATCTCGTACGTAACATAGAACCCTAGATGGCTGCCTTCGTGGGGCCATCCTAAAAATAATTGGTTTACCATGGTTAAAATAGTATACCTGGGGATCTGACACTAAGTAATCATGATGAAAACTTTTTCAAAGGAAACACACACGCAATCAGTGTTTTCGTGCACTGAGTCGGATACTAGAGGTCAGGGTCCTGCTGTGTGGATATGTCGGCTGTCGCACCTACACTGGACTCCCTAGACTTAAAACCACACTCAATACTCTTAAAATTATTGATTCACCGAAAGAAATATCAGATTCATATGTTATGTGGTAGAACCGACTCCTCTGATACCAATTTCTCACGACCCGTCCTCGGGGCCCGTGCCATGACTACCCCAAGCCCGCCTTCCATAGGCCAGGGGCTTGTGACTAGCACCAAAGGCGAAACCCTGATAAAAAGGGAAGGTATTGCCTTTAAACCTATAACACACATAGTCTAAACACAGGCAGTATAGGCAAAATGTACTAAAATAGAAAATAATAGTGTGCTGAAAGAAAGTGGTCCAGTATAAAAACCCAATTGAACAACAAGTACAAGTACAAGTAAAAAGGGAAAAAAATCTTCTGGATCGTTCACCGAGTAATCCTACCTGAAGGGTAGGTACAGAACTTGAACAAATCATCCCTTTGGTATGTCCCTTCTAGTCCAGCTCCGAGCAGCCTCCCATATATAATCCTCAGCCTCGATCAATATTGTCTGTCATCTGAAAAGAACAAAAAAAGGTGCGGGCGAAGCCCGTGCAGGGGTGAGTATAACAATAATCAATAGGGGACCCTGAGACCCCCGAAGGTCTCCCAGAATCCACAAAGGATAAACCAATGTAGAAAGATAAAATCATGAAGTATCAAGAAACCCTACTTAGTTATATTCCCATACATATACCTCAGTTACCAATCACAGTCTGGCTCCAACTCTCGAGCCAAATCACAAACCATTCCAAAATGAATGTAAATTCAATCACCACGATGATAACGGTTGAAAGACACCACTCAACTCACACAGGTATACATATTTTGTAGAGTGATATAGATGATCAGATGTAGTAAATGATTCATCTAAGCTGTCAGACCCACACAGGATACAGGACCAGCTAAGCTGTCAGATCCACACAGGATACATGACCAGCTATTATTCAACTATGATGTTGGACCCACATAGGATATAGGACCATCTAAGCTGTCAGACCCACACCGGATATAGGACCAGCTATTCTGTGAGACCGAAATAGGATACATGAATATAATTCAGAACTATCAGACCCACAGAGGATCCCAGTACAGTAGTCATCATTTTTGAACCCACAGAGGATTCTGGTACAGTAACTTCGCAGCCAGATCTAGGGTTCCCGCACACAGCACGCTCAATTCCTGGAGGGTCCACTCCTCAAGCCATGTTTCAATACATCAAATATCATGAATTCTTGAGTTGATTTATCCCATATTTAAGTCTCATCCAAAGTAACCCAATGTGATAGACGGTGCATCAATCGGATGCCCGGTCTGAGAGTTATTTTCTTTTCAGTTCCAGGGGCCTGATTTTTTTTGAGGCTCAAGCCAATTCGACAATACCCAAACTGCACCAAAACTTCAAGTGGGTTATGAAAAAATTATCTTCTCTCTCCATGAATTATATCACCATAGGCGGTAAATCAATCAGACACACGTAGCCCTAGATGTAGTCTAAAAGGTGTAAACGGCCAAAGCTGGTCTGGGTCCGGTCTGACCCAGTCGGACTGACCCGGTGGGAACTCGGGTCTGACCCGGACCGCAAGTATAACTTGGTCTGAGGAAGCATCCAGATATGAGGGGAAAACCCCACCCGAAGAGAAGGCTCGACCCCTGAGAGGCCCGGCCCGAGGGCGGCCCGGCTCAAGGGTGGCCCGGCCGTGGGCTGCCCGAGGCGTTGTGCCCCCCCCCCAGGGTGTCCCAATCGAAGGCGGCCCGCCCTGGCCATGCCAGGGGGGCGCATCCCCTGGCACCCGAGCGATATAGCCATTCAGGTAGACTCTAACTGGTGCCCGGTGGCGCCGGTCCATCCCATGTGGGGCTCGATGAGGTCCCACACTTCATGGCTGGAAGCTTGTGACGGTCACTCCCCATCACCGGCATCGCACGACTGCGCCCCGCCCACCGCTGCAACCCATCCCGGCCGCAATTCTGAATCATCGTCATGGCGTGACGACACCGTGCTTCCTTCACAGTGGCCCACCCTATCCGCTGCCCTTCTCTGGCATTGTGTGACGACACCGCGCCCTTCCAACTCCATCGCTGCCCACTTGGTCATGACTTTTCGTTGCGTGGTGTGACGATGGACCTTGCGCCACTGGCCTCTTCTATAATCCACCTCTGTCATCAACACAATGAGAACAATAACAAGGGGGGAGGTTCGGTCCGTGTTTGTGCGGTCTGAGCCCTCCTCAATACGTTGTTAACATTCAACATCAAGATCACAACACACGATGAGGAAATGAGAGTATAACTCATACATAAAAATAATCCATTTTCCCCCCTACATCGATTCAATGTACATCGTTGAAGTCATGGAAAGATAGCAAGCGTTGATTCGTTAGCATCGGGAAACGTCTGAGGATGAAGCGTCGTCGACATTCCTTATGGTGGTTCCTTCTCTTGTGGCTTGAACGAAGATCAAAGATGGTACCATAGTTATTCGGAGACGAGGAGCGTTCATTTTCAAGAGGATGATGTTCTTCCAAGAGTTCTACCATGCTCTCAAAGGATTATGACAAACCCATAATAAAATAATATCATCTCTTATTTTAATATTGACATAATGAATTAAAAATAATTCAAATCACTCAAATTATTTAATTAAGTCATTAATTAAATTGTTTTGTCACCATTAATGGGAAGACCAAGTGTTTCCCTTATTAATGAGGAGCCCAAGAGGTTTAACAGGGGGTTTAGAGGAGTTAATGGGTTCTGGTGGTCCCCACCCTAAAACATCCTCCCCAGGGTGGTTAGGGTGTCGTGGGTCCCACCTTCATCCTCCCTTTAGAGGTTTTAACTACCTTCAAAATAAAAATATGTCACACATATTTTTATTTAATTTTTATTTAGAAACCCCAATAATTATCTCCAAATCTCGATAAAATGCAACTGTGGTAAAGCTCTTACTAAGCGAATATCGGCACTGTATGTTCAATGGTGCCCTCAGATTTCAATTCCGAGCACCGCTTAAAAGGATATAAAATCCCGCACATACCTTTATTGAAAATACAGAAAAAAACATCAAAAATCGATTCTGGGAACACCGGGCCTTGTAATCAAGTACCGTCAGAAACAGCAGACTCATAAAAATCCAATGTATTTTAAAAAAATTCCAAGGAATTTTCAGGTCTTTAAAATCTATGTTTCAATGGTGGTTGGGATAAATACCTTCCTCTAGTCATGTTTTTTTACAACAATATATTTCAAATAAGATTTTAGATAGATCCTTATAAATCCCTTTGTGGGGATAAGTAAGAAAATGAACATGATGGGATGAATAAATATAATAAAATATATTTATAATTTTTCTAGATCTGAAAATGTTAGATAATGGTAAAGCCATTCGGTGGCATAAGAATACATCTCATAGATAATTGAATTTTTTTTATAGACAATCATCAGTGAGATCTAGAATTTGATGTTTCTGATAATGTATTATGATAAATTTATTCATTGAAGAAGGTTATGATATTTGAATATAATGGAAACTTGATACCTAGATATTTTATTCCCTTTCAATATTATTGATTGAGTAGGGAATTTTTCTTATATCTAGACTCATCCACTAAACCACTCACAAGTTCATGATGTGTTTCATATATCTCCCATGAGGAAGTAACTAATAAATCATTCAAATGTACTAAACTAATAGAATTAATGTTTTTAGAAAGGTCATTTTCATAAAAAAATTATAAATCTTGTACCATAAATATAAATTTCTATGAAAAAATATGACACACCTGGTTACTGTTCTCTATAGGAATCAAAATTTTGAAAAAGATACATCGGAACATGAGGATATGATGATGCATAGATATCCTTGTTATATGGTATTTGATTAGTGTAATTTTGATATTTAAATTCATTTTTAAGGGGTTATAATTTCACCCCCACCCAATATTGTATATTTATTTCCAACGAAATAAACATGAAGTATTTGATAACATTATTTACATGAAACTAGATGTTCAAACAAACTACAACATATTATTGAATTATGTTTTTTTAAATGTGACAATAATAAATGTTATGTTAAATTGGTAATCTGAATAAGAATAAAAATATTATGAAAAATATATAAAAAGGGTTTATAAAATTAATATTTATTCATTAATTCATAAAAAAGTAAGTAATTAGATATCAATAAATTCATTTTATGCTAGAATAATATATATTCTACAAAAATGGGTTTTATTTAATTTTGTGTGTGGATATTATAACTAATTTAAAAAAAATTTAGAAATATTTTTTTAGATAAATTATATAATTTTTTAAATAGTACTATCAATATTATATTTGGGTGACATTTTTGGATTTTTCTAAAAAGATCAATTATTTAATGATTACATAAAAATACAGATTTTATGAAAATTACCTTCTTCATTAAATAAAATAAAAAGACAGATTTTATTAATTCAATTTAATGTTTATATTTCCATTATAGTAAACCTAATTTAATTAGTGGCATTTCAATCCACGTTATGCATACTTTTGGTATAAAATTTCATTCTCATGGGATACCTTTTTCAGTATGTTTTGGGAGTTTCTTTTAAATTTAATTTATTAAAAATAAATTTAATTTGATAAAATGGAATAATATTTCTAATAAAAATTAAATAATAATTTATTGAGGCCTATTTCATTTTTTTCAAAACAAATAGTATAAGAAGTAAAATTGTGTTACCACGATTAAAGTTAAAGTGGGTTTATTGAAGGACAAAATAATATATTAGGGTTGGATTGAAACATCAAAATGTCTAAATAAAATTTTATGCCCATATTTAGGTACTATAATATCTTAAATTTTAATATATTTCCCCTTGGAATCATAAAATATGATAAATACATTAATTATATTGAGATCTTTTAAGTAATTTGAAGTGTCTCATCTCTCTTGCTTAAAAAAAGTGAACCTCCAATCTACCCCAATTAATAAATTTGTAACCTTATAGGTCATTAAAAAAATACCATAATAACTTCTTATATTAATTTTCTTCAACCTATATCTCTTTTTACTCTCATATTACATATCATTACTGTCATAATGTGTAATCCAAATGAGGTCTCTCAAAGTTGATATATAAATCCTTACTGAGATCATTCGATTTTATTTATTATTTCATCTTCTCTAAACTTTTAGTATCCATGGTAAAAATATTAATATAGTATTATATATATAATTATATTTTTTAGGGTGATATAAAAACCTTATTACAACACTTTTCCATCAAATGTGAAATGAAATTATCGCTTGGGTGTATTTGTGGACTACTGTCTCAACATAGTGATATGATTCCTTTTCCACTATAACAACACATGGAATTTTATATTTAAGGATATACAAAATATATGTTATATTTATGATTTCATAATTATTCATTAATTTAAAATATTATCTATCATCATTTTTTTCGTAATAAAATGAAAACAACATAAATGTGTACGTATAGACTATCGTCTCCCAGAATAGTGTAATTCATTTTTCTATCTCTAACATTAATGGTTGGTAATATACATGTATAAAATAAATATATAAGATATTTGTATAATTAATAAAATTATTGGTACTATGGAATCATGATCAATATACAAGTACATGAACTATCAACCCGAAACATTCATGAAAAATGAAATATTTAACATTAGAAATGACAATTTTAATAAATAATTACAATGACATGGGTGTTGATATTTTATAACTGGGTAATATATGATATTAAATATATTAATATTTTCCAGTATATAATAAAAAAATTAAATTAATTATATTTTAGGTCAGACTATGTATAAAGAATGTATAACATGATGTATGGGTTTTATGATTGTGTCCCATTATTTATTATAATTTTTTATTCATAAATTTCTAATAGTGAAGTTTTATGATATATATATAAAATATAATTAAGTTTAGTCAAATTTTTTATATATGTATAATACTTCATTCCCTTTCATTTTACTCTCTTCAAGTACTCAGGAGATCTAGATAATGTATTTCATTAAAACTGGCCTTCTTTTTCTCTTCAATTAGGAATATTATTCATTCTTTTCCATATATTCATTAAAATGTCTTCAGTTATGTTTAAACATTTCCCATTGTTTTTTAAATACATTTTTACCAATGTATTAAATTTTATAAAAATATTTACCAGGAATATTTTTTTCTATATTCAAAAGAGATGCCTTTTACATTTTTAACAATATATTGTATAGAATTTCATATCATCGTGACCGATCAATGACTTGAACTTTACTATACATTTTTCCATTGATAATTTCTATGTAATTTTTTCCTTAATAATTTTGGAATTTTTTTATTGTAAACAAGTGAATCAAATATTAAAAAGTTGTTTTCCCAAATAAATGTTCTATTGTTATTTTACTAGAATTTTTTGTCTATGAAAACATCCTTTGATGATACTTATTCTTAAATGGGGATATGATTCTATAATACCATACTTATTTTTCATATATATGGTTTCTCATTATGATTACTGAATAATGATAAAACACATTTTCTTTTCCATGGGTAAAGTTATATTGGATAGATAATTTTTTTTCTTGGTCTACAGGTGTACATAGGATTGGATTTTGATTGTATGATGGGGATGTTATATCATTCCAATGAATTGGGTAAATATTACTATTTTATGAGCTCAAAGGGTATGTGGTAGATTATCCTAGTCCCCAAAGAGGGTACATGGGTGGTTATCATAATCCTAAAGGGGGTATACTAAAGGTTATCCCATTCTCAAATTAGGTAATGGGTCATTATCCCCAGACTAACATGTGATTAATATCTTGGTGGTTAAACATGACGTAAAATATGAATTATAATAATTATATATCTCTTTTGTTACATGATAATAGGAAAATTTTAGGCTCTCTTGTCTTATTTTAATTTATTCATATATGATTAATGGTATATAAACTACCAGTCATAATGCCATGAATGTTTCTTATGATATATGAATTTTTCGGTGTTATTTTAAAATGTTAATATAATGTTCTAAAACTCTTCTATAAATTTTATAGTGAATTGATAATCTATATCTCGCTTACATTCCCTTAATGAGTATATGAGATCACCCTTTTTTATGTTTCCTTTTCCCTATGATATGAATAAATTTTATATATATGATATGTATAAGAGGGGTTCAAGTTGTGAAGAAACATAGTGGGAGATGATATATTTATTTTTTGAATCGGTTTTTCACGTTTCAATGTTTCCAATGACACTAAACCATTATGGTTTTGGTATTTATTATAATGATATGTAATTAATATTAATCTAATAAGATGTAATATTTATGTATGAAATTATTGGCTTAGATCAGTTGGTATTAGAGAAAGGTTTTGTTAATTTTGAAAACAAGTATAAGATCCCTTTGGATAATCCTATGTATTTGAGAACAACCTCAATTGAGATAAATAAGGTAATGTAGTTTTCCTAGAAAACGAATCCATGAATATATTCTATAATTTGGATGTGGTTCTATGACAAATGCACCTTAGGGTAGAAACACTGAAAGTGGTGGATTAGGTATTAACTCGATCATAACCAGTGCATGATTAGTAGGCCTAAGACTGTACACATGTCTAGACACACCTATGGGATTAGAATGGGTTAATTAAAATTTTAATTATGATCAATTATGACAGATTTGAATATTTAGTGACTATAGGTGGCCTAGGTTAAATATAATTTATCATGGATTAAAAATAAGGTTCCATGACTCTGACCTCATTTTAATTAACTTTCATTATTATAGAGTTTTTCACTATAATTTTTTTAATTTTATATAGTATGATTTTTTTAGTCAATGGATTGAACATATAGGAACCATGTTAATGCTAAATGTGAATAGAAATTGAATGATAGTCCTCAAGATAAATTGAATGTTTTGGGATCTAGAATAAAAAAATCTCATTGTTAGGCATCTGTAACATTCTCCAAACAAGATTCATGTTGAGAATCAAAAATAAAAATTTATGGAAAAACTTCTAATATTAAATGAGGATATCCCCATGGATATATTCCCATAGTTTATTAGAACTATGGGTATATAATTTTTATAATATGTCAATACCCATGGTTTATGTGAACCATGGGTATATGCATGTTATCCCAAAAATATTTTAACATCTATTGGGGTAGACTCCAAAATATTTTCCCATACAACCACCCTTTACCTATACTTGATCCATATCTACCACCATTAGTAATGTTTTGTTATTCCCTCACTTGAGTGATGGTGAATGGTTCTATTTCTCTCACATTATCCACTAATTCATTGATTTAATGATTCCTGGATTCATTGATAGTAATTTCCAAATCCTTATTCTATTCTATTGACTATCATTTTAATTTTATTCTATCTATGAAATCATAACCAATATATATTTATTTCATTATTATTCCTTGTTATTTCAAATAATGTGCATTTTGGGTCTTGTTTTATTTTTTAGATTTTTGTTTAATGGTTTTAATTTAGATGTTATTTCAGTATTCCATTGTTAATTTTTTGTAGGTGATGTTTATTTTTTTATTTTATATCCATGTTGGGAGTACCAGTATATTCAAAACCACCATATGATATTGATTTTTGAATATATAAACCAACCATTAGTGGGTTAATCGACTAACCTGATTTTCTGTATAATATTCCCTCTCCTACACCACATGTTATTATATTTTTTTTTATATTGGTGTTCATATTGAAAATTGTTGAATATATGTTGAATTTATAATAATTATTTTTTTATAAGACATTAGACATGAGGGATTTGGGTACCAATTTGTGGGTGTTATCATTCAAAGGTTCATCTATTCATTTTTGACTTCTGTTATATTTTCTATTCATATTTATTCAGTGTGTAATTCTTATGGTGAAAATGGAAAACATCATACTTTGATGAATTGGATTTATGAGATATAATATGTATACTCTTGGAATTAACTAGGCATATGTGTAACATTTTATGCCACTTGTTGGTGAGATTTTTCATTAGATTTCATTTCTCCTAGTTTATTAATGGGTGGAATTTTTTGTTATTTTTTATAATAATTATTATGATTTTAATTTTTCGTTATTTGGAATATATGGTGTTGAAATGGTTAATTTCACTTTTAATATTTCCAATTATATATTTTGATATTCTCAATAATATATATCCCTTTTCGAGATAGATATTTAAATTATATTTTATAAAGTCCTGGTGAAATTTAGTCAAGGTGATGATGATTCCATATTCTCTAGAAAAACGTGATAAGGAAGATCGTTTAAAAAATTGCCATCATTTTTTTTGGAAGTATTATTTTTTTTCTAAATTATTAATGGTATTTATTTAATATGGGTTAATATTAGGAACTTATGTGTTAAGTAAAATTATGGATTTTGTTAAATTTTATTTATAGTGGTTAATATAAGTAATTTTAATAGTTTTCCTTTAAATGGTTATTACTAATACTTTATATAGATGAATAATTTGGAAAAAATTGGTTTCAAAAATTGATTTATTCATACTATGAGGTCTATTTATTAATATCAAAGCTTGAAGAGCTGATCAATATATTGTATTGGTAGGTAGTCTCTTCCATAAATATATTTTCTCAAAATAATCCTATTAATTGACTACACATGGTTTCTAATGTTAAATAAATACATAAATGATTATATTTGAACATATGACTGTATTGTTTTTAAAGGTATTTTTTAATGTTAAATAAAAACATTTTATGGGATGGTTTATTGAAATAAATAATAATATAAATATTGTCATTATTTTTCTTACTCATTGTTATCTAGGTTTATGAACCATTCCAAATTTTAAATAATGTTTCCAATGTTAATATATTCTTATTTAGATAAATTATTTAAATATTTTATTTTATTTTTTGTATAAAAATAAATCAAATATATTTATAATTATTTTCATTGAACATGTTTTCTCCATTATTCATGTAATATGGTAGAAGAATTTATTAATATCATGAAATATCACTAGAGTTATAATTACATTAAGAATTTAAAATGAATGCTTAAATGTTTTCATGATAATGAAAATCCATATGATAATATATATTTATGGCTAATATATCATAAAAATATTCACATGAGTTATAATATGTTCTGAATCAAATTTATATATATGATATCAAAATATTCATATTAAAATAAATTTTATAGCCTCATTTATATTATAAGTGAATTGCATCGTTCCTTTTCATAAAACATAAATAAATATTATAGAAAACCTGATTCACAAATTACTCTAATACAATATGAAATGATTAAAATTTATCATCCCTGAGAATGGATCCCTACCTCATCATTGTCCAAATTTGGGGTTTCCATAATAATATAATTCAAGGAAATTTCATCACTCAAATTATCTATATCATAATTTTAAAACATTTCCATGTAAAAATCATGTCTACATTCCATTTTCAAAATCATATTGAAAAAACCATTTCATAAAAATTGAATATCATTTTGGAATATCATAGGAGTGAAGTGATGTATTTTTTTCATTCAAATTTTAGATGATTAATGTTTTATAAAATATTTTGTATGGAATTTAACATGTCATAGATGTTCGGGTTTCCCTCTCCATTATTACATTTTGGATATGTTTTTTTGATAAATCCCATAATCTATGATATTAGTATTTAATGATTATTTCTATTTATAATAACTATGGTATAATATACTTCATATTATTATACCATGTTTCGTGGTTTTCTTGTTTGTTGGCACATTTTTTTTATTCTTAAGTAATTTTTTTCTATAATAATGAAAATTGTATTTAATTGGATTAATTTCACCTTCTGTACATTTATTTTTTTAATAAAATCAAGAATAAATATCAATTTTATTTGATTTTTTAATAGTTATTTCTCATTCGATGTTTTAAACTTTTCCTCATTTATTTTTTTTGTATGTATTGCTTATAGAATTTATTATTTTTATTTATTATTATTCTATTAATAGTATGATTTGATGACTTTCATATTGAAATTGGTTGTAATGAATTTAATAATTATGGATTACTTTTTTTATTTGAAAGGAACATTTTTCCATCTAATAGAATGGAAAGAAGTTGTATGTATCATATTGATCATATTTGAACAATGTTTAAAATTAATTTGGATAATTTTTTAGATTTTTCATATAACAATACTTCTTATAGAGATTTTATAAAATTACCTTGTTATAATTGAGCATTCATAACATCATTAATTAGGTAATATGTTATATATTAAAAATAAAAATCTATATTTTAAAAACCTATTATCTTTGGAACAACAATAGAGAGATGGGAAACGGTTTTACAATTCTTGAATTAAAAGAAATGTGGGTTATAGGAAATTTTATATTTGATTAGAGTCAATTTTATAATCACCATGATACAGTATATCAATTCTAGAAGGCAATGATAATAATAAAAAAGAGAAAAATAATGATGATGATGAAGTTGTGAGGATGAAAAACATAATGGATGTTTCCAGAACCCCGATTTATCAGGAATGTACTGAAATAAAGAAATTTTAAATTTTAAAATAGTAATATTATTGAAAAACATTGAATGAAACTTCTTATACCACCATTTATTATATTCTTACCTTTTTGAAAGACTTTCTTCCTGATGGTGCAAGTATTCCCTCAAATAATTATAGAGCGTGGATGTTAATTAAGCAACTCTGATTCTATACTAATGGAAT
This sequence comes from Viscum album, assembly GCA_963277665.1. Taxonomy (NCBI): domain Eukaryota; kingdom Viridiplantae; phylum Streptophyta; class Magnoliopsida; order Santalales; family Viscaceae; genus Viscum; species Viscum album. The sequence continues at coordinate 1,321,230,825 of OY728151.1, read as the reverse complement.
TCTTGTTTTTTCTGAATTATTTTTTATTATTTTTTGAGAAAATAATAGACCATATTGATTATAAAGATTGTGGTGTATCCTTATGGAAGGTAAATTTAGATAGACAATAATATCATGTTCTATATTAATTCATGTTTCATTATACATTGATTCCCTAATGTCGAAATCTATTCACATTTGTAGAAATGTCATACAATATAAAATGGAATGATTCTTAGAGAATTAATGTTAATGATGAGTTTTTTCATATTATATATGGATTTTCATGGAGAGTATTGGATTACGGAAATCCTAATATTTCAATTGAGGTGTGTGATTTCATGTTCAGTCTACAATGTGATTGTTTTAGTTTATTTGGTCAAATTATTTCTTCTCACAGCACGTGGATGGTTTTTATTCATGCTTATAATATTCATATATAGATGTGGGTGAAAAATACCTTCACTTTTAGGATTATACTAATATATAGATATTTTTATCCTCAAAATGATATTGATGTCTACATTAAAACATTAATAAGAGAGTCGAAGCAGCTTTGGGATATGGGTGTGCGCACCATCAATGCTTCATCAAAAAATATATTTTATATTTTTTTATTTACCTATTAATGAATATAAATTTTCCCCAACTTATCCAATTATTTATTTTTTGAGGGTGAAGGAAAAGAGATAATTTCTTATTTTTCAGAAGAATGCATAAAGAAGAAGGCTTATATATCATTGTATTTTTAGTTTCATGGGGAATCAAAAATTATTGTCAGTGGATAATCAATACAGGAATAATATTTGGAGTTTTGGTAATACTATAGAAATTGAAAATCAATCTAAATTTATGTTAGAAAAAATTATTATTAATGAATATAAATGTTTCTATTTTCCATTAGGGTAATTTTATATTAAATCTAAATATAAGAGCAATGTTGACACAAATTTTATATCCAATTGAAAAAAAATAAAAGTATATTATTTGACATTCTATTATGGACTACAAATTTTTTACAGCATTGATTAGATATAATTTTCATTGATAAAAATATTTTTGGAATGTTTCTTTCAATTATTCTAAATATAAATGGGAAGAGTAATTATGACTTCTAATCTCACTAGGACATATTATATTGGGATATTCGATCAGAACTACATGTGTGTGTAAGTGAAAATAAATGGAAACATCCATGTTCTTCTTATGTAATGAATTATTTATAGAAAAATAAATTTCTTGAGGTATTGGAGAATATCATGGATATTGAAGGGTATTCTAGCAATATATCTAAATTAGTCAACAGAATTGAGTTGAAACTGAAATCTATAAAAACACTAGATCCTCACATCCTTCTTCTTGAATTGATTCCAATATCAATATAACATTTAATATCAAATATTGTAAGATTGGTAGAGATTTACTTGTCTGATTTTTTAGAGACCATTTTTCTAAAAGGTTATACAATTTTTTCTTGATAAAAATGTAGTAATATGAACCTTTAATTTTGTGTATGTTGGGAGAAAAACTTATCCATAATTTTTCACTTTCATGTTGCATTTAATAATTCATCATTCAACTAAAAACGTCTTGGGGGAACCCATTAATTTTCTTTGGATGTATCCTATACAGTGAAATAATTTTACAATGAAATATTATGTCCAAAACAAGAATCATCCTAGTGGTTCCATTGTGTGAGGTTATAAAGCTCAAGAATATATGGATTTTTATTCAATGTATTTGTCATATTTGGGAACTAGACATAACCAAACAATGAGAAATGAATATTTTAATTATAGGGAAATTGATCACTCATTTCAATCACTTCCCAAAATAGGAGGAATTCTTGGGTAATATACATTGGCAACATTAAGACTTTAAGAGAGTGGGATTAGGTACATCAAAGAGTCTTGTTTAACTATAGTTTATTTAATGACTATATCATGTTTGTAATTTCTATATTTATATGTAACCTCATACTATGTAATTTCACATATATCATATACTTTTCTTTTCTTTTTTTAGGGAACATAAATAAACTAGAAGTAAAGTTCATCGATATTTTTCTTTGATAATGAGAGAGGATTTTTATAGTAAAGAGTTTCCTTCTTGGATGAAATCCACTATATAACCATATAAATAATTAACATGAAATTTGGATATTAATTTAATTTTTGTATTCATATATATTTTAGCTATTGAGTTTAATGATTGACTATGTCTCTCTTGAATTATGTGTGTTTTATTTTAGTCTTGGTTGATTTGGTCAAAAATTCAAACATTTAATAATAAATGGGTATAAATTGGTTACCACTAATCGAGATATTAAAATGCGAACACATCATGGAAGAATTATGTTAATTGTTATAATATAATATTATGATAGTGCAGAAGATTGAACGCCTGGATATGAAAATATGTCTTATTATTAACATCTTGATAAAATATTGTTGTTGAATTACTACCCCGATGGTTGAGTCATTATAATCAAATATAAATGGTTTAATTCAAAGAAGTGACATTGAAAATTTATTTATGACTATGGATTAAAATTTATTGACAGGAATCCATTCCTGGATACCAATGAACAATGTATTTTAGAATCAATTGAAAAACAATAGTTTTCTGTGAAATTTTATATGTGACCTAATTTTGATGTCGTTATGGAAGTAATATCAATATATATTTCTCATGATGGTGGGGATAAAATTGACACCATAGATACCCCAATTATTGTTGGAAAAAAAATTAACTCATGTTATCCCTTTTTGAGAGTAAATGTTGAACCTGAAGTAATGGTGGTTAATATATAGAAGCAATCCTATATGTTCATAGTTCATTTAGTTTAATATTGACATTGTATTATCATGTTTCAAATAATTTGATTAATTTAATTTAGTTTCTGTTCAGAATGACATGTTTTTTTAATATCTTATGTATTCCTTTCAATTAATTATAGTGATTTCAATTCAAAAACCTAGATTTAAAATGCTTTTTAATAAAATATAGCTATTTATTTCCAATTATAGTCTCTAAAACATGTTATGAAATTATTTAGGAATTCTTTAAATTATATGTTGCTTCGTGAATTTTTAAAATAGTTTATAAAAAATGTAGGTTTCTTTCTAATATATAATATGAATGATATTGAAGAATTTTAAAGGAATTTATTATTTGATAATGATCAATAGATGTGAGGGTTGGGGTTTCCACCTTTGGTTCCTATAGTGAGTATAATAATTGTAATATTTATCTTCTACATTATATTTTGTTTCATGTTTATATTCATATTAAAAAAATTAGGGACATATAGTTGATCCAGAGTTGACATCTACCAAGCTACTAGTATGTGTTTAAGAGATGGTGCTCTTAGGGCTGCACAAAGAACCCATCATGCATGTGCACATGCTAACCCACAAGTGGACACCCCATCTAAGACAACTTTTCATCCACAACTTGAGACTATGTAGTTGTTCCCACATATTCCTCGATCATTATCTTATTTAACTTCTTCTTCCTGTATCATATATATGCTGCCTCTAGTTATGTTCCCTCCTATTCCAAATCCATATCCTATGATGTATTCCTATCACTTTTGTCTTTATCATCCATGTTTTTTCAAGATCCATTTCCTATTATGAAACCATGATATGATGATTATCTTCCTCTGGATTCTACTCCAATGCTTGCAGATGACCCATTACATGAATTGGAGAGCACACATCTATCAGAGGCTACTGATCCTAGAAAACCCAATGATCCATTAGAGCATAATGAGTATTCTGAAGGGGTTTTTTTAATTGTGTTCAATTATATAACATCATTTATTCACTATTGAAGTGTTAATTAATACATTTTTTATCTTTTGATCTTAATCTGAGGTATATTTTAATAGGTGATGTGGGCTCTTTCATAGGCGTGAATCATGGAATCACCAAATAAAAATAATGGTGGTTTAAAATAAAGATAATCAGATTATGGGTAAAAATTATCGGTGGTGTAGAAGTATCTTGAGAACTTTATCAATGTAAAATGATATAATTCTAGTGAAACCAGTCTCATGGAGGTATATTAGTAACGAAATCAAGGATAAAAAATGGGCTACGATATGGGTAAAAAAATTTATTAAAAATATATATATATTACTGAATTAATATGAAATAAAATGTTCGTTGTAGTGTCAATTTAACATTCCTAACTGTGATGTTTCTAAGGTCACATGGTTGTTTGATCATTAGGAGTTTTGGTGATCACATATGAATGAGTTATATATTTCTTGAAAATGTATAGTTGGTTATGATTTATAAGGTGTACCAATATTCCTATACTATCAAACATCATAATATCAAGAAATGATTTTATATTAGAATAGTAATGTGTTTAGGTTTTTCCTAATCTTTGATCATTCATATAGAAATTTTAATTCTTCTTAACGGTATGAAATTTTTTTTATGATGCATTAGAAAAGAAAAAAAGAAATACTTTGTGGTGTATTAGCACAATTTTGTGTCCACTACAATCCACGAGCATTATAAGCATATGGAACTTTAAAATGAATAGAAATTATTATATATATATATATATATATATATATTTACTATAGCATAGTTTGATTTGAATGCAGAAAGTCGTGTTTTTTTTGTCATGAAAATCTATAATATAATGGCAGGAAAATAAAATTTCAAATAGCTAGATGGATAAATAGTTAAATGGCCAAATTGTCTAAATACCGAATTCACCAATTAGCCAAATAAGAAATGACCAAACCACAAAACAAAAAAAAATGAACCTAATGAAATTATGATCAAAATTACCATGTGTCTAAATAATCAAGTGGGAAAATGGACAAAATATTAAATAACCAAATGGAATGATGACCAAATTTTCAAAACTCCTAACGAAAATTAACCTAATTATGAAAAGATAAAAATAACTAAGTAACTGAATAACCAAATTCTTAAATATCCGAATGAAATATTTTCCAAATTCCCAAATGACCAAATTACCAAACAGACTAAGGAAAAAATAAACATACTAACCAGTGATCAAAATTTCCATTAGATTGAATTACTAAATGACCAAATTGTCTAATTGATAATTGACTAAACAACATAACCATGAAATAATATAATGAAAAAATGTTAAAATTATAGGTTAACCATATAACTAAATGGCCAAATGGCCAAATGACCAAATAATGAAGAAAACCTAAAAAAATTAACATAATGAACAAATATTCCAAACTTCTAAGTGATTAATAACCTAACAACAAAATTATCAAAATTATAAAGTGAATCAATAATGTAATTTCCATATTAAAAAAATATCCACTGAAGAAATAACCAAATTTCCAAAGAGCTAATTGTCCAATTGACCAAATGACCAAATTACCAAAAAAACCTCCCAAAAAAATAATCCTAAGGACAAAATGATCAAAATAACCATATTTCCAAATAAAAAATTAATGTAACACAAATAGGATTTAACTGAAATTAACATATAAGAGGAATATATATCATAACATTGTTTGTTATTCTAATTAGTATTTATTTTTTATGTTATTAAACTAGTATTAAATTTCTTATTAAATTTACATTTAGATGCCTCTTCTTTTTTTTGGATCTCATCAATAGATATAAAATTACATTTTTTTAATTTTATCAAATTAATATTATTAAATAATTTAGTTTTATAATAATCAATTCCATTTGCAGCATGATCATTGATCATCGTAGGTTGTGTTCCCCGAGAAAAATTATTTTTCTTGAGTAGGAAGAAAAATGATGGAAGTTCAATAAATGTAGAGAAAGAAGAAATTAATCTATATAATTTTTTGGTATTTCAAATTTTAATACAAAATTAATAATTAAAAATATTTTTTATATTTTCAATAGTCGACCTGGAGTCCCTTATTGTGAAATAATATGACAAATTCTGGCCAAATGATCATTTGATATTGGTTTTAGGTGAGGAACCCCATGGCGGATTCTGATGTTGACACAAGAAGAACAGTCTCCCTAATAGATACTGGCCCTCATCAAAAAAATTTGAAACTTCTCATACCATCGAGATACATAAAGCTCATGAAAAAGATATAGAGGCAGAAAAAATGCTATAGAGGTTCAGGAAAGTGGAAACCAAATCACCGAACACTTCCTGAATGATATGTCAGTTATATATCAATCACATCCATCATAGGCTTATACTATATTTTATTCATGAATGGTATAAATTTGATCTATATATGATCCCCTTTTTATTTTCAATGATGGACCTAGTGGTGGTTGAGCTGATGGTATTGGTGTTAGTGGTGGCGGTAGTGGTGGGGGTGGTAGAGATGATAATGAAGCTAATGAGGACTGTTCTCCAGATGTTGATTGATCTTCTATCTGGATATAATCTATTGAGGGTGAAATGTTATATCATACCCAATATAACATTCCATTAAATATATAAACACTTTGAATGTATAGGTATTCCATTTGGTCTTACTAATTTCCTAGATTTATTCATGGATTAAATGAATAGAATCTTTAGAGATTGTCATTGTCATCTTGTGGTAGTCATTATAGATGACATTCATTTATATTGAAATAAAAATTAAAACCACTAATATCACTTTAGGATTATATTTATGACCCAAATGAAGGAAAATCATTATAAAAACATATCTAATCGTTAATTTTGGTTATATAATGTTTCATTTTTCATTCATATAATCTCAAGAGTGGGTATATAAGTCGACCCATCAATGAATAAATTTATTAACCATTAGACCAGAACAAAAATGGTTTATGAGATCAATAGATGAATTGGATTTTAGAATATTATCAGTGCTTTCTAAATAATGTTTCACATCTATATAATCCAATCACTAAGTTAACTCGAAAGGGTGTCAAATTTCTTTGGACAGATGGATGTGAATTAATTTAAATGAACTGATGAGCAGGATAGTTAGTGAACTTATACTCAGAGAACCTAGTTTTGGAGAGGGTCTTATGATTTATAGTGATTCATAAAATATGGTTTTTGGATGTGTTCTTATGAATAATGTTATAATGATAACTTATTCCTCTCATTAGTTGAAGGCTCGTTCAAAAAAATTACATGAAACATGACCTATAGTTAGTAGGGGTAGTCATGGGATAAAATATAGTGGGGAATTATCATTATAAAGATGTGTGTGATGTATATAATAATCATATAATTTTAAATTATATATTCACCCATATGAGTTTATTATTATTTAGAGAATATTTTTGTAATTGATTAAAGATTGTGACTTCTCAATACATTAAAATGCTAGAAAATCAATCAAGGTAGCTAATACATTATGTTGAATGTATCATATATGATTATAAATGGTTAGGATCAAAAAATATCTAATATTTGTATATTTACAAAATATGGACCATAAAATAATTATTGAGTGGGATATTGTTTATCTTCCTCAAATAAGTATACATCCATCCTTCCATATGAAGATTAAAGTGGAAAAATATGAAGATGTATAGCTACGAAAGAATGTAAAAAATGTTCCTATGTTAAAAAATGATTATATTGGATTGATAATGTTCAATAACTAATTGTTTTTCCCATAAATACAAAACATCAAGAAGGATCTATTTTAATTATATCATATCTCATCATGTAAGTATAAATATTTATATAGATTTGAAAGATTATTTATTGTGGGAAAATATAAAGAGATATATTACAGAGTATGTATCTCATTTTTTGGTGTATTGGTAAGTTAAGTTTGAGTGATATACGTCAAATGGGGTGTTACTACCATTATGTACACAACAACATAAATGGAAAACCATCACATGGGACTTTTTTATTGATCATGCCAAAATGTCATAAGGTTATAATGTTATTTGGGTTATAATTGATATCCTTATAAATTCTATGATATTCATTAAAATTTTATAAGATTTATCTCTTGATCATACTTCTTTTATATACATTAAATAATTGCTAAGGTTTCTTTGAGTACTACATTTTGTCGAATATGATCAAGATACGACGTTTACCTCAATGTTATGGAGAAATATTTAACAAGATATATATAAAAAGATGAGTTTCCAAACTACTTATCATCCTAATATAGATGTCACATATAAGAGGATCATTAAAACCCTAAATAAAATATTGATATCATATTATATATATTTCAATTGTGTTTGGGATCAACACCTTCCTTTAGTAAAGTTTTATTACAACAATATATTTCACTTGAGCATTAAGATAGCTCGATATAAATACCTTTATGGGAAGAAATGAAGAAAGATAATATGATAGGATGAATAAGGTGGAAAAAATCTATTGGGACATGAGATATCTCAATAAATGGTTGAGAATGGAATATGTATTCACCAACACTACAATACAACTTAGAGTCGATTGAAAAGTAATTTAGAAAATCCTTGGTGAGATATTGAATTTGATTTTTTTTAATGTATTCCTATAAATTTCTATATGGAATAAGGTTATGAGATATGAATAGATTATAAATAAACTCCATATGTATATTATTCCCTTCAAAATTTATTATCAAGTAAGGACTATTATTTATCTCTTGACACTTCCCCCAAACATTCACTAAGTCGACGTTGTCTTCCATGTTTCTCTCACGAGTAAATAAATACTAGATATTTCACATGTACTAAAATAAAAGTATTTAATATTATAAAATGTTATTTTATATGAATAAAAACTTGTATTAGTCTTGGATTATGGAGATAAATATCCATGGAACAATATTAAATACATGGTTAATATTCTCCGGAGGAATCAGAAATTTGAAAAAGCTACATGGGAACATTACGATGTGATGAAGAAAATATAACCTATTTTTTTATTTAAGTGGTGGTATTTAAGCGTTAAAATTCATTTAATGTAGTGTATAATGTATCACACAAATAATTTAAATATATTTTGAATGAAATAAACATTAATTATGTGATATCTTTCTTTATATGTAACGCTGAATTTAAACAAACCAAAATATACAATATAATTATGATTATTTAAATGTTATTATTATTAACCAGATATTAAATATTTGGTATTAATAAAAATGAATAAATTATAAAAAATATATAAATTTTTTTATATAATTCAAATTTATTGGCTAATTAATTAAAAATAAGTACTCATTTTTCAGTAAATTTATTTTATACTTCAACAGTATATTTTCTTCAAAAATGGTTTTTTTAATTTTGTGTGTGGATATTATAAATAATTTATATTAATTTAAAAAATATTATTTTCCAAAAAATAATTCATTTTTTATATAAATTTTTTAATATTATCATTTGATTAAATTTTTGGATTTTTCTAATAAGATGAATTTTTCAATGACTAGTGGAAAAATACTGATTTTTTAAAAAATTGACATTTCCATTAAAGAACATAGAGATTCACATATTATTTGGAATTTTTTATATATTTTAATTATTTCCATTATATTAAAATAATCCAAGAAATGGAATTGAAATCAATATTATGCATATCTTTTGTATAAGATTGCTTCTTTATAGAAAAGGTCTTTTGGTTGTTTTGTGGGGTTTTATTGAAAAAAAATTTCTTCAAAATAAATTAAATTTTGTAAAATAAATTACATATTATTAATAAAAATTACATTATTATTTTTTATGAAACATTCATTTTTTCAAAATTAATAGTAAAAACAGTAAAATTGCGTTACAATGGATAAGGTTAAAATTGGTCTACCTAGGGTTAAAATAAGACACAAAGTTGGGATAGGAATATGATCATGTATAAAAAAAATTTGATAGCCATAATAAGACCCTAAATTATCTTATATTTTAATCTATGTCCATTTGAAATCATTATACTTGATGAATACTTTAATTACCATTAAATATTTTCATTAATTCTATGTGCCTCCTCTCGTTATCATATAAAAGGTAACCTCATATCTACCATTATTTATCAATTTTAAACCTTATATATAATTAAATACTTACCCGAATACCTTCTTAGATTAAATCCCTTAATCATGGATATATGTTTCCACTCATAACAAAAATCTTGTATGTCTTAAATTGTAATATAAATTATGTCTCTCAAATAATGGTTGTAAATCATTACTAGCCTCTTTTAGTTTTAATTATTCTTCCACATTATTTAAAAAAATTTATCCATCATACCATGATGAATCCAGTATAATGTGTTTAATAATATGACATCATAAAGATATAATAACTTTATTACACATCTTTTCCAGAAAATGAAAATATAAATTATCACTAATATGTACGTGTGGACTACCGTATCTTCCGAGCAGTATGTTTAATTTTCCACCACAGCCAAAAATAGATTTTTATAATGATAGATTGAAAAATATATATATTTAATTTTATATTTAAAAATTATTATTAAATCAAAGATGTTATTTATCATTCCTTCTATTTTTTATAAAATTAATACATCATTCAAGTGTATGTATGGACTACCGTCTCTATGAATCGTGTAATTTATTTTTTTGTCTACCATTTATAGATGATAAAAATATACATATATATATAATTAATATATATTCTATTTATCTCCTGATTAAAATTATTGATATTATGGAATTGTGATCAAATTAAATGGGCTAGAACTTTCAGAGAGAAACATTTATAAAAAATGTAATAGTTAACACCCAAAAACATTAATTTTAATAATGAATTATTAATAAATGGGTGTTGATATGTTGTAAGTTGACAATAATTTATATTAAAAGTATAGATATTTTTATAGTATAGAATAAAAATAAATTTAAATTAATTATATTTTTGTTTAGACAACATTTAAAAAAAGTTTAATGTAAGGTAATGTTTTTATGTTAAAATCAAATTATTCACCTGAATTGTTTATACATAGGTTTCTAATTGTTAAAATTTGGAATATAACTCAGAAAAATATGATTATGTTTATTTTAATTGTTTTTTTATATATAATACTTTTCAATTTAATTCTACTCTCTTCATGTACTAAAAATATCAATATAATGTTTTTAATGAATATATATGTTGTTTTTTCTCTTTGGTCTACAATATTTTCCTTTCTTATCCATATATTATATAAAATTTTCTTAGTAATTTTTTTTTCAAAATTACCCATTCATGTTATAAAGAAATTTTTACCCATGTTTTACATTATTTATAAAACTTTTTGGAATACGTTTTTCATTTTCAAAACTAGTTATATTTTACTTTTTAAACCAAATTGGGAATGAGACATTTATTTTAGCAGACACGGCATGATTGTAATTTCCTATCATTGTGACCAAAAAGTGATTTGAACGTTCCTTAAGATGATTAAATGTTTTTTTGGAAGGTAAATTTTTTATTTGATATGTTTTAAATATTTTGGTTTTAAAATTTTGATTACAGAACTAAAGAGTATTTTCCTAAAGAAATATTCTAGTGTTCTTCTAAAGGTATTTTTCATATATGGTAAAATCATTTGATGATACATATTCTTCCATGGATATATGATTCTATAATACAATCCATATTATTTATCATTATGGTTTATGTTTTTTATGATGAAATAATGCGAAAACATTTTTTATCTCCAAAGTTAAATTTATATTATAATGATAAATGATTTCTTGAACTTTGGGTAAACATATGAATGGATTTTGATTATGTTATTGGGGGGAATTTTATATCCCTCTAATTAATTGTGTGAATATTACTATTTTATGATCCCAAAGGATACATGGGAGGTTATCCCAGGCACAAAATAATGTACATAGGTTGTTATCTTAATCCCAAATTGGTTGTACTAGAGGTTATCCAATTCCTGAAGTAGGTACATAGGTGGATAGCCCAATACTAACATGTGATGAATGTTTTTGTGGGTTTCCTTAATATTATATATGAATAATATTGATTCTTTCACTCTTTTATGAAATGATATTATGACAATTTTTTGATCTCATGGATCAATATCTTTAATAACTATATGATTCATGTCTAATAAACTTCCATGATTTATTTTATGACTTGTGATTATGATCTATGAATTTATTGGTATGATTTTAAAATGTGAAAATCATATTCTAAAATCCTTATACTCATTTTATACTAAAATTATATTTGATATCTCTCTTTTTTACCCCTACTAAGTATATGATCATAACCTTTATTATATTTCCTATCACTTAGGATATGAACAATTATTTTATGTAAGATAAGTAAAATAAGGGTTTTAGTTGTGAAGAAACATATTTGGATATTATATAATTCATTTATGTATTAGTTGTTTATGTATCTATGTTTCCAAATAAAATAAAAATTTCATGTATTGGTGTGAATTTTAATTATATATATTGATTATTCTTCTAATAAGATGGAATATTTATGTATGATATTATTGGGTTTCCTCTGTTTGTCTCAGAGAAAGGTCTAGTTTTTTTTGAAACTAAGATGAGATACCTTTAGATAATCCTATGTATATTTTAATATCTATTGTTATATTAAATAAGGTAGTGTGGTTTCTCTAAAAAATACATCCCTATTTGGATACAAGCATATTGATGTGGTTCTACCACATATTCACCTAGGGGTAAAAAATCAGAATGGGTTGGATTGGGTAGTAACTCTATTATCACTAGTGTATGTTCTACGGACTTAAGATTTCACAAATGGTCTCAAACTCCTAGTGGATATTATATTGTTAATTCAAATTTTCATTATAAACCTTTATGATGGATTTGATTACATGATCACTACGGATAGCCTACTTTCAACATAATGTTTCATGGATTGAAAAATTTTGTAATTATTTAGATATAATTTAAATTATTTTCTTGATTACAAATTTTTCACCTTATTATTATTCTTTTCTATAGTATGTTTACTGGTTTTAGCCAATGACGTGAACCTGAAAAAACCATGATAATACTGAAAGTGATGGGAAATGAAATGATATTCCTCTTCACAAAAAAAATAAATGTTATCTAGAATATAAAATCACACTATTATAGTTGTGTAACATTACTAATACATGATTAACTGTGAGCATATAAACGAGAACAGTAGGGAATAAATTCTATTTGAGTCCATCAAGAGGATATAACACATTTATTTTTGTGGGTTTATTAATCCACGTGTTTCTAATTAATTGATTCGTACCCTGAAAAAGATATTTTCATTCTTTATTGTTTAGTACACATAAAATATATTTTGGTTTCTTATCATTTAAAATAAGAAGGAGATTACTAGTGGACACATATTAATAAAATGATGAAATATAATGAAATTCACTCTATGAGATGGGATGATTTGAGAAGACTATTTTTCAAAAAAATACTCATATTATTCATATAAATGTTGATAATAAATTCCTTTGATGAAGATGAAGGATAATGATTCCATTAATACCTATGATGAATGTTTAACAAGAATTGGGGGATATGCTTGTAGAGTTATCATATAACCAGAATGTAAGATTAATAGATTCATCAGTTTCTAAAACCCATGTCACTTAAGGTCATTATCTTTGAGATAATTCAATATATATTAATAAATCTCTCAATGTGATATCATGGTAGAAATAGGTAAAGGAGTTAACCATAATTCCCTTGATTTTGATATTAAAAGAAAGTTTTACATTAAAGGAAATTATACTAATAAAACCCATGGTGGGAAGAAAATGAGTGTTCATTTATGCTAGTAGTATGGAATGAAATATGAAGGAAATTTTTCAAATGTAACAAGTAAATTCCAAAAATTTGTAAATTAAGGTCATTGGGAAATTGAATGCCAATGTGAAGGGAAGAATTTTGTTAAGTATTTGAATAGAGAGAAAGCAAAAAATAATCCACCACCTACACTATAGTGTTTCAAATGCATATTTTTTTGAAATATACTAATTATTGTATGAATTAGAGGTCTAATAATGATGATTAAAGAAAAAGAAAATTAATCCTAGAGATAATGGGAAATGTCATGAAATCACTATTAAAGATGTGGGGTTTTATAATGAAGTTGTGAAAGGTACACATACCATCCACTCTTTAATTTTAATGTATTATTTAATTCTGGATTTACCTCCTATTTTATGTCTGATGAATTTTCTAAGGTTATCACAGTACAACCTCTATTATTAAATGTTGAATTAATAGTGAAAACGTTTAATGGTGTGATGAGCAGATATCAAGTTTATTATTCCTTTATAATTTATGTTTTTGTTAATTTGATTCCCTAAAATCTTATTTTTATATAGCTAGTTGAATTCTATGTTATTTTGGGCGTGAAAGTTTTATCTTTATATAAACCCCATTCAATTACCATGGAAGGAAAATCATATTTGATATTTTGAACTAAAATATGACAATATTTTATTTTGAGGATAAATATGAACTTCCAATGATACTTCAATCCATTTTCTGGGTCTCGGTTCATATTCAATGGGAGTATTTTTCCCATATTTATTGGGATAAAATCAGCCTCAAATATATGCATATTCTACATGATTTTTTTGATGTATTTCTTGAAGAGATGCCTTGTATTCCCCTGAATAGAAAATTTGATTCTTCAATATATATTCTACATATTATTACATATATTTAAAATAATTATTATAGAATTTCTTGGATTGAGTTGTAGGAATTAAAAAAGAAACTCATTGATAAACTTGATAATGGATTCATTCATCCAAGTTCATCGCATTGGTGTCCACTTTTTTTAAGAATAAAAATGGACTAATAGTACTCTATATTATTTATGAGAAATTAAAACAGACTAAAATCAATAATAAATATAATATTCCCCATATAGATGATATATTCAATCAATTAAAAAGAGCTATGTAATGTTTCAGTGATTTATCATTGATTAGGTTATATAAATTGGCAATAAATAGTAAATATGAAGCTAATAAATCCTTCCAAATAGGTTTAAACACTATGTATTTAGAGTAATTTCATTTTTTTCATACTTTTACCCCTTCTGTCTTCAAGTTTTTAAAATATACAGTTTTTAAAGATTAACTTTATTAGTTTGTTGTTGTACTTATATAATATATTATTATATATTTTGATAGAAAATAAGATTATCAAAAAAAACTTCAGGATTATAATTAAATACAATATGGAAGGATTATATTTATAAAAAATTTCTAACTGTTAATGTTTTCTACATAATAATTTAGTTGAGGGAAATATAATTACAAGAAATAGTATATCAGTGGACCAATAAAATATGAAAGTTACTTCAAATTGGCCCAGACCAACCATTGCGGTTGAGATACATAATTTTACTGGATTAATAAGAAATTATCGACAATTTTTATATAATTTATCATAGCATTGTAATCTACCACCATGTTCACTTAAAAAGGATTCATGTTCCATTTAATAGAATAATTTGATGAAATTTTAAATGAACTATAGAGAAGGATCGTCCATTATCCTATACTCACAAAACCCTATAGTAGAGAGAGTTTTTTTATATAAATTTATTCCTTAAAGAAGGTTTTTTATGATTTATTTTGAAAAATGATATGGTGATATCCTATAACTCACATCAATTGACGTTTCATGAAAATAATTAACCATCCCATGACCTAGAGTTAGCAATGATAATATTTATATTATAGATATGGATGATTTATTTTTTTGGATAAATGTGTGACTACTAATCATAATTTTTTTAAATATATATCTATACACTTAAAGGGTAGAATATACATAAAGAATTTGTTCTTAATTGATTAATGGTTATGAATGTCCAATACATTACCACTCTTTGAAATTGAACAAGATGACTGATTCTTTGAGTCGAAAGGATCATCTTGGACTATCTAGGATGAGGATAAAAAATATAAAATATTTGTGGATTTTAAAAGAATGGACCTTAAAATCATTTATTAGGGGTAGAAATATTATCACTCTCAAATGAGTTCCAAAATATCTATCCATGGGAAGATTAATTAGGAACATAAGCAAGATGTAGAGTAGAAAAAGATGGTGGGATCTGTTCCTTAGTTTAACCATGATTGTGATGCAATGAAAATTTTTAAGAATTTAGTATGTAATACTAGACATGAAAATGGTGTATTTGAATATGATCATAGATCATCATTATTTATTTATCCTGGAAATATGATGTTGTATATAGATCTAGAAGAGTATTTATTGTGGGAAAACATGATGATATATATTATAAACTATGCATCTTGGTGCCTAGTTTGTTATCATGTTTAGGATTAGAGACATATTTATAAGGGATTGTTATAAATATTTACCCTAAATGAATTGATGTGTGAAAAATCACTAGTGATTTCACCATTGAACTCCCCAAAATTTATAAAGGATATAATGTAACTTGGGTTGTAGTTGATCACATTATGAATTCATAATGCTTCATTTCTAAAACATCTTAAGATTTTATGAAATAAATTATTTAAAATTAGTTTAAATTATTTAAAAAATTGGGTTACACATAATATATATTTTAGCATTCATAGTGCGCAATACGATGTATATCATATATTTCAAACAATATCGAGTTTTTTATCACATATGTTACACAAAATCCTAAGTCTTACCAAAAAGCAATATAATATTTATATTATTATTATAGTTTTCACCTAATGGTTTGAATGGATGGAATAAATGAGCATAACTTTGTAATAAAATTATAGTTTACACATGTTTTTAAAATGAATTCATGGGATTCTAATTAATTATAAATGAAAACAAAGTCTAATTGAATATAAAGGATATAACTTCCCAGGTAATGATAGAATCTATCTTTTTTATGTTTATTAATATTTATTAATAATATATTAATTTCTAAAATAAAATATACTAAATAATCAATATTTTATTTGAAACGCAACATGTGTTCCTCAAAATATAGGATTTCATGGATGGCTGAGTTATACTGAACAATAATATATTAATTATATTATTACTTAATATGGTTTTTTTATTCCTTTTAATGTGAGAAGTGATTTAATATTAAATTTTAACACTTTTCTAATTTTTATATGAAAAAATAATCTTCATTTTTGGAATTGGAATATCAATATTTAAATAAGGTGAACTTTTGATATTTTTCTGGGAAGGATTATTTTTCAATGAATATTGAAAAACATTGTATTTAAATTAAAAAATAATTTTCATATAATTTAATTAAGTAGTTAAAGAGTATTTTTAATTGGTTTTAATGTATATTTAGATCAATTTTATACCGTTTATTTTGATTTAGGTCATTGTAATAATTTTCACAATTAAACTAGATATAAAAATAGAAATATTTTGAACATATTCACATTAAAAACTTCTTTTCCATCTCTTCTATGGGATTAATTTACAATTAATTCCAATAAAATATTTTATTGTAATTTGGAAAAATTGATTCCATATTTTGGATCATCATAATTTTTAATTTAGAATAATTAAAAATTAGTTTTTACCTATAATATTATCAAATGAAGTTAAAAATAATTATAGTTATTTAGGTAAAAATGTGTTTACATAGTGGATAAACATTATTCATAGTAGTCCAAACAACCTATAAACTTCTTCAAAACTCATTTTAAGGAAATGAGTCAACCACATACCCTATTTTGTCTAATTTTTACCATTATTTGAGGAACACAATACGGTGACCCAGTCTTGACATACATTAACAATACATAACATTTTTAGAATACATAAAACATTAATCAAACAGATTCATGAAGACTCAACTAGTTTAGTTCCATTGTAAATATTGAAACATAAAAAATTGTACAAAATTTAGGTATATTATCTCCAACTATGTTCTTTTTTACTATAATACTTCTTAGACACATCAAACATAATACATATCTTCATAAGTTGGGGAAGGAAACATAAAATGCGGTGAACTAAAATTATTAATAAGGGTAAAAAAATAGACATGTAAGAAAAATCAAGAGAATAAGAGTATGAGAAAAAGATCATTAAAAGAGAATATTATACCCTTTATATATCAAAGATCATATACATGAATCATGGAATAAATATAGGCAGTTCATAAGACACGAATAATAAAGAAATAGAGAACATAATCCTTAAAAGAATAACTCATGAATGAAACATGGAATTGTAGAGGACACATAAGAAGATAATATACATTTTTGAGTAGCCAAGGAATAATTTCCAAGACCATCATGGTATTAGTGGTTCACACCCCATATCATATTGGTAGACATGGTTCACTCCCATGGTCATCTTAGTAGTCATGGTTCATTCCAAACACAATATTATTATATCTCATGAGATATAAATCATTAACCAATGTATTATACGGAGTTATAGGTCCCACCCATATCATAATAAAAATATTCATACAGGTTCCGAAATATCATAAATAGTCATATCATAACCAATGAAATGAAATAGATATTATATACATGTATCCTTATCATAACCAATGGAAAAAATACTGGTTTTATAATCATTTAATCATAAACATAACTCATGAAAAGAAATTTGTTTCAAAATCTTATAACCAATGAAATTGAAACGAGATTCATGAAAAACTTGATATTATGAATAACCCATTAATTGAAATAATATAAATAGAACCCATAGTTCAAATAAAAAAGTTCATGAGTCACAAAATTGGATGCTATCTTAGATGAGAAATATTTTTAAAAAATATTTTAAAAACATTTCTTATGAAAAATATATTTTATTATATAAAAAATGATTTTTATACCATAAAAACTTTTGAAAATATTGTTATTTGAAAATATCATTGAACAATTATTAATGATTCTTTAGAAATTATAAAACATTTTTAAAATCCTTTTTCAATGAATTTTTTCATCTAGTATCTTTTGAAAAAAATTGAAAATATTTTAAAAAGCATGGTTTTTTAATATAATAGATTTCAAACCGAAGAGAGAGGTAGTTATATTTTACTTAAAAAATATAATCATAATTACTAAAAAGTGGAAAAAATTGTACTAACACATGAATATATATAAAATAAATAAAATAGAGGGAAACTAATGATTATTATGCAGATATAGATCGAAATATTTCATCAATGAAACCATAAACGTAAACAATCTCGAAAAGCTGTGAGATGGTCTCAATAAACTCTTTTAACATGGTAACATGGGATCATACTCTCCATGTATGAAATTAAAATTACATGAATCATAAAATATCATTAAAAGAAGGAGATTAATGGTATAACATGTGAAATAAATTATACACACCTCAAAAAAGTGTTTATGTTCGTAATAAAACATGAGTCTCAAACAGGTAAAATTAAGACAAATCATTTTTACCAATTTGGTTTCTTTTGAAACCTAAAACCCATGAATTAATGTTCATAAAATGGACATGTTGATACCCATAAATATTTTTATAATATACATAGAATAAAAACATGGTATGAACATACACTACACAAAAGGAATGAGTGGAGAACATAGTATGTATCTCATGGTAATAAAATGTGAGATGAAATCCCCATGCCTTATATCTTGACTCTCTTTGTACTCAATAAAAATATCTATATAATAAATATAAATTTAATATACATCATTTAAAGAACCATATTATTATATCTAATAATTTTTTTTTCCTTATATTACCTAGTAATAAATGATCATTTGTCATGGTTTCACATCAGCAAATATTTTCTTTATCCTTCACATGTTCTTAATTTTTTATATTATTGGTCTTTATATGTATATCATTATTACAAAATTTGAACCATGATATAAATATCAGTTATATAAATTATAAATGTATTATAATAATCTATTTAAAATTTATGTATAAAATGGAAAACACAATCCATTTAGATAGTAGTATGTATAAGCCCATGAACGTTATTTCAGTTTAATTTTCATGTTGAGAGAAAGAAAGTAAAAGACATATATGTATATAGGTATATATATATATTAAAGTAGATATATGAAATAAAATATATTCTATATATTCTATAATACCATCTTTAATAAAATCAATTTATTATATGAACAAATTTTAACGCTTTGAGATGGCGGCAGACCAGGCTTCCTCAAACAAAATTATTATATTTACATAAGTGGGAAAGAATTAAGGAAAGTTCCAAATTAAAATTACCGAACTATAAAGTTATAATTATATTATTTCACATATATAAATATATTTACCATTATAATTTCCACCATGATGGGAGGTAAATAAAATTTAACAATCACCATTTATTGAGGTGGTAGTTCGCCCAACACATAAATAGTATGTTCTTCATCCATTAGATGGAGTTGTGTGTAAGTGTGTGTTTAATAATTAACATAAACAACCTATTATATTGAGGATAATGGTTTTTTTATCTTATCATGGAAATAATAATGTTTCTAGATGGAGAAAAATAATAAATGAAATGACATCAGATAAGATGTTGCCTCTTCATCAGGTAACTCCTTTTGGCTTGTCCCAAAAGGAATACATGGATTTCTTTATACACAAGGTATAGATTATAGGAGTAAGATATGGATGTTAGGAGGTGTATTGGGTAGGTCCCAAAAAATCATAAGTGGTTTCATAGGTGTGAGTAAATGGGTGAGGTGGTGGATTTTTATAGTGATGGAAAATGACTCACATTGATGTTTTAGAAACAAGTTAGGAGTACACATGTTATTAAACAAAAAAGTCATACCAAACATAAAAATATACTATGGATGGTTTTGTTTTAGAAATATTTAAATTAAATGGGTGTTGAAGAAGTGGATATGTCATTTGGCCACATAAATTTATGGTATAGTCCCTAATTAAGATTTATTTGTCCTTAATCATTGTGATTAATTTTAATGAATTATACTAATAATTTTGGTCAAAAATTAAATTTGTATTATTAGAATGTATATATTACACTAAATAAAGTTTTTTATGTTGGTTTTTCAAATTTAATGTCCCAAAATTTGAACAATTAAAATTAATGCTAATTACACAGACGAGAAAAGTGAACAAGATTTAAAAGTAGAAAAATATTCAATGTTTTGTTAAGATTTTATATACAATTACAAAGTGAATTTGATTATAGTGAATTAAATTGTATTAATAGAATAAAAATTCATATAATTTTACCATAAAACAAATTAATATAATCATTTAACATTTACTATTTTTTAAACAAAAATGAGTTTTTTTATCTAAAATGCAATATTTTTCACAGTTCATCAGAAAATGAATCTTTGGAGAAAAGTACCAAAAATTAACCCTAACCTAATTTCAACATTATGAATTAAAAAATTAACTTTATTTTATGTAAATAAGTTTCTAATTTTGTAGAAAATTAATTTTATTATTAAAATTGGCTCAATCTAGGAAAAGGTATTTTAAAACATAAAATGACTTTATCAAAACTCATAACATTCTTTACAAATATGTTTTATAAAAAAATAATAAAAAATATTTGTTAATTATTTATTATTATTCATATTATTATCTTTAATGGTTATGTTATAATTATATCAGTTAAAATAAATATATCATTTAAACAATGTGTCATAGAAACTTTGTGTTTTGTGTGATGTATGCTAAGTTGGTGTTGTGTGTATCATTTTCCAAGTCGGTGTTTTGTGTAACGTACACCAAGTTGGCATTCTATGTAACATACACTAATTTGGTGTCTTGTAAATGGGGTTTTTTACTTAATTAATTGCATGAAATAAATTAATATTTAATTTATTTGAAAAATTCCATATAAATTCAGGGTGTTAGACAGTATGGAAGGCAGTCCTCCCAATAGTTTTTAGCTTTTTATAGTTACAAGAATGCCTCTGCCCCACAATTATAGATAGGCACTCACCCTCGCCACTTCATTACACCTCTAAATACAATTGGCTCATCCAATACCATCCCAAATAGGCTCCCATAATCACTCCTCTAATACTTTAAGCGACACTTTTGGAATAAATAAATTCAAGGAAGCCTTTGGTGTAAACCAATTGGAGTTACTGGAAGAAGAGGTAACATTATTCGAAGATATGTTTTATTTTATTTCATTCTAAAACCACATATATTATTATTATTACATGATCATATAATAATATTAGTACCCTTAATATACTGAGATGATTTATGTTATGGTTTTGACCTACACCGTCACACACATCCATCAAACTGGATACACAATCATCATTCATGTATACAGTGGACAACCACCTCTTGAACTGATGTCATTCGTTCATCAATTAACACCATTAATGGTTGGTAATGATGATGTAAATAATTTCTGAAAAAGATATATATAATATTTAATATTTATTAATACTTCAATAGATTTTATATAACACATACCTTCATGCTTTCCATTTTGTGGGAATATAATTACATTTTTTGTAGACTTGTGGACTACCACATCCTCAAAGCAATGTGATATGTTCATACATTACATGTAATGTATTAAAGATGGGTTTAATTAAAATTATGTGGCATAAATTAAATATATATAATATTAATGGCATAATTACTGTTCTATAAATATAATATATCATTTCCTTTAACACCTTTTCACCTACTGGAAAAGTGACAATGTCTTTCATGGACGTGTCGACTACCACCTCCTTAAAGCGATGTGATTCATTATTACATAAAAAAATTATATATATATATATATATGTATATATGATAATATAATATGGTATAAATTATTTTTTTATTATTATATAGACATATTTTTTTACTTACTTTTTTTCTATAATGGTCATTGAAAAATGGGAACATTACTCATGCGTAGGTATAGCCTACCATCTTCGTGATTGTAACATTAGTTCATTTTTTATAAACATGTTTCATGGTTATAATTGAAATTATAAATGATTAATAAATATGGTAAAAATGGCGTGATTATTAATTTAGGTATTTTTAAATAACAACTTTCCTTACCATAGTCAACCAACCTTAAAAAATTTTACACATTAACCAAATATGGTCAAAAAAACCTGATGTAGACTTAAACATCCCAGGTAAATAATGTGTAAGACCTTTTCATATTTATTAATATTTGTTAATTAAATATTAATTTTACTTTAAAGGTGATGTTATGTTTGATGGCTTACCCGATACGCAACAATGGGTTTCTTTGAAATCTAACGTTGCACACTAATAATATAATATTATTTTTTAAAATTATAGTTAACTCCTAGCATTTTTGTTGTCATAAATGAATATAAATAACTAAAATATGATTATACATGTTTTTTAAATGTTTTTACTTTTATCCAATAAATGTTAGTGTCATAAAATGTGAATGAATCTAATTTGAAGCATAAATTCTCTAAAAGGTCGATTTACCGCCTTTTAATGGTTAACCCTTTTTAAATATTGTTTTGTACACATTAAAACATTATATTTGGCCAAATAAAATCCTTATTTATAATGGGGAGATCAAAATATACTTTGTGTAAATTTTTGGAATTTTTCCGATAAAGTTAATTTTTAATGAATAGTGAAAAATATTGTTTTTTAATTCAAAACTGCGTTGTAATATAATTTATTTATATGGTTATATTATCTTTTTAATTGGGTTTAAAGTGTGATTAGAATATATTTTTACCATTTAATCCAATGGTCGTTATTGGAAATAATTACACTTTGAAATTGGACATAAACAAGTATTAATCTTTTGATAGTTATTGTTTATTAAAAACAAGCAATTTGTTTTGACAACCGAAATTAATTTTAAATTAATTAATGCAACTTATATGTTTTTAATTTGGTAAAATTGAAATAATTTTTTAATTCAGAATATCAAATATAGCTTAGGCTGGATTTTTGGTATTTTTCTGACAAACTTTAATTTTTGATGAATAGTGAAACCACTTAGTAGTAGTTAAAAAAACTATCTTTTTCATTTAAATTAAATTTTACCACTTATGTGAATTGAATTTAGAAAATCCGATATACATGGTTGTTATTTGTAAGTAAAATTTGGTTCAATAATATGAAAATAATATTTGCTGAATAGTAACATTTGACTTTTATTTACCACGGTTAAAGGTAAATAGAGCAATTCAAGGTAAAAAATATTATAGCAATTCAAAATTACCTTAACACTTGTCCTAACCTTATTTTAAGAGTAATGTAAGACCATGGTAATAATTGGGTTGATTTAGGGACCCCATGGAGGCAATTATGAATGATAATGACACTTTAGATTAATTAATTTAAAGTAAAGGAAAAATTACAAAAACAAATATCTTTTTGTAAATTAATTTTTATATGGTGTTATATAAGTAATATTTTTGACTATAAATATTATTTGGAAATATAAAAATATTTCCTACATCAGATTATTTTTTTATAAGTTTTAGAAATCTAATAAATTAAATTATTTATGACACACAAATGATGCAGTATTTACCTCATTAATAAATGATTTAAATAAATAAGATTATAATGATTAAAATATTATCTCAAACATTTCAAATTTTTATTTTTTGATATTAACTCGAATATGAGTCATATTATCTTCTACTTTAATTATTTTTGGGCCTTTATAATTCGAATATAATTATATAATAAAATAATATTTTCACACTTTCCTAAAGAGCCCCTCCCCCTTATAAAAGGAGACCATTTATAACCAACTCCTCACACCTCTCAAGCCTTTTCGTTCAACCAATATCTACCAAATTAATCTCCCTACATCCCTCTACTCCTCTTAGAAGCCTTACCATAGGTAGAAGACACTTCAAGAAGTCTTTTTGGTTCAAACCAATGGAAGTTACCCAAATTAAAGGTAACGGTTCCTCTTAACTTCTTTTCATTTATTTTACTTCTCCGACCCCTTAAATATTTTTATTACATTCTTTTATAAGAACACCAGTATCCTCAATATACTAGGATGCTGTTATGGTTAGGATTTTAACTACACTTACACACACCTCCATCTAATGGGTGAAGAACATACTGTTTCTAGGGATTGAAAACTAACACCTCACGAAATGATGATTGTTTGATTATCTCCTACCACCTCTCATGGTGGCCATTAAGATTGAGAATTATTTATACATGATATGTATTTTGTTTATATTTTCTTTACACTTCTGTATTTTACATTTATATCCTACCTTTATGGTTTTCATAATGGGTAAACGCGATAATTTCATTCGAGGAAGTGCAGACTACCGCCCCCTCAAAGTGATATGACTTGTTAATTCCATATGTGGGATGTATAAAGGATAGAGGTAATGATGTTATATATGACATTATACTTGAATTATAATATACCTATGTAAAATTATGTTTTAATTACATTAAAATAAGAAATATAAATGAAAGTAGCGTTCATGCGTACGTATGGCTAACCGTCTCCATGAACGGTGCATTTCACTTATTATCTCCAAAATGTTACGTACTATTATAAATACATATATTTACTGGATATAAATTATTTCTATGATATCTAAATAATTAATATCATTCTGGATATAATGGACTATTTACCACTTGGACAACATGTAATTATAAGGTGTTCATTTTTTACTCAAGTACCAAATATTGCCCAAATGATCATTATTAACATAAATGACTACATAATGATTATTACATTATAATAAGTGATATAAATATAGTAATAAACTTGAAAAATGTTCATAGTAATGTTGAAATTATATTTAGTTTGTTTTTCAGGAATAACAAGGAACAAACGAGTCAAGTAGGACACGAGGTAAGGGATTTCTTAACTCACTTTTAATTCCATGAGATTTCCATTGTTCGCAACTTATTTATTGCTTGTGGTGTAATTTATACTACCATTGATATATATTACCATGATTATATTTATATTCATGTTATTGTGTGATTCATTTGGTGGTAATTATCTTTTGGTCATATGACTCGATTGATTACAATGAGGTAAGGGGTTTTTATCTCTTTTTTTATTCCCATGAGATTCATTCTATATTTGTCACTATTTACTTTGAGTGGTCTATGTAATTCCAATTATTATACTCTTTGTGTAATATAAATTCATTTATGGGTATTTACATCAACATATTATGGTCCTTCTTTCATGTGGAATATGTTTTTTAGTTACCAAATGAGTAAAGGAACCTTTCACCATCCTCTTTTAAAAAGACTTCTTTTTGTTATGTATTTTAATTTACATCTTATTATTTTGGGATATGTTATTATATATCATTATTTATGTAAATTTTATGTCCATGTGATTAGATACCATTTTTATCTTATCAACTCATTTTCTGAATTTTAAAGTGACTCCATTGGGCTTTTGAATTTTTGCAAGGGAACTTCTTAACCCAATTTCAATTATTTGGGTTAAACTTTTACTTCTTGAATATTCCATCCTATGAATATGTGAGAATGACCTCTATTGGATTTACACTTAATATCCACTTATATTGGGTGTATTAATATTTTTCACACATAAATATGTGATTGATTTATCCTTACTTTAAGGATACCATCTTTATAAGGGATTTCATCTTAATTTACATTTCCATTGAGACTTCATTGTTGTTATGCACCAATATCGTGTATATACTATCCATTGTCATATTATATCATGAATACCTTTATTCTCATTATATTTTAATGTTCAGATTAAATGTTATTCCTCAATTATTTGTATTCAAGAGTCTTTCATTTTGTGAAAAAATCTTTAACTTAAATATAGTTTTAACTATTTAAAGATTTATTATTCAAAATCATTATATTTAATTTCCATGTTTTAAAAATGGCTTTGAGTAATTTTTTATTTGGAAATTAATGTTTTAAAATTATAATTCCATTAAAAACTTCAATTCTCTATGAGACACTTTGATTCAAAAATCTCTTTTTAAATGGTTTATGAAAATGGAATGATTATTTAAATATCTTGAAATTACTTCATGTGATTTCAAATGAAATGTTTTTAGTGAAATTTTTATATTTGAAATACTTTATGTGTTATGATGGTAAATGGACATTTGACGGGTGGTTACGTGATAAACCATATGACGGGTGGTGTCGTGATATACCAGGACGGGTGGTTACATTATAACCTCTAATGCATTGGGTATGGAAGTTGGTCGTATGGCTATTCTGTTTAGTGATATGTGTGGAAGTAGACCGTATGGTTATTACATTTATGTTTGTTTATTTCCCACATAACCTTTATATATTATGTGTTCTTTATATGGGTTTTATGTCAATATTTTGGTTACAATAGGGTATGTAGTGATTTTTAATTCAGTGAGTATTATTTACTACTTCATAAATGTGAAAAGTATTACATATGTTAAAGTACTCATGTTTTACTTGTTGTTTTGAAAAAATAGCAGTTTTACTTCATTGTGTATCCCTTAATGACATTTTAGGCTCATCCCACGTTTTTGAAATGTTTTTCATAGGACATAAACTGGAATAGGGTCATGAATGGGATCAAGGAAAATTCATGTTGTCTAAAACATGGAACTAGACATGTCTCATTTATTCAAGAGTATTTATTTTATAAAAAAATACAAACTGAGTAGAAGTGTCAATTTTTTAACTTTTCATATTTAATATAATTGTTTTGAATAATTATCTAAAACTCTAAACTTGAAAATATCCTCAATGTGAATTATTAATTTAATTCGAGATTTTGTAATGTTTAAGGTTGCGTCTTTCTAGTTGGTATCAGAGGTTGGTTTCGATAACTTTAGAGGTTAGGGTGTTTTATAAGAATAAGTGAAATAACCATAATGATTAGCATAATAGAAATGGTTGTAGTTATTTTGAATGAGTTTGAGATAACTTGAATAAGTATTTACCCTCCTCATAAGATATTATATGATGATTTTACTGATATACTAACACTAACCTTTTTGGTTTTAGTAAATGGATGGATCTAGCAGGCACCAATGTAACAGTGGATGTGAAGAAAATTTTGACAGTTTTCTGAATGAGAAACTGAATGAAATAAGATTTGCGATGAAAACCCTTGTGGTTATTATCAACCAACTATATGGAGTCATTATTGACAACCTGAACATTCTTGATTTTTATAAGGCACCGTATATTCTAGAAACAAATCCATATGGAATTTCAGGTAATAATCATAAAGTTAAGTATTTTCATAAAACCTATGTGTCGAGGATGTGGAATAGAACACCAAGGAAAGTGATTCAATGGGATGGGAAGATTCTATAGATGTGGGAATGAAGGTCCTAAAGCAAGCACCTTCTATGGAAAAAGGAAGCATCCAGTTGACTCTAAGAAAGGGAAATAAGTTCTTTCTGAGGGATCAATTGAATGTTTTAAATGTGGAGTGCATGGTCATTATACAAAAAGATTTCCTACGAAGATGTTTTGGGAATGGGATCACTATGATTGTACAAATATATGTTTATCAATACCTAATTCCATTCCAATTGACGAGGAAGAAACTGACAATGACCAATGAAATGTATGGATTATTTCATAACATATGTTTTGACATTATTGATTCTTAGGATATGATTCATGATTTTATTGTAGGAAATAAGTATTTCAGAATAATTTGTTAAATAATGGTTAATTAATCATGAAGAATGTTGAATGAGTAAGAAGTAAACATATAACCGATTCATGAGTTATTGTATATTTTATGATGGTGAAATGCCAAAAAGTATTAAGGCTCTTATGATGATGTGATTACATTAGAAGGCTTTTTATATTATGTGTAACACTGAAGTTTGATATATAAAAATTTTATTCATTGAATAATTATCTTTTAGTTTGTGGATATAGTTATAAAGAACCATTTGGGTTTATATGATCCTTGAATTTGAGGCAATTACAGGCAAATACATTTTGTGATGAAAAATTAAAGTTATTAGATAACCATTGTGGTTAAAATATGTTATGGTTATTTTTTGAGAATTTATCTCTTTTATGGAATGTTATAAAATTATATAGTTTTTGAAAAAGGACAACACGCAGACCGCGTGATAACCCATCGCGTCGAACAGAGCTGTGGGAAACGAACCCATAACCAAAGTGTGACTAGGATATATCGCCTACCACTGGGCTATGTGAAGTCCCTGGTTAGTAT
This sequence comes from Viscum album, assembly GCA_963277665.1. NCBI lineage: Eukaryota > Viridiplantae > Streptophyta > Magnoliopsida > Santalales > Viscaceae > Viscum > Viscum album. The sequence continues at coordinate 1,321,201,822 of OY728151.1, read as the reverse complement.
GAGTAATTATTTGTAGTTATATGATCTTATGAATAATTATTTTGGTTTATTTATAAAAATTATTAACCTATCACAGAGAATATGTGATTAGGTTAATTACACTTCAGTATGAGACTTTAAAAGTAGTCGATTTTATTTGGAGAAAAATGTTAAGATTTGTTGTGGAAGACTATAGGATTAAATTGTTCTGAGTTTTTGTTTTCAATGTTAGTTTGGATTATATTGAATAATTTTATGGAATTTTGTTTATTGAATGGTCTTTTTTGAACATAGGGTACTATTTGTTGAATTTTGGAGATTAGGAATAATAATTCTTTTTATAAAATATTATTCTTTTTTGGGGATTATCTGATCTTGTACTAACTGTTTAGGTTTTGGTTAAGGTCTAAATACATGGTAAATATATAGTTCATCTTTTTAGAATTATATGATTCTATCAATGTTTATTATAACACTTTTAATGAAAAAAATCATCTTGAATACTAATCGTTTGGATAAAATATGAGTTTGTGTTAGAAAGGAAGTAAAGGATGAATGTGTACATGACAAGTTTTTATGTTTCCTTATGTTTTTAGTTAAGCTCAAAAATAATTTCCTCCAATTTATGAAAATTAATTTAATACAAAACATTAACTGTTAACTTTTCCTACTAGGGAATCAAATAATGTTTAACCCATCACAAGTTTGTGATTTTATGGTGGATAACATTATCCTGAACATGTTGTCTATCACACTCCATCCGAACATGATGGTTTGTTTTCTCTTCCATATCCATATTTTCCTACATGGAACCCTAGTATGGTATTATCTTAGGTGACCTTTTTACTTCTCTTTCATTCTTTTAAAGTGATATATTTATTGACTCTTTATCCGATGTGGGACTTTTAATTATGTTTCCAAGCCCAGTTTTAAAATTGCGAGGACACAATTTCCAAAAGGCAGGAAGGATGTAAATCCCAAGTAAATAGTGAGTAAGTCATTTTCATATTTATTAATATTTCTGAATTAAATATTAATTTTACTTTAAAGGGGATGCTATGTTCTATGGCTTACCTGATACGCAACAAGAGGTTTCTTTGAAATCTTATGTTGCACATTAATAATATAATATTATTATTTTAAAATGGTTGTTAACACCAAGCAGTTTTATTGGTGGAAATGAATATAAAAAACATTAGTATGATTATACATGTTTGTTAAATGTTTTTACTTTTATCCAATAAAAGTTAGTGGCTTAAAATGTGAATGAATTTAATTTTAAGCATAAATACTCTAAAAGGTCTATTTACCACCTTTTAATGGTGAAACCTCTTTAGATTAATTTTTTCAAATTTAATACATTATATTTGAACAAATATAATACTTCTTTAGAATAGGGACATTAAAATTTACTTTGTGTAAATTTTTGTAATTTTTCCGATGAAGTTCATTTTTTAATGAATAGTGAAAAATATTATAATTTAATTCAAAACAGTGTTTTAATCTAATTTATTTATGTGGTTATATTATTTTTTTAAGTTGGTTTTAAATTTTAATTAGAATATATTTTTACGATTTAATACAATGGTGGTCATTGGAATTAATTTCACATTGAAATTGGACATAAACAAGTGTCAATCTTTTGATAGTTATTGTTTCCAAAAAACACGCTATTTGTTTTGACAACGGGAATTAATTTTAAATTAATTAATGCAACTTCTATATTTTTAATTTGGTAAAATAGAAATCATTTTTTAATTCTGAATATCAAATTTAACTTAGGCTGAAATTTTTGTATTTTCCTGAAAATCATCAATTTTTTATGAATAGTGAAACCACCTAGTAGTAGTTAAAAAACTGACTTTTTCATTTAAATGAAATTTTACCACATCTGTGAATTGAATTTTGAAAATACAATATGCATGCCTCTTGTTAGTAAGTAAAATATGGTTCAATAAGATGAAAATATTTTTTGTTGAATAGTAACCTTTGACTTTTATTTACCGCAGTTAAAGGTAAATAGGGTAATTCAAGGTAAAAAAATATTATAATAATTCAAAATTACCTTATCACTTGTCTTAACCTTATTAGATGAGTAATTTCAGACCATGGTCATCCTTGGGATGATATTGGGACCCCATGGAGCCACTTATGAATTATAGTGACACTTTAGATTAATTAATTTAAAGTAAAGGCAAAAATTACATAAACAAAAATATTGTAGTAAATTATTTTTATATAGTGTTATATAAGTAATCTTTTTAACTATACATATTAGTTCAAAATCTAAAAGTGTTTCTTAAATCTTAGTAATTTTTTATAATTTTTTTACATCAAATAAATTAAATTATTTATAACACAATAATGATGCAGTATTTACCTCATTAATAAATGATTTAAATAAATAAGATTATAATGATTAAAATATTATCCAAAACCTGTCCAATTTTCATTGGGTGATATTACTTCGGCTATGGGTCCTCTTATCTTCGACTATAATGATTTTTGGACCTTTAGATACTAAATATCAGTCTATAATAAAATAATGTTTTCACACTTTCCAAAAGATCCCCTCCTCCCCCTTTTAAAAGGAGACCATTTATAACCATTTACTCACACCTCTCAAGCCTTTTGGCTTGTCCAATATCTACCCAATTAAACTTCCTACATACCTATTCTCCTTATAGAAGCCTTAAATTATACAAAAGACACTTCAAAAGTCCTTTTGGTTCAAACCAAAGGAAGTTACCCAAATTAAAGGTAACGGTTCATCTTAACGTCTTTTATTTTATTTTACTTCTCCTACCCCTAAACTCTTTTTATTAATTTATTTTAAAACAACACCATTATCCTAAATATACTATGACTTTTTTATTATTAGTATTTTAACTACACTTAAACCCACCTCCATCTAATGGGTGAAGAACATACACTTTTTGTGGATGGAAAACTAATGCCTCATGAAACGATGATTGTTCGATTATCTCCTACCACCTCCCATGGTGTCCATTCAGATGGAACTGTATTTGTATATGATATTTATTATTTCTATATTATCTTTATTCTTCTGTATTTTACATTTATATCCTACCTTTATGGTTTCAATAATGGGTAAACGTGATAATTTCATTTGATGAAGTACGGACTACCGCCCCCTCAAAGTGATATGACTTGTTAATTCCATATGTGGTACATATAAAGGATATAATTAATGATGTTATATATGATTTTATAATAGAATTATAATATATGTATGTATAATTATATATTAATTCCATTAAAATACGAAATAGAATTGAAAGTCGCGTTCATTCATACGTACAACTAATAGTATCCATGAATGGTGCATTTCATTTCTTATCTACAAAATGTTACGTACTATTATAAATAAATATATATACTACATATATATGATTTATATGATTGCTAAATCATGAATATCATTCTGGAGATAATAGAATATTGACCACATGGACAACTTGAAATTATAAGGTGTAAATTTTTTACTCAATTACCAAACATCAACCAAATGATCATTATTAACATAAATGATTGCATAATGTATATAACATTGTAATTAGTTATATAAAAAGGTTAATAAACTTGTAAATTTTCTTTAATGAAGTATAAATTAACTTTATTTTATTATTCAAGAAGAACAAGGAACAAACGAGTCAAGTAGGACACGAGGTGAAGGGATTTCTTATCTCACTTTTAATTCCATGAGATTTCAATTGTTCGCCACTTATTTATTTCATGTGGTGTAATGTATACTGCCATTGATATATATTATCCTGATTCTATTTATATTCATTTTATTGTGTCATTCATTTGGTGGTTATTATCTTTTGGTCATACGACTCGATTGGTTACAACAAAGTAAGAGGTTTTTATCTCACTTTTTATTCCTGTGGGATTCATGCTATATTTGCCACTATTTCCTTTGAGTGATTTATGTAAAGCCCATGATTCTACTCTTTGTTTGATATAAATTCATTTATGGGTATTTACATCTATATTTTATGGTCCTTGTTTCATGTGTCGTATGTTTGGTATGTTACCAAATCGGTTAGGGAACCTTTCACCCTCATCTTTTTAAAAGACATCTTTTTGTTATATATTTTAGTTTACATATTATTTTGTTGGGATATGTTATTATATAACTTTATTGATGTAAATTTTATTTCCTAGTGATTATATAACCTTTTTATCTCATCAAATCATTTTCTGAATTTTAAACTGACGTTGTTAGGCTTTAGAATTTTTCAAGGGAACTTCTTAACCCAATTTCAATTATTTGGGTTAAACATTTACTTCTTAAATATGTCATCCTATGAATATGTTTGAATTACCTATAATTTTTTTACACATAATATCAAATTATAATGGGTTTATTTATATTTTTCACACATAATTATGTTATTTATTTATCTTTAATTTAAGGATACCATCTTTATAAAAGACTTCATCTCAATTTACATTTCTATTGAGAATTTATTATTATTATGCAAAAATATGGTGTATATACTATCTTTGTAATATTATATCATGAATCCATTTTTTCTCATGATATTATAAAGTTTGGATTAAATTTTATTCCTCAATTATTTGTATTCAATAGTCTTTCATTTTGTTAAAAAATCATTAACTAAAATATCGTTTTAAATGTTCTATAGATTTATTATTCTAAATCATTATCTTTCATGTCCATGTTTTGAAAATTGTTTTGAGTATTTATTTATATGGAAATTAATGTTTCAAAATTTTAATTCCATAAAAATCTTCAATATGTTATGTGACACTTTCATTCAAAAATATATTTTTAAATGGTTTATGAAAATGGAATGATTATTTAAATATCTTGAAATTACTTCTTATGGTTTAAAATGAAATGTTATTAGTGAAATTTTTATATTTTCAATATTTTATGTGTTGTTATATGGAAATTTTACGGGTGGTTACGTGATAAATAATATGATGGGTGGTGTCGTGATAAACCAGGATAGGTGGTTACGTTACAACCTCCAATGCATTGGGTATGGAAGTCGGCAGTATGGATTTTCCATTTAGTGATATGTGTGGAAGTCGATCATATGGTTATTCCATTTATGTATGTTTATGTCACAAGTTAACTTTATATATTATGTGTTCTTTATATGGTTTTTATGGAAATATTTTGGTTACAAAAGGGTAGGTAGTGATTTTTTATTCAGTGAAGAGTATTTACTACTTCATAATGGTGAAAAGTGTTAATTATGTTAAAGTATTCACAGTTTACATGTTGTTTTAAAAACCTGACAGTTTTTTTTCTTTGTGTATCCCTTACTGAGATTTTTATGCTCATACCAAGTTTCTGAAATGTTTTTCAAAGGACATTAAGTAGAATAGGGTCATGAATGGGATCAAGGTAAATTCATGCTATCTAAAACATGGAACTGGACATGTCTCAATTATTTAAGAGTTTTTATTTAATAAAAAATTGAAACTGAGTAGTAGTGGAAACTTTGTAATTTTTGAGATTTAATGTAATTGTTATACCTAATTCTATAAACCTCTAAACATGAAAATATCTTCAATGTTAATTATTCATTTAATTCGAGATTATGTAATGTTTAAGGCCGGGTCATTATATAAACTTAATGGATTAAATAGTTTTATAAGAAATTTTAAAAAGTGAAATAAAGGTAATGACAAATCCGAAAAAGGTTCTGAATAAAGTAAATAATTTATGTATGTTTATTATTTAGTAAAATAAATACACTTGTGACATGTCAAACTCAAGGTAATGGACTTTTCATCTCAATTTTGCATTTGTGAAATAAATGTAATGTTGAACACTTAATTCTCATGTGTCACTTATCTACTACCAATGTTGATATATTATATAATTAATTAATTAATATTAATAGTATTTAAAGGTTTCATTTGATGATAATTTCCTTTTTGGTTTTACATTTAAATGTTACTATAGTCTTATGGGATTTCGTCATAATCTTCTTTCATTGAGTCCTTTCTTAATGATATGTACCTTTATTCTATTATATGGTTTATAAAAATCACATTTTATACTATATATCCATATTTTTTTCTTATCGCCTTATTTAATGTTTTTAAAATTTAAATATTTCTTATGGCATATGACATAATCTTTCAAAGTGTTATGGGATACTTTGAATGCATAACAATTTAGTGTTGAAATATTTTTCCCTATGTAAGTATTATTGATATTATTTTACATATTTTTTTAAATGGATATAAAAGAATTATAAAGGAAATTTTTTGTCTAATTTTAACTTCATTAAATTGTTTTAAATGGCATATTTTTTCTTGTTTTAAAAGTATTTTTTTTGAAAAAAGACAAATGAAATGTGCTATTTTTAAATTATGATGAAAATGACCTTTCATGTCATATGGAAATTTATTAGAATATATATAATCCATTTTAATCATTCACGTTTTCTTAAATTAAAACCCCAATTTCCTTTTATTTGGTTATTTTGTTATTCTATTGGGTTTTTCAAAAAAATGGGTTATTTGGTATTGAATATGGTTTCTCATTATAAAAGGGTATTTTTATTTGAATGTATTTTTATAGGGATTGAAAAAGTGTATTTAATAGGTTTTATGATGACTGTATTTTACACTTGATATGTGAGTGGATAATTATATGAAACATGTGAGACTGATACATCTTATACCAACTGTTAATCTACATTATATCTCACGGGTGAGACTGATACATCATAAAATAAGGGTTGGGCCCCATTATAGCTTGTGAGAAACATGTGAGCCCAATAAATATTATGCAAAGGGTTCATCCCTATTACAACTCATGACTAAGAGTGATAAAGGTTATACAAATTGTTTTTCCCATTATAAATCTCCAATTTAGTGGTGTAAAGACCCGTAAAATTCAAGGGAAATTTTTTCTTAATTTTCTTTAGAATTTTACAAGAGCGCGGTTTCAGACGGCACCTGATTCCGAGGCCCGGAGTGCCCGGAATTAATTTCTGAAGTTTGGCTCGGGTACGTTCAGTGAACGAACGAGCGGGTATTTCTAACTTTTGATACGGTGCTCGGAATTGAAATCTGAGGGCACCGATGAACTCGCAGCGCCGATATTCGCTTAAAGAGACCTTTTCGGGAGTTGCGTTTGTTGCGGGTTGAAAGTTAATTTTAGGGGTTTTTAGTTTGAGTTAAATAAAATTTGTTTAGAACAAATTTTATTATAACTTGTTAAAAACATACCAAAGGAGGTTGGAAGTGGGACCCACACCCACTTAACCTCCCTTGGGAGGATTAAGTGTGGTGGGGCCCACACGAACCCCTAAACCTTTCAAATCCTCCCAACTCCTTTAACGCCTCTTTTAATAGCTTAAGTTACTTAATTAATTAAGGGAGTTAAACCCTTTTTGAATTTCAAACCTTTGAAATTCTTGTGGTTAAGTTATGTAATAATATAAGTTAAAGCTTATATTATTCTAGGGGATTCTTTTACCACCTTGGGAGGATTTCTTGAGAGCTTTGGAAGCTTTTCTTCTTCTTCTTCAACTTGACGAAGAACCTTCGAACTTGACGAAGAACGCTCAAGCTCCGACGAAGAACGACGCCTCTCTTCTTCGTCCTCGGTGTCAACGTGAGGGAACGCCGCTTCCTCCTCGGATTCCCTTCGTCGACATAAGAGGTTTCTCCAACGACGTATCACATCGGACGTATCTCTTCGTCAACGGAATTGACGAACGACTACCGCGACGCCTGATCTCCGCGACGTCGACTTCCGCGGACATAGTCAAATCCTCGAACTTATACCCGAGGTAGGGGTTGTTGATTTAAATATTTAATTATTTCATTCTTGCTCGTGGATCGTATAACTAGCGTGGGGATGTTGATTAATTTTAAGATGCGTTATTGCTTAACGTGAGGGGGCCGGACCGCATGAACACGGCCGAACCCCCTCCATCGTTCATGTTGTTTAATCTTGCGGGCGGAAGCAAGGTGGCGTGGTGCCGTCGCACCACGCGGATAATTGTACGTTCAACTTACGCGATGCCGTCGCGCGCGCACCTTGGAAGAAACAACAAGAACGCGACGCCGTCGCGCCGCGTTGAATGAATATCAAAGCACGGCAAAAAGGGGCGCGGTGCCGTCGCACCGCGCCGGACGACGAACACCGCGGCCGGTTCCGGGCCGCGGCGGGACGAGGAGACCGCGGCCGGTTCCGGGCCGCGGCGGAAGAGAAGACCGGCGGCCGGGCCGCCGGCGTCGGAAGCCGAAGGGGGGACCGGAATTTCCGGTCCCGTTGGTGAAAACCGGTCGGCCAGCTGGCCGGCCGGAAGGCTTAAAACCGGGGGAATAAATTCCCCCGGCCAGCATGTAAAACCCCCCTCCTAATGAGGGGGGCGGTTCCATGAAAGGGGGGAAGCAGCCCCCCGGTTCCTTTAAATCAAACCGGCCCCCACGTGGGGGCTGTTTGTTGAAAAAGGCGCGGCACAAGGCCGCGCCGCTCCAAAGAAGCAGGGGCTTAGCCCCCGCGTGCGGCTCCTCGCGGCACCCCGAGCCGCCGCGGCACCCCGCGCCGCCGCGCCGCCGCACCGCCGCCGCCGCCGCCCCGGGGGGGGGGGGGGGTCGGGCCGGACCCGAACCCCCCCCCCCCCCCCCCGTTTCGAACCAGAATTGGTTTTTGGCTCATAACTTGATCCTCGGACCTCCGAATGACGAACCGTCTGCGGCAACGCGATCCTTGGATCGAGACGGTCGTTTCGGTATATCGCACTCAAGGTTTCGGATTACTTTGAGTTCGGCCGGGTTGGTTCGTTCACGAAACCAACCGGGCCTTCGGAACGGAAACGCTCATATCTTGAGCTACGAACTTCCGATTGACGCACCGTCAGTCGCGTTGTGTTCCTCTTAGTGAGACGGATCTTTTGGCATACTCCGCCCGAGGTTTAGACGCAGGTGGAGTACGGTCGGGTTGGTTTAGCCTTAAAAACCAACCGGGCCCCGGAGACGAAAATGCCAATAACTCTCAGACCGGGCGTCCGATCGACGCACCGTCTGTTGCGTTGAGTTCCTGTTTACGATACGGAACTTTTGGTATCCTTCGCCCGAGTTTTGGATACAGTTAGTAGAGGCCGGGTTGGATCGCACCCGAAATCCAACCGGGCCCCTGGAACGGGAAAGCTAATATCTTTCAGACAGGACGTCCGCTTGACGAACCGTCAGCGGCGTTGGTGGTTACGTTGAGTAACGGTCCCTTTGAGTTTACCCTATGGGAGTTCGGGGTACAGTTGTGATACGGCCGGGTTTGGTTCGCACTCGAAACCAACCGGGCCCCTGGGACAAAAAGGCTAATAACTCACAGACCGGGCGTCCGATCGACGCGCCGTCTGTTGCGTTGAGACCCCTGTGACGAGACGGTCTTTTGAGATACTTCTTTGCGGGACTTTGTGATACTTGGAGTATCGACCAGTGGCTCGTGGAGCGGACCCTCCCGGAGACGAGCGTGCAGAGTACGGAGACCGTGTAGCCGGCTGAGACCTGACGACTGCTTGACCGACTCGACTTGGAGTGAGTCGACTAGCCCAGTGGACGGAGCGCCCTGTATTTGGTGGCAGACCCACGGCGGACGGAGCGCCTGGTAGTTGGCAGCAGACCCACGGTACTCGACAGGAGGAGTACCTCAGTAGGCTATCTGGGTAGCGCCCAGTATTTGGCAGCAGACCCTCAGCGGACGGAGCGCCCGGTAGTTGGCAGCAGACCCGCAGTACTCGACAGGAGGAGTACTTCAGTAGTCTTAGGTTAGTGAGCGGCGGCCTCGGAGTCGTGACAGGACCACTGTACACTCTAGAGACGGAGCTCTTCAGCAGTTACGGTTTCGATAATGAGAATCCTGGTTTGAGCTGAGACTTTAGACCTTTGTGTTTCCTCATGATTGAGATGGGTTACTTGATAACTTTGGTATATGTATGGGCATATACCTGGGTAGAGGTTATCCGTTGATCTCATGATCCTTGTGTTTCCTCATGACTGAGATGGGTTACTTGATAACTTAGGTATATGTATGGGCATATACCTAAGTAGAGTTTATCTGTTGTGATCTTCTTGTGGTTATCCTTGTTGGTTTTAGTGAGACCTTGAGGGTCTCGGGGTCCCTACTGAGTATCGTTATACTCACCCCTGCACGGGCTATGCCCGCACCTCGTTGTGTTGGTTGCAGACGACGGCCAGTACTGACAGAGGCCGAGTGTTCGAGGACTGGACGGTACCTGGAGGTGGACTATACGACGAGGCGGTACCCAGAGGCATACCACTGGGCGGGACATACTCGGAGCAGACGGCGGGACCCGAGGAGCAGAGGAGCTATCTGTACCCACCCTTCAGGTGGAATTTCCAGTGGTCAGCTCGGCGTAGCAGCTTTACTTTTCAGTTGTTGTTTTCCTTTCGAGTTGTACTTTACAGTTGGGCTTGTATTTCCGGCCCCCTTTTTACTTTCCGCACTTTTAGTTGTACTCTGTTTTTTCTTAGTGTTACTTTCCGCTTGCTTACTCTGTGGTGTTTGTTTACTTTACAAAGGCAATGCCTTCCCTTTTTACCGGGATTTACGCCTTGGTGCTAGTCGCCAGCCCCTGGCCTATGGAAGGCGGGCTTGGGGTAGTCACGGCACGGACCCCGAGGGCGGGTCGTGACAAATTGGTATCAAAGGTGGTCGGTTCTACCGCAGACTCTGATCTTTCTTTCTGTGAAGCAATAGTGTTAAGGGTACCGAGTGCGGTCTTCAGTTCAGGGAGTCTAGTGTTGGTGTGGGCGGCCGACGTATCCATACACCAGGACCCTGACAACTAATTTCCGACTTTGTGCACGAAAACACTGATTGCGTGTGTGTTTTCAAAGGTTTTTCCCCTTAAAACAGCTCAAACCAGGTCAGCTCACCAGGTATAATCGTTTGATCGTGTTACGTTGTTTCTTTCAGGATGGCCCCACGACGGCAGCCAGTTAGGGTTCCGAGAATCGAACGTGACGACAGCCCACCGAGTGACGAGGCCTCGGTGCAGGGCCCTTTGTCAGCAGTGGCACCGGCGGTAGCTCTACCCGCCGAGCCCCCGATGCTTCCAGCAGCAGCCACTGACGATGCACGTCGCCTCAGCGCACTGCATGAGTTTCAGCGCCAGCGACCGCCAAGGTTTCGCGGGGAGACGGATCCCCAGGCTGCAGAGGACTGGCTGGAGGCAGTGGTACGAGTGTTTAGGCTAGTGAGGACACCAGCAGACCTCATGGTGATCCTCACTGCGAGCCTAATACACGCAGCAGCAGGACGATGGTGGAGCTTGATGCTCCAGGTGCACGATGAGGCATCTCTACTTTGGACGGACTTTGAGAGCCTCTTCCGCTCGGTGTTCGTCCCAGCCACCCTTCGTGCGGTGCGTATCCAGGAGCTTCTGCAGCTGCGGCAGGGCAGCATGTCGGTCGCTCAGTACTCGGCGAGATTTACTGATCTCTCGCGCTACTCGACCGACATGGTACGGGACCCATTCTTCCGGGCCCGGACCTTCGAGCATGGTTTGAGACACGAGATCAGGGCATCGCTGATCTCTCTCAGCTTACCGACTCAGACAGGAGTACTGGAGCGGGCCCTTCTGATTGAGATCTTCCTTGCTGAGTCTTCACCAGCGCAGCGACCCACCGCAGGGCGGCACGTAGCGGAGTCTTCGGTAGCAGGTAGCCGACAGATGACTCAGGGGTCCAGACAGACCAGACCTTCAGGCAGATGACCTCAGGGCACTGGCTCAGCAGTGCAGGGCACACAGCGCGGAGTCAGTCTTTTGAGTGGAAGACAGTGCTTTGCATGCGGCGGGCAAGGCCACATGGCTCGTGACTTCCCGACCCGCCATGCGGAGGAGCAGCAGACGGTTGAGGAACCACCTAGGCAGAGGCAGAGGTTCGACCGTGGCGGTCCACAGGGAGGAGGCGGACGAGGCAGAGGAGCTGGCCGAGCAGCAGGTGGTGGACGACGCTTTGAGGCTCTGCCACCACCACCACCAGGAGGTCCACCCCGACCACAGGGAGTAGGTGAACATGCGAGAGCACAGCTTCAGGCAGCTGAAGCTTACGATCATGGAGCTCTGGGAGCAGGTGGACAGGAGCGGAACTAGTGGATACGTCTTTTGTACTTCTAGTTCCATGTTGATGTTGCTTTTGTGTAGCGTCTTGTATTATGAGCTGCAATAATAAAAGACGCATCCTTTGTGATGTTTTCATTCCTGTCCTCTTTTGTGATGTTACTAAGAGGTTCCAGTTGACTATTGACTTGACCCTCAATTGTGAGACATCTACTGGAGGAGACCAGTTACCACACACTGATGCCGACAGTGTGACTCAACCCTTGGAGGCGAGAGTAACGGTTGGATCTATTAGTAGTAGCGTCGAGGCCTTACGATGTCATCCTTGGTATGGATTAGTATTATCCATGTTAGGATTGACTGTTTTAGGCAAAGAATGTGGTTCATCCAGGGGATGATACCAGGTTTCTCTTATCGGCAAAGAAGAAATCTTGCAGCTCTTGTGGGACCAGAGATGGTCCGGGCCACGTCAGAAGAGGTCCATGTCATCCAGGAGCGGATGAGGACAGCACAGAGCCGGCAGAAGTCATACGCTGACAGGAGGCGGAGGCCACTAGAGTTCGAGGATGGTGACCACGTCTTCTTGAGGGTCTCACCTCGACGTGGTATTCGGAGATTTGGCCGAGGCGACAAGTTATCTCCGCGCTTCATCGGACCCTTCCAGGTCCTCAGCAGGGTTGGTGAGGTGGCTTATCGCCTGGCTCTACCACCTCAGTTACACCGGGTGCACGACGTCTTCCACGTGTCTCAGCTGAGGAGATACGTGCACGACCCGACGCACATCTTTGATCATGGGGAGCTTGACGTTGACGATGGGGCGACTTTTATGGAGGTCCCGGTGGAGATAGAGGATCGACATGAGCGGGTCCTGCGTGGGCGAACGATTCCTCATGTGCGCATCAGATGGCGGCACGGGAATCTCCAGGAGAGCACATGGGAGCGGGAGGCTCAGATGCGTGCTCAGTACCCTCTTTGTTTCCCTAGTTTTTGATGTATCTTTACGGGGACGTAAAGTCCTGAGGTGGGAGTAATGTAAAGACCCGTAAAATTCAAGGGAAATTTTTTCTTAATTTTCTTTAGAATTTTACAAGAGCGCGGTTTCAGACGGCACCTGATTCCGAGGCCCGGAGTGCCCGGAATTAATTTCTGAAGTTTGGCTCGGGTACGTTCAGTGAACAAACGAGCAGGTATTTCTAACTTTTGATACGGTGCTCGGAATTGAAATTCGAGGGCACCGATGAACTCGCAGCACCGATATTCGCTTAAAGAGACCTTTTCGGGAGTTGCGTTTGTTGCGGGTTGAAAGTTAATTTTAGGGGTTTTTAGTTTGAGTTAAATAAAATTTGTTTAGAACAAATTTTATTATAACTTGTTAAAAACCTACCAAAGGAGGTTGGAAGTGGGACCCACACCCACTTAACCTCCCTTGGGAGGATTAAGTGTGGTGGGGCCCACACGAACCCCTAAACCTTTCAAATCCTCCCAACTCCTTTAATGCCTCTTTTAATGGCTTAAGTTACTTAATTAATTAAGGGAGTTAAACCCTTTTTGAATTTCAAACCTTTGAAATTATTGTGGTTAAGTTATGTAATAATATAAGTTAAAGCTTATATTATTCTAGGGGATTCTTTTACCACCTTGGGAGGATTTATTGAGAGCTTTGGAAGCTTTTCTTCTTCTTCTTCAACTTGACGAAGAACCTTCGAACTTGACGAAGAACGCTCAAGCTCCGACGAAGAACGACGCCTCTCTTCTTCGTCCTCGGTGTCAACGTGAGGGAACGCCGCTTCCTCCTCGGATTCCCTTCGTCGACATAAGAGGTTTCTCCAACGACGTATCACATCGGACGTATCTCTTCGTCAACGGAATTGACGAACGACTACCGCGACGCCCGATCTCCGCGACGTCGACTTCCGTGGACATAGTCAAATCCTCGAACTTATACCCGAGGTAGGGGTTGTTGATTTAAATATTTAATTTTTTCATTCTTGCTCGTGGATCGTATAACTAGCGTGGGGATGTTGATTAATTTTAAGATGCGTTATTGCTTAACGTGAGGGGGCCAGACCGCATGAACACGGCCGAACCCCCTCCATCGTTCATGTTGTTTAATCTTGCGGGCGGAAGCATGGTGGCGTGGTGCCGTCGCACCACGCGGATAATTGTACGTTCAACTTACGCGATGCCGTCGCGCGCGCACCTTGGAAGAAACAACAACAACGCGACGCCGTCGCGCCGCGTTGAATGAATATCAAAGCACGGCAAAAAGGGGCGCGGTGCCGTCGCACGGCGCCGGACGACGAACACCGCGGCCGGTTCCGGGCCGCGGCGGGACGAGGAGACCGCGGCCGGTTCCGGGCCGTGGCGGAAGAGAAGACCGGCGGCCGGGCCACCGGCGTCGGAAGCCGAAGGGGGGACCGGAATTTCTGGTCCCGTTGGAGAAAACCCGCCGGCCAGCTGGCCGGACGGAAGGCTTAAAACCGGGGGAATAAATTCCCCCGGCCAGCATGTAAAACCCCCCTCTTAGTGAGGGGGGCGGTTCCATGAAAGGGGGGCAGCAGCCCCCCGGTTCCTTTAAATCAAACCGGCCCCCACGTGGGGGCCGTTTGTTGAAAAAGGCGCGGCACAAGGCCGCGCCGCTCCAAAGAAGCGGGGGCTTAGCCCCCGCGTGCCACCCGTGTGCGGCTCCTCGCGGCACCCCGAACCGCCGCGGCAGCCCGCGCCGCCGCGCCGCCGCGCCGCCCCGGGGGGGGGGGGGGGGGGTCGGACCGGGTTGGCCCGGACCCGGACCCCCCCGTTTCGAACCAGAATTGGTTTTTGGCTCATAACTTGAGCCTCGGACCTCCGAATGACGAACCGTCTGCGGCAATGCGATCCTTGGATCGAGACGGTCGTTTCGGTATATCGCACTCAAGGTTTCGGATTACTTTGAGTTCGGCCGGGTTGGTTCGTTCACGAAACCAACCGGGCCTTCGGAGCGAAAACGCTCATATCTTGAGCTACGAACGTCCGATTGACGCACCGTCAGTCGCGTTGTGTTCCTCTTAGTGAGACGGATCTTTTGGCATACTCCGCCCGAGGTTTGGACGCAGGTGGAGTACGGTCGGGTTGGTTTAGCCTTAAAAACCAACCGGGCCCCGGAGACGAAAATGCCAATAACTCTCAGACCGGGCGTCCGATCGACGCACCGTCTGTTGCGTTGAGTTCCTGTTTACGATACGGAACTTTTGGTATCCTTCGCCCGAGTTTTGTATACAGTTAGTAGAGGCCGGGTTGGATCGCACCCGAAATCCAACCGGGCCCCTGGAACGGGAAAGCTAATATCTTTCAGACAGGACGTCCGCTTGACGAACCGTCAGCGGCGTTGGTGGTTACGTTGAGTAACGGTCCCTTTGAGTTTACCCTATGGGAGTTCGGGGTACAGTTGTGATACGGCCGGGTTTGGTTCGCACTCGAAAACAACCGGGCCCCTGGGACGAAAAGGCTAATAACTCACAGACCGGGCGTCCGATCGACGCGCCGTCTGTTGCGTTGAGACCCCTGTGACGAGACGGTCTTTTGAGATACTTCTTTGCGGGACTTTGTGATACTTGGAGTATCGACCAGTAGCTCGTGGAGCGGACCCTCCCGGAGACGAGCGTGCAGAGTACGGAGACCGTGTAGCCGGCTGAGACCTGACGACTGCTTGACCGACTCGACTTGGACTGAGTCGACTAGCCCAGTGGACGGAGCGCCCTGTATTTGGCGGCAGACCCACGGTGGACGGAGCGCCTGGTAGTTGGCAGCAGACCCGCGATACTCGACAGGAGGAGTACCTCAGTAGGCTATCTGGGTAGCGCCCGGTATTTGGCAGCAGACCCTCAGCGGACGGAGCGCCCGGTAGTTGGTAGCAGAACCGCAGTACTCGACAGAAGGAGTACTTCAGCAGTCTTAGGTTAGTGAGCGGCGGCCTCAGAGTCGTGACAGGACCACTGTACACTCTAGAGACGGAGCTCTTCAGCAGTTACGGTTTCGATAATGAAAATCCTGGTTTGAGCTGAGACTTTTGACCTTTGTGTTTCCTCATGATTGAGATGGGTTACTTGATAACTTAGGTATATGTATGGGCGTATACCTGGGTAGAGGTTATCCGTTGATCTCATGATCCTTGTGTTTCCTCATGACTGAGATGGGTTATTTGATAACTTAGGTATATGTATGGGCATATACCTAAGTAGAGTTTATCTGTTGTGATCTCCTTGTGGTTATCCTTGTTGGTTTTAGTGAGACCTTGAGGGTCTCGGGGTCCCTACTGAGTATCGTTATACTCACCCCTGCACGGGCTATGCCTGCACCTCGTTGTGTTGGTTGCAGACGACCGCCAGTACTGACAGAGGCCGAGTGTTCGAGGACTGGACGGTACCTGGAGGTGGACTATACGACGAGGCGGTACCCAGAGGCAGACCACTGGGCGGGACATACTCGGAGCAGACGGCGGGACCCGAGGAGCAGAGGAGCTATCTGTACCCACCCTTCAGGTGGAATTTCCAGTGGTCAGCTCGGCTTAGCAGCTTTACTTTTCAGTTGTTGTTTTCCTTTCGAGTTGTACTTTACAGTTGGGCTTGTATTTCCGGCCCCCTTTTTACTTTCCGCACTTTTAGTTGTACTCTGTTTTTGCTTAGTGTTACTTTCCGCTTGCTTACTCTGTGGTGTTTGTTTACTTCACAAAAGCAATGCCTTCCCTTTTTACCGGGATTTACGCCTTGGTGCTAGTCGCCAGCCCCTGGCCTATGGAAGGCGGGCTTGGGGTAGTCACGGCACGGACCCCGAGGGCGGGTCGTGACAAGTGGGTAATGCTAATTTTAGGAGTAAGTTATATGGTTATTCCAATTAGTAGTATTTTGAAAGGGTATATGTATACTGTTTTTTAAGTCACCAAAAGATGTTTAATTTCTAGATATTGGTTTAAAAGATTTTCCCTGACCAAAATCTGTGTGTTTTATTCTTGTTAAAATGTTTTATTTCATAATCACAATGAACATTTAAGGTAAAGATAGATGTTTAATGAGTGTCATTATTTTACAAAACTAACACTTATCTTTCTTTTTATGTTCCTTTACTCATATTGTTTCCTTATTTCATGTTTTTAAAAAAAATTCATAGGGTTTAATATGGGAATGGTTAAAAAAATTGAAGTTGGAAGTCGTGAATATTTTCTATGAAATGTGTTAATTCTTTATTTTAAACGTTTTATATTATGTTAAAATTGGATATTGATCAGATGTGTCCACTTTTTATTTTATGTTTTTGTTATGTATGTGTTATGGATTACTTATATAAAACACTAAACATGAAAATATCCACAATATGAAAGAAAGTAATTTCTTGACTAAAACTCAAGATTATGTAATTTTTAAGGTTGGGTCCCCATAGATGGTATCAAATGAATTGTTTAGATAACTCTAAAGGTTATGATTGTGTTAATATCATTCCCTTTTCAGATTTAACATAATGGTGATGTTAAAATAATATAGCATTTAGGATTTCCATATTTCATCATATAAAGTATGTTTATTAAAAACTATTTTTTTATTAATGAAGATAGTTTTAGTGGGAAGGCATAATGGGGAAAACATCCTTCCAAATCGGCACCCTAGATGGTTGGAATTCGAATTGATAAATTCGTTATAGTGATGGATCAGTTCACATAAGCTGTAAATAGTGGTGGTTTCATTGATAAATAAGAACCTTGACTTCCATGAAGGAATATGATGACATTGAATCATTTAATAAGGAAACATCCCACATTATTCAATGGATCATCTGACCTAGTGGTAATCTAGGGATGGATCAATGCCCTGAAGAATATATTTGATGTAGTAGAATGTTCATAACATTAAAAGACAACTCTTAGCATCTATAATTTTGAATTTTATGTTGATTGATTGTGTTCATTGGTCAAGAATACAAGAGATAAATATGGTCTTCATGCAATGTAATAAAAAACAATCGAGGGTATTTTCCATGAAAGATATTTTTTAAGTTTTTGGCACAGGATGGAGAAATAATTCCGAATGTTGAGGAAAAAAGATAACGATTATGTGACTAAATATAAAAAAACATCACAAGATTAGACATGTATGTTCCAAACATTTTCCAAGACATCTATAGTAAAATTAATATATTCACACAATATTCAAACTAATTATAAAAATATATTTTTCCACTCAAGAATAGAAAATTTACGAATATGTGGCTCGTTGTGCTAATAATGTTGAAGTGGTGTTTTCCAACACTTAAATTTCAAGTGATTTAAAGCGTAATAAAATATAACGGTATATGGAAATAGATAATAAATTAACTTTGAAATCTATAGTTATCCCTATTGTTTTCAATTTTGGTAAAATAAATTTTGGGGAATGGATGTTAGGATCTGGAAAGGGGTTCTGAGGTGGTGATTTTGGTCACAAGGTTTGTGATTGCAAGGAAAAGTGTCTTGAAAAATTTGATAATGAGATTAATGATATCCAGTCAATAGTAAGATGATTTACCAACAATTATTTGGGACATTAGGATTATTTGTGTCCAATTAAACTTACCCACTGTGGAAATTTCTAGGTTCATAAGAAAAAGCGAATGGAGAAATAATTTTTCAATTCTATATTTTATGATGGGTCATCTAGCAAAGTGATGAAAGTTAAAGGGAATTTTATATATTTTTAAGGATTATTATAAGACCAATTTTTTGAACCCCTCTTTTAACGTTTTAAATAATGGAAATAACTTGGGAGACATTTATTGTTTTTCGATAGATATCAGAGGTATATGTTTAAAAGTTATTTGAGAAATAATTCCACCACTTGTGTGGACGTATGCTTAATGGTATTTGTGACCATTATGGTTCTATATTTATGGAATGATTTAGTTATAACATTGTGTATTACTATTTTACTTTAGATATTAATGTATTATCTCATTACATGAAATTTTGAATTGTCTTACTATATGATAACCATATTGGTTTTAGATAATATCTAAATATAGGAGGAATTTCAGGTTATCCTTCATAGGGATATGTCATCCATTAGGAGTTGATTATAGTTCATTATGCATGAAAATTAATCTATGATAATCATCGTTTGTATAAATAGGTGATTCTATAGTGCAAATTGATTAAATTATAAATTAGATTCATCAAGAATGTATATTTCCTTATTCTCTTAGTATAGATGGTGAAATATCTCTTTAACTCTAGGACTAGGATCTTGGAAAAAAAGAATTATCCAAGAAATTCTAAATTTTAAAAAACTGATAGTTTTTTTCAATAATAAAAAATTATATTTTTGTGGACATTTTCTTTTCATTCATTATTCACTTATTTCTAATCAGTTACCTTAATCAAAATCTATAATTAATTACATTCTCCTTCCATTATAACCTATGTTCTCCCTACATGGATGCACAATTATGTGTAATGTCAGGAACAATTTATGTTTCCAACTTTTCATTTTTAAGTAATATTTTTCTTAAATCATTTTTTGACATATATTTCAATAAATGAATTATATAAATGTTAACCATTTTATAACCAAGGAAAATTTTGAGGGAGAAATCCATTTTAAGGGGGGGTAGGATGTAACATCACAATATTTTGGGAAATATATAAATTGAAATTTATTTAAATTATATAATATATTGTATTACAATTAATACATTACTTATCATGAATTATATGAATTTCTATGTTTTTCTTACGTTTCATGCAACATCAAGTTCTTTTTATTACTAAGGTTAAAAACAAGCCTGAGTCTTACCAGATGATGATATAATATTAATTCTATTGTTATAGTTGTTACCTAGAAATTAGAATATAATGAATGAATGACCAGAAAATCTCAGCCAGAGAGAATGTCCCTGAACGTTTATTACAATAAAAGGAAAAGTCTAGTAGGAAAACATTGAAAACAAGAGCATACAAATACAAGTTAGAAATCATACCCGTCGTCGTACCCATCACCAGCTCCATGGTCAAATGCCTCATCCATGGTTTCTGACTCCCATTCCGAACTTTCATATTGATTCATAATCATCACATACTTCCGTCTAAGATTTAACTTCTCCAATTGCAAAAACTCCTCAGAAGAATTTATTCCTTTACCTTTGTTCAAAGAAGAACTGGTAGGCATCAGCAATGGAATATATGAGTAGTCTTTCCACTGCATTATTTTTGGGGGGGTGGTCATAATACCCACACTCCCTACCATATCCTTCTTCCCATACTGAACAACATCACTAAACAAGGTTATGTCTCTGCCATCATTATCCTTCTCACTGTCATACAAGTCCCCCCATTTCCCAGGTAAATACACCATCTAATGACCACTATTCACACCTTGATCCTGCTCCACATGACTGTTAGGGTCAAGCAGTGCTAAGAACTGTGGTTTTACCATAGTACCGAGATCACCAAGAACTTTGGCATGCAAGAGACCTTCACTAGATACAGCATCATTGGAGTACAAATCAACCTGCATGTTGCCATTTTCAGTCCTTGAATAATCCTCAATAGCATGACATATTTCCCCATGATCCTGATCTTTGGAACAATGAAGGGGTCCCTACCCCTGTACCTGTCCATTGATTTTTCCATTTTGAGAATAGGTCAGACCCAGACCCATCTCCTCATTGACATGCGACTCAAGAGCTTCAGCAGATAACTGGCCAGGAACCAAATCAGGAGCAGATTGATCCTGACCCACCTCCATTTCTTCATTTTCCAGACCAGAAAAGTATTTTCTTACTTCAATACAATCCACCTACTGCACATGAGGAGTCTTCAGCCCATGAGAGGCCCTCACCCAACCATCAGCTTCCTCCGCAGTAGCCTCTGCCTGCACAGACACAACATGTTTATCCACTACCTCCTTACCCCCTGTTGAAACCATCAATTGGCCACTGCCTACCCCAGTAGGATGGACTGTCTTCATCACATCATTGTTCAAACCTCCTGTTGTGGGTATCCCTAGATCATTTATATGTCTTGAAAACACCTCAACATCCATCGGGTTCAAAGACTCCTTCAGTTCCACCCTGCGTGTGCCATCCAAAGTACTTGTACTCATAGGGCATGTCCCTGTCCGGACTCTATTACCCAGGTTCTACTCCTTTTTCTAAGGTTGTAAATCCACCATCCCTACAACCTTTGGGGACAATGATACTTGCGAGACCACCTTCCTACCTCTGAAATCCTCCCTCAAATGCCCGACTTTAATACACCGAGAGCAGTAATCAAACCATGACTCAAAGAAAACATTCTGCTTGCACCTAAATTCCTCACATACAGCAATGAAGATCCACTCAACCGGCGGTTTCAAAAGGTCAACTTAAACACAAATTCTCTCTGAAATTGGATGGAAAACAACCCTAGTTATACTGTTCGAACATAAGTAACGACCAAAAAGATTACCCAGCATGCAGATGATGGATGGATTTTAAAATGGAAGAGATAATTCAGAAAATCTTACCCAGATTTCCATAGTCCAGGAGTCTCGCTTCAGATAATGATCATATAACCATTGGAAGAGCAAGAAATGATAGCCATCATAGGTATGCGGGGCAGGGGACTAGGCCATGATCAAGTCATCCTCCGATGCAAAGCAAACCATTATATGTTTCAAATCCAGAAGAACCACAGTGGCACACTCCTAAAGCTTCCACGATCCAAATATGAATCGATCAAAACAATCCACTGATGGGCGTCACTACTTGAAGCGTGCAATCAGCATCAGATTCACCAGGGACGAAACATCATTAAACTCCTGATCCATGACCAAGAGCTGCGGAATCCCTTCATGTAACTAAGGAACTTTTCGAGAGAGAAAGATTTCAGGGAACGAAAGAAATAGGTCAGGTTTTAAGAAAGGTAGAAATCGATGATCACTAGAGGACTGCGTAAATCCCTCCTCCACCAATGGATGAGGGATCTGCCCAGAGGTCATCACCGCCTACGGCGGCCGTCGCCATTCCCGAAACCTAGCTCCCTGAATGCTCGCCATCTTTCCATAATGAATGAATGAGATTAACTAAATTGTTAAATTATAGTTTACACATGTTTAAAAAATAAATTTTTCAGTTAAAATTTATTTATAAATGCATATAAATACCAATAAAATATAAAGTATGTAACATCCCCTGTAATAATAGAATATGTATTTTACATGTTTATTAATATTTATGAATTTGATATTAATTTATAAATTAAAATGGGCCCTAAGTTTAATATATTATTTGACATGAAATATTTTCTTCTTAGAAATATTGTGTTTTTCACATGACTAAGTTATATGAAACAACAATATAATGTTAATATTAATATTTTTATGGAAATTTTTTTACCTCTTAATGGAAGGCCTGATTTAGAAATTAAATTATAAAAAATTATTATTATTATATGAAATAATAAAATTCATTTTTTAAAAAAAGATATTGAAATTTACCTTGGGTGATGTTTTGGTATTTTCAGAGAAGTTTTATTTTTGATTAATAGTGAAAACATTGAATTTTAATTGAAAATCCTTTTTGACTAATTTATTTACATAGTTAAATACAATTTTAATTTATTTTAATTTTTAATTAGTTCAATTCTATATAATTTAATTGAATTTAGATTATTGGAATAAATTTCACAATAAAATTATATATAAAAATTTGCAAAATTTTGAACATATTCACGTTGAAACCCCGCATTATTGTCCCATATTTGAGGTTAATTTCAAATTAATTTCTAACAATTCTATTATTGGAATTTTCAAATATTTATTCCATATTTGGAATAATAAAAACATATAATATATAATATGTTCAACTATGTTATTGAACAAAATGATTAGTGAAAGCAATTAAAATTAATTACTATGATTAATGTAAAAAATGTGTTTACATTGTGGTTAAACTTTAATCTTAAGAGTCCAAATGACCAAGAAACTTATAAACAACCAATTTTATTGACATTATTGCACCATATACAACATTTTATAGAATTTTGATAACTACTGAATCAAAATTGTGCATGTAACACCTCCCAATAGTGTTTATCTTTTCATATTTACAAGAATACCACTCCCCCTCCAATGTAAAAAAGACACTCATGCCCCCCACTTCATCACACCTCTTTATCCATTGACACATCCAAAACCAACCCAAATAAGCTCCCAAAATCCCCTTATCATCTTAGAATCCTACCATTTTCCAAAAAGAAACAAAAGGATTTCCTTTGGAGTAAACTAAAAATATATACCTGAAAAAAGGTAACATTCATCAATAAACAATTTTGTATTATTTATTTCTCACACTACTTTAATATTACATATTTCAAGATTATAAAATAACCATAGTATCCTAAATATAATTTAATTTTATAATGTTAAGGTTTCCTCCTACACCTTCGCACTCTTTCAGCAAATGGGATACATGATTATTGTTTCCATATAAGTTGGACTAGCACCTTTGAAACTGATGTCGTTCATCCTTCTATTACCACCTATATGGTTGACAATAATGATCGAATTAATGTTTTTTTATTATATATATAATATTTATAATTTCTTCATAATTATATAATTTTTAAATTAAATGATATCAAAATATTTGTTTTATTTTAGATTGGAAATTTTGATAACTGAAGTCAAAAGTGAATATCTATAATTTCGATGGTGGTTTTTGGGACACATGATTAAGAAATTCACTTTCCACATGGTTTATAAAAATAAATGAAAAGGTTGATATATATAGATATTTTTTAAAACTATAGACACATGATTCTTTATTTGAATAAGTCATTTGAAATATGAACTAAAATTTATAGAAACAAAATGAAAATAGGAAAAGAAAAGTTAAATTCTTGAAAAAAAATCATTTCTTATAGAGGTTTCCATTAAATCCATAGGTTGGTTTTTGGTATTCCTATTATATTAAGGAAGGAACTCATTAAACATCTATAATGGAAGCAGATAAGTCATTTTACACTCTATATTGTAAATATCATATGGATGATTTATCTTCTAAATATTATTAGAATAAGTATTCTTCATCAAAAAAATATATTATAAAAAATTTTATCAATGAGGAAAACCAAAAATAATGAAAGTAAATTATGAGATAAATACCATGTCGAAATAATTGAATAAAGTTGCAATGAAACTTTGTTGTGGAGGAAAGTGAACCATATTGAATAATATTAAAATAAAAAAAATGATATGTAATATAATGTACCAGAAGATATGTTTTTTTATTATGTTTTATAATTTACACTATATTCGAATATTTTAAACCAAACTATTAAAAATTTAAATACATATTTTTTATAATTGAAATTATAATTTAAACACCATGTATATATATAATTGAAGTTAAAACCATTCTTGCATTATGTTTTTAACATATTTTATTTATATAACTGATAACAAAACCCAATGACTAAGGTTTTCAGCATTGATTTGATAAATAACTAATGTTAAAACCCAAAGGTAATGGATTTTAAACTATTTTATTTATAGATCTTAAGTAAAAAACATTTATAAAATCAAACATTAAGTAATGGATTTTAAAAACATGCCTTTGTAAGATATTTTTATACTATTTTGATCTTACAGAATATAATTGAACGAATTTTGATTATTTAATGGATTGATTATTTATATCACTCCACTACATTGGGTAAATATTCATATTTTATGAGATTATAGGTTATATGGTAGTTTATCTCCACCCCAAATGAGGATACAAGAGAGGTTATCCCTATCCAAAATTATGTACATGGGTTTATATCTCATGTCTCCCATGTGATGAATGTCTTATGGTAGCCTTGAAATAATATATTTATGATTATTATTAATTCACATTTTATTCCAATCTTTTTTGACAATAAATTTTGCCAATGTTATGCTATGATGGATAATATTCTCTGATTAAATTATTATTCATGTCTCATTAACATCCAATATTTATGCATTGAATCATGATTATGTTATATGAATTGATTGGTATGGTTTTCAAATGTTAATTAAATATTATTATATAGTTAGGTTCAGGTAATAATTAAATGATCATTAATATAACACATGTTTTACCTTAATGAGCATCTAATTTCATCCATTATTATATTTCAATTTCCCCATGTTATAGAATAATGGCCTTATTTATTATAGGTCTAAGAAGGTTTTCAGTTATTAAGAACATTTCCTCACCTGATTTAGATATTTTATGAATCAATTTTTTATGTATCAAAGTTTCCAATTAAATTAAACCTTTTTGGTTCTAGTGTTGGATAATAATGATATGTAATGAATATTTATCCAATATAATGTGATATCTATATATATAATGTTTTTAAAGCCTCAGTTCCTCATAAAAAGGAGGTTGTCCAACCTTCAAGAATAATATGACCGACTATCAACATAATGATAATAAATATTTTAAGGCCTTCTCAAGGAGGATCTATAAGGACCATTTAAGAACAATTAGGACGTAATTTAGAGATCCCTCTAGGAGGTGGAAAGAGGAAACTTCTTGGGAGATAACTTCAACTAGTAGGATTCTAGTATAATGAACTCATAATGAGATTTCTACTATGAACACATGAAGACTATATATTTTTGGAGATCTACTATTCGGTATTTTGGGTGGTTAGTCATCAAATTTTTTGGATATAACATATTATATTCAATTGATTCATATTGGATAATACTGGTCTTGGAACATCACGCAAAAGAACCAATTATTATTATTTTAGGTTTAAACTATGTATTTCCTTGTATCCAACACCTTTAACATTCTACATACTTGACTATGGTTGATAGACAACAAGAAGGTAGAATACCTCATTAACTATACATGGAGGTTGATTAATATGAAAAAAAATCAAAAAAATGAAAAGAATAATTGATTCACCACCCTCCCCTTAGTGATCACTCATAATCAAGGATCCACAGGTGTATCATAAAATACATAGTTTCCATTGTATATATATATCCCTAACTAAATATTTAAAATGGATTGTTTGAATACATTCAATTGTAGATGATTTCCATTATTCGATGCCATGATATTTCAAGGATAGGAAAATAGAATACTACCATATCTAAATTCACAATACCTCACTTGAAGTGGTGTTTTTACTATGTTATTTAAACCACTAGAATGATATTCTCCAATTAACATTGAAAATAATGGAATTATATAATTGGATTTTAAATTATGTACTATCATTCACCTATCCTTATCAGAAAATGTCTACACCATGTTAATTTGACATAAAACATCAATGGAAATGTGGGGAAATCTTAAAAATGTGTTTGAAGGAAATGTGATGATCAATGAATAAAAGAATTAGATTTATAGATCAACTATTGAGGATATTAGGATGGAATACGATGGTATAATTATTGATTTATTCACCCATGTCAATTATATAGTAAGTCATATTAGAGGATTTAGTGTTACATTGGAATATAAAACAATTATAAAAAAGAGGATGCAAAATTTCCTTCGAAGTTTTTATCCAAATATATCCACCCTAGAGTATATTATATATTTCTATGTAAATAAGATATTTATTATTCATATAAAAATTTTGATAAGAAAATACCATGTGATCGGGAAGAATATAATATAAGAAAAGGCATTCAAATCCATTAATGGTCTCAAACTGATGAAAAAAATGATGAACCACTTTTAGAATCATAAGATGAATATTATAGAGAATATAAGAGCATAATATCTCTTATTTATAAATAAATTATAATTTGAAGATGAAAATAAAAATTTATGATCCCTATTAAGTGATTTAATTATACTGATGTTAAAAATTTTGTAATCAATTTTCTAAAGGAATAAGAAGATACTGAGAGTGAACATGAGGAATAAAACTATTCTAGTAAAAATTCTAGAAATATATGAGAAGATGATCACATTGGTACAAATAAGCCTTCTTGGATAGTTAAGAGTATATTAATGTGTAAAAAATGATATTTAATACTCAAAATCCTCAAATGAATCAAGTGATGATTACTCTCAACATCACATAACCATTATACCAAGACTAAACTACAAAGGGATATATCAGGAAGTAATGAAGAGAATAAAGAGGGATACATTGAATATATTCTGAGGTTAGAACATGAATCCTTATATTATAGAAATACTATTATCAATAAGAAAATAATGTTTTTTTAGAAGCATAAAATAAGTGAATATGAGGAAATAACTAATCACATATATGTGACTAAAAATACTAAGGTGAAGATAGTAGAAAAAGGAAACATGTTACAAGATATTAAAGCAGTCCTATATGAATTAATAATGATGAAATAAAATAGACATAATCTCAATGTCTTAAAGAACTTATAAACTTGAATAACCTGAGATAAGATTATGAGATATAAATTGATATTCTCAATGAGTTGTCATTTGATTTTTTAAATAACCGACACTAAGAAAAAGGTATAAATTTTTCATAAATTATCAAGTGATACTGAATCTATTTTGATCAGTTATATAGGAAATAAAATAATCTAAAGATGTTTGGGATAAAGAAAATTACCTAAAATTTCCTCCTATAGTGAGGCTAAGTGAATATTAATTGAGAAGAAAAACACCCCACCCAATAAATATGCTTAATAGAGGATAGAATATTTCTAGATAGAATGTACAAAAAATAATTATTATATTGTAATAAAAATATTCTAGGGATATTTCTAGGGTTGTGGATGTTTTGGAAAAAATTCTTTGACTACTACTACAAAGTTTCATTTTTAATAAACTGGCATGTGTCAAAAAAGACATGAACTATAATGAAAAGAAATTGTTTTGTTATGAGAATAAATGCATTAAGAAGGAAAAAATTTGAGGTCGAAGGAATGACTAGACAAATCTCTAAGACTACTAATGATGAGGAAGAAAAGTTTGCAGTTTTAGTGATATTTTATATGGGTTTTAATTTTAAAAATTAGTTTGTAAATGATTTCATGAAAATTCCCCCAAGTCAAAATGTGAATCTAAATAATAAGATGCACGCATATATAGATGCATTTTCCATTATTTTTCAAATAATAAATTAGGCCCCACACTAAAATAATATTCAGAAAACTGATACAATAAATATATATAGAAATCTAAAGGAAAATTTTTTAAATGTATATTCAAGTGTATCCCCAAGAATGAAGTTTGGGAGAATGGAAGGTTCGGGATGGGAGATATCTCTAAAACATATTTATCTCTTTAAAATAGAAAGGAAACCCCCTATTTATTCAATTCCATTTTATGTGTACTGACTTGTATATAATTGAAGTAATCCAATATAGGGGAGGGTTATTGGGGGTAACATTATGGGATAATAATGAATGATTTTCCATTTGGGTGTATTGATGAGCATCGATAACCATGATGATGAAACGTTGAGTGCACCCCCCAAGGGGGGAGAAGTAAATAGGAGGAAAAAAAGTTATTCTTCTTTATAAAAATATGAAATCAAGAATTTATTGATAGATCTATTGGAATGAATCTTTAGGTAATCCCAACCACATACATCACAATAATTTAATTATGATATTTATATTAGGTGTTCTAGTTGTGAAGAAAAAGTGTGGGAGATGATGTATTTATTTATTGTACTAGTTGTTTATGTATCATAGTTTTCAAATACACTAAAATTTTATGGTTATGGTATGGATCGTAGTGACATTTAATGAATATTCATCGAATAATATATACTATTTATGTATTAATTGATTGGGTTGCCTCAAAAAGTCAACCAAATCATCTTAAATCACGTTTTTGTTTTGGTATAACCTTTTCATAATGTCAATATAGTACCACAAATGGAATAGATAATTGTAACAAAACTCAGGATTTCAGAGTTCAATCCTACACCACATTATGTTGTTACCTCTATATGAATAGAACATCCCAATGAAATATCATGATCATCTGTGTTGTAATGACCACAACTACACTGTGAGAGTCCATTAACAAACTACTCCACATCACACCCTCAAAAACTATGCTGAAACATCATCCTTTAGCTCAAAATTATGATCAACCACCATCAATTATTCATTAATCCTTCTACTATAATCTACAATTCCTGAAACATTGAATGTAATAGGATGGGATTTTCTAGTCTATCACATCAGTTACCACTAAAATTAGTCTCATCCTTGAGAATCAAAACCGAACCTAAATTGAAAAACTGGCCATAAAACTATAGATTCTCCATTAATAGATACCTCACAAACAATAAGAATCAAACAATATATAAAAATAAAATATGGGAAAAATCTCAATTAAAACAATGCTAGTTTATGAATTACATAACAAAAAAATCTAGATTCAAATTTTTTTTCGTACTAAGACTGCATCTATGACTCATATTCTCACATACTCTCCTATATACTACCATGCCTACACATGACCCTAACAAAAAGTATTTCTACCCATGTAAAACCTTACATTTATGATCATTGGACTCAATTAGCAACATCACGAAAACTTTCCAATCATTCATGACTTATTGGAATAGATTAATTAGGGTCTAGTATAAATTAATCAGTTTATCAAATTTATTTAATACATTGTATGTGGATCTTTGTGAAAGAAATATAAAATTATGATAAACATGAAATGATAAAACTGGTAAAAATTTATAACATTCACTAAATAAAATCTTCATTATCTTCATCACCTTCTAAAACCTTCATGTATCTTTGATAAAGATCTCTAAGTGGAATCCAAAAGGAATCCCACCTATGGATTTAACCAATGGTTGAAAAAATAATCCAAATATATAAAGGTATATATTCTCTCTCGATTATATGTTAGTACCTAAAATAAAAATGGGATGAATAATGTTATGTTTCGGTTATTGGAGTTTTAGCCTAAAATCAAGAAAAACTGTTTCCAATATCATCTCATGGAAGTGGATTTATATAGCTTTTGAGGACACTCCTCAGTGATGCACAAATTAACTCGTGTGTTATAATGTAATAGTTAATTTCATGAAAAGTTTATACATTATATGCATGAATTTTGTAGACTCTCACACGTTTCATCTTAATAAATGATTCTAAAAATGATAGTTTTCTTTGGAGGGAGACTTGAAGGGATTTCACTACTGTTGGCATGCCCTATATGCAAAAATTTTATTTTCTTGCATCCCTTATGAGTGAAGACAGTTTTATAAAAATCTTATTTCTTATGCTATATTATGATATTCCATAAAATACAATTAATTATATGATATAAAAAGAGATTTAGGTCATACCAACTCTTTTAATATCTAACTTCCACTAAATCCTATAATACATTGTGTTATTTCCCCATATATTGTGTCATGTAAAATACATTATGAAAACATATCTGAAACTCCTTTTGGATTTATTTAAAAATAATTTTAGAAAGAAATCATTAACATCACATTTTATCACCTCACAAGTAATACCTTGTGAATACCCATTTGAAACTCCTTTTTTTATTAACTCTATAACCATTTTTTTTAATCTCTATGAGAAAAACACAATCCATATTTAGTCAACCACAACATCTAACACCACGGTACATTATTTATTTGGTAACAAATATGAATAATTGGATCCATATATTTATTGAAATAGAATCTTATATAAAAGCATCATTTATACTCAATCTATAAATGGATATGGTATGATCTCCATCAAGCACATGTATCTATATACTTTGGTCCACAAGCCAACATAAAATGGAAATATTCATTATAATATTTTCCATTTGTCTATAACCTCAAGTGACCATAGGAAACTGAATATGTCAATCCCACTTAGGATGTGCATCTCTTCTAGATTCTCAAAGTATAGTCTTCCATGGTTGATGAATACATAACATGTCATTCATCTGGATCAATGAAAACATCACATGTCACCAATTAAAATAGGTAAGCATATCATTTTAACTTTTTAGGTGATAACACAGACTCCATATTCTATTTCAATCAAGTTCTTAGATGTCATAATCATCATGTGAGAGAAAAAACCCATGTATAGTTCATCTTCTACTGTTGACAAGGTTGGTAACATACCTAGCCCCCTAATATTAGCTATGTAATAAATTTATAATTGTATAATAATGAAATAAAATTTATGAAGGTTCATTTTCTAGGTATTTCCCCAACAATAGTTACAGGAATAAAATACGATCCATGTACCCTTATAATATGAACAACATCTATATGAATATTTATATGGTATAATTATTAGGTCATCGATTACACAAAAACTCATTTTTTTTACCTAATGAGCTTTTTCTATATCTTGAGACAAGAATCATGCTCATTCTAACCTTAAAAATTATCCATAACCTATAATACACCATGAAAACGTCAGTTATGGATAACTGAAAGACATAACATGACATGTTAATTTTCATTACACATCATGATATGTATATATATATATATTCAATTATAAATCCAATGTGTAGGAAAAATAAATTTGATATTGTCTTTTAAATAGTATGATACATTCCATAGTCATAAAAATATTTTAAGAATATTTGAAAGACCGAACATAAGCACCTCTCTATCATATCATATATGAAAATATATTATGTATATTTCACTTTTAGTGGTTTTGTTATCTTATTACATCCATATGTAATTTCTTTTGTATCTACATATGAAAATATAATAAAACCCTCCCATTAAGTCTTTTCATAGAAAATTCTACAAAGTATGAAATTATGAATAATGGTGAAATTTAGTAATCATATTCCTAACTATTCATCTCCATAAACATATTTAATCTTCTTAAATTTATAACATGTATTGTTATAACGTATACTTATTATAATCAATTATAGTTATTTCTAAGGGCATCATTATCACCATTGGAACACTTTACATTAGACTATACAATTGAAAATTTCATATAGTTTTACTTTTACATTATTAATTTACCAGTAAATCCTAAACCCATTTTTAGATAGGGTGGTATTGAATTTTTACTCTAACTAATTTTAAATTTTATATTTTTCTTCAATTGCATACCCTAAACTCATGTAGAATGTCAATATTAATACTCTTTGTAATTTTACTAGTAAACTCCTATTGGAAATTGTGATGTTCACTTAATTATTATAACTAAATTTAACTATTTAAAATTTTCAATATCATCACACATCTTAACCACTTTAGGATATCATTTCAATACACATTAATCATTTACTAGTATAATATTTTTTTTAAAGTGATGTTTACTATCTCACTATAACTTAATGAAACACATTACATTTTTCTTTAACATCACATATTATAAACACTTTATGATATTAAGTGAAATTCACTTTACATTTAAAATGGTGTAATCCTTTATTTTTTAACATTGAAAATCTTTACATCAAAACATACTCCTAATAACCCCTTTGTTTATATATTCATTTCAAAATACATTTAAAAGATACACAAAATATTTTCTGTTTATGAAATAACACTTATTTACTATTAGTTTGAATATTTAACAAATAATCTATTATCTATATATAATATATAGTATTCCATATTAAAAGAGTTTTCATGTAATAAATAAGATAATTCATTAAAATATAACATTTATGGGTAATGAAGTCACATTCCATCCTATGAAAGATTAATTGGATAAAAACTTTTACCATAATATTCTTTTCAATTATGTTATAGAATCTGACTAAAATTAAAACATGTTTATAAATTCAATCACCTCAATTATTTTCACAAAAACTCGTTGTTATGAAAAACTTATTTTATCATATAAAATAAATTATATTAATATTAAAAACAAAAAAAATAGATTCATCTGAACATAATAAATTCCATTACATCCAAATTTGATGTATAAAATCTTTTCATAGCAGGACACTTGAAAACTACAAAGTTAATAATTTCCTATTTTATTTTTTAATCATGTATATTTTAAAAAAACATTAAAAATATTGATTATGTATCACATACCCTTAAAAATAAAATAATTGTTTTCCATAACACATATACTAAATATTGTGATTCCATGTAGTTTCTAAAAACATCTACAAGTATATTTATAATCCATCAAATATAATTATTTCTTGTTCTCTTAAAAAACCATAAGTTTTTATGTCCCTAATTGGATTATTATAGAAAAACTTTTGATCATATGAAACTAAAATTTATACTTATAGATTGAACTTTTACTGACTTTCACCATCAATAAAATTCCCAAATCAAACAATATATTCCCATTTCATCAGTTCTAAACACTTTAACATTATTGGGTTAACATTTCTTGAATACATTCATCTTCTAGAAACATTTACATCAATGACCATAGGATTGACTCCCTAACCAGAATAATCCATTTGTAGTATCCTTTAAAGAATGTTATAGAATTGAAATAATCAAAAACTATGTGAATTAAAAATTCACATCTAATTTTATTAAACAAAAAAAATTACACTCTCCCTATGATAAAAATGTGATAAAATACAATCTTAGTGACAATTTTATCCAAGAATCAAGTATAAAATTTTTCAATTTAGAAACTTCTTTCCTCCATTACATGAAATATAACATCAAACAATGAAATTCAGTTATTTTTCAACATATGACCTCCTCTATATTTACATATTTTTGTGAAACCAAATTAAATAACCTATATCTGTCAACATAATTTCTATAGAAACTTTATTATCACTAAAATAATAATATATTCAATCATTTTGAATATTATTTTTCAGGCCAAATTATCATAATTATATGAAACTAAAATTTCTTATATAATTTAGAATTTAATTCTTTTAGATAAATAAGTGTACCATTATATAATTCATAAGAATCTAAATTTACTTGTTGAACTGTTTAAAAACTTTTTTATTCAGGAAGCAATAATCCAGAGACACGAAATACTTTTTCATTCATAATAACATTTCTTAAATCACGTGTTTTTTATAGGAACATTTCTCAAGTTACTAGTGTTAGGATTATCTTACACTATGCTTGTCCTTTTATGTATTAAACTCAATGTTTATTTTGGTGGTGATGATGATTCTATTAAATAAAAAATGATGATTTTATCAAATAATATTCATTTTTATTAACAATTTAATAATTAATTTTATTAAATGGTTTCCTATGAAAATGATAACCCTATTTAAAGTCCATCTTATCAATTAGTGGTTCCTGATACATATTTCACTATGATCAGGTTCTCTTTATCCTTTCACCCATTATACTATTTTTTGGTAAAAAATCATCCCAGTCATATCATATTTGAGTCTTAGATAATCGAGACGAATACGCATTTTCCAATCCATTATATAGATAATATCAACCATATTCATCTTGTAACCTAATCTTATTAAGGTATCCCGACAATAATGACTCAAATAAAATTCCAAAAACAAGCTAAAAAAAGACAATTTTGGGGAAACCGACATTAGAATAACCAAAACAGTAGCATATTCTAGAGACACTTATTATTTTAATTCCTTAAACAATCTAATCTTGTGGCACCGAGATTTAGTAATACCAATATAGTTGGATGATTTTGGTCTTGAGAAGTGCCTATTTTGAAGGTATATAACACTTTTTCTTTTGAGGGGATTTAATTTCACCATCTTTTCTCACATTATTCCCTTTTTTATGCATGCTTCTAGTGATTCCAGTTTTGAATATTACTCTCTTTAATAGATAAATATTTCAAACCATATTGATGTGTAAGACATTACACAACCAACATGTTTGTATTACTCACCAAAAGCTAGATATAATACATATTCACACATATCTAAAAGAATCATATGCACAAGGTATATGATTTTTTCAATTGAATGTATTATGTTATATGTGATTGAAAATAACTGCTAGAGTAATCTAGGAGCATTATATATCCAACCTCATTCACCATTCTAGATAATGAATGTGTCACCTGGTTGTGTTTATGAAATATTTTCTCTAAATAATTTTAATTCTTAAATAGCATGAATTGCATGAAATTGTGAGTTTAAACAAACACCGAGATTCCATTAGTATAAATTGACCATTTAACCTAAACATTAGGTTATGGAGAATAGATATAATTAACGAATAAAAATGAATAGTGAAGTAATTTGCACTAATTATTTATTAAAAATATATAAATTGATAACATATTTTTATTTTTTAATTAATAAATTGAGTGAATTACTATCAATAAACGAAATTTACAAAATATTTATGTTATTAATAAAATATTTTTTATATTAATTGAATAGATATTTTTTTCATAAGGTATATAAAAACCTATATTATTCTAAAGGGTAATTTTAAACCTTTTAATGGAGAACCCATTTTAAATTAAAATTTTGTCAAATTAATAATTTTTAAATGAAGACATAAACATTTTATTTTAAAGTGGGTTTTAAAAATTACATTTGACGAATTTATGATATATTCTTAATAACATTCATGTATTGATGAATAGTAAAAATAAAATAAATTTTAATTTAAAAAAAAATTCCATAAAAATAATTTATAAAGTTAAATTTTTATATTGAATGGTTTAAAAGTATAAATAGAATATATTTTTATCATTTAATATAATATATGTCATTATAATTAATTTAAACATGAATTCAGATGTAGAAACATTTAAATATTTTGCAATGGTTTAACTTTTAAAACTCGTCCTCTCTATCCAATAATGATATTAATTATAAATTAAATAATGAAACATCTGTGTTTTGAATATTGAAAACAGGTTCCATATTTGAAATCAGTATGTCCAAATTAGGTAAATAGATTTGAATTATTTTTGGAAATTACGAAGCAACATCGGTAATTTTCATTAATAATGTAAAAGGGTAAAACATGTAATTAAGTATAAGAATACTTTTAAAAAAAATACCGTAACACTTGTTTTAAAATCATTGGATGGGAGTTTTTTATCCTAAATCATCATTGGGTTGAAATTTTGTCCTTTGGAAACCACTTGGATGAGATAAATACATTTAATTTGTTTTTTTAAAGAAACATTAAATATGTATCCCTCAAATTTTTGTAACTAAATTAGTTTTTATATATGGTTATACAGAATATAAATTATATTATAAATACTAATTTTATATATAAAATATTTTTATTTATCATGATTATTTATTTTTAATTCTTAGAATATAAATGATTAACATAAATACTTATACTTTGATGATGTAAAAATTAATTAATTGCTGATAAATCAATAAAACAATTTTTATTAAAATATAAATAACCATAAAGGATCCCAAATACTTGATTAAATCTTATTTTTTTAGTATATATAGACCAAAACATTCAAGGGTTTATTTAATGACCATTTCGAGCCTTATAGAATAAATTTTGAAACATATATTATTTTATTTAAAGTGATGTTAAAGATTTCTGATTTATAATTTAATAAGTATAAAAATTTTAAATGATGGATTTTACAGAAGGTAAATTTGACTAATTAAATTTTTTGAAAATATAATATATTTATATTCAACATTGTATTTTAGATTTATTTTCTATTCAGTAATATTTATAATAAATAGTTATACAAAATTGATGTAACAGTTATTATATTAACAGAGATATCAAATAAATGTTACTAAAAATATTAAAATAAATATAATCATATTAATTAATATGTCTAATTAATTTTATATATTACCTTGACCAATTGTTAATATAATAAAATAGTTGGTTCTAAGTTAACTTTTTATCTTAATATTTTTAAAATTCACTGATTTGAGTAGTGTAAAAATTGAAACTATTGATTGTTAATAAAAATAATGATTTATTAAAATATTTAAAAATCATAAAACATTTGTAATCAAAATAGAATAATTATTATATGGCATCAAATTCTATAATGTACTTATATATGGTCTAATTTTAATCAAATACGTAAATATTGAACCATTTTAGTATTGTAATATGTTTTATCGTAATTGAAATTCGATATGATAACTAAGTGTTTATTAAAATGATAATGCTTAAATTGACATAAATACTGTATAAAATTTATTGGTTTATGGGAATAAAACCCTATATCATCATATATTCTATATTTGGGCATTTTGTAGGCTTTTTTCTAGGTTTTTTTTATTATTGATTAATATATTTGGATATCCCAAAAGTTCCCCTCACCAAATTTATAAATAGAAACTGCTCCCTAACCTATTAACTTCACTTTGAGCCTTTTAGCTCAAACATAACCTGAAATTTTACATTATAAACTTCCATAGTAACATTCTAGAAGTTCTGGTATTCTTCAATGACAAACTCTACAGCTCTAAAAGGAGTTTTGGAGGATGCCCGTCGAAGAAGATGTAATCTCCTCTACCAATTATTTCAAACATATTTCTCCTTCTACTCCTCTTCATGAGTTATTTCATTATAATATAATAACTCCAATATAAATTAAATACATATTTGTTATTATATTTATTAAAATCCATATTACACCATATATCCATCGTACAAAAAATGAAATCACTGCGCCGACATACGTACGAGTTACCATCTCCACGTTGTAGTGTAATCTATTTTTCACCACCACCATACATGGATGGAAAAAATGAGTGAAATAATATCTAGATTTTATTATTATAACATTATTTTAATTATGAAATATTATAAACCATCCAATTAAATTTCATTCAATAAATATGGAAATGATATCTTCACTCGTGTGTCCGTACGACCTACCGTCACCACGATGCGATGAAATTCAGTTTACATTATAATCATTAAATGATAAATATATAATTATAAATAATGAATAAATTATGTATCAATTCTATAAATATATTTTTTAAATTATAAAACTAGGACCTAATAAACAGAACAAAAAATTATTCTAAAAAACATGCAGAAAAACATAAGGCAGTCAATATCCAAATATAGAATAACAATGAAATGTTATTAAAAATGAATGATACTATGATCATATATGATATCATAAAAATGAATATTATTCTTTAATAATTAAATGATATTATTTATATCATTATACAGGAGCTATGGATACATACTATGGATATCATACCTGTCTTATGGGATAATTTTTCAATCTCATTATTATCCAAGATTGTTTATTCTTAAGTATTTACTAGGTTTTATTTATCATCCACAGCCATGTTCCATAAATATCTAACACTATTTATATTAATCTACAATTTATTAAATTAATTTTTACCCATTGGTGAATTTTTACTAAATGGTATGAAAGGAATCTTTTTTCATTATTCAATAAGAGGTACTTTTTGACTTTTTTGAAACAATTATGAGGATGATGTTTTTTCAATTATACAACATGAATGGATTTTTATGTATTAATAGTTCTTCTTTTAAATGTATAATCCTCTGAATTATTTCACTTTTATTTTCATGTAAATTATTTTTATTTAAAATTTTGAGACATTTTGAGAAAAGAATATTTTCTGAAAAATAAATGATATTTTCATCAAAAATTATTATCTAGTGTTTTATCAAAATTATTTTCTTTATAAACTGAAATTAATTAATAGGGTTGTATTTCTATCCCTATTATTACTATGGTTTGATTATGTTTATATTGTAATACTATTTATTAACTATATTTTCTTTATATAAATTACGATAGAATGATGTTTAATAAACCCCTTTTATTCATTAAGTTATGCTTTGATAAATGATTTATGTTATTGTGGAACATATAATAATGATTTCCTTATGAAATGGGTTGTACCAATATCTACCCCCAATGCATTGGGTAATGATTTATAGCTCATGTGATAGACATTATTGGAATGGAAAATGTTATATGTTTAGTAATAAAGGGATGGAATGAGGAGTAAAATCGGTTTAGTAATGGATTTTGTCTACAATGATGGTCTTTATAATTCCATTATACAAATATTAAAGGATTCTCTGTGATTATGTAAATTCCACTACACTTTTTGTCTTTTGTTATGAATTTTTGGATTATGTTTATTGATTCATATGAACTTTTACGATTTATCTGATGGAATAGTATCATTATCTTTCATATGTTGGATAATATTTTAAAATTTTATGTTCATAGGTCTTATTTTTATGATACGATTGATATATAACTTTTTTACCCTCACTAATCATTTGAGATCACTATTTCATGTTTTTATTTTCCCCAGCTCATGAAGACTATTTTTAAGTAAGATATGTCAAAGGGGTCTAGTTATGAGGAAATAAGTGGGAGACAATTATGATGTTTTATGAACCATTTTTTTATGAATCCTAAATTCTAAATATGTTATATCAATAAAGCCCTTCTGTGGGTTTGTTATATTTCATAAAGAATATTATTAAACATTGAAGTAATATTAACTTATTTAAAGTTTGAGGCATTGTATTAGGTATCATATGAAAGATATTGTCATCCTTTGGAAACTAGGATGAGAAAACCATAGTAAGAACCCTAAGGATATGTTGAAGTATAGGTTAC
Organism: Viscum album; assembly: GCA_963277665.1. Lineage (NCBI taxonomy): Eukaryota > Viridiplantae > Streptophyta > Magnoliopsida > Santalales > Viscaceae > Viscum > Viscum album. The sequence goes on along the minus strand of OY728151.1, from coordinate 1,321,162,251 downwards.
AATCCTAGTGTTTTAGAAATGATCATGAATAACCTAGGATAAATCATACAAAGTCCAAAAATGATTTTTAATTCAGGATTATATCGTTTTCACATTATGATTATTGTTTCTCATACAATTATTCTAGGTTTTAGTCAATGTATAGAACCTGAAGGAACCATGTTAATGATGATTGTGATGGGAAATGCATTGATTTCCATCATGATCAACCAACTGTTATGGGAGAGAGAGTAAAAAATCTTGTATTAATGCTCACACAACATTTTCAATTTATGAATCATGCATGACATCCAAATGAGAAAATGTGGGAACAAAATTCGGTTTAGTCCTTTATCAGGAAGTGTCCACCTTCTTTTAGTGGGTCTTCTGATCCATTATTGGCTAAACAATGGATCAGTACAACTGAAAACATATTTTTAGTTCTCCATTGTTCATAACATGATAAATTCATCTTAGTAGTCTATCATTTTAAATTTTAAGCTAATCAATGGTGGAACCTTATTAAGAATATGATTCAAAAGGGTGAAATTGAATCCATGGAATGGAATGATTTCAAGAACATATTTTGTAATAAGTACTTCCCTTATATTCTTTGAAAAAACATGAAGAAGAACCTACATCAACTTAAGAAAAATAAAGATGAATATGTTGTAACCTAGAAATAAAATATTAAAAGACTTTAAATGTACAATTTTTTATTATTATCCAACCTCATAGTAAAATTGATCTATTATTTAGTGGTATAAAAACAAGTCTTTCACAGAAATTGTCCACAAGGGACATCAATAGATATGAGGAAGTCTTTTGATGTTCTCTCAAGGCTAAGATGGAGATTGGACTAACCCATCAGTCCAATGGGTTTAATAATTAGATAAAAATGCGATTCAAGGGAAAATATGAAGACCACATAGAAAATAAGATGATTGTTCCCTTATTATCAATGTGTGGAATGAAACATGGAAAAAGTTTCTTAAAGGGACTAATAATTTTTTTTTGAGTGTCAAAAAGAAGTTCATTAGGAAATTGAATGATGATGTGATGGTAAAATTAAGTCTAATGATGTTAATAGAGAAAAGGCTACCCAAAATGCTCCTGCAACACTTCAATGTTAAAATAGAATTGAAATGTTGCATTATTATAGTAAATTCCCTAACCCAAGGGTTATTGATGATGATCTACGTCAACAGGATCTAAGGGCTATGGAAAAAATGAATGTCACATGTGATAACTATCAGTGATTTGAAGTACAATAATGAAGTGGTGAAAGGTACACTTACCATCAACTAAAATGTAGAAATTTTTTATTTGATTAGAGATGAACCCAATCTTTTATTTATGAATAATTTTCTATTTTTATCATCATATTACCTCAGAATCAGATATTGATTTAGCAATGACAACTCCCAATGGCTCAATAGTTTCATAAACGGTTTATAAATCTTCTTAGGTAGATGTTTGTGGGAAAGTGATTCCTAGAAATCCTGTAATCCTTCTTATAGTAGAATTTTTTGTTATTCATGGCATGTATTGCATTTCTCTATAAGGATATAATATAAATTTCAAAGTAAGGGAAGTCAAATTTAATATACCAAATCGATCTATAATCATTTATCAATACAAGGATGAGTACAACCTTCTAGTGCAAATTTCTTCCATCTTATAGGTCTTTATTCCTCTAAATGATGGTTATCAATCCGAGTTGGTTAGGGATGAAATCTTAATTATTAATACACAAATTGTATGGGAGTTTTATGATGTATTTCTAGAATGAAAATTTATGTCTTCTACTAAATTGTGCAGTTGATTTTTCATTAGAACTCACACGGGGTGTTGTGCCTATTTCAAAGACCCTTTATAGAGTGACCCAATTTAGTTGAAATAATTGAACAATAAACTCCAAGAGAATGATTATAAGGTATTCATATACCCTAGTGTGTCACCTAATGGATCACATGTTCTATTTTTTATGAGGAAAAGTGGATCAATGGGACTTTTCATTGATTATAGAGAACCTAACAAGATCATTATCAAGAACTAATATCCCCTTACCCACATTAATGACTTATTTGACCTACTCTATGGATCTTAATACTTTATTTGGATTGATCATAGTTCAAAAAAACTTCATTTAAAGTTCAAGGAGGATATACCAAAGACGAAATTCCATATAAGGTATGGACAATATGAATTTATAGTAATGCTTTTATTTCATACTAATTCCCCCACTATCTTCATGGATATAATGAATAGAGTCTTTAGTGACTATATTGATCAGTTTTTTGTGGAATTTATATATGATATTATTATCAATTATATGGTCGAGGAAGAACATGATGGTCAATTGAGAATTGTACTGATTACCCTAAGAGAGGGGAAGCTTTATGAAAAATTTACCAAGTGTAATTTTTTCTAACAAAATGTTTCATTTTTCGGTCACATGATCTCAAAATAAGGGGTATTTTTTTATCCTAAAAAACATATTTTATTTAACGTTGTTCAATACTAAAAATAGTAACTATGATCTGAATGTTTCTTAGTTTGGATGTATATTGTTGATGTTTTGTGAAATATTTATCATGATTATATAATATACTGAAAAACATTACTTGGAAAAGAGTTAGTTTAGTGTGGATGGAGTAATGTGAAGATAATTTCAATGATCTAAATAGAAGTCTATCCAGTTCACTGATGCTCATATTTCTTTATAGTGGAGAAACTTTTGTGATCTATAGGGATGAATTCAAAAAAGGGGTTGGGATGTGTTCTCATGGAAAATGATATGATTATAGATTATTCCTCATGACAATTGAAAATAAAGGAGAAAAATTAACCAATTCATGATTTGGAGTTATATGTAACGATATATTCATTAAATATATGAAGGCATTATATTTATGGTGAAATTATATATATATATTGATCAAAAAAATTAATGTATATTTCACATAAAAGGAGTTGAATATGCATCAAAAAAGATGGTTGAATTTGATTAATGACTATGATTTCCCATTACATTACCACCCTAGGATAGAAAACAAGGTAGAATATTCATTGAGTTGAAAGGACCATACTATCCAATCCATGATTAGGATCACAAAAGATCCAATGTTGATGGATTTGAAAAGGATGGATCTGGAAATTTTAAAGGGGATAAGTGATATATTTTTCAAATGAATGTTCAACCATATATACACGTGAAGATTAAGGATTCATAAAAGAAATATGTAGAGCTAAAAAAGTAGGTGAGAAATGTTCCTGAATTTAACCTTGATTGTGTTGGAATAAAAACATTTTGTAACATGGTTTGTGTTCCTCCCATACCAGAATTAAAGAAGGTGTTATTGGATGAAGCTCATAGTTCTCCATTCTCTATTCATCCAACAATAAAAAATATTTAATGGGACCTTAAAGAGTATTTTTTGTGGGATAGAATAGAAAGAGTTGTTGCTAAATATGTATCAAGAGCCTTGGTTTATTAGAAATATAAGGCAAACAAACATAAATCAAAGGGGATGTTACCACCATTACCCGTACCAGAATAGAACTCAGGAAACATCACTATGGACTTTGTCGACGTGCTTCCCAAAAAATCAAAAGGAAATTATATAATATGGGTTATATTTGATCAGCTTAAGAAGTCATCACACTTGATTTCTATTTGAGAGGATTTATCACATGATCATTTTTCTTGGATATATGAAAATTTAGTGGTACTATTGAATAGAATACCACTTTCCATTATATCCGATCAGGATCTGAGGTTTTTCTCAATGTTTTAGAGAATCCTTTAGTAGGATCTAGATAGAGTAATGTTTCATCACTTCCTATCATCCTTAGACATATGTTTATTCTAAGAGAAAAATTGAAACTCTTGGAGACATGTTGAGATCTTTCTATATGGATTTCAATGATTATTGTGATCCACACCTACCTTTGGTGGAATTTTGATACAAAAATTTGTCTAAAACCAATATTCATAAGGATCCTTTATAATCCCTTTATGGAAATAAGTTGATAACTCCGACTTTCTTGGATGAATTTGGTAAATGAAATCTTTTAGGAACTGGTCATGTTGAGGAAATGGTATAAATGATCTAATCTATTCAACCACACATAAGAGAAACTCAGAGTCAACAAATGTGTTATGATGATAACTAAAGAAAATACCTATAGTTTGAAGTGAGTGAAATGGTTCATTAAAAATATCTCCCAGGAAGATAATAATGATATATTGAAAGGAAGGTATAGCTGAGAACTAGGTATATCGTCCAATTAAAATTATGCATCGTGTTGGGAAGGTATCCTTTAGATTCAAACTTCCACCGAACCTCTATGAACATCATGATGTGTTCCTTGTATCTCCTCTTTTCAATTACATATCTGATCTTCCACTTGTACTAAACTCAGAAGTCATACTGCTAAAGGAATATATTTCTGAGGAAGGAAAATCGATCGAGAATCTATATCATAGTGATAAAGTTCTATGAAATAATACCACTCAGTTGGTTAATGTTTTTTGGAGGAACCACCAATTTGGGAAAGCTATGCCGGAACATGAGGATATAATGAGTCAGAAATACCTTCAATTGATTGTATCCAATTGGTGAATTTGGAGTGATAAATTCAATTTAATGGTGGTAGAATATAACACATGTTTTTTTAAAGAAATATTTTCTTAAAATAATTGTAATATTTTAATTGCTTGCATTGGATGAAATCACGAGTTTAAATGAACCTCAATACTACATTAGTATAAAAAGGCCATTTTAACCATTCTATTAGGCTAGTAGTAATAAATATAACTAACTTTTGAAAATATATGGGGAAGTCATTCGATACCAATTATTAATGAATAAAATATAAATCAATTATATATTTGTGTTTTTCTATTAATAAATTAAGTGAATTACTATTTGTAACTGAAATTAGTGAAATAAATATGTTATTAATAAAATATTTTTTATATTTATATAATAGATATTTTCATCATAGGGTATGAATAAACCCTATTTGATATATAATAACATGTATTTTTCAAAAGGTTAATTTTCTACCTTTTAATGTTAAATCCCTTTTAAATTAAAATTTTTACACATTAATATTTTGTAAATGAAAAACTAAACATTTTTTGGAAGTGGGATATAAAAATTTACTTTGGATTAAATTTTTGGTGCTTTCTAATAACATTCATGTTTCGATGACTAGTAAAAATATGGTAAATTTTATTTTAAAAAAACTTTTCTCATCGAATTAATTTATATGGTTAATTTATAATATTAAAAGTTTTTATCATTTAAATATAATATATTTTTATCATTACATATAATTTATGTTATTATCATTAATTTTACATTTAATTCCAACGTAAAAACTTTTCAATATTTTATAATATTTTAACTTTTTAAACTCATTTTCTATTTCCAACAATGGGATACATTTTAAATTAATTTCTTCAAATTTTTTGTTTTTAATTTTGAAAAATTAATTCATTATTTGGAATCAGTTGGTTGATATTATATAAATAGATATAGCTACACACAAAATCCTAACCTAGAAATTTCATCCAACAACAATATTATTCTACCAATACCACCACATTTTCACTCTTACATAATATCATTGATTCCATTTACTAAACCCCAAAGAAATCCTACATACCATGAATAATAACCATTGTGATTCCTATTTTATTTTATAATTTAACTATTTCATGATTTATTCCTTTTCCAGTTTTTTTACAATCATTATTCCATCAATAACATATTTAATGACCAACTTCTCAGTCCCACCCCCTCATTAATCCCTATATATTAATAATTCATTTTAATCACCATGTTAATAAATTCTTATTCAAATTATTCAATTCCAATCAATCCCATTTCAACTTCATCATTACCTAATATATTCTGTACCATCGGTAAATAAACATATAGTCCCACATCAATCATCTAAGTCATCATAAAAAATTATCAAATCGTTTCCTATTTCCAATAATATAAAGAAGTCACATGCCCACTATATATTCCATAACTTCAATTACATCCCACTATGCCACCCATGACATTTAGTACATCACGTATTAGATAATCCCCTTGAAAAATCCCACAATAATAACACAAATCTTGTCACAAAATTAGGCTTTTCCATATATCCCAAGAATAATTCTATTGTCAATTACAATACAAAATCATCCCTATTAATCATTAATTAGTATCAAATTACTTCATCTACATAGAAAATTCATTTCTGCATCTAAATTATTATCCTTTCCCAATAGTAAATAAAAAACAAAAATACTTACATGGAACATAAGTTTCTACAACATAAAATATTATTATTAATAGTTGTGAATAAGAGAGAAGAGTGGATGTAATAGTATGGAACCAAGAAAACAATTGAAACTCACTATATTCAATTCAATTTAATTATTCATGTTCATTATCTCCTTTAAAAAATCTACACTACAAACTCACAGAATAAAAAATCATTAAAATTCAATAATTTACATAGAAAAAGTATTGTTTTGGAATACCCTAACTCAAAAAAATCATTACAACAATTTCATAGGAACAATATAAGGAATAGATGATCTCAATATCAGAATCGCACTAGAGAAACAATCAGTAAAGTAAAATAAAAAACCCATCATCAACCACTAATTTCACCCGTATATATTATAACCACAACCCAATCCACAACATTCTCCAAATAATTAATTAAGGTAGAATAGAAAAATGTAGAACGGACTCAACATAGATAAAATATATTATATCTCTTTAAGATAAGTATAAATGAAAAGGATGAAGGAATGAATGTTCTCCAAAACATTTCGTAATTTAATACTATGAATATGGTTATTTAAAGACATAATTTGATGGATTGTTGTGTTTTTTCCCATCCTTACTAGGTTAATCAAGGAGTATTCATAATGGGGGTGGTTTTTTCCTAGAATCTTACTTTTATGATGGATGTATTAAAAATTGAGTTGATAAAGAAGGATGTTTTTAGATATTTGACATTTAAAAAATCTATATAAAAGCATTAATTTTTAAATGCAGATATTCTTCTAGAATTATATGATTTTTTCCATTAAATATATGTGAAAAATATTTAATTCCTCAGTAAGGGTTCATATTATATCTATATGAGTACGGGAGTTTAACAATATTCTTTTACTTAGAGTCTGAGAAATTATTATATCACAAAAAGAGAGTTCTGTGAAGGTCATAATGTTTTTCGGAAAAAAATTCACATAAAAATGGGTGATATATTAGAAAAGTCAAATGTCTCCTAAAAGAATTTGTTTCATGACTAAGTATATGTTTTAGAGTTGAAGGAGCCAAAACATTGTAGCTTTAGAGAGTTAAATAGTTTTCATGAGGATAGTTTTATATATATTTAATATTTCTATCATTATTTGATGTTTGATGTTCTGGAGGTGGTATAATCAATCTAAATTCATGTAATTATAATACAAACATATTTATTATGAGAAATATGTACATTATGTGAAACAAATCATGAAATTTATTTCTTAAATCTAAGTGGGGAAAGGGATTCTAGGGAAGGGGGTTTTGTGAATATTACGGGTTATGTTAAAATTGGTTGTTTCATGAAAAATGATGTTTCATGAAATTACATTGGAAGAGTCTGAGTAATACATTGAAGCATCTCATCTTGATTTTCATGATGAAACACATCAACAAAATATAGTAAGATATGAATGGGACTCTGATGTCAATTAACTTATAAAGACTCCACCCAAAGTAGTGCATAATGGGGGGGTGAAAGAAATGGTCTTATAGATGTAGTTTGATATTGTTAATATTCATGTAAACCAAGTGATCCTTAAATTGAATTATTATGACCATAATATTATAATTCTTGAAACTTAATGATTCTTAGATTATTATACTATGACCAACACACTATTGGCATATGCTCCTTGGGCTATCCCGTAGCAGCGAACAATGGAAATTGATATTTTTTATTTCATCATATATATCAGTTAATGATTGAAAAATTCATTTATATGGCCTATGTAGTTCTTAACGAAGGGGGAAAATATCCATTTTATTCAAATAAAAAGTTTACTCTCAGATTCATCCCTCCCCTCCAAGGGTGCTTGGGGTCTAATAAGTGGTATTAGAGCTATGATGGGGGAAATAAATATGTCATAAATCTTTGCTCTAATATTGATAATACCTTAAATATGTGTTTTTTCCCAAATTATATGAAATAAACTTCTATATTTTGAATTACATAATGATATCTCAATTATGATCTTTTGGGATGGAAGTTCCCTCTCTGATAGTTCGATGTATTCTGGTCGGTGATGTGATAGTACTATATATGAATAAATCTAAAAGTAAAATTCTTGATAGATATTCCAATGATATAAATTATATTATGTAACCTTTATGGGATCTATTATATTTTATGGTGATAAATTTATTTACATCAAAAGAAATGTGGGAGAAATTTTAAAATAAATAAGTAAAGGATAATAAAGTTATGGTGGCCATACTATATGTTCTGAAAAATAATTTTGATGATCTAAAAGTGAAACATGATGAATATTTGGATAGTTTATCTAATAAAATTACTGATATTTTAGGATTAATATGAGGTATTGCTGATTAAATTGAGGATATTTATAATGTAATGAAAATTTTTAGAATGTTTCCACCTTCGTCCAATATGAATGTTTCATCTCTTATGAAAAGGGATCAATACATTCTTTATAATGATGATATTCTAATAAGTATGTTGGACTATGAAATGAGATTTGATCTAAATGATAACCCGCTAAATAAAGTTTGATATGGAATTAAAATTCATGGAAAACATAACATTTATAAAGGTATTGATGATAGAGATGACATGGATGTTTAATTTCATTATATTATTTTCAAAAAAATTATAGAGGTGTAAAGGGATATTCGAATGAATGATTCTTTTAGTATGATTTCAATGTTTTGAAGTAGAATTAATTGGCTCAAGGTTATAATTGGTATTTTATGATAAATAATGTAAATAATAAATCATTCAGAGGCCTTAGGGGAGGTTCCCACTCAAAAAGTCATCAAATTAGGTAATAAATTTAAGAAAAATTGATTTGTTATAAATAAAAAACATGGTGTTAGATATTTTTAAAAGATATATATATTGATTATAAGTCTAATGATGAAGAATTAATGATGAATGTAGTTTAAAAATAATGTCCCATGATATAAGAATACAATCATCATGATGGTGTAGTCGATCTCAAGGTGGTTGTAGAGGGTCTTCTGGATGAAACCAAAATTCAAATAAATAAAATTATAAATAAACGATATTTTCTAAAAGAATAATCATTTTATGTGTGTTATCTTCAATAATATATTTAATTTTTATAAGGATAGGTATAAAAAAATTTACGGCTTATGATGTCTTCAGATAGTTTATAGTGTTTAAAATAAAGGTATAAAAGAAGTCAAAATTTATTAATGAGAATACTTAGAGGTTAGAGGACAAAGATAAGATAGTTGATGATCATGAAGTAGAAGTAATTTCGTTAATAAGAAAGTTTTAAACTGAAACAAAAATAGGGGTATCGGTGAATAAATAATAATCTAGAATATTATCATATGAAGATATTTTATAAAGGGTACATTGTGGCTCTAAATGTGTTGATAAATCTTGTAATGATTAAAGAAATAATTTTATAGGGAAAAGTGAAATTTTCTATGATATTGAAACATCATAGACTGTAATTGTGATGTGACAAAGTAATGGGTATAAGACAGTTAATCATGTTTATGAAAACACAAAGGCACCTCAATTTTTTACATTGATGTCTTTGAGCTAACTAAAATATAGTATTTAAGATAATTTTCCATCAACAAGAGGTAATCATCAACAAACTATCAATATGGAATATGGGGATAAGTGGAGGAATTGAATCGTGATGAAATTTTTACTTATTAAATATCAATATTGAGGCCTTATATGCTATATTAGGTCATAAAGTATGGTTTCATGAAGGTATATTAATTGGGAAACACCAATTATTCATCAAATGAAAGTGTGGGTATATCCATCATCATATATAATAAAAAAATTAAATGAATATTTTTTTCATTATTCTAAATTTGGGGAAAATGTAATTTGTTTTAGAAAGATAGGATGTCAAAAAAGTTTCTAGAGAATATAGATAAAAGTGAATGCAGTTAAACCAAGAAAATCACATTGGAAATAATGTTGGATTCTTTTGAAGAAGAAGTTGAGTATGAATTAACTATGAATTCGAAGAATTTGTTGGAGAGGCCATCTAATTCCAACAATCAGATAGGTATCTCATAGAATGAAATGAATAAGGCTGATAAATATGACATTAAAGAGATCCTAATAAAATATAAAAAGAATAGTACAAACTGCATTCTTGAAAGTGGATACTCATACCTCATGATTGGGAATGTGAATTTGTTGTAAACAATTTAGAAATGAGTTAACAAAATAATATGATTTGACAAAGATAGCTTCTTAATGATCAAGTACTCTATAAATTATATATGCATAGGTCATGAGATGATGAAAATGGATGTTCTCTATATAGACAATTTGTTCCCTAATATCGTAAGTGTGATTCATCTTTGGGAATCAATATTGTTGGTGACATTTATTCAGAAAGGATGCACTATAGAATTCAAGGTTGGACACTCTCTCATAAATGATTGGAAGATGAATGGTTATTTATACCATGTATATAGTAAAGAAATTTTTTTCTTATTATCAGTTGAAGTGGAAAATAACTTGTCGAAGTAGTGGTTGGGTCACATTAATCAATAGAGCATGGAAATCGTATCCAATATGAAGGAAGTAATGGATGTTCTCAATAGGAATTGTAGTGTATAAAAGACATGAGATGTTTCCAAGTGAAGAAAAATGGTAAGAAATGTTTATAATTTAAAGAAACAAGACATCGAATCTAGTTGATCTGGGTCATATTTTTTTTTGTGGTCTAATGAATGTGGCTGACACACATAGTGATATTTTCTTCAATCTGTTTATTTATGAATATATAAGGATAGAATTTTTTATGTTTATATATAGTAAATGATAATATATTGACTACATGAAGAGATAACTTCAAATAGTTGTGAATGAATCTCGATGGAATATCATGATATTATGGTTTAAAATTGGAATAAAATACATATCCATTGAATTTGAAGATTACCTCAAAAAATGGGGGATAAATATTTTGGTTTCATTAATAAGAAACCCCAATTATAAAGGGTTCGTTGAATAATGAAATACACAAATTAATAAAATTTACAGAAATATTAGGATTGAGAGGTGGGTTTCATAACACTACTATTAAGAGGTTATTAAAGTTATGGTGAGCACTCAAAATTCTATAGGCTAAAGTCTAGGAGAATAAAATAAACCCTATGAAATATTAAATGGATGAAATCCCTCATTAAATTATTTATAAATTTTTTATAAGTAATTTCATCATCTAAAATAAATTAGTTAATGATGTAAAGTATGGGTATGTTGAAGATGAAGAAATATTACTTATATACTTAATAAAGAGTAGAGCCTATACGTACTTCAATAATATTCATAGAAAAATTATTTAGAGAAATATTGTTAATATCATTGGGGATAAAATTATGAATGAATCAAGGAGCTCAACTATTGATGTTTATAAATATGAAGAAGATGGTGAAAAAGAAACTAGTTTAAATATACAATTTATGGAAGGATAACATACCATTCCAGGTTATCCAAATGATGAATACTAAAAAGTGGAATCAATATAGGAAACCATTTCTATATAAACTCAATTATAACATCATAGGATTAGTAGAAGAGAATAACGTGATCCATCTAGCATTATTGGGGATTGGTCATTACCTACACATACAAGGATAATGATTAAATTATATCATTTTACCCTCTTAAAAATTGTTGAACCAACCACATTTAAAGATGAAAAAATGATTAATAATGGTTAATTCCATGAATGAAGAATTAGATCAAATTGATAAAACCTATTATTGAGATCTTAATAAGAGACTATAAAATCACAACGTGATTAGAAAAAGTGGATCTTCAAAAGTAAATTTGATGAAAAAGTAAATGTGATAATAAAAAAGGAATTCACTATTTCTAATGGATATTCAATAATTTTGTGTGTTGATATTCAATAAAAAATTGATCCAGTATCCTGACATAAGTCAATCAGGCTATTCATAGCCACTACTATTCAAAGTGGATACAATGTTTATCATGTGGATGTCAAAACAAAATTCCTAAATGTTGTTCCAAAATAAAATGTTTATATTGAAAAAATAGTTATATTTATGAATGTAAATGAAGAAAAATGTTCTATAGATTTAAGAAGGATTTATATGGTCTATATAAATCACTATGAACATGGTATTCTTGAATGCATGCTTATTTGAAGAAGCATCTATTTAAAATGGATAGTGTCGACCATAATATCTCTATCAATACTTCCAAGGAAGACCAATTTAAGGTACTTATATATGAGAGTGATATCATAATTGGTATAATAATGAATGCATGGATAAATTAATATTTTAAACAAATGAAATTAGAATTTTATATTTCCATGATTGGTGAACTGAGAATCTTTCTGGGTCTGCAGGTGATCCAAAAGAAGGAATACACTTTTATTTCTCCAAAAAAATATACAGGGGGTATTATTAGTAAATATAACATAAATCATTCAAGTCCAATGTCATCTCTTATTTCCATTTGGAAAAAATTCGAATCTTATGAATTGGAAACATGTGGATCATAACTTTTACTAGATGATCATTGGACGATTGTTATATTTGACCATAACATGGACCAATATTGTCTTTGAAACTTGTTTGGTGACTCGCTTATAATTTAATCTAATAAAAGTGAATATATTAGTGGTTAAAAGAGTCGTGTGTTATATTAATGTTATTATTAATCAAGGCTTATCTTTTTGAAGATATAGAGGATAATAAACTATTATCAATTTTCAAACTGACTATGATAGTGATGTGGTGGATCAAAAAGTCTATAAGAAGTGGTACCTTCTTTATTGGAAATAAATTTGTGGGTTATTTATGAAAAATGTAGGAACTAACTTCACTTAGTATGGTTGAATATGAGTATATATCCATGAAAAAGGAATTCAATCAGATATTTTGGATAAATCAATAGCCATCTAATTTTAGTGATGATATCAAAAAGATTATGGTGATATTTGAAAACTATAAAATTGTGTTCATGATCTCAAAAAATATTTTTTAACACTCATATAAAAAATAATAAGATTATATTTCACTTAATAAAAAAAAGTATTATAATAAGTGATTAAAATGGATAATTTTAGAACTATTGATCAAGTGGAAGAGATCATGAATAATCCATTGGATTCCCCAACATTTAAGAAATATCATTTGAACCTTAGTTTTCATCCACCTCCCATTACTTTAGGAGGCTCAAGATTCCTCACTTGTAATGTTTTTAGCTATCTATAACTATTTATGAATGTGATACATACTTCTGGGAAAGATACGACCTAGGTGGAGTTTTGTTTCATTTCAGTTTATTTCCAAAGGATAATAAATTTTTGAAAAATTCAATGTAATATTGAATGAAATTATCTAACAAACTCTAGATTTATATACTAATAGTTGCTCACATAGACATAGATTTATTTATGAGTTAATTCCAAATAATTAGGTTTTTTGTGGTTTGATATTTATTTAATATTACTTGGGATTTCCAAAAAACCAAAACGTGTATATTATTTGTACTAAGGTTATCCAATGATAGAAATTTATTGAATATTATGTTTGTTGTGAATCGTCACTCGGTTGATCGATGTGTCTTCAACATGGGGGATGGATTATTCTATATTCATGGTTTTATATTTTATTTTCCATTAATTAAGGTGATCATGAAATAAGTTATCCAGAGATGTAATATATATTGAATTAGTGTATGGGGGTTCATTGTTGAAGCTGGTGAACTTTTCTTGTTTTTTCTAAATTTTCTTCCTAAACATATAGGAAGAAAAGAATTTAATGCGAGGAGACGGTTGAAGATTTTTTTCAAAATAATATCATAGTTTTCTGAAATTCATGTTATTGAACATAGTGAAATAATCCTATCACAAAGATATAATTTCGTTAAAGTCAATATGTTTTATAAAGGAATGTTACATTAGGAAGGTTAGTGAAATATTAGTTACATATAAAGTCTCATGAAATATTATGATATGTAAATAGGTAAACATTTTCGGATAAATGGTTACATGAAATCATGGGGTTTCATGGAGAGGAACAACTTCAAGAGTGGATAACATATTCCTATAAATAATCTATTTATATACATTTGATATTGGCAGATTTTTAGGAGGTCTAATAACTCTAAATTCCAAAAATACTCACATGAATTTATTTATTCCCAAAAATATAATTCATACATGACGACATGTTTTATGAAATTTATAGTTGATAACTAACTAGATAAAAATGGATTCTTGTTAAGGGGGGTTTATGAAAGATTTGAGTAACATTAAAATTGGATGTTTTGTGAAAAGAGATGTTTTAAAAAATTAATTTCATGAACTTGGTATCACATGGGACTATTTGGTGGAATTATTTAAATAATCATATTTGGATCTTCCTAGTTCAAAACAAAATCAAAATTTAAATATAAATTAATACAACCTTCAAGTTAAAAAACTAAGGAAGAATACACCCATTTCAGTGCATAATGGGATTTAATATGAGTGGTTGGAGTATGAAAATGTGTTTTCTATAAAATTATTATAAAGGTAGAGAACTTAAAATAGAGTAACTATGATTGAAAGTTTTTAATCAATGAAATCTATTGATTTTTAGTGTATTTTCTTAATGTCCCCAACCTAGAATCAAAAAAATCGGTTCCCTGAGCTGGGACACCACATGACCTCAAGCGAACCACCCCAAATGCCAGTGATTGCTGACTAGTAGTGAGATTCTAAAAGTCATATGGGGAGACTATAACCTATTTACCAGAGTAATCAAATGTATAGAATAAATATAATAGTGGAAAAACATAGGATATTGAATGAACATGCCTAAATAACCATCTTAATAACTTGGTTCAACCCCAAACCAATAGTAAATTGTCATGTTATGTTATAGTGCCATGTAAACAAAACCAAAAACAAAGGAAAACATTAGAATCCCCAAAATAGTGTTGACTCCTTATCTGTGATCTCATCCATGTACATATCAAGCATGGATGAACACTCATGCACATAACCCTTGGTCATTTCTTAACATGAAAGAATAAAATTTTATCGGGTACCCAAAGGTGGACCAATCACGGTGTGAGTAAAACTCAATATGCCACCACCAATACTCGGTAAAAATTTATTATATAAATAGATAGTTCATGCAATATTAATTAATTGAAAATAGATAAAGGATATTTTTGGGGCCACTATTCAATAATATCTACTTATCTATTACTACCCATATTACAAAAATAATTATGTGTTTATTCTTCATTAATTCTTCTATCATCCACATGTAGTCCATGGGTTAGGCATTTACATCATTCACACAATGGTTCATGGAATTTATCATTTTGTATAATGGAATAAGTTTAGTCACTATCTCACTAGGAATGATACATCACTACATCACTATGTCGTCACCTCAAATCCTCATTCCGAGTGGAATGAAACCATTAGGGGAATAGAGCTATGTCCCCATCCCTAACCCACGCATTGTGGGTGTAGTCAGAGCATCGGTCCAACCTAACCTGTGGGAGGATCTTCAATCCTTAACCCCACACCTCAATCCATGTTCACATTCTTAATCCTCCATTCTATACACACAAACCATATCACCACCAAAAACATCCAATACATATGACAATCAGAATCCATAAAAATACACAGGATAAATTTTTTTTATTCTATAACCCATCATCACATTTCCCATTAAGGTTACTTATCCTATTTAGTCAATTCCCCTTATCCTGACTATATCACTAAGAATATTCAATAATTCCCATTTATAAACACATTTTCTAAATTCATCAATTACCTTATAGAATACCATTTAAAATATTCCTCTTTCACATACCATTACCAATTGAACATATTCACTAATTCATATTCCCTAACTCTCTTAGGAATTTCTAACAAAATTCACAAGCAACATTTTATGATCTCAATTAGCAAAATTAACTAATTACCATTTCATTCCTAAAAACCCATTAATCCATTACAAAATATAGACATACTACCAATATTACATTTTTACTGACATTAAAAATATCAACATACTCAATAATGGCTCTACATTATCACACCGTGACCATTCTCTTTTTAACCAATTTCAAGAAGAGAGAATATCAGGATACCCTAAATCAATTAAATAATCATGATGCATCCCATGGGGACCATGAGGGTTTTTATTCATCATTTATACACCCATTCTATCAACCCTCTCCAATAGAATCAATAACATAATAAGATATAACCACGAAAAAAATTTGAACATGCACAAATCTAAAAAAAATTGGATATAACATATTGACCACGTATCTAGAATTTGTTTGGTGAATACACTCCTAAATGTGGTCTAAGAACATTATTTAACCACCTATTATAGATTCATCCTATATCCCACTGAGAAAGAATGCTTTTAGAGATTATGCATAATATTTCCCAAGTTGAAAACCCTAATCTATATGGGAGAATAAATGAGGAGGTTAGACATAATCTTAGCTTCAATCAACAACCAATTGTGCTCCAATCAACCTAGAGACAATGTATATTTATCCTTAGTAAATCATGGGGGAATTTTATTGTCATAATGGAAATAGGAGAATAAATGTAATGAAAAAATAAGTGAGAAACTAAATATCCCTAGGGGAAGAACAAGAAAATACCAGTTTTTAATGAGTGCATAGTTTATATGCATAGTTTTCTAAACCTTGGAGAAACCATGAACATACCTCTCTCAAAGATGAGTTGAGTCACATGGTTACCTTAGGAGATCCACATGGTTTAAAAACCACGTTCCAACCATGATTAATTCCACTATCACAAATTGAACAGTTTGGCTCTCCCCTCACACGTTTTCACTAACCATGAAAAAATTGTCCAATATGCACAAAATGGAAGGATTCAATTTTCCCTTGTGTCCCATGCCCTGATAACATGCCCAAGAATCCCCTCACACCCATTAACGATTTAATTAAACAAAAAAAACGAATCCAAAATATAAAAATTGACAAAACTCTATTATGTTAGAGTTATTATAACATCCACAACTTATAACGGCTCATCCTCGACCCACTCTCCACAAACATCACTATGCTTTTTATGAAAAGATATTGGGCCACTAGGCCCACATATTAGATTATCACTCCCATGTTTCTTCTTAGACATTTCCATCTTTCAATAAAACTCAAACTAAGGGAACAATATTTTCCTTCAAGACCTTCTCACTATTATCCACAATACGAACCAGATTCTCATTTAAGGATGAATCAACTTCATGCTCAACATCCTCAACATAAAAAACATGTGATAGATCAGGGTGATAATTCTAAATTAGTGAAACAATGAAAAAAATTTGAATTCCTCTATACCATTTTCAAAGATCCAATTGGTAATCCATTGATCTGATCATATCTACAATCTCAAATAGCCCCCATACCTTGGTGATGACTAGCCTTGTTTCCGAATCTGATGGTGACCCAACCTTGAAGACACACTAATAAATACACTATCACCCACCATAAACTCAAGGTCACTATAACACTGTTATTTATATGACAATTACCTTCTCTAAGCTATTTCCATACATTTTTTAATCAACTATACCTTTTCTGACGTCTCTTAAATGAGGTTCAATCCCAACATCTTGGACTCACCCACTTCTAACTAACACAGTGGAGATATACATGCCCTACTATAGATCACCTAAAATGGTTTCATTTTAATCCTAGCCTGAAAACTATTTTTTTAGGAAAACTCAACATGGGAAAAATGTTTTTCCTATGAACCACTAAAATCTAGGAGGCAATCCCTTAACATGAATCATAGAACATGAATCTTTTTCTATAACTACCCATCTATCAGGGGGTGAAAATTCATCCTCAAAAAACAGATGGGTATCAAGTTTCTTTTGTAATCCCTCCCAAACATTTGATGTGAAATTGAGATCATGATCTGAAACTGTAGTCTATGGTACACCATGCAACCACCCTATCTCCCAAACATATAACACATCCAACTGATCATTAGTGAATGTATTGAAAATTGGAATGAAATTATCTACTTGAGTTATCCTATCAACAACCACCCATATTGAATAATTATTATGAGGAATACATGGCATACCACTAAAAAATACACCACTACATCATCCCATTTCAATTACAGAATTGGAAAAGGCTGTAACAAACTACTTGGGAGATGATACATGGCCATAGCTTGTTGACTGTTGAGGAATTGAACCATGAAACCTATAACCACTTTCTTCATTCTCGTGCACAAATATAATCTATGAACATCAGGATACATCTTAGTAAAACAAGGATTCACATCCCAAATTGATTCATATAATTCATGCATCAACTCTTCCGGAATACACACTGGCACAACCACATGGCCTTGAACACTGACAATCCCATCTTCACTAACATACCGACTCGATGGTGACACCCATGCTTTATGATTTTCCTTCATACTAGGACACTATGGATCCTCCAGCTGACTCTCATTTACCTAGATTTAATTCCCAATCTCAACTACTATAGATGTAAGATTCATTGTGTTGTTCCCATCCTGCACCTTTAGGTGCATCTCAAAAACAAGTCTATCATTATCCACTCAGAGTTAGATTCCTGAACCACCTAATTCTAAGTCTTCTAGATAATAGTATCAGTAACCCTATTCCATTTTCCTAGAGTATAATTCCACTCAAAATCAAATGATTTTATATACTCAACCCACCTTCACTATCACTAATTTAAATACTACTAATAATGGATATACTTAAGATGATTATGATCAGTAAATACCTTGAACATCTCTCTCAACTAGTATTTTCTCCAACATCTTAAAAATGAACCAAAATAGTTATCTCAATATCTTGAGTAGGGTAATATAT
The DNA here is from genome assembly GCA_963277665.1 of Viscum album. NCBI lineage: Eukaryota > Viridiplantae > Streptophyta > Magnoliopsida > Santalales > Viscaceae > Viscum > Viscum album. The sequence goes on along the minus strand of OY728151.1, from coordinate 1,321,143,070 downwards.
TTCATAATGAATCAATTGTATGGACCCGTACGCTACAACATGATCATAATGCATCAACACTGCCCCAAGTCCTATTCTAGATGCATCACGGAACAAGGTGTACCTCTTACCAAGTTTGGGTAAGATCAAGAAAAGATTTGTATTCAACATCTTCTTCAACCCTTTGAAATCCTTTTCAAACTCCTCTAACCACTAAAAATTAATTATCCTCATGGTTAATGTTGTGATTGGAAAATCTAAGTGAGAGAAATCACTAATCAACATCTAGTAATAAATAGCCAATACCAGAAATCTCTGAGCATTAGAAACATTCTTTGGATGCCCCCAATACTCCACAGACTGCACTTTCTTTGGATCCACTGACACACCTAACTCGAAAATTATGCGACCTAGGAAATGCTCATTACTAATCCAAAAATTACATTTCAAAAGCATGGTGTAAATAAAATTCTTTATTGTTTTAGTGAAGTTGAATTTAAGATGTCAGTAATGATCGTCAAGAGTTCTGGAGTACACTAAGATACCATCAACAAAGAAGGATACAAACTGATCCTAGTATTAGTGAAATATCCATTTTATTAAATCCTTGAACATGGATAGTGAGTTGGTAAACCCGAATGGAATTACCAGAAACTCATACAACATGTACCAATTCCAAAATGTATTTTGTGGTATGGAATAAAGTCTCTCCCTCATCTGATGGTATCCTGATCTAAAATCGATCTTGGAGAACACTGAAACACCCATTAGTTGGTAAAATAGGTCTTTGATTCTGGGAATAGGTTATCAATTCATAATTATCATCATATTAATCTTTCAATAGTAAACACATAACCTTAAAAAAATCATTTTGAATTCATGGAAAATAAAATGGAAGATCCCCAAGGCATCATACTAAGACAAATGTACCCCTTTTAGTCCAACTCGTCCAACTAAAAAATATGTCCCTATAGTTATGTTCGTTCCATTCTATATATAGGAATGGATACTGGTAATATCGTTGGTATTTGATCAATCATAAACTCAATATCTCTCTAATGTGTTAGCCCTGAAATATCCCCAGGTAACACATCCGAAAATTTATCCATAATGGGAGTGAAGACTAGTTGCTATCTTCCTCCTTCAACTAGAAAAAGAAGAGACAATTGGGTTGTGATAACTCCAAACTACAAGAAAATAGACCATACATGGCCTACTCAAACATCACAATCATCAGGAAGGACATAAGTGTCTCCATCGAGAGATTTCAATGTTACCTGGAATCGGTAAAAATTAATATGGGCATCATAAAACACTATCTCGTCCACACCCATAACTATGTCAAAACCAAAAATTTCAAGTAAAAACATATTCCACATAAAATGATATCCACCAACCTCAAATGAACAACCCTTACATTGTATGATATCATTAACTGAAACCATAAATGAGGTATCAATTGACATAACCACACTCACACATTCAACTATTAGGCCCAATGCAACTAAAACCTATGGTGAAATAAAAGAATTTGTGGAACCAATGTCAAATAAATCTATATTGATTGTGGAAGATTCTCGAATTGTGCCTCAAATATTAGTTTTTCCAGCCTCACCATATCCATGTGTACACTAAACTATAAGAAGATAACCCACCCCTCTACCCTGGGCTCCAGCCTGAGAACCATGCACTGCACTTCCCTATTAGTATGGAAGATCTTTCCCAAGATTCCCACATCCACCAACCCTACTAGTATGACCTGTGGAGATCCAACCACATTCCTATTATGAGGTGATTTACCCTTATCACCCACTCGGCATCTTCCTCTGACCTTTATCTGTACCATGCTTTTGAGGGTTTGTACATATCCATGGTGTATATCCAAACCTACCATAAGACCAGAACACGAATGGAATATGGTGAAACTAACCCCATATTTTACTCAACCTACCATACTGGTAATAAAACACCTTATAACTACCCTAAGAGACTAGCCCTCTCATTTATCTACTCTTCATTCTTTTACCCTACAAGAAATTCCCAAAATAATACTGCTTTCCCTCAGAAGCTGCATCACATGTCCGCCCAGCTAGCACTACAAGTCCACCACTAGGATATCCCTTCTGGTTTCCTTATGAGACAAGGGTCTAGTCCGCCTCCTCTATAAACCTCTTTATATGGAATATATTCACCTGGGACCTAATCTCATGCCAAATCTTATCCTGAAATCATTTCTTGATAGTCATCTCATCTCTTTCCAATGTCGGAACCAACAGGTTATGATCAATGAAACAACTAGAATTGTCAATCACTAACGATACCCACCGGGTCACGCTCATAAACTATATAGATTTTTCTTTCATCATGGTCTCTGGATAGTAGTTTTCTATAAACATTTTCATAAAATTCTTCTATACCATTCTTTCATCCTTCTCTGTCTGGACCATAATTTCCCACCAATTATTTTACTGACCCCACTATATATAGGAATATAACATGACTTTATTCTTATAAAGAGTCTCCAGGATATCAGTAATATTCGAGATAGACTCCATACAAAACTCAAACTCTACTATCCCACCCTCTCTGATAAATTTCTGAGGGTGCTACAGCTGAAATTTTTTGTTCAGGTCGAATATACATCATGCATCCCACAATAGGTCTCATTCCATAATTTTCATTAAACAAGAAAATTTCTCATGGAAATACTCTTCCCCATTATATTGAACTACTATATTTATTACTCCACTACAGGGGGGGGATAATTCTCAACAATGTCCTCTTGTCACCCAACTAGAACACGTCTTTATGAGGTCATTTCCCTACAGTGCCAAACAAGGTCTTTAGAACACAAACCCTAATGCTCCCAAAAAAATATAAAGGAAGGCTCACCAATAGCCATCAACAATCCATTTATCATATAATATCCAAACGGGCCATATCATAACCCGAACACTACCCTAATCCGTCCCTACTAAGGGACACATCTAACATGGGTAGACCTAAATAATTAGTTACAACCTGATACTGGTCATCATTTCAAAACTATTTAAATGTCACAAAAAAATCCTTAACACACTAATTCACATAAATTCCTATATTTATAACAATTTTGATATAATTTTTTAACATTTTACTACCCTTTTCACCCATTTACATTATTTCATTAGACACAATGTTCATCACTTTTAAGAAAATGAAATGCATCCTAAGCTTTATGTCCCACACACCTTCTCATGTGTGTGCCAACCATGATGCATGATACTCATATAAATAAGTTCCCATAATGAAGCATGAATTGACAACCTCATTCCATTACAACGATAACAAAAAAATCACAAAACTATCATATCAAAACACATGTTCACCACCAAATTCTAAAATATCATCAAATGTGACAACACAAAACAAGAAAAACAATTCCCACCCTAGGTGAATTGGGTTTTCCCCCATACATGGGTTAGCTACTCCCAGTCATGAGCTCATTGTCAAGGCCTGAAACCTTCCTAACCTCCAATATACCATTCCCAAATATTATGACATTGAAAAGGCCCCTCTGATACCACTTTTTAACATCCTGGAACCAGAATCCCCTAAACTGGTTCCCTAAGATGTGTTTCCACACAACATCTAGCGTGCCTCCCCAAATGCCATAGGTTTCCGACTAGTAGTGATGTTCTAAAAGACATGTGGGTAGACTATACCTCCTTACAATAGTAATCAATAGAAAGAAATATATATAATAGTAAAAACAATATAGGATAACAAATGAACATTCATAAATAACCATCTCCCTAACTTGGTACAAACCATAACAAACAACAAATTGTCATGTCATCCTTCATTATGAATTGAACAAAACCCAAAATAAATATGAACTGTTGAATCCCCAAAATGGTCTAGAATCCAAATTTATAACCTCATCCATGTACCTCTCAAGCATGACTCAATCCCCATGTATACGTCCATTTCCCCTTTCCTAACCTGCAAGCATGAAATCAACTCGTGTACCAAATGGATACCTAAGCTGGGTGTGAGTGAAATTTAATAGGACACCCCCAATAGTGTCTATAAAATATAAAATCCAAATAGATAGTGAATGAAAGTATTAAATAATTGATGAATAAATAAAATAATGGTTGGGGGACACTATTCAATAATATCTTCTTAGTTATTACTTCCCATAGTGTCAAATTTATTATGTGAATCTTCATCATTAATTAGTTCATCATCAACATTTAATCCATGTGTTATGAATTTACAACATTCACACAAAGGATCATAGCATTTATTATTCTACATAATGTAAACAGTCGTGTCCCTATCTCACTAGGGATAATACATCACAATTTCCTCGCCTCGAATCCTTGGTCCAGGTGGAATGAAAATGTTAGGGTAATAGAGCTCAGTCCCCTTCCAAAACCTGTGAATTATGGGTGGAGTTATATCATCAGTCCAACCTGACCTATGAGTAGAGCCTCAATCCATAATACCACACCTTAAGCCATGTGCACATGCTTATTCATCCATTCACCAGACACTAACCACTTCACAACCAAACATAACCAACACATATGACAGTCATAATTTATAACAGTCATCATGGAGAATTAGTACTATTCCATAACCCTTTAACACATTTTGCATTTACATTACTTATCCCATTTATCCAAATTCCCATTATCATAGATAACTCACTAAGAATATTTAATAATTTTCTTATATCAACTCTTACCACATATTCATAAATTCCCTAATAAAATCCCATTAAATATATTATCATTTCTCATACCACTACCAATTTATCATATTCACCAATTCATATTTCCCATATCTTATAGTCATTTATAACTTAATTCATAAGTCACATGTCATGATCTCAATTAACCAAATTAACTCATTCATATGTCAATCCAAGCCACCCATTAATCTATTACCAAATCTAGAAAAACTGCTAATATTCTATTTTCCCATCCATTAACACATAACAACATACTCATCAAGGGTTTTTCATTATCATACCATGACCATGTACTTTATTAACCAATTTCTTGGCACAAAAATATTACCGCAGCTCATGGGTGGCCCTGAATCAGTAAAATCATCCCCAATGCATCCAATGGGGACCCTGGGGGTTTTATTCCTCATTTTGAAAATCAATTTTCCCGACATACCAAAATTAATTAAGATCAAAATAAGAGATAACTAGTAAAAAAATAAAATATGAACAGATCTACAACAAAACTATGGGATATAGATTATAGAACACATACCAATAATCTATTGGAAAAATCACTCCCTAAAAAGGTGTTAGATCTTGATTCAACCACCTCTTAAAGCAGAAAACATTATCCCACTATAAAGTTATGGTTTTAGAGATATTGAATATGATTTCCAAACGAGAAAACCATAATCCATAAAGGAAAATAGGGGAGTTAATTCTTACTTAGAGATTCGATCCACAACTGACGATGCTCCAAATAGCCAAGAGGATTATTAGATTGATACTTGGGAGACAATGGGAACTTTTTTTGTTCAAAAAGACTGGTGGAGAATAAATGGGAAGAAAAATTGGGTGAGAAGCTAAAAATTATAAGGGGGAAGAACTGGAAATTCCCACTTTTTAAAGGGGCACGGTTTTTCTGTAGAGTTTTCTAAACCGTGCACTAACAGTAAACCTTCCTATATCTAAGAGGATTTGAGAAACATGGTCACCTAGGCAGGGCAACATGTTTTGAAAAACCATGCACCTACCATGTGAAATTCCATTGTCTCAACCTGCATAGTTTGGCTCTCTCCTCACACTATTATCACTAACCGAGTGAAAACCCTGAAACATGCACATAATGGACCAATTCCCCTTTCATTAAAGTAATAGACCGATATAAAATCCCTAATCATAACAACATACCTGAACAACATTATATTCACAGAAAAAACATATTGAAACTAAATTTTTAATAAATACATAACTCCCTGAAATGTGGAATCTTATAATTTGGGTATGATTGACACACAGTGATCGTATACTCCTTGAATATCCCTTAGTGGTGAACTGATTAAAATTGATTTATTGGGTTTCTATATTATCATATGTTTGTTGGGTGATTGTGTAATTCAATCAACCATGTTTATCATGTTCATACTAACATAGGGACAATATACAATTTATTCAAGGAAAAAGTCAACACCTTGATTCACCCCTCCCATCATAGGGTGTCCTGGGGTAAAACAATTCACCTAATATTGAAGTGAAAAATAAGTGAATGAATGAAATTTAGGAAATACCATGATCTTATAATACACATTATTTTTAAAAACTGTTATGAAACACCCCTTACCCTACTCCAATAGCTATGTTTTCTACTAAAATTATGGAGCATCATAGGTGGGTACACAATAAAGGGTCAATGTCTAACCTCCATTTAGAATCATTGTTAAAAACTCTTCCTAATCATATTATCCTAAGGATTCGATATGATGCAACCTAGGAATCACACAGAAACAATCACCTAAATGAAATAGAAAATGGAATCATACCACTGTATACCACGATATAATCAATCTCCCCATTTCGTAGCTACATCCATATCTACGGAACCACCCAATCAAAATTCTTTATTTGTTATTATGAAAAGTCCAAATCCATCCTGGAAGAGGACATTGATAAACTAAACCATGATAAAACCTCAGTAATAATCATGCATCCTCCTCCTCCAGTAGAAAATAAATCTCACCCTCCACCAATATTTACTCAATCTTCTTCCTAATATCCTTAATGCCCAAAACATTCTACGTAATGGGCCGATTAGGTCCAACACATAAAATAAAAAAATATTTTTTTGATAGTTAGCAATGAAGGATATATCAATATAAAGTGTGGTGTGGTCAAAATGACTAGAAAAATAATTATATTTAAAATTAATTAAAAACCTTAAAATAGTTAAAACCAAGAAACATCAGATTGTCTAAAAATCATTGGAAAATTATCCCTAATGAATTTTTTTCATTTTAAAATGAGAAATACATTAATCCATAATATAATGTGTATGAAATGAAAAAAAAATAATTTTTTAAAATTATAATGTAATTAGAAACATTTGAGGTAGTAACATTTATTTTTATTATTTTCATAATGGATTAAAAATGAGTATTTATATTAAAACGTATTTATGAATGACTTATATAGTCAAAAATAATAAAAATAGATTCAGTTTTCATGAAATATTAGAAAATCCATTCTGTATTAATTTGTGATATATAATAATGAACTTGATATCCATCTAAAATGTATTATAGTAAGAATGTATAAAATTAAATTTTAGATTAAAATTTGATTAAAAAGTGATAAAGTCAAAATGTTGAATTGGCTATGGATTTTCATGAAATATTATGAAATGAGCATAAATTAATTGGTGACATGTAATAATAACTCCACATCAATCATTATGTTGTTCGGTCAATATTCTCAAAAAAAGTATGTAAATAATGTGATTAAAAATAAGCGATAAAATCAAAACTATGAAATCAACATCATATTATTATGAAACGTTATCAAATATATCATTGATTTATTTTTGACATATATGTATAAATTTTATGATAATCTCACATGTCGTGTCGTTCAAAAGGTAGAACGTATAGTTTTATAGATCTAAATATTTAAAAACATGCGTCAAAGAAAAAAATAATAAAAGAATCCCAAACCATTGGTAAATCCAATAATAATGATCATGGATTATTTTTCTCCTTTTTGAAGATTGTGAAACATTAATATGATATGAAGTGTGGTAGGATTGACTGGAAAAACAGTATTGACCATAAAATGAAATTAAAAAATTATTAAAAAAATTGACAAAATGGATTCAGATTGCGGTGAAATCAACGTAAAATGATCAATGATTAATTTCTGACATGTTAGAATGAATATATCATAAATCTAACAAGTAGAGTATTTTTAATGATTAAATAAGTAATTTTAAATTAACATGTAATTTAAAACAAGTGATAAAACCATAGCATATCCAATCCCATCATATTGTCAAGAAATATTTGAACAAAAAAATCCAAATTATTTTTTAACATTTATGATTATGTTTCAAATGAAAAAAAAGATAATCAAACATGCTTATATCATCATAAAATCCTATGATAATGATCAATGATTAATTCATGACATAGAGTAATGAATGTCTAATTAATCCTATGTGTGGATTTTTTGAAATAACGAAAAAATAGTTTAATTTTATTAAGTGATTAAAACAAGTGATATAATCAAACCCAAAAAAATTATTTGAATTATAAAAAATTTATTATATAATGATCACTATTTTTTGAAATTTTATATTGATCATCCCCTAAATATAACATGTGGTTTGGACACAATGACTAAAAATTAATTTTAAGATAAAAAATGATTAAGAAAATTAAATAATATAAAAACCAGTTAGACTACTTGAAATTATTGTGACATGTTAGGAAAATGACCAATGGTTAATTTAAGTCTTGTGATTCTGAATGAATCATCAATCCTAAAAATAATGTGTTCGAAATGACTAAAAACTTATTTAGATCAAAATGTTATAAAAAATAAAAGACATAGTCAAAACCAAGAAATGAAATAAAATAATGGTAAAATCATAAGAAATTGATCAATGATTAATTTATAACATTTTTAAATAAACTCATTTATATGACATGTCATGTGCTAGGAATCTATAAAAAATAGTGTAATATTAAAAAGATAAAAAAGAAATGATACAGTAAAAATGATTAAATAAATGTAGATTCTAATAGAAACTTTATTCATGGTTCAATTATTAAATTTTTCATAAATGAATTAGTGTCACATTAATTTATAATATGATACATTTGGAATGATTCAAAAAAAAATTTAATATTAAAAAGACATTAAAAATAGGTACTAAGGTCAAAATTGTGAAAATAAGGTCAAATTATATAGAAATATTAGGATTATGATCACTAATTAATTTTATATAGATATGAACAAATGTAATGATAATAAAACATTTACTTTGGTAAGAATGGATGAAAAATAGTTATAAATTAAAAAGCAATTAAAATAAGTGATATAGTTACAAATAACCTTGTATTTTTTTTAAATCATATAACAACCCCCATAGATTAATTTTTTAAATATAATAATGAATTCTACATCAATATAACATGTATTTTGGTCAGAAAGAATTAAAAAAATTAAATTAAAAATGTTCAAAAGTATGTAATATGTTCAAAAATAATATCATAACCTCTTCATTCCATAAAATCTTATGATAATGATCGGTGATTAATTTTTTTATATGATACAATGAATATAATGAAAATATAATTTTTGGAGTGGTTATAATAATTATAAGTTCATTTTTATAAATTTAGGTGTCAAAAATCACATGTCTAATAGACAAAATTGATCACACAAGATGAGATCATTATAAAATACTAGAAAAATGATCATGGGTTATTTTTTGACATGAAACAAAAAATATATCATAAATGTAATGATTAATTTGGTTGGTATGACTAAAATATTTATTTGATTAAAAAGGGATTAAAAGTTGATATAGTCAAAATAAAGAAAAAAACTATGGTCTATCATAAAATCATATGAAAATTATATTTGATTATATATTTTCTGGTATTTAGGAAAGAAAAATAAAACAACTGACATGTGGTATGCTCAGAATGATTTAAAATTTATTTTTATATTATAAGGTCATTAAAAGTACTTGATATAGTCAAAACCACGAGAAAACATTAATTTATCATGAAATTATATGATAATTTTCTGATAATTTTTTTTGAATTAATATTGAATATTGTATCAATCTAACATAAATTGTAGTAAAAATAAGTAAAAAACGATTTAGGGTAAAATTGTATTAAAAACAAGTCATACTGACCAAAAGAAGAAAATTACCTCAAATTATCATGAAATCATATGAGAAAAATCAATCATTAATTTTTGAAATATTTGAATAAATATAACATCAATATGATATGTAGATTAGTTGAAATATATAAAATAATAAGTAAAAAGTGATTAAAAAACAAGTGATATGGTTAAAATTGGTAGAACAACATCAATGTTTGGAGGATTATTTGGGTAATAGTCATTGATTAATATATTGCATCTATGAATAAGTGATATTTAGATCTGACATATGGTATTCTTAGAATAAATGAATGTAAATTTTAAAAGATCATGTGTTAAACTATCAAAACTGATCAAACGAGATTGGTCATCATAAAATAATAAGAAAATGGGAAAATTTTGAATTTTAATTTTCTAGAATAAAAAACATATCGAACTATCATGTAGTGTAGTCATAATTAAAAAAAATTAGATCAAAAAATAATTAAAGATAAGAGATACATTAAAAATTGAGAACATGACCTCATATTTACATGAAATATAGGACAATGAACACAAATTAACTTAATACATTTAGGAATGAACAACTCCTTATTTTAAGACGTGGGTTACTCAAAATGATGGAAAAAAGAAGATTAAAGTAAATTGTTATCAAAAAATTATACCTTCAATACTAAAAAATGGACCTAATATTAACATGGAATTATAGGAAAATAATAATCAATTAATTTATGATATATAATGATAGACATTTGATAAATATTACTTTTAGTTTTATCCTAATGTTCTAAAAATGGATTTTAAATTACTAAATGATTAGAAACTACTGATATTATCATAACTGGTAAAACAATATCTTATTACAATTAAATTTTCAGAAACCTATTTTCAATTAATTAGAGTAATATACAAATAACTAATATTTACATATTATGTGTGGTGTGGCCATATTTATAGGAAGTAATTTTTTATAAATTTAGGTGTTTTAAAACAAGACTCAAATAATAACATGCATTAAATTTTCTCAAATCAGTTTGATATACTAGTAAAAATTTCCTAAATTAATTTTTGGAATTTTGGAATATTATAAATGATAATATAAAAATAGGTGTTGTTGAAATGGAAAAAATCAGGTTTTGATTAAAAAATATTAAAATACTGATAGAGTCAAATTTGAGTAAATGATATTGGATAATCATGAAATCAAAGGAAAATGATCCCAAAAAAACAATTTATGACATTTGGATGTGAACATGACACCAATCCATTATTTGGTGTGGTCAAAATAACTACAAAAATGTTTTTGATTGAAAAGAGATTAAAAATAAGTGATATATTTATTATAGAGAAAATGTATCAAAATTTTCTTGAAATTATAGCACAATGATCATTGATTAATTTTACCATTTTGGAATAATCAAAACATAAATCAGACATGTGGTGTAGTCATGATTTTGTATATATTTAAGTAGTTAAAAATATGAATAAAAAAATATAAAAAAAAATCATGTTAGAACAACTCATCATCAAATCAGGAACAAATGATAATAATTTAATTTTTGACAGATTAGAATAAACAAAACATTAATTTGACATGTTACATGGTCTACATTATAGAACCATTTGTTTTAGATTAAAAAATGATATGATAGAAAATTATCAAAATACCTAACATTTTCATGAATTCCTAGAAAAATGATCACTAATTAATTAATTAAATTTAAAAATGAACTATTGTATCAGTCAAACATTTAGAGTGGTAAAAATGAAAAAAAAAGTGTATTTGAATTTAAAAAATCATTAAAAAATAGATATAATAAAAATCAAACAAAAGGCCTTGGAATGTCATGAAATCCTATTAAAAAATATATATGATTTATTTGTGACTTTTAACAATGAATGATATGTATATATGACATTTGGTGTGTTTGAAATGACTAAAAAATTGTTTCTTATTGAAAAGTGATTAAGTGACATGGCCTAAACTATGAAATAACATATTATCATGAAATATGTAGATAATTATATTCCATTAATTTTTACATCAAAGAAAAAATATTATACCTATATAGTCTATCATTTGGTCAAATTTTTTGAAAAAGTGATTTTTAATTAATAAGTGACTAAAAACAAGCCAAACAATAAAAACTAAAAAAATGACTTTTTATCATCTTAAAATACTAATACAATGATCATTGTAAATTTTTACATGTATAAATAAATGATACATTAATCCAACATAAATTCCTTTCAAATAATAAAAAAAATACTTTAAATTGTTATTTACATATACTGTGAAAATTATGGAAATGAATTTGGAATGTTGTGAAATAACACAACAATTATTTATTGTTAATTTTTAACATTTATGATTGAATATAATGTCAATATAAAGTGTGATTTAATTGAGATGAAATAAAATGTAATTTTATATTAAAAAGTGATTTAATGAATGTGATATAATCAAAACCCCATAGATGATGTCAGATTATCGTGAAATCTTAGGGAAAACGTGTCTGATTAATTTTTCAATTGTTGAAATGTTTTATTCATGAATATCCCCTATAGACCCCATCATTTTATAACATTTAAGGTTAGAGTGACCATTGACGTGAACCTCCCACAATCCATGTGTTGGTTATGAGGATCAACGACATAAAACACACATAATGGGAGGTTGTAAGAACCCAGTTATTCCTTTAAGCTATGAGTTTCTTTTTATTTTCATTTTTAGCTGTTTTTTGAGAAAGCTAGAAAAAATGGTCAGTTCTAAAAAATTTAGGGTTAGACGTCGTGTATTCATAAGTACACACCTTGTACTATTGGCCTTGTGTGGATTCCTTACATGGTGTGTGGTTGTATTGTTTGGGTATAAATGTTCAACCAAGTATATGTTGTGTATTCCATCTACATGACGCGTAGTTTAGCTATGTATGAGGGATATACATGGCCTATAGGGAAGTCAGTGAGGAAGAGACGAAAAACCAAGTATACGCTATGTACTTCCTAGTACATGCCATGTAATTATGTTAGCAAAATATGGAAAGTAATTTAGCAAAAAGTGGTAGCTCAATTGATGGTAAAAAAATCCACACGTTATGTAGTCCCAAGTACACGCTGTTTATTTTCTTTTTTTCTCTTAAAATATGAAGTATCCTCCTTTCGAGGCAGAGGGCATAGGGATTTTCTGAGTTTCGTGAACCAGGCTGCTAGATCATAAATCTATTCCAAATCCTTCATCTAAATTCAGATTTGAATATCTTCAGATCCATTAAAACCCCCTATGTGAGGTCTTGATTCCTCTTGAGTCATTCATCTTGATTTCAATTCTCAACCATGTTATGTGTGTTTGATCATTTTTGATACTTTTGTAGATGTAACTTTATTTAAATCTAATTTGAGGTTGTTACTGATGGAGGATCATCTTGCATGTATAAGGTAGGTGTTTCATACTTTGTTTTTTCATTTTTGTGGATTTTTGGGAGGTGAGGTCCTTGGTGGGTATTTGGGTAATTTGATAAAGATCATTTTCTACATGTTTCAATATCTTATATTGATTATAAGTCCCATGGGATGCCTTTGGGTATCCTATGTACCTGTTTTTCTTGAGCGAGGTCGAGCAAGGGGTCTTTTCTCAAATGGGAATTTTGGTCGAGTATGCCAAAATGGTTTTAAAATGAATTGTGATGATTAAACTTCTTAGTTTTTATTTTTTAAGCATGATTAATGGTAGCATAGGCTTTCAAGACCTCGTTGATGGTATGGGATAACACATGGATAATGCAATTCACCTCTTAGTTAGTTTTCCTATTTTTTTAAGTGGTTCTTTGATAATATATGTAATTGTCAAATTGATTATCGTGTAGCTCTTTGGGTTGTGTTGGGAATGGCCCAAATATTTCTTGAGTGATGTTGATCATAGATTGGGTTTGGCCTTTATTATCTTGTGTGGTTTTGACCATGGGATTGGGTATCATGGATGTCGGGATTGAGGTAGTGAGACTATATGGTTGGGCATGGCCAGATTTACGTGGATGTATAGTCCATAAGATACTGAGCGACATGGTTATAGGGGAATGAGGTTCCATAAATGTTTTGTCTTTGTAACTATTATGGTGATTACCGTTGACCCTTGATTTGGGTAGTTTTCACACAGAGAGACTCCATGATGAGGTGGTTTTGACTACTTGTGTGGGTAAAGGCCCATGACAGTTGTGTTTTAGGTATTATTGGTTTTAGGGTGTTTGTTGTATGAATCAATGTGGAAGGCGAGGGGCCTTCGAGTGATAGCAATGAGACTATTGATTTGGGGGCTAAGGCTTGACGTGATTGAGGTTATGGGCCGGGGCAAATTATTTGAGGACATATTTCGTTGTCCATGTGGCATATTTATTTGAGGGTATACATCGTTGTCTCTACAGTTGCATTTTTGAGGAAATGCATCATTGTTGCTCCGAGTTTCTTTTGTTTGTGTGTTCCTTTGGGAAGTTGGTACCATGAGACATGAGGTGTGAGGAGGCAGATGGTGCCAGGTTACGTGAGTGATGTGTATGAAAAGGGTTCACCTGGGATTTGGGATGACATGGGTACTTGGTTCATGGGCCAAGAACACTATTTAGTTTAGATATTCTAGCATTGGACGAAGCAGCTGACACTCCATGGTGGCTGCTGAGCACCAGTGGATGTTGTGTTTATTTATTTCATTTCACTACATACTTTATAAAGAGTTTCATGCCTTATTAAACACTTATACTAGGTATTCACCATCGGGGTGGTATCCTACTAAGATTCATCTCACACCCTACATAGGCCCTTAAGGAAGTGTATAGAATTTATGGATTTACGTGTAGGAAAGAGATCAGCCTATGGAGCGGGATCGTTTTAGTTATTGCATGGATATTTGGTATGGACCCTGAGGTCGTTCCAAGCTGTAGTTTACTTTGTTTACTTTATTTCATATATCATCATGATTTCCTTTTATGTTGTAGCTATTTTTGTTTATCAATTGGAACCCTCTTTATATCCTTACATTATATGAATGCATGGATTGTCTATTATTGTAGTTGTTATAGGAGGTTTAAACTGGCTATTTTGTTTATTTTTCCACTTCACTTTTATTATATTTCTTCCACTATTTATCTTATTTTTGAGTATGCTTCCACAATGCGGGTCTGGTTCGAGTCTTAGGTGTCTTTATTAGAACTGCATGTTTATATTTATACTCAGACTAGTACCTTATTTTCATCTGCGAGGGTGTAGCCTCCCGACTATACCTTTTTACAACCCATCTATTAGTCAGAATCCTTTGTCATTTGGGAAGGTGTGCCTAAGGTTGAAACACCTGACCCATTTAGCATTGTTTGGGTTGTTGTTTGGGTCTAGGATGTTACAAAGTGGTATTAGAGGAGTTTGTTCTTGACATGGATTTTGTAGGAGATTTTGAATAACTACTAACAACATCGAGACTACCTTGTTAGTACTGTTAGTTTTACTATTTGGGATATGGTAGATTGTAGATAGGTTGTTATTGGAACTAGGTTTTTAGCTTGTGCTTGGGTTCCTGCAGCCCCAAGTATGTGGGATAAACTAAGTTTTCTTGGGTGGGAATCACTATATTAATTTTTCTCATATTACAGTTTGTATGATTTCCACCTCGGTGGCTCACATGGTATGTGTAGTTATAGATTGTGATGTGTGTACCTCGACCCAGTGTGTTAAGGGTGAATTTGACCTTGGCCCAGTATGGCAAGGTGAGTTTTCATGGCATTGTGATAGGCACATTTTTTGGGTATTTCAATTTCACCACTACATTTATTCTTTGTGAAGTTATAATTCCATGTGAATAATATCAATTTCTATGTCATAAATTCTATTCAAATGTGAAAGGTGAAAGTCCTAAGAGAATTTCCAGTTTATTGTAATGTATTATTACATGATTTATATTTTTTGAATTGGATGTGGTAGGAGATTTGGTCCATGCTCTTATAAGAGTAGGCTGGTTGTATGGTTGAGGTGATTTTGGCCACCAAGATTGGGTAAATAGATCATCAGTTTGAGGCAACGTTGGTTGTTGGGATGTGCATGTCCCAATATACATTTGATACTTGGTTCAGTTGAGGGTGGTTAAGGAGGATGTGAGGTCGGGATTCCATGGACATGGTTGTGTTAGGTGAAAGTAAGGGTAGTAGTCGTGCACTACCTTTTACTACATTCCTTTTCTGCTTTAAGTGTGTGTTTGTGTGTGTGTTTATATGTATATATATATATATTGTTATATATGTGGGTTGTCTGACCATTTATGGTATTCAGTGGGTTCCTCCTAGATGACTCAATGGTGCATCAGGGAGGAGATGGTATAGTGTTGTAGGATAATGATCACATTCAGAACCCTCAGGGGTAGGCAGAGCTTGAGCTTCAGGTATAATATCAGGTACATGATCATGTTTAGCACCCACTGTAGAAAGGGTAGCTTCCAGGATTGACGGTGTTCAGTCTGTGGCTTGACGATATGCTTCGATTCAGCTTGGTATGTGTTTTACATGGGATCAACCGAGGTGCGCCAGATATAGGGTACTCTATGGCATATCTAATGTGGGAGTTCTAGTCACATAACCTTCCACTTTTCCCCGGTGAAGGTGGTCCACAGGAAACTGAGAACTGGATAGAGAGTATATAAATGATCTTCGAGTAGTAAGAGATGACTCCAGGGTGGAGGGTCAAGCTGGAAATATATGTACTGAGAGGATTAGTAAAGCGTTGGTTGTATGTGTAGGTTCAAGTTCACAGTAATGAAGGAATCATTCGGAAGGAGATTGAGGATAAGTTATTTGAGGACTTTTTCCCAAAGACACTGAGGGTGATAGAGATTGTGAGTTCTTGATCCTTCAACATGGTGACGTTTTCATCATAGACTATGCACTTGATCTAACTATGATATCTCGATTCACACCTGTTATGGTAAGAGATGACACCTTGAGGGTGAGGCACTTCAAATATGGATTATGGGATTCCATTTGGGTGTAGTTAATCATCTTTAGATTGGCCTCATTCTCAAATTTTGTGAATCAGGTGCTCATAAATATGGGAAACCAGAGGGACATGCCCTAGGTTGGTCGGGTGACAACTTCAGGTGACTGTAAATATAGCAAGAAGTCAGGTCATTTTGAGTTCCATTTGGGAATTCCGTCCAAAAAATCAGCAATACCACCACATGGATGTTCATTAGTGGTTTACTCTTAGTGTGGGAATCCATGGAATGTCCGGACTCAGTTCGATTGGCCTCCAAAGGGGTGTTGGGCATGTGTATAGGTTGGAAATCTTGGGAGGTTTTGCAGGAAACCTTCTCAGATAGCCGGTAATCAGAGACTAGGATAGACATTAGCATCTAGAGTTGGTTCATGTTCAGTAATAGGAGAGGGTAGATGAGTTTCAACTACATGTGGAGGACACGATAGAGACATTGGGACCCAGCTGAGGGGTCAGTGGCCCGTGACTGGTACAGTACCACAGGGAGGACATGCTTCATGCAGTCATGTGCTAGGCCAGGTGCATGCTGTGGAGATTCCAGGGGATGAGCTTCCTGGGGAGCCGATGATGGTTATAGGTACACTGTAGGTGTGACTTTGACATGTTTTGTATTTACAATCTTGGGCATGGCCTATTGGGGCATGACTGTTTTGAGTGCATGAGGTGCACAGGATAAATGTGGACTGACCAGATGCTGGTTAGTGGGATTTTCACCATATCAGGTGTGTGATATATATATATATATATATATATATGTTAGGTGCCATTGTCATCGATGAATCCTTAGGAGAAGGGTTTCTTGAGGTTTTGTGGGCATCGGGGCATCGAGGATGCAGGTTACATTAGGTGAAAGGCACTAGGTTTTATTTTGAGAATCCATTGGATTAAAGAACTCATTGAGGTGGGAACCAATGAGGTGCAGATATGTTTGGGTTTTGGAAGCAACACGGGATAATCTAATGTGGTGCAGGGGTGATGATGTGTCATGAGAGGACCATGAGTTCAGAAACAAGTTCATGAACCTTTTCTGGAATTGAGTTTTGGTCTTCTATTGTCCTGAAATGTTTTATTGAACACCCATGGAAGGGAAATTTAGGGATGAATTTCTTTATCTAGGAAATTTTGTAAGAACATGGTTCTTCTTTTGAGGGACACGATTATTTTTCTTTCCATTTTTGAGCTGCTTTTGAGAAAACTTGAAGAAATGGGTAGTTCTGTAAATTTTAGGGGTACACACCCTGTACCAATTATGATGATTAAACTACTGATTTTAGATTATTTAAGAATGATTAAGGGTATCAGAGTCTTAAAATACCTCAATGCAAGAATGGGATAGCACATGTCTAGTTCAATTAAACTATTTGTTTGTTTGCCTATTTTTAAGTGATTCATTGATTATATATGTAGTTATTGAATTTCTTAGACTAGAACCCTTTGGGTATTGTTGGGCATGGCCAAAATATTTCATGACTGTTGTAGATCATAGGTTGGGCTTGGACTGTATTACCATGGGAGGTTTTGACCACGGGATTGGGCATCATGGACATTGGGATTGAGGTAGTGATACTATCATGTTGAGAATGGCCCAAGATACTTAGATGGGAAGTCCATAGGATACTAAGAAACATGGTCTCATGGGCACATGGTGCCATAGATTTTATCTCTCTGGTACTATTTTGGTGATTACCTCTTACTCGTGATTTGAGTAGTGTTCTCACAAAGAGTCTCCATGATGAGGTGGTTTTGACCACTTGTGTGGGTAGAGGCCCCCGATAGTTGTAGTTTAGGTACTATTGGTCTTGGTGTGGTTATCATAGGAAGACATGTGGAAGGTGATGAGCCTTCGGGAGATAGTGACGATACTATCAGGTTTGGGGTAAGGCTCTTTGTGATTGAGGTTGTGCTCTAGGGCACATTATTTGAGGGATGATATCCATGTCCCACTGGTTACATTATATGAGGGAATACATCGATTTCCCTCCAGTTACTTATTTGAGGAAACACACCACTGTTCCTCCTAGTTACTTTTTTTGGACGTACCTTCAGCACGTTGGTACATTGAGAAACGAGGTGTCAGGTGGTACATGGTGTCAGGTTACATGATTGAGGTGGAACCAGAGGGTACACCTAGGATTTGTGAGGACATGAGTACTTGGTTTATTGGACAAGAACTCTCTTTTTTCTACTATTGTCCTTAAATATTTTCTTTACCACCCTTGGAAGGGAAATTAGTGGAATAATTTCATTAAGGGGGGATTTTTGTAGGAACCTGGTTCTTCCTTTGATGTACGAGTTTATTTTTCATTAAATTTTGGAGCTATTTTTGAGAAAACAGGGAAAATTGATAGTTCATGAAATTTTTGGGTTACACATTGTGCACTCCTAAGTACAAGCCATTTACCATTGGATGTGTGTTGATTCCTTATATGTAATGTGGTCATGTTGGCCAGGTAAAAATGTTAAACCATTTACACACCATGTACTCCTTATACATGATGTGTACTTTAGCCTTTTATGATGGATATACATGGCGTGTGGGGATGTTGGAGAGGAAGAAATGAAAAACCAAGTACGCACTGTGTACTTCCTAGTACATGTCATGTAATAATGTAGGAAAGATATGGGAAGTAATTCAGTTGAAAGTGGATGCCAAATGAAGAGTAAAAGGATCCACATGGCATGAAGTCCCAAGTACATGCTGTGTATTTTCAATTTTCTACTTAATATTGGAAGTAGACTTGTTTTGAGGTAGAGGGAATAGAGGGAGTGACTGGGTATCACTAACTGGGATAATGGAGCTTCAATCCCATCCCAATCTTGTGTCTGAAGTCAGATTCAAACATCTTCAGATCCATTGGAACCCCCTCAGTAAGTCCTTATATCCTCTTGATCTTTTTTATGGATGTCTTTTCTAAATCATGTTTTGTCGGATTGAGAATTTTTTATTCATTTATATATATACCATGATTTAGACCGAATTATAGGTTGTTTCTGGGGGAGGATCATTATACGAGTATGAGGTTAGTAGTGCATACTTCATTTTGTGATTTTGATGATTTTTTGGGGGCGCGGTCATTGTCACATATTTGGGTATTTATAGAAAGACCATTTTATAACTATTTTAATATGTTAAATTGATTATGAGACCCGTGGGATGTCATTGGTCATTCCCTACAATTGTTTTTCTTGAGCGAGGTCGGGTGAGGGGTCAATGCTCAAACGGGGAATTTTTGTTGGGTAATCCAAAATGAATTTAAAATGAATTGTGAGGATTAAACTGATGAGTTTATATTATTTAATATTGATTAAGGGTATCTGAGGCTTTTAATACCTCGGTGCTGGTATGGTACAACACATGGCTAGAACAATTCAATTGTTAGATTGTTTTCCTATTTTTCAAGTAATTCTTTGATAATATATGTAATTGCTAAATTTATTATGTTGGAACCCTTTGGTATGTTTTGGGAAATGCCTGAATATTTCTTGAGTGATGTTGATTATAGGTTGGGCTTGGCTCGGATTACCATGGTTGGTTTTGACTACAGGATTGGGCATCATGGACGTTAGGATTGTGGTTCTGAGACTGCCCAGTTTTGTATGGCCTAGGTTACTTGGATGGAAAGGCCATAGGATACTGAGCGACATGGTCATAGGGGCACAAGGTTCTAGAGATGTTGTTTCTTGGGTACTATTTTTTTATTACATATCATCCGGGATTTGAGTAGTGTTCACAGATAGTGACTCTGTGATGAGGTGGTTTTGACCGCTCGTGTAGGTAGAGGCCCCTTATAGTTGTGGTTTACCAACTATTGGTTTGGGGGTTCTTTCCATAGGAATCCACATGGAAGGTGAGGAGGCTTTGGGAGATAGTGATGAGATAATAAGGATGGTGGATAATGCTTGTGGTGATTGAGGTTGTGGGCCAAAAAACGTTATTTGAGGGAAGATATCATTGTCCATCCAGTTACTTTATTTGAGGGAAAAATATTTGTCCCTCTGATTAGTTATTTTAGGACAAGAATCATTGTCCCTTAGAGTTACTTTTGTTTGGTCATTCCTTTTGGACCATGGTACCTTGATACACATGGTGTCAGTAGGCAAATGGTGTCAGGTTACGTGATTGAGGTGGAACCAGAGGGTTCACAATGTATTTCGAATGGCAGGGGTAGTTGGGTCATGGACCAAGCACTATATTTACTTTAGATATTCCAGCATTGGCCGAAGTAGGTTCCACTCCATGGTGGCTACTAAGCACCAGTGGATTTTGATTTTATTTATCTCATTACATTGCTTACTTTACATAGAGATTCATGAATTCTTAAACACTTATACTAGGTACGCACCACCTGTGTGGTATCCTACTAAGATTTATATCACATCATATATGGGCCCTTCAAGACGCATGTAGACTTTATGGATTAATGTGAATGAAATATTTCAACCTCAAGATCTGGATCATTTTTTTCATTGCATGGAAATTTTTTATAGACCCTGAGGTCATGCATAGATGAAGTTTACATTGCTTAATTTATTTCTTGTATCATCATGCTTACCTTATTTATTGTAGCTACTGATTGTTAGACATTGTCACCCTTATTGTATCTTGACATTCTATGGATGCATGTATTGCCTATTCTTGTTGTTGTTACAAGTGGTTTCGACATTCTATTTAGTTTATTTTTCATCTGAACTATTATTATATTTCTTCCACTATTAATCTTATTTTGGATATTCTTCCGCTATGTGGGTCTGGTTCAAGTCTATTGCATCTTTATTACCACTACATGTTTTATTATGCTTGGACCAGTACCTTATTTTATTCTGAGAGGGTATAGCATCAACACTATTCCTTTTTACACCCTCACTACTAGTCGACAACCATTGGTTTTTGGGTAGGTGTGCTTATGGTGGTAACACCCGACCCATTTAGTGTTGTTCGGGTGGTTGTTTGGGTCTGGGATTTTACATAGGCATTGACACATAAATCCTAATAGAAAAATAAAGCGACCATAATCAACTCGATCGAATAAATATAAAATAACCCACAACCCTACAATTCTTATAAATCTTATATAGATATAATGGTCACCAAAATAAAAATAATACAGTGATTGCCTCCTATAGCAGCAACCCCATGAGCACTAATGATCACCGCATGCTTTTTGGTCTATCCCCATAAACAACACCCTCCTAGAAACCTAAAAACATATATGTAAATATATATGGATGAGAATATCAGTGTACTAAAAAGTATAAACCCCATAATATCTCATGTAAATATGGATGAATCGTACTTATACCTCAATGAATAAATTTTAAGAATAACATGTCACCTATATAAGTTCAACAACCACAGAACCTCATCTAGGGTCACTCACCCAATATTCTGTCTTTGTGTAATAACATAATATCAATGGAATATTTTTCAATGGAACCATTCAGCTACTTTTCACTAAACAAGTCACCCTCATGGACTGACATCTTATGTCCTAAAACTCTTATACCTTCTATAGTCACCTAACCACAACTGTATAACCACATCACAACTATAACCAAAAATCCACAACCACATACCGCATATAACATAACCAAATACCACAACCTCATCACCACAAATATTCATATCATAACTTCATATTGTCAGGTTAATATAAACCAAAATAAAATACTCATCCTTCCCTACTCCTCCTATGTACACCCCCACCCCATACAAAAGCATCATCACATAAACACCTTGACCTCAAAACATTCCTGATTGTGCATCATAACCCCATAACGTCATAAGTTAGACTGCATCAGGAATAGAGAGAGCATAAGGTATAGTAATCATCCATCCATATCCTAAAAAATATCGATATTTGGAAATACAATTAGAACCCAAAACCATATGGTCATTGGTAAGTTTACTCTAATTTGGTGGTGGTGCATAACAAATAATATGAAAAATATAGTGGATATAATATAGAACACAACCCTTCACAAAGGATCACAATTTAATGAAATACTACAATAATAGATAAACATCACAATAGTTCCACCTAATATTATTAAAAACCATTTTCCCCTTTGAAAAGGATCCTCCACCCCACTATAAAATATCCACAAAATAATATCAGCTTCCCATTTGATCACATAATTATCAAATTATATAATTATTGTTACTAATTGTATCATTTTAATTTTATCAACAGTATTTCATCCACAAAAAAATTTATTAACCATGATTTTATACTTCCATAATCCCATTCATATATCCCATTTATCCCATATTTCATTTTATCACTTCCCGCACTCAGTCCAATATTCCTTAATTTGTTCAATATTTTTTTTAATTGAGCATCAAACATTGTTTCTAGGAAACTATGAAACCATCACATAATCTTCATCTAACCATAATAAAGTCCAATATGATATATAATATAAATAGAAACAAAAAACAATAAAACAACCATTAACACAACAACATCATTTTAGACTTCTCATATCAACATTGATGAACCAACCAGAACAATAACACAACACCATCCCCAATTTCCACCACAGTAGCTACATCACACCGTCACCCCAAAACTAGACACCAAAACAAAATGAAATAATTATAAATATAAAATGTGTGACTCAATATATATTAATAAACAAAAATAATAATGGTATAAAAATTCATCAAACATTCTCTTTTTTTATTATACATTCATTTTCATTTAACATATTAGGCATGAACACATTAATATAATTAATATGTATCTATATCTCTAATATATTACCATACATTCATAATTATCCAATTGAGATGAGTGAAAGGAAAATAAATTATAGTAAACAATGGACTCATAGAATCACATATCCACAAATCAAGGAAATCATGTAATGATTACAACATAAAAATCACCTATAGAACAACTATAACAATACTTCCCTTAAATATTTTAGTCTAATTAATTTTATTCATTAAACCAATTCAAACGATCCTCCTAATGAATGAAAAATATTGTTGAATATATATTAATAATAAAATAATAAAGGATATGATTAAAATCTCACATCTCTATTAACACTTAGAAAAAATAATTTCATTCAAACTATTCTAGACTCATAGGGATCCTCCATAGCACCTGATCACATCAAAATCTATTCAAAAATTAATCCAATATTTCACCCAACCAAATGAGACCCACATTAATAACCTTTAATAAGAGGATAAATGATAATTGATAGATAAAAGATGGATACAAACACACCTCATATCATAATATTCCAAACATATGAAGCTAAGGATTAATGTCCACCATGGAATGACCAAATAGATCTCAAGACATGTTAAAAGGAATTTATGGTGTGAAGGAAGATTCAGTAATATAATATAATTTGTTAAGGGGCATAAATTTATAATCAAATCAAGAATATATATCATGATATTGGTATGGGATTCCAAATTTTCTAGTAGTGGGTTGATCTAGAACTCAAGACATGATCCTCCATAATTATTGGGAAGTCAAAAAAGCATAAATTTGATAAGTACATAGAAGGTTAAGATTCAACTACATCCTTTTTTCCATAATTCTTAAATAATTGAGTTCCATAGAAAAAACTTCAAGCTAAACGTTAAAATTGATAAATCCCCATATCCATATCATTGTGAAACATAATCCACCATGACAATATAAAAATAAAATAATCTTGAAATATAATAACCAAGAAATTCATTCAAAAATGCAATGACATGGGGAAATAACCCTTTTGTAAGATTATTCCACATAAATCACACCACAATAAAACGACACAAGGAAAAACTGAAACCCAACAATTAAATAAAATGGCACAAAATACTTACATCCTACTCATTAAATCACAATACAAGGCTCAAAATTCAACCTTATTGAACACGGTATCAAGAAAAAAATTATTGTAACCCCTCTACTCCAATAAACTGACAATATTTCATAGAACATGGACATAGAGAAACCTTAGATAATAGCTAAAATTTAAATTCTAAACTCTACTACTCAAAAACCACTCACCTCTAAGCTTCCCTACACACCTCAACCGCATGTAACATGTGGAGTAAATGATCAAGAAAGTATGTCACATTACATTAGATACTTATCAATTTTTTATCAAAATTAAGAATCAGAACCAAATTTGATAAGAGAATGATACAATTGAAAGACTCAACACCTGGTGAGATACCTCTAAAATAAAAATATTGATATCAATGAATCACAATCATAGAAAAATAAATAAACAAATTCAAGCATGCTATCATATGATTAGAAGTCCAATATCATATAAAAATAAAAAAATGTTTGAAATATCTCATGATACTGAGAATATATCTTCGACTCATACTCCTATGTATACATCACCAAGCCATCATGCCTCTAGAGTATAAAAACCAAAATAATGTTGCACCCACACAACCTTCTCCCACATATTCTAAATCTCAATAGGTATCTCCAAAAATGTTTTATCATATTCAATATTTAATTAAATCAAATAAATAATAAGGGGTGATCATAATGGTACTGAAGAAGATATAACTCATTGAAAACATCATGAATTTGATCCATCTATTGCAGAAGTGTCTAACAATTTTCCACTTGGAAAACAAGATATTACATCTCGAAAGGTCTATGTAATTGAGGAAAAATCATACTACCATAATTGAACCTATAATACCAATGATGATGAGGAATATTTAATAATGAATGATCACTAACCATAAATTCCATGTCAATATAAGGATCTAAATGACCTCAAGCATCATTTATCAACTCATGAATCAACGTATCCTTGTCATTCATTTTTTCCAAATGTAGGTTAAGAATCATTGACTCTCCAACCACAATCTCATAAAATCAAGATCAACAAGATCACTTATACAACACCTCAAACTAATCTATTCTCATTCTAACTATCTTTCAAAGGATTACACACCATGCTAAGGTAAAATTGAGAGTAAAATGAATATTGGAGATCCTTCTACACTCATAAGGTTAAACAGGGATTTCAATCAGAGATGATCATCCATAAAACCCAATGAAGGTTCATAATATCCTCCACATACAACATTTACAAAATATATACTAGTCTCATATTATTATTTAAGGACCCCAACCCCAGAATCCCAATGTTAGTGGTTAATTTATTACAATGGTACTAGGTACAAGCGATCATATCCTGAAAGACCAAAATTTTAGTAGTTTTAGAAAACTAGATACATACATAAATCTTACATTACAAATTGAAATACAATATAACAAATTAAATCTATTAAAAACATGCATATTCTCATAGATTATCACTCTATTACAATTATAATATAAATCATGGAATCCTAGGAAATTTAAAACTAATCAATGGGGTGAGATCCGATGCTCATTAAGGGTAATCATATAGTGTAAGATGTCATAAATAAGAATAAATAATAAGGAAAAGTTAATAACTTAAAAAATATTCCATTAAAATGTAATCTTGAGAATAATATGATATGAATAATTTATAATGGAATAAATCCATATAAATAATCACAAGAGAAAGAAGTGTAACCATGGATGTTATACTAATCAAATAGTCACATGGATTATCAATAATTAATAACAAAATGATGAAATTCATAATGTTTGACAACAAAGTTATATTGTCAAGGATTCATCCACAACACAATACATAAATGGGTCATATTTTAGCTAATACAGAAACCATATTGTCTTGTGAGACCTATTGATTCATCAAAGGGAAATAGTGGTCTATGCCCGTCACAAACTATGTTCCATACATTCCTCATATAAAATTAGTGAAACATAATCACCATATATATCCATATTAAAACTCTCATATCAAATGTTAATAAACATTTATAATCATAAACTATCCATTGTAATATGGGGAATGGAATCAAGATACTATATCCCCTGTCAAACTAATCATATCCCATTCAATAAAATATCATTAATGGTGTCATAAGAGAACAAAATCAATGAAGAAAATAATTTAGAAAATGATATTAACATATTTACTATTGTTACATGGGATTTACATACATGGATATTACACCATTTTATATGAATACTCAGTACAATATAAAAACACATTCCTCGTTACTATAATATATTAGTTTCTTTGGAAACATGGAAAAAAAATCTTGTATCTTGGTGAAAGAACCACAACATCTATCTTCATCTTTAGTTCTTCTACCTATACCTTTTCATTATAAACTTGGGAAAGGAAACCTAAGAAAGTGGTGTGCTTAGATTATTAGTATGGGTAAATAAGAGAAATGTGTAAGCATACTATTAAACAGTGGCTATTGAACTCAATCATAACATTTTAAGACCATACACTTCATATTAGAGATCATAAAAAATATTGAAATTTCATAAGGAATATATCAAAAAAGGATAATAGAATAAGTCATGGATAAGTAACTTAGTAATAAGACATAGAATTTGTGACAACCAAATATTTTTTTTAAAATGATAACACATACAAGTATAAATCGGTTCATTCATTAAGTTTTGTACACGAAATAAGGCCCCTAAATCAACTTATGGATATGCAATGTGGTCCATTAATAATATTGTGAATGTGTAATCAGGATCACATGTAACCTTATAGACATGAAACCAATTCCATGCATAACTTTTTGAACATGTAATCGGGTTCACTCATAACATCGTGAGCATGTAATTAGGTTCATGTGTAAACTTATGGACACCAAAATAGGTCCTTGCATAACATTTTGAACATAATATGGTTTACTTGTAATATTATGAACAAATAATCAGTTTCACTCATACACTTGGGGACATGAATTTTGGTCCATGCATAACATTATGAAATTGTAAATAGTTTCATGCATAACACTTATACTCACTAGTAATCCATCTTTAAAAAATTAATTAGAGAGAGATATAGGTCCCACACATCTCATAATAAAACCATTCATACATGTTCTATAAGATAATAAAAAATTCATCATACCATGGCCCATAAAAATTGATGGGTTATATTAAATTAAAATCATAATCCATAAAATAAAATGGATATCATTAAAATTTCATCACTTTATAACCTATGGAAAAGAGATAGGTTTCATAATCATTTCATCAAAGCATAACTAGTGAAAATATATTTGTTTCAAAATAATATAACCAGTGAAAGTGAAATGGGTGTCATAAGCATCATCCAATCAAATCATAAACCATTCAAGATCAAATATGAATAAATCCTTTGGTTTATTTCCTAGAAGGGAATGAGTAACATCAACCTATGTCGTATTAGAAGGTAAATCACATAGATGTACATTTTGAAAAAATTCCATGAGGAATATATACGTTTTCCCTTCATGAAAAATCCTTAAATCATAAAACCTTTTAGAAACCATTTCCATTGAAAATAATTCAAAAACAATGAAATAAGGATTGGAAACGTTTTGAAAACCATTTTCCATCAAAACTTATAAAATGATCTTGAAATAATTTTTAAAACAATTTAATTTAAAATCTAATTTAAAAAAAATTTCATAAAAATTAACCTTTAAACATGAAAATAAACCATCAAAGGATTGACGGTTGAAAAATTTGTACAAGTCTTATGAGGAGAAAACAATATTCCTTTTGCATGGTAAAAAGGATGGAAAATGACTTCTTCAGAAAGAGATAAGAATATTCCATTGAAAATATTGGTAAATAGAAAAAAGGTAAAATATGATTTTAATTATCATAAGAAATTATTATAATATTCATTAAACCCTTTTTATAAAACAAGGTATTAAATGATCATAGATTTCCAACCGAAGAGTGGGTAAAGTCAGGATTAATTAAAAACAATTTCTTAATACTATTATGTTCCAAAGAGTGGAATAAATGGTACCAATATATGAAATAATATTTAATAACTATAGGATTATGAAATTCATGAATTTAATTGAGACAAGTATCATTATGTTTTATCAAAGGAATCATAAACATAAAAAACATGAAAAGTGATGAGAGTGTCTCAATAAACCTTTATGAATTTATAACTTGGGATCATACTCCCTATGTAAGAAAAATAAATTTCATGAAACTTAAAATATCCTAAAATAAAGTAAATTCATGATATAACATGTAAAATGGATGTATATACACCTCTAAAGATAATTTAGGTGCATAACAAAACATGAGTCTCAAAGGAAAATTGAGACAAACCTATTTATCAAATTTGGTAACATTGGAGACATAAACCACATGAAAGAAGGATAATAGAATGGATATGTAAATACCAATATATTTTATTATAATATACATATAATATAATCATGTGTAGTACAAACAATCAAAAAGTAGATAGTGGTGAACATAGCATGTATCTCACAGAAATAAAATGTGAGATGAAATCCCCTTACCATGTGGGTTGAATCTCATTATACTTGTTCGAAGAACATATATAATATATATAAATATATTATAAATATTTCATAGAAACATATTCTAATTTATAATACCATATATTTTTTTTATTACGATGTTATATTTCCCATTTTAACCATCATATATTAAGGTTTCACTTCGGGTGATATTCTCTTTGTTTTTTGTATGTCTTAATTTTTTATACTGTTGTTTTTATAATTATATCATGATTCCATAATGTGAACCATGATATAAATATAATTTATATGTGCAATATTTTTATTATAATAATCTATAGAATATATAATTAGGAAATGGAAGACACTGTTCATTGAGACAGTAGGTTGTACGTATGCATGAATACTATTTCCGTTTAATTGACTTGGTGAGAGAAAGAAAGTAAAATACATATCTTTATATATGTGTACATATATATAATTATTAAATTAGATTTTATTACATCATATATTTCATATATATTCACTGAATCCATTTTTAATACATTCTATGTAGTGTGTGAATGAATCACATCGCTTAAAGGGGGAGTAGTCCACACTTCCCCAAATGAAATTGTCATTTTAACACTAAATGGATGGTAAAATCATTTGAGTTATAAAATTAATATATATTATTAAATAAATATTAAATATAATATATAGTATAAATAAATATAGTTTCTATCATACTCATTATTTAGTGAGGTAGTGGTTCATTGTACACATAAATTGTCTGTTTCTTATCCATTAGATAGAGGTGTGTGTATGTTTAGATTGAAACCATAGAATAAAAACATACTAGTATATTTATGGTATAGTTTTTGTTATACATTGATGGATAAAATAATATCTAGTGGGTGTTGAAAGAAAAAAAATTGTCTTGAGGGAAGGCATTTCCTCTTTATCAAGTAACTCCTTTTGGTTTGTGCCAAAAGAATTCCTTGTATTTCCTTCATCCCAAGGGAAGGATTACAGGAAGAAGGGACAGTTTCTAGGAATTTTATTGGTAAGATATTTTATAAATCTAAGTATTTTTATAGGTCTGAGGATGTGGTATAGTTGGTGGCCTTTTATAGAGAAGGAAAAGGACTCACATGGAATTTTTTAAAACAAGTTATGTGTACACATGTTCATACCTAAATAAAGTCATAACAAAAAAATATAAATCGTTAATTGAAGGTTTATGGATGAAATTTGTCTATAAAATGGGTTTTTGAAATGTTTATAGGTCATTTGGGCTCCTAATATTAAGGTTTAGTCCATAATAAGTTTTAATTTGACATTAATCACTATGATTAATTTTAATCACTTTTACTATTCATTTTGGTCAAAAATAAAAAAGATATAATTAAACAATAAATAATACACTAATTAAAAGGGTCTAATTATGTTTTTTCAAAATTCTATTCACATAAGAAAAAAATTAAGATTATGGTTAATCCTGCAGATGGGACAACATTAGAGGTTTTTAAAGTATAAAGATGTTCAAAAGTTTATTAAGATTTTATATTCAATTTAAAAGTATAATAGATTATATTGACCTAAATTTTCTGAATAAATTTATAATTGATCTAATTTTACCTTAAAAAATTTATAATATAATTTATCATTATTAATTATTTAAATGAGAAGGTAGTTGTTATCTAAAAAATTGTATTTATCACTATTCATCAAAAATTAATGTTTCTCCTAAAAACTCAAAAATTAACTGTGAGATAATTTAAATATTCTAAATTCAAAAAAAAATTATCAAATTAAATTTATAATTATTTCTAAATTAATTTAATTATAAAAAATGGTTTATTTAAGAAAACCATATTTTTAAACAAAAACTGATTATACCAAAACTCATTTCATCCATTATCAATATGTTTTATATAAAAAATATTAATAATGTTTTAAAATTATTTATTACTATTAATATACATAATATTAATCTCTTGGATATAATTATCACATTTAAATAATTATAACGATAAAATTATGTTTTGTATAAACTTTGGGTTTCATGTAACGTACACAAAGTCAGTTTTGTGGGTAGCGCAAGCCAAGTCGATATTGTGTGTAGTGAAAGACATGTCGGTATTGCATGTAGCACAATCCATATTGGCATGATGTGAAAGGAATTTTTGACTTAGTGTTTTAATATATACATATATATATATATATAATGATCTATTTCCAATGTCTTGTGAAATGAAAAATATCAAAAAGATATATTAATTCGAAGAGTAATAATTCACCAAATCTCTCATTGTTACATTATACCCCCTTAAAATGAATTTATCCCTCAAAATAAATATGGGTTGTCAAATGTTTAATACCTTAATTTTTAATTCATAGAAACTAAAAATCATAGAAATTAATACTAAAACTTCCCATAAAAGGGAATGTTGGGACCACAATGGTTTGCCAATGTAACATATGACTAGGTTTCAACATAAGAAAACACAGGTTGTGAGTGAAGATTAGACATGGAGGGATATTGGAAATATCAATAGGTAGTTATTGAGGTCATCAATCCCAAACATGTCAATGATCAATTGAAAATTTGATTCACAAAGTCATAAATCTGTGATGATTTAAAAGGCCATCGTTTTAACAAAATTAAGATATTATGACATGAAATTTTCTTTTGATCATTACCCTAACATTGATTAATTCATATATTAACAATGAATATATGGAAATATACATACATTAAAATTTTCTATAAAAAATAATTATGTAGTTTTTCTTTTATAAAATTCTAATTCATCCATTACATCATGTAATGGATTTATATAAATTAAATGTTATGCCTTAAGTGAAAAAATACACTGTTAGTAGATCATAAGTCTCGTAAAGGAATGAAATGTGTTACTATTTATGTATAAGTATTTGTAAAAATTAATATTATTTCCACATTAATCTATAAACAAAAAAAGTAACCATACTATTTTATCATAAATAATTATAAATTAACTATGCCATTTCATAGTCCAGTGGTAGGTGTGAAACCCTTATCATCCTTCGGTCTGGGTTTAAGACCCATAGCCTTGCAAGACATGATTTTTTGTCACCCAACAAACATGGTAACCTTTTACAATACCATAATTATATAATTTCAAAAATAAAATTGACAACCTAGAAATAAGGTTAATTACAAAATTTTCTTTTAACAATGGTTTTCAATACATTCTTAATACATAAATACTTCTTATAAAGTTTAACTTAAACATTCCGTGAATGGATAACCCTTTCACCCTTCTGAAAGATGAAAATCCAAAACCATAGAATGAATGTCACGAAACCATATTAACATTATCCCTCATATATCACAACATTGATCTTGTTGGACACATTCCAAACATGTGAATACCCTCATCTTAAATTCTCTTTAAACATGGTAATAACCTTAAATCCCATAAATCCTTTTGGAAAAAATGAATTATTACATACTCTAATGATTAATGGATATATTATTTAAATCAAATAAGTTGTAAACATCATCCTTGATGACATAGAATACTTTTTAAATAATTATTTTTTGGGTAATTTGTACCATCCAATTTAGTTTTTTATATCTAGCATATCTTTATCCAAACATCATTATCTCAATGTTATTAATCAATTAAGGGTTACCTTACCTTAATAGATATATTACCTTTCCATGAAATAATTTCTCTATGTCTTTATCACATACAAAATGTCCTTTTAATCCTTAATGGAAATGTATACTAAAAATAATCATATATTTCATGATTAATATAACAAAATATTTGAATTCCAAAACATAAATACTTTATTCCTCAAACATTATTCTTAAATCATTACTTATGCCTCATCAAATTATTCCTTAATAACTATTTCCTATAATATGATATAAGAATCATGTCATATGGTTCTTCAAACTAAATCTAACCATGCTTCATATTTTTAATGTAATAAATACTGGAAGAACATCATAAACCATTAACATGTCATTTTAGGTCACTTTATCTTAAGATGTATAACCAATACATTTACCACCTTTCTGATTATATTTATGATATTTCCACTTGGGAAATTTATTGTTATTATTCCCATACTTTCCAAATCTAAAACATTTAATGTGAACCACGTTCCTTCGAGTTATATTAGTTCACTAAAACCAAAAGGCATAGTGTGAACATAACATATCATAGCAGAAAACCACATTGTCATAAAATTAATTACATATATGATGTCTAAATCATGGAACCATTAATTATCTACGACACCCTAGGTTCATCTAAGGTAATTAATATAAAAATTATATTTTAATCCTTCATTACGAATCATGAATAATTTGTGAATTCCCAAAGCATATCCACCAAGAGTGTTAAACAAGGTGTTCCACAAGGCCCGTTGTTAGGTATCAAATTACCCTGAGTCGGGCTCAAAACATATTTTCAGAGTTGTGACCCCTAGGTACATATGTTCCTATAACGCCCTGACCCTAGATACCCAGAGTCGGTGCATTATTACATAACATTGTCATGATCACAAAGGATCAAGTCTCGAAAGACCGATTAGTTTAGTAGTCTTTGAAACACTAGATATATTCATAAGTCTTACATTACATCATAAGGTAAAAAAATGACAACAACATATTGTCTTCATATCCCCTCATACTGTCCCTGCAGGTCATTCATAAATTACTTCTTCATAATCCTGGGAAAAATAAAACATTGAAAGGGGTTAGCTCAGATGCTCTGTAAGGATAACATTATAGCAGAAGCTTTCATAGATAAGCATAAACACTTAAGGCAGTTTATAACTAAGACAAAAGCCTTTTAAACTTGAACTTCAGCATAAAATGGAAAAGATAAAATAAAATAATTCCATTTACTTACTCACAGGGACATTCTACTAGTCTAAAGATCACATGAAATATCAATAACCACTTTTATAATGATGGAATGCATAATTCTAGACTATCATAACCATATATCCGAGGCCTCGTGCCAAGACTACAAATAAGATTTTGCCAAGGCCTTGTGCCAAGAAAATAGTTTTTATCATGAGACCTACCGATGCATCGAGGAGCTATAGTGGGCTCCACCCGTCACTTATTAAGTCCAATGCATTTTTCATATGAACAGGTTTAAACATAACATAAACATTCATATTAAAACTAGCATACGAAATGTCAATACTTTAAGTACAAACCATGAATGGTATAAAAATAGCACATCCACAGTAAAACATAACACATTTGATACAATATGGAAGATTGTTTTGTATCACATTAACCTCAATCAAGAATAATGAAATATGTTGACATAGATGAAAATAATCATCAAAAATATTTGAGAGAAATATCCCCCTTTTTCTTGAAATCATTTTAAAAGTCACACTATTTGTCAAGAAGCCATTTAAAAATAGATTTTTGAATCAAAGTGTCCCATACCACTTTGGAACTTTTTAAAAGGAGTTTTAATTTTAAAACTATAATGTCCATATAAATAAATCCTTAAAACCATTTTAAAACATGGACATTAATGAGCAAGATTTAGATGAATAAGTCTTTAAAACATTTAAAAATGGTATTTTAGTTAGAGATTCTAACCAAAAGAGAGACACTTGAATAAAAATAATTGAGGTAATCAACACTTTGTAATATCATGAGAATAATGGGATTCATTATATACTATGTCAAAGTACATTATATACACCACATAAAAGTGATTTGGTGTATATCAACAAAGAAGACTCAATGGAAGGTAAATTGAGATGAAATCTCTCATAAAGGCCGTATCCTTAGGTTAAGGATAAATCAACGACATAGTTATGTGCGACAAATATAAATACACTAAATATGATTGTATATTCAGTGTAAATCAATCAAAGTATATTCACACATAATATTATAAAAACAACACCAATGAATTGGATGTTTAACTCAACAAATGGAGACTGAGTTAAAATTACCCTTATCAAATTCATATTGATGACTTCAGAAATTATCAATTGAGTGATTATGTGTATCAAAAGTATATCCACAGAAAAGAGGAGTGGAAATTATGACATAAGCAAATTAATAGTTATTCCATACATAATCTCGGAGTAAAATAATCAATGAAGTTTGCGTAAAGCCGAATAAATGGAAATTGAAATTTCAAATTCACTTATTGATTTGGTAATATACAAAACATACACCCATGAAAGAACGATAATACAATGATGATTTAAATATACATGAATTAAAGTATATTACACAATCAATACAAATATGGGTAGTACACACACCACATGTAATAAATAATTGGTGAACAATGGAATTCTCACGAAATTAAAAGTGAGATAAGAAACCCCTTACCTTGTACTTTTCCTTGGTTGGGGGTAGGTTAACCTCCTGTATAATGTTGAAATAATTTTTATTAAATTATTCATGAATCATATACATTAATATCATATCATATATGATCTTTTAACATTTCTTTGTTAATAATATCTTAGAATTATCGTCGTTTCGGATGTTAACTTACTCGTTTTCTTTTATATGTTTTGTTACATAAGCCATGTTTGTCATGGATAGGTTGTATATTATTAATATCCAGAATGATATAAAGTTCTTAAACATTATTTTTAAATCATCAAATGATAATTATACTTGAATGGATATGATGGAGAATGAATCTCATCGCGTTCGTGGAGACGGTAGTCCGTACGTACGCACGAGCGACAATATCATTCTTTTGATATTAAAAGAATATATAATTGGATGGTATATAATATATAAAGAATCATTATAATGTTATATTTATTATTCAAATGAGTTACACATCATTATTATACCCACCCAAATAATAATATATTGAATAATAATTACACCACGACGTGGAGACGGTAAGTCGTACGTACGCACGTATGGAGACATGTTATTCAAAGGGTGGATAGAATACTGAATATGGTTGTACCATATTTATAATAACATCACAGTATATATAAGACAGGGGAGTTATTATTTTAGAATGGTAATAACAAAGAAAGAAGAAGTGGAAGAAGAAAGGAACTTGAAAAGGGGTGGTAAAAAC
The DNA here is from genome assembly GCA_963277665.1 of Viscum album. Taxonomy (NCBI): domain Eukaryota; kingdom Viridiplantae; phylum Streptophyta; class Magnoliopsida; order Santalales; family Viscaceae; genus Viscum; species Viscum album. The sequence continues at coordinate 1,321,106,748 of OY728151.1, read as the reverse complement.
ATTAGCTCTTCTTCGGGTTCTTCCTTTTGATTTGATCAAAAGGGCTCTATAGGTTGGCTTTCTGATCAAAATAATGCCTCTAGGTTGTATTGAGGGAAGATGAGAGAGTATTAGGGCAGTGTTTTTCTGAACCAAAAGGCTTGGAGGTGTGAAGAAATGAGAAGGAGGAGTGCCCTTTTATAAGAGGGGTGAGGGGCACCTTTGGAAAAGCTAGAAATATTAATTTATAATAAATTCATATTCGGTTTCTAATGGCTCCAAAGTTGATTATTAAAAGGTTAAGGTGGGGATAGGTCTAAAACCATTCAACCAATAGAATTTAGACAGGTTTGGGTTTCTATATAAACCTTATCTTTTAGTTTTAACTCTTAGTTAATTAGTTTGACATTTTCCATGTCACTTTGTATTTTTATATTATATAGGTAATAAACATACTATATACATCCAAGAGACCCCCAAGTGGTACATTAATGATAAAAATATCATAATATAAGTCTCTTTTCCGAACCTAAGATTTTTATGAATTTAATATCAATTAATAATATAATATTTGTTTTTAAAACACCTTTATGTCAATTTTGACACTATTCAATAGTTGATTTTTGTGAAACTCATACCAGAATTATTACTTCCCAAAAAGTCAATTAAATCAATACTAATATGTCATATTATCCTAGAAAATTAGTTTAACTCATAAAAAGTCTCAAATTATATTTATTTGGGTATTTATAATATTAATTATTCTAATTTTTCACTATTATGGTAATTACTGCATCATAATTGTGTCATAAATAAATTAACTTATCTAAGGTCTAAAAATTATAAATAAACTATCATTATGTAGGAAATCTTATTATATTTATAATGAATATTTACAATTGAATTTATCTTATGTATAACCCTATATTAAAAATGGTTTAGTAAATAAACATTGATTTTAACTCTTTTAACTCTTCTTTGAATTAAATAATAATAAGTGTCCTAATCTAATCTAAGTGGAACTAAATGATAATATTTTATTCCTAAGGTTGTTTTTGGTCGAGATACACTTGTCCAATAGAATTAGGACATGTGTTAGGTTAATATTAATATCATTTTTACCCTTAATTACCCTATTTACTTTTAACCGTGGTAAATAAAAGTAAAAGGTTACTATTCACCAAAAATTATTTTCATCTCATTGAACCACATTTTACTTCTTGATATTAACCGTGTTCTTGGATTTTTGAAATTCCATTCAAAGAAGCGGTAAAATTACGTTTTATGAAAAAATCAATTTTTTTAACTACCACTTGGTAGTTTCACTATTCATCAAAAAATGATGTTTTTCAGAACAATGCCAAAATTTCATCCTAAGCTATAATTGATATTCCAAATTCAAAAATGATATCTATTTTACAAAATTCTAAACATATAAGTTGCATTAATTAATTTTATAATTAATTCCCGCTGTCAGAACAAATAGCGTGTTTTTAAGAAACAATATATATCAAAAGATTGGCAGTTGTTTACGTCCAATTTCAAAGTGAAATTAATTCTAATGAACACCATTGGGTAAAATGGTAAAAATATATTCTAATTATACTTTAAAACCACTCAATAATATAATTTATCACTATAAATTATTTTGATTTAAAAAAGTTGTTTTTAATTAAAATTTAGTAATTTTCACTATTCATCAAAATATAAGTGTTATCCGAAAAGTTCAAAAATTTCACCCTAGGATAAATTCGATATTCCGAATCCAAAAATGAAGTCCATCTTGAGAGATAGAATTTATAAAATTTCAAAAAGTAGGTATTACTATTCATAATGGATAGTTTGATTGGTTGTGGTGTTTTAGAATCTCGAAGTTGCGTAAAATGCATGCCATTGCATTATTCGAAGGGAAAATTGCCGTGGAATCTTGGGGTGTTACAGTTACAAAGCCACATATAATTGTAGTATCTAGATAGGGGCGTATTACTGGGAAACCACTCACCCTATCCTTTACCAAAATTCAAGAACATTTTCCTAAATGCTAACTCATCCCTATACTTTTCCTTAGAGACATCCCTATACATATCCTACGAAATATACCGAGGTATATCAATAATTTTTTATCTTCCTAGTTTCAAGAGGATTAATAAAACATTATATTGATACTCACTATAGCGACCAAGGCATAGCATACAACGATATTACATGAATTTATATGAATAATTAGTACATTATAAAAATTCCTTCCTAAAGAACATAATAGTTTAGTGTCTTTAGGGATAGGGAAAAAAATTCTATCCTGGTGAATGTTCGTCAATATCTACCATAAATATCTACATCTTTATTTCATTTACCAAAAACATTCATCATAACCTGGGGAAAGGAAACATAAGAAATGGGTGAGCTCAGCTGCTCAGTAAGAGTAAATTAAGGAAATGATTAAGCATAACGTGAAATAAATGGTATAGTTTTTTAGCCTAAAATGTAAACATCATACACTACATATTAGAGATCATAATAAAGATTTTAATTTCATAATACATATATCATAACATGATTAATATAATAATTCATGAAAGTATAACATAGTAATAACATATGGAATTTGCAGCATGCACAATTGTTTATAATGTTGTGAACATGCATAAGTATAAATAGGTTCATTCATTATGTTATGGAAATGGAAATCTTGGCCCCGCATCAACTTAGAGTAGGTCAATAAAAAACATTGTGAATGTGTAATCAGGTTCACACATAAATTTATGCACATTAAACCTGGACCATGCATAACTTTCTGAACATGTAATCAGGTTCACGCAAAGCGTTGTGAATATATAATCATGTTCACACATAAAATTATGGACATGCAACTAGTTTCATTAATAAAATTGTGCACATGTTATAAGGTTCACTCATAACATTTTAAATATTTAATCAAATTCATGCAAAAACTTATGGAAATTCAACTAGGTCCATGTATAACATTATGAACTTGTAATCGGGTTCACGCATAATATTTATACACATGATTCATCCATCATTACATAATTCATTAGAGGGATATATAGGTCCCACCCATCTCGTAGTGAAACAATCCATATATCTTCCAAAATATAATAAAAAATATTTCATATCATTACCCAAAAAAGATATTTGTTCTATAAGCATCAAATCATAACCCATGAAATGAAATGGGTATCATTATAATTTCATCACATCACAACCTATAGAAAAGATATCGTTTTCATAGTAACTTCATCAAATCCAACACTATGAAAATAATAATCTTTCAAAAGACTATAACCCATGAATGAGAAATGGGTGTCACAAGAATCATCGCATAAAAACAAAAACCATTCAAAAAAATAAAAATTAATCCTTTGGATTATTTCCTGTAAGGGAATGTGTAACATCAACAGATGTCATCTTAGAAGAAAAATAACTTAGAAGGACATTTTCAAAATATTTATTACGGAAAATATCCGTTCTTATTTTAAAATATCTCATTGAAACATAAAACCTTTTGGAATCCATATTCATTGAAAATACATTGATGAAAGAGAAATAAGGGTTGACAACATTTTGAAACCCATTTTACTTAAAAATTTATAAAATGAGTCTGGAAATGTTTTGAAACCATTTCATTGAAAAAATATTTTTAAATTTTTTTTTAAAAGTAGGCATTTAAACATTAAAATCACTCATCAAAGGATTGATGGCGGATAAATCCATGCATGTTGTATGAGGTAAAAAAGAACATTCCCTTTACATGGTAAAAAGGATAGAAAAAAACCGTGTTCGGAAAGCAATAAGAATGTTCCTTTAAAAACATTTAAAAATAAAAAAAGGGTAAAAATTGATTTTAATTGTCATTTGAGATTTTTTTAACATTCTTTGAAACCCTTTTTTGATAACATTGTTTTAAAGGAACTTAGATTTAAAATTGAAGAGAGGGTAAGGATGGGATTTCTTAAAAAAACCATTACTATATTAGGTACCAAATAGTGGACTTAATGGTACCAATATAAGAATAAATCATGAATACCAATATGATAATAAAATCATTAAATTATATTTATATATGGATCATCATATTTCATCAATGGAAGCATAAAAATAAAAATTCATTAAAGGTTATTAGATTGTCGCTGTAAATTTGTATAACTTGGTAATTTGTTATCATACTCTCTATATAAGAAAAGGAAATTTAATGAAACATAAAATATCAGGAATGAAATTAAATTCATTATATAAAAATTAAAATGGAATTATATAATACTCAAAATATAATTTTGGTGCATAACCAAACATGAGTCTCAATGAAGGAAAATTGAGACAAAGTTATATTACCAATTTAGTAACTTTTGAAACTTAAACCGCATAAAAGATGGATCATAAAATGGATATGTGAATATACCTAAATTTAATTATAATAAAAATAGAATAAAATAATGTTCATTACATAAAAATCACAAAAGAAAATATTGGCTAACATAGCATATATCTCACTGAAATAAAAAAGTGTGATGAAATGTTCATACCTTATAAATTGAATCTCGTCGTACTCTATCAAACCACCTGTATTAAAAAAAATAAAAATATTTTAAATATTTTAAATAAATAAATTATTAATTCTAGTACCAAATATTATTTTATTATGGCCTTATATTACCCACTATTTAACCATCCTATGTCAATGTTTCACTTCGTGTCATATTCGCTTTATTTTTCGCATATGTATTAATTGTTATATTGTTGGTCCTTATACTTATATCATGATTCCATAATGTAAACTATGATATTAAAATAATGTATATAAATTATATTTGTATTATAATAATGAATATAATATATAATTATGAAATATAATACACCATTCTTGGAGATGGTAGGCCGTGCGTACACATGAATGATATTTCTGTTTAATTGTCATGCTGAGAAAAAGAAAGTAAAATAAATATATATAAAAAATATGTATATATATATATTTCATTATTAAAGTAGATTTATTATATCACATATATCATATATATTAACTAAATCATTATTTAATTCATTCTATTTATTGTGTGAATGAATCACATCAGTTTGAGGGGGCGGTAGTCCACACTTCTTCAAATGAAATTATTGTTTTAACACAAAATGTAATGTAAAATGATATGTTTTGTAAAATGTATAAGGTGTTATAAATAAATAATAAATATAATGTATATAATATATATTTATTGAGTGTCCAACATAATTTCCACTACGATAGGTGATTAGTAAAATTGAACTGTAGTTGTTTAGTGAGGCAGTAGTCCTCCATACACATAAATTGTAAGTTGATTATCCATTAGATGGAGGTGTGTGTAATTATATATTTAAACCATAACATAAAAAAATTATATTATATTTAGGATTATTTTGCTGTTATATAGGCCTGGAAAAAAGAATGTGGAGGGGTGGTGAATGAAAATAAAATAAATTTCTTGAGAGAAGACGTTACCTTTTAATCTGGTAACTCCTATTGGTTTGTGCCAAAAGGCTTCCATGGACTGTCTTCTACACTGGGTATAGATTCTAGGAGGAAGTATATATTTTTGGGAAGTGGATCAGGAAAATATTGGCCAAACTTAAGAGGTTTGAGAGGTGTGTGGATGTGGGAGAGGTTGTTGCCTTTTATTGGGAAGGAAAAGAACTCACATGGAATTTTTGAAAACAAGTTAGGTGTACATATGTTCTTAGCTAAAAAATTCATACCAAACCATCCTAACTCAATGATGGAAGGTTTATGGACAAAATAGATCCATCTAATGGGTTTTTTTCATTTTTTAACAAAAAAGAAGTATTTTCACTATTCATCAAAAAATAACGTTTCTCATAAAAATCCCAGAAAATTACCCTATGATAATTTAAACATTATAAATTCAAAAATAATATTTTATCAAATTAACTATCTGAATGTTTCTAAAATTATTACTATTATTAAAACTGTTTTATTAAAAAAAATTATTTTTAGACATAAATGGTCTTTACCAAAAATCATATCTTTAATTATCAATATGTTTTATCTATATAAAACGACTATAAATAATATTTGAAAATTAGTTATTACTATTCATATAACTTAGTTTAATATCTATATTAGTATTATCTCATTTAAAAAATTATTACAATAAAATGATGTTTTGTAGAAACATTTGTCATGCATGTAACCTATACTAAGCTGGTGTTGCAGGTAAATGAAGAAAAGTCAATATTTTTTGTAGCTCAAGACAATTCAGTATTTTGTGTAGTGAAATCAACGTTGGTTCCATGTGAAATGAATTTATGACTTACTATTATATATATATATATATAGAACTATTTCTGGTATCATGTGAAATGTGAAATATCAAAAAATATATATTAATTTTAAAAAAATGATTTGCAACATTTTGGGGTGTCACAGTTACCCTAATAAGATCACAATTTTTTTAGGGGAAAATAACCTTTTTCACATTGAATTCATTTGTTCTTAAAAAGTTGTGAAAATTTAATGGAAAACATATTTATTAGAATGAATCTTGTAATTCTATAAAGGAAGCTTCATGGAAAAAAAGGCAAGTTTTCAAGAATCTGGGAAGAGTATATTTATCCATTTAATTTTTAAGAAAAAAATTATTTATAATATTTTATAAATTAGAAACATAACAGTGTATTTTTAAAAGAAATTCCATTGAGAGTGTCATGTAATTTACGTGAGCATTAATCTAATGAATCAATAATTTGTATCAGCTATAAATACACATAAAAAAGTGTAAATACAAGACAAGATAATAAAAACTAATCTAACACAAAATCATAGAGTGGAGAAACCAATGGCGTAAAATTTTAACCCACAAAATGGAATTTAGGTGAAGAATTACCTTACCTTTGGTATGAATGCATTCTGCACTTTCCCTTAATATCCTATATAATCAAATTTTATTCATAAATTACATAATTATTAAAATTTTCCATATATATTTTATTCCTAAAAATATTATTATGTCCTTTTATTTCATTTTGAAGTATTTATAATGATACATTTCACCATTCTAGGAGTGTTGGTTTCATGATTCCGTGTTTGGTAACTTGTGTATATTTATGGATGTTCTTGTCAAATGGGATTAGTACACGGGAAGTGTGATTATATGGTATTAATGAACCTATATAATTTAATATTGTCCCATATATCATTTTTTATTTTTGGCATAAGGATGACTCATTTTATAAAACATTAATGATAATTGTTCAATTTATAATGGTTGTTTTTCTACCAATCACAATCTAGTTTTTTTAATATTATGTATATATTTTAATTAAAAAATGTGTGAAAATATATAATATATATATTTAGGTCATTTTGAACCACTATAAGTAAATTTATAATTTCCATGAATGCGGTAAAGGGAAAGGAAAACTCATCATCTACAAAGATCGTGAATCGACATACCATTGACGATGTTTTCATTCATAAGAATACAAGGAGAAGAGAAATTTTTTAATGATTTATATTCCCTTAAAATCATGAAATTACACTCTATATATGATATTGGAGTTATCATGGATCCTCGTATAGGGTTGAGGACAAGGTATATGAATGAAATAATTTAAAAGAGAATGAGGATGAATTTTCTTCCTGAATGACATCACCTTAATAACATCTTTAAAGAACTTGGAATTGGTATTTTGGTGAGACTAGAAACACTAAAATGTGTCTAGGTATTATGAGAATAAAAATTGGCATATTATGGTTGATATATAATTCTCATGGTGGTGAAAATATGTGAAGAAATGTGTTCCCTTTTATAATTGACTTGAGGGGCATTTTAGGAATTTCATAAAATATTAAAATGTAATAAGGTTATTTTAGATCCAAAGACTTCTAAATGGAATATAAATAATAAATGATGAAATTTTTTACCATATAATATACTCTTTGGTATTATTTTACACTTTGTAAATTTAAAATAATTTAATACAATATTATAGTCATTCTCATTACTGTCAAATTTAATACTATTCATTATTATGACATTAAAAACATAAAAAAGTTTTAAATTCAAACAAAATATTTTATTATATCCTATACATGACTTATATGTCGATATAATTAATTAATTTGGTAAATTATCTCTATTTAACATTATTTTTATATTTTTAATATAATTTATTTAATTTTTCCATTAATTTAATAATTATTGTATCATCAATGTCCAATATTTTAAGAAATCTATTTTCATCCTAATAATTAAAATTAAATTTTCATGGAGAATATAAATATATTATATTTATGTAGGATATTAATATTATAATATATCTCCTATAAATGTATTTATTAAAAAAATTTAATAATTTAAAATCATATTGGGAACAATTTGACTTTTATTTAAATAAAATATTATAAGGGAATTTTTGTCAAACATATTGATTAAAAATGGTCATTAATTAAAAAAATGATTATTATGGTCGAAAATGACTCATAAATAAGGATTTAGGCAAATTTTTGGGACATTTAATGGTTCTTATAACCCTAATTAAAATCATATTATTAGTTTTTCATCTATTTTCACAAACACTGCGTCTGGGTTTCATAAGCCTTAAAGTAAGTTATTTCACATAGAAATAAAATTAAATTAATATCATAAAAATTCATTAATTTATTCCTAGATGATCATTTATATTCATTCATTGTGTATATCTACTCATATTCAGGTCATGAAAACTTATTTAATTAGTTAATGTTACTTTTTGTGCCTTCTGTAAGCATTGCATAAGTAATTGGATAATATTCCTGATATAATATTACAAAAAATAAATGAAAATAACCATCAATTAATTACATGAAAAAAAATTCACTAAAATACTTCTTATTGATCAATTATTTTTTATAAGACACCAAAATTTAGTTTTCCAACTCTCCACAAACACTATTTCAGCGCCAAAAATTAATTTCAAATTTATCATGAAATAAATTATAATTTACATGTTCTGAATTATTTTTGTGAGATATTTTTATAATAGTATCATGAATTAGTAATTACATAAATTTCATAAATTTTTATTATATAATTATATATTTTTTATATCATAAAATATACTGCATTTCATTAAAAAATAATATTTTTTACTATTCAATAAAAAATTGACTTCTTTAAAAAAAATTAATAACCTACCATAAACTAATTTTGGTATGATTATTTCAAAAATTATGTTCATTTAATAATATAAATTTTATAAAAATTCCAAAAATTTATTATAATATTCATTCACAATGATCAATGAAAATGATTTTTGATGAAAATGTATTTTAGATGATTTAAAAATGATTTTCCTAAGAAAATTATTGTATTATGATAATTTTTCCAAATTTTTATATTGAGTAGGATATATATATTTATTTTATAAATCATTTATTCATATACATACCTAAAAATTTAATAGTTATGTTATCATGATCACACTTGAAATAAAAATAATTAATATTATATCATGGTTTTAAACTCACAGATGTGTGCAACATAAGATATAAATGAAGATAAATTTAAAAGAGACATATTAAAAAATCTTGGGGTGATACATTATCCCCTCCATAAAAAAACTTATCGTTGAAATTTCAATAATTTCACCTCATAAAATGATTTCGGTAGTTCTTCATCATTTTTCCCATTGTTCCCACATCACCTCTTATATTAAAATATTTTTTACAATGTTCCTTTAAAATATGAGTCATCTAATTACTCAAAAAAATTTCTCCTGTTTATATAATCAGGATAAGATCTTCATAGTAAGATAAATAATTTTTTAATTCTACTTCCTAATGAGTGAGAACATGTGTTTGGTCTGATATGTACTTCATTAATAATGAGGTGTGTAACCCATGATGTTCTTTATAAAGGCTATATGGAATTTAAAAATGATATTCCACACCACTAATTATCTCCATAATTTCAAATGTTTTAATATACATGTGGCTCATTATCTCTTTCTATCTATATCCAATAACACCCTTCCCAGGAGACACCTTTAATAAAACATGATCTCCCACTTGAAACATCAAATATTTCCTTTAGTTATCAGCATATCTTTTTAGACTAAATTGAGCATATTTGAAATGGGTTTGAATAGTAATTAGTTTTTCTCAGTTTCCTTGATACATTTTGGGCCTACCAGTTTCCATTCAACAGTATCATCCAAACAAGATGGTTTATGACATCTATTTCCATATAACACTTCATATGTTTCCATTTAAACACTAAAATAGATACTATTTTTATAAAACATTCTACCAAATTTAAATAATGATTCCACAGACCATGAAAGTTAGGTGAGCAAGACCACAACATGTCATCTAAATTTTAGATAGTCCTATCTAACAACCCATCATTTTGAGGGACACAAGTAGTTCACAAATGAAGCTCGGAATCAAAATCCTTTTGAAGACAATACCATTATTATAATGTAATTTGTGGGTCATGATCAGACATAATTTAAATAGTTTCACAAAAATATCATACAAATTCATTAATATATACTCGTATAAGGTTTCCTAGTGGAAAAACCTCCCTTATAGTGCGGGAAATATGCATATTTGGTAACCTGATCAAAAATTACACATATTGTATCTTTTATTCCTACAGTATTTGTAATCCAGTGAAAAAATATATATTAATGTCACCCCATTTACATTTAGGAAGATGTTGAGGTTTCTTGAACAATCTATGATGTTTTCTTTTAGCCTTTATATGTTGAAAAACCTAATATCTTGACACATAGTTGTAAACATCCCACTTCATATTATCCCAAAAAAATGTTCCTTTAAATATCTATACATCTTATTAATATTAGGGTGTATAATGAAATTCAATCTATTATCATCATGAAATAATTAACTTTTTTCTCAGGTATTGAAGGAACACAAAGCGTCTTCCCAAATTTCCATATTACTTCTTCATATATGAAGATTACGAATTTCCTGTCATTTTAAGATTTAATTTTCTTTTGAAAATTCTAAACATAAAACCTAGAGCTTTTTATTTTTTCCAATAAATATGGTTTAGAAACCATTTAAAAAATGTGTAGATGTTTAACCTTCCTTAATAATTATCATATCCATATTTACTAGAACCATGAATAGAGAGTCTCTATCAATAATAATTTTGTTCAAAACCCCATGGCCCCTCCTACTCAATTAATCTACTACCTTATTTTCCTTCCCCATATGGTAGTGTATTGAACTACCATAATCCTTGTGTAGCTGGAGTCATCAACTTTTCCTCTTATTGAGTTCTTTATGTGATAAGATATATTTCAAACTCTTGTGATATATATATATATCTCAATTAATTTACAATAGAGATTGTGTATCTATATCTTTCAATAAAATATTATAACTACTATCTTAAATAATGAGTTGGATAGTTATGTTAAAGTGTTTTCAACTTCTTTAATGCACGGAAAATAACTCTATAATTATATATAAGGTCACGACTAAGTTCTTTATTTGATGCATCACTATAAATCACAAATCCCCCATTTATTGATGGTTGATTCAATAGTAGAACATTCTCCAATCTATTAGTAAATTCTACAAAACATTATTCAGATTACTTTTTTACAAATAAACTCTGCACCTTTACGAGTAATATTGGTTAATGAGTTAGTTAATATAGAAATTTTTATTAAAAAAATCACAGATAGTAACCTACCAACCCAATAAAACTACATACATCGATTATATTTGTTTGTATAGACTAATCTTTGACTACATTGGTCTTCAAGAGATCAACTAATATTTTATCCATGGAGATAATATGGCCTTGAAAATAAACTTTTTAGAGCTATAATTCACACATTAAAAATTTCCCATATAATAATTTTCTTCTATGAGTATCGTGTAAAATCCTCTAGTGGTTATGATTTTCATCATAGTTCTTTATCATACTAATATATCATCAATAAATACTATGAAAAAATAATAAATATATTTATTACATACTTTTTTCAGTTGGTCCATAAAAATAGAGTGCGAATTATTTAGTCCAAATGGAATTATTGTAAACTCTTACTGTTCAGACACTATTTAAAACACTATAATTGGAATATATTCCTTCTTAACATGAAATTTATGATATCCAAAATAAATATAAGTCATTAAAAACATTGATATCCATGAATTTGGTCAAACAAGTCATCATTGTGAGGTATATGATACTTATTCTTTATCATAATAGCATTGATTTCCCAATAATCAATGTATATCCTCAGAGATATAACTTTCTCATTAATGAGTAGTAAAAGGGCTCCCCATATTCAGACATAGGGGTGTATAAATTACTTAGTAATCAAATCCCTTATTTGTTCCTTTAATCCCACAAACTCTACAGTTTCTATTCTATAGGGAGTCTTCAATATAGGTCTTTCATTAGGGTATAATCAATGGAGAATGAAACATCCCACTCTAGTCGATGTCAAGTTAATTCCTTTATAAATACATCGATATATTCGTGTTCAATAGTTACATCCAAAATTTGATGATTAAATTTTTCATTAGTAGGTTTTATCGTCTCTTATTTTGTAATAATCTCATTTAGAAGAGCTACTATAGGTGGATCTATATATGAATTAGATGATGATGTCTACCCTCTAAAGATAAGAAATTACATATCATCATCATGAATGATAATTTCCTTCTCTTTTTAATAATTTTTTTTATTATGAATTCCACTCTATAACATGGATTGTATTAATATCAACCGTAGTTTTGATAATACATCCTCAAAGAGAGAATTTTTTTGGTTTATAATATGTACTTCCTACCACATATTTGTTTCATTATTGTTTATAAAATGAGTGTTTTTAAAAGAATTACTTGTTATATTGAATTTAAAATATCTATTTTTTATAGAAAACTGTGAAGATATAAAATAACGTGATGATCCAGAATCAAATAAATCTATAGATAAATTTTAGTAGATGATTAATGTACCATCCACCACATCTGTTTTACCCTCAAACACAGCTTGTAGGATTGTATATGTTTTGACTAGATCCCTTGTCCTTTTTGGATAAATATTTCATGATGTCTATAAAAGTAATGTGCATAATTTCCCATATTCTTATAGCTGAAGCATTGCACAATGTTGACTTCTTTCATTCCCTTACAATCATGAGCCTAGTTGGTTTTTTATGCACTTATAAAAACTCTCATTCCCAATAATAATGATCCCTTATGTGTCTTTCTAAATTTTTGCAATTTGGAAATTATATTCTTCCATTATTATGATTTTCCTTATTTCCTATTTCAGAGTACTCAAAATCTCTCTTCTTATATTGATTGCTTTCAAAGATATAATACATGGATACCTTTTTCTCTACCTTGATTTCACATGATATGATATCCTCTTTTGTTGATAATGTGTTTTATAGTAGTACCCTTTAGATAATTGTCTTAAGACCATCAATGAAATGGAAAATATCTCTCTTTGGATTATGTATGTAGTCTGCATCATGCCTTACTTACTATGTAATGTTGACTTCATATGTAATAATGTATTCAACCTCCATCTCTCTAAGAATCAAGAATTGTATCTCTATATCAACTCATTATTTGTGAGGGAATTTTTTTTCAAGTAAATTTCCTTAAAATCCTTTTATTCTATGTTTTATATTTCTTACTCCTCCTTTATGTTTTGAATTAATGACCACCATTGATCTGCACCTCCCAAGAGATGATAAATAGCCATGAAAACCTTCTCCCATTCATTACATCATACAAAGAGAAACATATTAACTAATGAACATAACTATTTTGCATCTACAAATAGATGTATAATCCCATTTAATGATGAATTTAGTTTTCACAAATGGTGATATAACATTGTTACAATGCCTTGTGGATCGGTTTACCCCATTGAAGTGAGGATACTACTCATAACCTAAGTTATTTCTCCCAGTATAGTTATAAGTTTTTTAACTCCTGTTGAATCTATATCCCCAAAATCATTATCCTATCTGTGAGGGAAATCCCTGCATTGATTACATTTAATGATATGGTTTTCATCCCTTCTAGGAGGAACGATTTCTATAAAATAGCATACACAATATTAAAGTACGAACTAGAATGTATACTTTTGAACGACTAAATCAATTAAAACATTAAAAATTTGTGTATTAATAATGTTAAAATCATATGATTGTTTACCTTGGTAATATTATCAAAGTTCAATATAGGGTTAAATTTTCCTAATCTTTGTTTTTTGAAATCTAGTTTCCAAAATTTCTGCTAAACATTCTCGGATACCATATATAAAGACCCCAAACCCAAAATCCCAGAGTTGGTGGTTACATTATTACATTAGTAATGTGTATAATAGATCACATACCAAATGACCAAACAATATAGTGGTTTCAGAATAATATATCCATATATAAATCTTACATTTCAACTTGACATAAAATACAGCATAATAACTCCATTGAAAACACATTTATTGTCCAATCTTATCCATGAATGTCAAACATAAAATATATCTTGGAATCCTATAGAATATAAAAGATAAAAAAGGTTATCTAATTTTATTATTATCGATAAGAATAAAGTGGAAGCTATCATAAATAATCACAAATAATAAGACAAGGTGAATAACTAAAAATACAAGGAATTAAAACAAAATAGTGATCATAATATGTAAAGAATTAATGATAATCAAATGATTCCATATAAATAATCAATGATAATGAAACATAAGAATGAGTGTTCTAATAATTTAGTAATCACTTGTATTGTTAATAACTAATCTGAAAATGAGGGAATGAATAATATAGGGTATCAAAAACATATCGTCAAAGATTTGACGAAGAAACCATACATAAATGGTTAAGATATCATCCAATACCAAAAAGAGTTTTTCTCTTGAGGCCTATCAATGCACTGAGGGGATATAGTTGGCTCAACCATAACATCATAAGTCCAATTAAATCCTCATATATAATGGCTGAAACATAATCAACATATATATTCTTATTGAAACTAACAAATTAAATTTTAAAACATTTTTATAATCATAAAATATCAAATTTAATATAGTGAATGGTATCAAAATAGTACATCCCAAGTCAAAAAGATCATAAAAAATTCAATGTAATATAGTAAATATATCATAAGAGAAAAACCTCAATGAATCATATAATTCATGGAAGGATGTTGATATAGACACCTTAATAAAATCACTAATATTTTTAGGAAAATAACATATTTCACTATGAAATCACTTATTCTTAAAAAGATGACCAATAATAATAGAAAATGTTTCTTCAGAAACAACCATGTAATATATTAAAATAATATTAAAATGAAATTAAATAATCGGGAATGTTGGAAAACTAATCCTGCAATATAAGTTAAAAACATTCTTTTTCTGTTATTTTGAAAAGAAACACATTAAATGTTATTTTTAAAAGGAAGTATCTTTAAAATATCGTATCATTGATTTGAGTGTTAATAAAGTGAATTAATTATCTATATCATCTATAAACATACATAATAACTAAAAATAAAAATAAGATAACAAAAATAAATTTCATATATAATCATATCACGATAGAATCAATGCAGTAGAAGTTTAACGCATAGCTTGGAAGTTGGGTTAGGAATTTTGTTACCTTAGGTTTGAATGTGTTTGGAATTTTTACATAACATTTTGGATAATCAAATTATATTGATTAATTAATTAATTAATAACATTTTAAACATATTTTTATTTATTAAAATTATATAAAGTTATTTAATAGCTTTTTTGATGAGTTCTAAATATTAATTTCACTATTCTGAGAGCCTTTGTTTCCTTATTCCGTGGTTGGTAACTTGTGTATATTTATGGATGTACTTCTCAAATGGGATTAGTACTACAAAAGTGATATTATTTTGTATTAACACACCTATATGAGTTAATATAATCCCATATATATTTTCTTATTCTGAAATGAGGATGATTCATTTGATAAAACATTAATGATAATTATTCAGTTTATTATGGTTTTTTTCTGACCTCCAAGAACTTGTTTTTTTATTATAGAAATATATTAATTCCATAGTGTGAGATCATAATATATATATATATATATATAAATTTGTGTCAATTTAGACAATAATAAGTTATTTTAAACATTCCATGAATATGGTAAAGGAAAAAAAGAAAACTCATCATCCAAGAAGGCAGTGAATCGACATACCATGGATGATTTTTTAGTTTTTAAGAATAAACTGATAAGAGAAAAGATTTTATTATGTAAATTAAATTAAAAAAATAAAATTTCAGTATATATATGATATCAGAGTCATCAGGAAACTTCGTATTGGGGTGGGGATAATGTATAACAGGGAACGATTTTAAAATAGAAGAAGGAGGAATTTTCCTCTTGAATATCATCTCATTAAGAACCTCCTTAAGTCCCTTGGAATTGGCCTTTTGGTGAGAATATAAAAACTAGAATATTTCTATGAATGATTATATTATAATTTGGAAGAGTATGGTAATCTATATGGATCAAGGTGGTGAAAATAAGTTAAGGAAGGAGTTCCCTTTTTTATCTAAGGTGAGAGGCATTTTTTGAATTTTGTAAATTATTAAAATATAATAAAGCTATTTTTTGGGATGAGAAATAAAATTTCCTATAAAGAATAGGGGATGAAATTTTGGAGCATATATTATCCAATTTGCTCTTATTTTAGGTTTTTATTATTTATTAATAAATTAATATAATATTATAATCATGAGAAATCATTATTATCATATTTTAAACTATTCATTAGTATGGCTTTAAAAAAACCATAAAGTTCAAAATACAAACAAAATATTTTATTATATCCTATAAATGAAATATATTTATAGATAATTCATGTATAATTTGGATTATATAAAATTATATTTTTTTAAATATTTTTAATATTATTTCTTTGATTTTTCCATTGATTAAATAATTATTGCATCATCGGTGTTCATGTATTTATAGTATTTATTTTATTCTAAAAATTAAAAATAAATTCCCTTGAAGAATATAAATAATTTATATTTAAAAAGGATAATTATATGTCAATATATCTTCTAGAAAACTATATATAAAAAAGTTATCTTAATTAAACAACCACAGTCTGAACAATTTGACTTTCTTTAAAATAAAATATTATAAGGTACTAATATTGGAAAAATTTTATTCCAAAAGGCACTAAATTTAAACTAAGGATGATTATGGAAAACAAATTAAAATTTATACAACTTTTTAGGTCATTTAATGGTTCATATAATTTTAGATAATATCATTTTATTAATTTTTCTTTTTCTTGAACATGCACTACGTTAGTGTTTCAAAAGCATTATTGGTAGTTATTTCATATAAAAAAATTATTAATTAATTAATATCATAAAAATAAATTAATCTATATAAATATAATATTTTTGATTCATTAATTATGTATATTTACTCGTATCCATTTCAAGGAAATTTATTTGATTTTTTAATTTTATTTTTCTTACCTTACGGAATAATAGCACAACCATTTGGATAATATTCATGTTCTAAAAATCAAAGCTATCGATAAAAATTGACATAAATACATTATATTTATTTAAAAATTCATTAAAATAATTATTATCACTCAATATTTTTCTATAACATACCTAATGTTTCTTTTCCAAAGTTGCACAATCACTACATCAGCGGTGAAAATGTTTTTCATATTTATCATGAAATAAATTATAATATACAAGTTATGAATTATTTCTGTAGAAAAAAATTTATTATAATATCATAAATCACTCATTAAATAATTTAAATAAATTTTTATGTCATAATTATTTATTTGTGATATCACAAAAGATACTTTATATTTTAATATTCACCAAAAATTTATCTTTTTTGGAAAATTATAAAAATCTCACCATACTCAAATTTTTGAATGATGATTTCAAAAATAATGTATATTTCATGAAACAAATTTTTTAAATGGATCTTGAAATTAATTATAATATTCATTAATAAATATAAATAAAAAACATTTTTTAAGAAAAGGTGTTTTGGAAATTTAAAATGGATTTACTAAAAAAATTATTACATTATGATTGTTTTCTAATATATTTATATTGGGTATGATCTATAACTTTATATCATATCAACTATTCCTATTCATACTCACTAGTTTAATGGATAGGTTATTAAATCCTCATTTTAAATAATAATTTTTAATATTATATCTTGGTTTTAAACTTGGTGTTCCCCTCAAGATAAGCCATCAAAGAAGTTATATTCAAAAGAGACAACCATAAAATCTTGTGGTGTTGCCCCATAATTTTCAAGAAATAATATAATTTTATCAAAGGATTCAGAATGTCCTAGCTAAAATTATACTATATGAGATATTGGGGAAAATCGGTAATGGAATCCTTCGAAATGTCCTCCAACATCCACATAGGGACATCTAGTGCTTTTATCAAACTACCAAAAACATGATTCCAAGACTTTGGCATATAAAACCCAAGAAATTTAGAAATACAATATATATGTAAACACTTAATCCTTCTCCACTAGAACTAAATCCTCTAGGAATGATATATATTTTTATATATCGAGATACACTATTAGATTTGAGGTATTAAACTAAAAATGAAAAATATTGTACACCATTAATATGGAAAATAATTTCTTTAAAATAACACTTGATATTTATCATCCTCCACCCATATTTCAAGAGAAAAAACGCATACCAGGTGAATATTACAACCCCCCCCCCCACACACACACACTTAGGATCTCCAAACATGGATTTATCAATTAGATACAAAAATTATGATTGTACGGTCATGTGATACAAACCACCCTTGTTAAGGACACCCTCTATATCAAGATAAAAGTAATAAGGCTACTCTCTCACCATTTATTCATCAATAGTCTCTTGGAATAAACCACTACAAGACAAATTTATCTCTGCATTGTTTAATACATTAACTTTCCTTCATGTATAAAATATCCCAAGGTTATATTATTGAATGGAATGTATCCAAATAACACTAACATAGAATCAAATATCATTGAGAAAATGTATAACTTATGATTTTTTTTGATCTGTAAAGACCATAAAGCATTCTATGATGTGGTGGAATTGTTATGATCATGGGGTCATAACATTAGGGGGACATAATAGAATATATCCCTTTGTTACATCTTGCAAAAATCTTGGTAAATATAAGAAGATTTATATGATACCTCAAATGTGACTCCTTCATTTGGAGAGAATAAAATAAGAGAACTGGATATCTTAATCATTATGTAATAAAATATTATTTCACAACGATCAATCCACATTAAGGCACATTATTTCATGGTTAGAACTATCAATATGGATTTAATCTGAGGGAATTTATACATTAACCTTCCATAATAACCTATACAAATAAGGATTATGAAAACCTTAGGTACATTATTATGAGACACCCAAGTAAGGACAACCTATATCTTTTAAGGTTTGACCAATACTCCCTACTATGAAACATCATTCGAGGGGGCATACACCTCGTGAGTTAAAATAATTCACATAGAAAACACAAAATAGATATCATGTCATTAAGTTACATTCATAATGGAACTCATATTCTCCCATGATTCTCCCTACGACCTCAAATGAATGATAATGTATATAGTGAAAAATAAAACCAATTAGTCTTACAACTCATGAAAAACTAAGTTCATCAACCCTATAACAATAGTTAATTCAATTATAATTGTGAACATGTTAATCACAAACTCAAAATTTCCATAAAAACATCTTAAATAAGCCTTCATGATATCCTCTTAATTCACCCTCTTCAAATGATATCCATATTACATATTTATCTTCAAAAGAACTAGATCCAATTAATTGATCAAATATATAATTTATCCTTGACTTCAACGTCACATATTTTAACCACTAGTAATTTATAAAATACTCATATAACAATCCTCCTTGAATAATAACCCAGAATCACCCCAATGTGAAACAATTGAATTAATTAAACCCTTATACAATATATCATCAATCTCAATCGAAAACATTAGTAATTGAGAGGGTGTCATTTAATAATAAATCATCAAAATTGAAAAAAATGTGTTGAAACTCTATATTGAACCTAATATCAGATCGATAGGGTAGTTCCATAACCTCATTACTTATTATATCTTGGAAATCCTAAAAAACTCAAAAGAACATTACTTATTATACTTCTCTCAATAATAACACCATCTCTGACTACTGAAAATACAATGGATCCACACAGTAGCCTCACATTTTATTCTCCTTCAAACTAATGAATATCATATGATAACTTCCCATATTAAATAAAACAATTATCCAATAGAATAAATTAAAAAACAAATTAATATAATAAAACTTATCCATTCCAATGAATAAATCATATGGTTGTGTGAAAAGAAATAAAATATTCCCCATCATCATTTGACAGCTCGAACACTGCCAATAAAAATAATTTTAGCCTCCAACTAGTTTACATAACAAAATTTTCATCAAAATAATCATTAACATAAGTCATAATTCTCATAATATGGTTATAATAACAAAGGACTGAAAGATATAGAATTAAATAGAACATATACCACAGTGTTAGGTAAACATATCATTCCTCACATGATCTCCTTTACTTCACAGACCTTGATGGTGACCACCTTCAAGCTTGTTCTAAACCTTATTTCCTTGATGACGAGTAATGTTACGAGGTTTTCCTCTTTGAAATTTATCTTCCATGTACCTCTAAATATCCTGATGTTATTTTTACTTCAAATATGGTCATGGAGAGACTATGTTTGAGGTCATATAGAAAATTGGCAACCTAATATATATTGGTCACAAAGAACTATCAAGCACTGAAACTACCATTAACAATGAACTCCAAAATAAAATAATGCCAGAATAGAACCCCCAATGGAAAAAAGGGAACATCTAAATCAAGGGAAAAGGGAACAAGAAGTAAGAGTATGACATTATATTTAATAGAACCTCTACTACCTAGATAAAAGATATCTTTCATCACAGGACCTACTCCTTAAATTTTTTGATTACATTCCTCTCAATAAGAACTGATATGTGAATAAAGATAACCAATCACCTCTACCTTCATCAATACATCAAGACATGTAAATGGAATAAATATGGAGACCTGTGACTTGATCTTTGGAAGAGATAAATCTAAATAATTTCATGTTCTAGCCTCTTCCTTAGGGAAAATATAAAGTGTAAAATGAAAAGATTGTTAAACTAGGCTATAATCTTAAGTATGTTCATGTTGTCATACCATATGGGTAGAAACACCTATTATCTCACCTCATTATATGTCAAAGAGAAAAAATCATCCTGGAACTACTTTTAAAAGTAATCTAATAAGACCACAGAGTCCTCATGATCACCAATAAATAAAAACAACCACAGATGAGTCACGCCTCTCAATTGACTGATCACTATTGGGATCCAATAAACCTTATGTGCAAGGATAATAGAAAAATAAAGTCCCATTATCCTATAAACACTACTCTATCTCACAATTTGAGATAGACCCCATATACTTCACCATGATCTGATTTTGATGTTCATGAAATTTCTTCCTCTAATAATTCTCTCACTACTACAAAAATAACATTTATCCACGAGGATAAAGCCATAGTCAGAGATGACCATGGATATAGAAATTGAATAGAAATCATATAGCCATAGGAATTATTTCCCATAGCTATACTGTTAGTGTAAAAATGGAAACTACCATGGGTATTTTCTTCCCATGTCTATAGCCAATAAAGTGAACCCTTATAGTCTAAAACATTGTTTTCCATATATACAATAAAATATTTTAAAATAAACTACCATAAAAATATTAGAGGCTTTCCATAGAAATTAAAATTTATGTTTATATCTTATTGGATGAAGTCTCTCCCCATATTTCAGGATACAATGGTTTGATTCCCTATTATGTTTTATTTTTTCTAACCATTATATATAATTATATATATATATATATTTGTATATAAATTTTAAAAAAATCATTCCAATAAGAGTGGTTTATGAACTCATACTGAAATTCAGAATCCAAATATTAAAACCCCGACTATCTATTTTGTTGAACTGTATATATAGCTTTATTTATTTGTATTATATAATACTTTGGTAGCCAAGATGAAAAGTATTTACCGTGATTTATTAAAGGTGACCGTTCAAAACATGGTAAAAATTAATTTTTAATTTACCTATATATAATGACATATATATATATATAAGGTTTTTAATAAATATATATCTATATATTTACAGAAAAAAAATTCAACATAGTGGGACGAATGATTGAGTAGAGTCAATTCTTGCATGATCTAGTCCTGCAATATTTTAATTTTTCAAAAAATCATATTTCTAATACTAGGTGACCATTGAAATATGATTTTCAGGTGTACTGGGATATAGTAATTGGATCTATGACTGTGTCTATAGCTATGTCATGGACAATTTCTCATGTAGATTATATTACAGACAAGTGAATGAGAAGGAATTTATCTATGATCCTTTCTCAAGGCTATAGAAAAAAATTTATTGTTATGGACATCATACCCATGAATGTAATGTCTGTGGTTATAGCCTATTTTAAAACTTATGTCTTACTCTAATATATAAAATATCATATGATCTTCTATTTATCCCTATTTCACATCTCCAATATGAACTACATGCAGATGGTTCCCACTAGAAAACTCAATAATGTGAAATAATGAAACTTTTAATCCTGAAAACATAGAATTCATTTAATTATATAATTGAATTTTTTTCATAACCACCGAAATTATAATATATGTTTATAAAATAAGGATACATGAACCAATCATGGGTTCCAACCATAAGATCGTCATTGAATTAGTTAAGATTCTTGATAAACATAATGTCCTTATACAAGATTATGGGGGGACATAAAATCAGGATTCCAAGTAAGTCCCCCTTACTAAATAATAAAAACTTATTTGATCATATTGTTTCCAAAACAAATTCATGTTACCCTCACTAGTACATAACCTAAAATCCCATTATATCTCTTAACCAAATATCAGATACCACTTTTTTAGGAATTTTCCCACCTAGAAACCCACCTTGACCAACAACGAAGGTTAGAGTTTTCACTAAATGCTACCTCCATAATGTTTGAAGTTAGTAACTATAATCAAATAAATAAAACACACATAATTGGTGGTGTTACTCACATAAATCCATGAACAAAAGGGAAATCCCACCGATAAACTCCATATAATAAATATAAAGTAATCCATAGTCATATAATGCTTGTAAATTTCATACAAAACAATTCTCTCCAAAACAAAGAAAATACTATAATAGAATCATATTGAAGTCACCATGCAAGAACCAATTATAACCACAAGCTAGTATGGTCCATCCCCGTCACTAATAACCTCCTATAAATTACTATATATATATATATATATATATATATATATATTTGTGTGGGTGGGTGACAATATTAGTATAATTAGTATGATCCACCACAAAACCTCTCAAGTTAATATTGAAAATGAATAATAATGGATTAGTTAATAAAAGAATGAATTAACTCATCACTTATATTAGGTAAACTACCACACAATATCACTAAGTCTCAGTCACTCAATATTTCATCCAATTATAATAGCTTAATATCAATAAAATATATCAAAAAGTACCCTACAAAAATTTCCCAACTGAACTACTCTCCCTCCATCCCCATATGTTTACATCATAGAAATCAATAACTTCCATAATCATGTAACCACCGAAAAAACCACATCACATCCACAACTACATATTTGTATCCAAATATCTCATACCACACCCACATGACACATCACATCATCTCAAAACCCCATCGCCATTTATGCACTTATTATAAATTTATAGTGGTGTGGTAACATGAACATGAAGGACATCAACCTCATTTCATCTTCCTTTCATATAATCCCCACCCATACCATGTCCACATAACATATATACCAATACTTCGAACCATTAGACCCTTTTCATCAAAACCTTAATCCATCTTAGGCAACACTATATCTAGAAGAGAAAATATGGAATGGGGAGTATTCATCCATCAATGTCTTCTGAAAAATAGATGTTAGTGAAGATATAAGGAAACAAGAATGATATAAGTGTAGAAAGGTTAAAAAACACTGTTAGTAGTGAATAAGAAATAAAAAAGGAATATACAATGGATATAATATCATGCACAAATTATAATAATGGTTAATTATTAAAATTGATACTACTATTATACATAACATACACTAATCATTCATTACCTATTTTCAAAAACTTCTTCCATATTTATACATATGAACCCCTCTATTACCACAAAACAACTACACCACAATATCATGATTCCATTTGATCACATAATTTCAAATTTTTGAGTTACCATTAAAGACCACATGACTTTAATTTATAGATAATCATTCTATAAACTAATTGGTTTCAAATCTATCCTAATATTCACCTATAATATTATTTATATATCTCATTTGACACATCTTTTATTATATTTTATCCATATTTAATTTGAATATTTTTTAATCCATTCAATCATTTATTTTACTCATCATCAACCCATATTTATGGGCTACTACAACATAGTCACATCATCAAGTCCTAACTTATATAATAACCACTACAATAACCAATTCCAAAATCCCAAACAAATAATAAAACCACAATTTCCACAACAACATCATTCCATCCTTCCCACATCAAGAATTCCAAATTAGAATCTATAATTAAGCATTATTATCCCTAGTTGTCACCACAACATGAACATCAAACCATCACCCTAAAATTGGCTATAAAAACTAACCAAAACCACACTAACTACAGCATGAATGAATTAACATATAGAAAACAAAATATAATAACAACATAAATACACATCAAACAGTGTTCTATTAGTCATAATTGGTTATTTGATAATTTTTTTATAAATATACAATTTTTGTAGAATTAAATATCTTTGATTTGATACCATATATTTATAATAATATTTTTAGGGTTGAAAAAATATCATTACGTATAAAAAAGGTATTTATATCAACACATATTAAAAATAAATATAACAATTTAATTTTAACAACATGGGACTCACATAGAACATTTGTTTAACATTCCTCCACATCAATTTTTATTATGATTTGTTATATTCATAAAAACAATTCAACCCATCTAGATAATTAAATAAAAATTATTTGAATATTGTAAAAATATATAAATAATAAAGTAAAAGTCATGAGTCACCTACCATAATTTATTCTTTAATGAAAAAAATCATAATAATGGAGAATAATCCAATGATCAACCGACACCAAACATATAGGGATCCATCACAACAAAAAATCACATCAAAATCATAGTAAAAAATTATACAGTAAATTAAAAAACTGATGTAACCCCACTTTAATCACCATTGAGAAGAGCATAAATGATAAGGGATGGATAAAAGAGGGAGAGAAGCATACCTCAAATCGTGAGATCTCAACCATGAAATGTTAAGAATCACAGGCCACCAAGGGATGAACAAGGAGTTCTCAAGACATTCTATAAGGTTATAAGGGTTTAATGGTCTTCATAGAAATAAAATAGAATTATATTAGGGGATTAAATCTATACTTTAATCTTGATAACATAATATTATGGTGGGACAATTGTAGACGCCGGAAAAGTCCGTTGTTCCCAAACGAAGCTCCGGATGCGGAAAGCGAGGTCATATTTGGAGTCAGAAGCACGTTTCGGAAGGCCCGGAGGCCTTGCGCAGAATTTTGGAGGCCCGCGCGCAAAGTTGAAGTGCGGCGCGCAATCCTCCCGGGATGCGCGCAATGCGCCGGTCCGGCGCGCAATTTTGCGCGCCCGCGGCTCGCGCGACTCCCTTGCGCGCCGGGGCCCCGATTCCGCGCCCGCGAAGGAAATTTCACGCTCGTGCCATGAATTGCGCGCCGGCGGCGAGATTCCGTGCCCGGGGTTGCCTATAAATAGAAGGCGATCCCCAACGTTTTGAAGGTTGCCAGAATTCGAAGGGTCGCTCGTGCGCGCAATCCCACCCCCTCCGCGCGCAATGCCGATCTTCAGGTAACCCCCTTTATTTCGCGCAAGCAAGCCTCGGGGTTCACCTTCGCGCGCAACCCCTTTGGCTCCTTTCCTTTGACCAACTCCTCACCCAAAGGCCGTCGCGCGCAAAAGAAGCCTCTTGCGCGCAATTTCCCCCCGGGGTGCGCGCAATCCAGCCCGATTGCGCGCACCCCCCCTTACTAAGTGGCCATTCGTTAAAGAATGGGCCGTTTCCCCCGTGCGCTATCGGAGGCCCGGTGCGTGAAATCTCCATCTTCCGCGCGCAAAGCGCTGGCCCAATTGTGCGCCAGCCCGCCCAATTGCGCGCCGACCCACGGTATTGCACGCCAAGCTTCTCTTTTGCGCGCAAAACCACCAGGGTCGCCCCCTTTGACCCCCTGAGGGTACCCGCCTGCGTGGCGCCCGATGATCTTCATCCCGGATGCCCGCACCGTGCGTTGTCTTCCCGTGCGGCCCTCCAGGCTCGCGCGAAGTGACACGGACCCATCGGCGGCACCATCTTCGTCCGCGCTGCAAGACATTAAACTGCCAAGCATCTTCGTCCTCAACACACGACGTTAAACTATACTTCGTCCGGCAAGACGTTAAACTGTCCGCATCACCCGATCCCGTGCCCCGCACGCAGGTTCCCCCCCCCCCCCCGGTTTGGATGTGGCCCCCACCCGCTCGTCTCTGCAGGGATGTCGGGATTTCCCCTCTTTAGGGATGATTTATTGGAGTGGCCTTCGCCCACGGGGGTAGGGTATTACAAACCCCTAGTTTCTTGTGGGGTACTGCACATGTGTATCTCCATTGTGCTTCCCCACTGTTGAAGCCAGTAGAGGGCGTGACAGGGATCGAGGTCTCTCACCTTCGGCCCAAGTCCCTCTCCAACTGAGCTTTGCCGCATATGGGCCTCCTTAGAGTGTAAGCCCCAAACACCAGCGTCCAGCATGACGTGAAACTGTGATCCACCTGGCCGTTCCATCCCCCTCTGTGCGAGGTGGTTCGGTTCAATCCTCCGCCCGGTAGCCTCGACCTCCTCGTGAGTTGGCTTGCCAACGTCCAGCATGACGTTAAACTGTATATCCGAACTACGCTGACATTGATCCGCGCTAACACGCGGTACGTAGGAAGCCCCTACGGGGTCCAAGCTCTTCACTCCATCATCCATCCTGATCCTTACCTAGGCCGCCACATCCCGGTGGGGTCAGGCCATTTCATTCCACTCCACTTCACTCGGGAATCTGCCCATGTGCTGGCCCCAGCATCGGAGGTTCCCCGCAAGGGGTTCTGTCATCTTATCCACTCCTCGTGTTGATCAGTCCGATGCCGTCCCCGCTGGACGTTAAACTCGCGGCATACCCCGTGTTAAACATGGGAAGCTGAGGAAAACCTCAGGTAACACAGTTCCCCGTACCCAGCGCGGGATGCCTCAGGCCATCACGCCTTCGAGAAGCCCTATTAGGGATGGAAGGCAGACATGCAGAGCCACAGTGTTAAGACACGCCCCCAACACCCGGAGCTACCCGGTCTCCTCACCGCGGGTTGCTGCCCCGACCAGACTCCTTGGAGCGTCCGGGCGGAAGCAGCGTAATTAACCGGTGTCCATGAAGATATGGCACCGGGAACGAGATTCACGAACATTCTTAAATCTATGAGGGAGACCCGGATTAGGCGACGAGTTCCGAGGAGACGTCCACGGAAGGAGGAGCCGACGTCCCATCATCCCGGTTTTGATCAAGGAGTAGACGTCCCTGAATAAGGGACGGATGCCGCCCGCCTTTGGAAAGTGGGACTGCGGGGCCACAAGTCGCGCTCCCATCCCCTCGGGTCGACGGGCGCACGCGCGAACGCGTCCTGGCGGAACAGTGTCGGAACAGAAGCCCGACGCACATCCGCACCGAAACAGAAAAATGGTGAACCCGACGTGAATCTCTTCTCCTCAATACGAAGACCGATGGCTTTCAGAGGTGTTGGAAGACCAGCATGTTGCACGGCCGAGCATTCAGCACTGGGGCACGAAACCCGCCAGGGCTGGGGAAGGGAAATCGGGCACTCCGTCTCACGACGTCGATGGCTTGGGTTCCCCCCCACAGAAGGCGTACTGGAACAAATGGTTGATTGTCGATTCCTTTTCTTGTCAGTGTTAAGGGGTTATTCTCCCTGTTTTCAGGAATCAGGTCACCCAATCCAGTGCCCGATCGCCGCCCGCCCACTGGCGCAGGGGTAGGGGAAACACCGACGCGGCTACTCCGCGCGGTCCCGCCCGTTCCACAGCCGTCCCAGCAGCCGCAACTGCGGGGCAACCACACCCTCTCTCCCCCTCAGAGGTCATCCATTGAAGGGTGATCAACAACTTGGTGCGGAGATATGAGGAAGAGGGAGTCATCCCCACCAGGGACATGGCTCGCCTAGACCTCGAGGAAGCTGCACCTCGCCACCAACGCCGCCCCCGAGGGCCGCGCAGGGAAGCACCACTGCCTACCTCGACGTCCAACCGCTTTGGGAGTTTATCCCCGGAACGCTCCGACAGCTCCTTCCCCTATGCGGATGAGGTGGAGGATGTCCAGGACCACCCTATCCGAGATTCGCTCCAGGGATCCGCGATAAGGGCTCCTGTCAGGCCACGTCGACACCGCCGCCAAACTTCTCAAGTCGAAGAACGGGCTCTCCACCTGCCAGCGCCGCTAATCCTGACTCGTCTGTCCCGACGCCAATGTCGGGCACGAGCAGAAGAGGATTCCCACCTTGGGGCCCTAGCAATAGCGGCTGCGTTGGCCCAAGCCACTGCTGGCTCCAGTCACCAGGCCCCTGCACATCCTGAGCAGGGGCACTTCTATGCCCGACCTGGATCGAGGCCCCGACCGCCCCAAAGGCAGGTTGGGTTGACTCTCCCGGTTGCTGGTACAGGCAATAGCCACCGCGGACCACCTCGCGGTAGCACTATTCACCAGTAGGGTCTACTCCGTGCGGCCGATCCAAGAGGCATGGGTGATCCCACCTTTCGATCCCGGCCCGGAGGCCTGCCCGGAATCATCTCTCCCCGCGTCCCCTTTGATATCTGTCCCGATGCTCCTCGCACCTTGGTTTCCAGTCCTCTTGGCCCCAACACCGGTGCCAGAGGACGCCAAGATAGAGATCAGCCATGCCCCGAAGAACCACCCAGGGGCAGGAAGGCGAGGAGTCGACGTCGAGGGAGGGATGTTAGGGAATTCCGGACAGAGATCCGACCGGTTCGTTTCTCTGATACAGTGGCGAAGTATGATTCGGCGACAGAGCCCTCCCCCCGATCCCGCCAGTCAAGGGCAGGGGTAGGAATGCGGCACGTCAGCCTCGTACTCCTCGAGAGCGAGATCGATGTGATCCCCGCTTCTCTCCTATGGTATATCCGGAGTAGCGAGGGCCTGGTAGACCCCCAAGGATCAAGCATGCGGTTGGTACCCGGCCCCTCCGGAAGCGCCTTCTGCCTCGATCAGAGAAGCCGGAGACTTTTTCTGGGGACCGACGGTCGAACCACGATCTAGTGCACCCTCGGCGAGCAATGACGCTACGGCAGGATGTCCGCCCGCCGGCCCGTCCTATCGTGATGTGGTAGCTGGGGCACCACCACCCTCAGAGGGCGGCCCGGGATATGGAGGCCAATCGGCCTGCTCGCTGTATTCACCGCCGGCCAGCCCGTCGGCCCGGCGGCCCGCCTCGGCACCACTGCCGGTTCCCCATCCATTCCTAGTCGTTGAAGAGGACCAAGAAGACCTGGGTCCCGAGTTTGAGTCGTGGAGCTTCTGGACCGTCCTTGCAGAGGGCCACTTCGCTGAGAAGTTTTGGCCAGTCGCAGGACTAGACTTTGATGCACTAGAATCACTCACCCCGGATGAGTTCGAATGCTTCCTCCAAACTCTCCGGGACACTCACTCTCGCCTTCACCGCCTACAAATGCCATATCTCGGGAGTCAAGCGCACCTGGAGGATATTGGTGAGCAGTGCCGTCAGATTGACCTGGCCACGCTCCCCGCGGTTCGGCACCCCGGGTCATTTGGGCACCACGAGGACCTCCAACAATGATGCGTTGAGTGTTTTCAAGTACTCCGCAAGGTTATCAAGGAAGCCACCCCCCATGTGTATATCTGTGGATGGGGGAAGTACGCTACCCTATGCTTCAGTGCGATTCGCCGACAGCCTGATTCACTGGGTGGCCCTGAGGGTACATCCCCAGGGACGGAAACGGTCAATATGGCCGACCTGTCGGGAGAGGGGAACGGCTTGGAACTTCTCGATGGGGGCTCTCCCCCCGAAGACAAGCCATTGTTGGATCCATCGGTGAGAGTTACTCTTCACCGGAGGAACCTCCTGGTTCTCCCCACGCCCACTGAAGCACTGACATTGAGCCGAAACGTCAGCAAAGGTAAAGAGCACGACGGGGCTATAAATCCCGCCGACCCATCTGCCTCCATGAAGAGGGCAGAGGAGGATCCCGAAAAGGCCACGCTACGTCAACAGCTCGCCGAGCAGAAGAAGATAGTTGACCAGCTCCTCGCTGAGCGCGCTGCAGAGCAGCGGCCTGACTACGGTGATCCTAGGCCAGGACAGTAGGGACAGGAACAACCACTCCTCAACGAGACTCTCCCGGGCAACCGTGATTATGCCGTGTTTACCGACAGGGGAGAGGCCATTGCCTATGGAAAAAGGGCGCGGTATGTTTCACCACACCCTCCCGAACGACGTGACTACCTGAGAGACCCCGCTCGGATTCCTCCCGCTGCCCCAAGGGCCGCTCCGCTCGCCATCCCACGAGCTGCCGAGTTCGACGACCCGATTGAAGGGTCATGCAATGCGCTCGTGGTTAGAGATCCTCTCCAGGACTGGAACCCATGTCCGAACGATCCGATGGCGGCACTCATCGCCCGCTTGGAAGCCTTGGAGACTCAGCAAGTGGCGATCCCACCGGACGGCAAGCCATACCCAGCATGGGTGGATGACATGCCGGCACCTCCGGGATTTGGGAACCCCACTTTCGCCCCCTTCAACGGGACTGGAGATCCGCCACAGCATTTGGCCCATTTCAACTAGAGGTGCGGACCTATGTTGGGAACTCCGGCGCAGTAGGAGGCCGCTAAGCTTCGCTGCTTTGTCCAGACACTGGAAGGGCCAGCATTTTTCTGGTACAGCCAGCTCCCCGTCGGGTCGATAACTAGCTGGGAGGACCTTCGTAGACAGTTCTTCTACCAGTTCAGTTCCAAGACCCGGAAGACGAGTATCGCAGACCTCTTCAAGTGCAAGCAAAGGCCTGATGAGCGAGTCGTGGATTTCGTCGCCCGATGGAAGGGTCTCACGTATTCCCTTGACATGCCATTGACTCAGGAGCAGTTGCTGACAATGTGCGTCGGGAATGTCAAGACCGAGCTGGTCCCTTCCTTGATCACTCAGAATTACCCCGGAGGGTTCAGGGACTTCTCATACAAAGCTCAATGTCTTGAGGAAGCCCTCCAACAGGCCAGTCAGGCACACCCGCTGCCTCCTATGATCCCTGCAAGGAGCGTCAGCAGGGCTGAGCCCGCTGCTGTTGCCCAGATAGAGGCCCCCAGGCCGTTGGAGCTACTGCCGGTGAGGCCAGATCCACAGCCTCACAGGAATCCGCCTCCACGGGCTCAGTTCCCGGCCCAGCAGCGGCAGCCCCAGAACCGGCCGACCCCTCCGCGTAATGTACCGCCACAACCCTGGTGAGATAATCAGGGTCCACCTCCTCGGCAGGCCCCTCCAGCCCCTCGTCAAGACCACGCTCCTAGGGCCCCGCGATACCTGACTTACTCATTTCACGAGGATCAGGTACTCGGTTATTTCCGGAGCGCCCTGGAGCAGAGGATTGTGCGACTGCCTGAGTGTTGGAAGCCAGAGGAGGCACATCTCACGGATAACCCCCACTACTGCCCTTACCATCGGGCCCTGGGGCACACCATCCGGCGGTGCTACGTGTTTAAGTATTAGCTCCAAGACCAGATTAACAACAATGTAATCAGGTTGGGCCCAGCTCCAGCACAAGTGGCGGGTGTGTTCGTGGGATCAGATGACGATAGTGGCGACGAGGACGAATGGCAGCTGGTCTCCGACCGCGGATCCCAGAAGTATAATAACTGGATGGCCTGCAAGACGATCATTCACGCCCATGGAATCATCCGTGCACGTTTGAATCAGCCTGATCCCCCAGAATCTGTGGGTGCTGCTTCGGCATCGTCGTCCCAGCCTGCCTCTTCCAAGAAGAGCAAACGGCGGCGGCACAAGAAGGAAGAGTGCACCCCGCCAGTTCCGCCACTATCCCGCACTCTCGGTTATTTCATGCCCCCGGAGATGGGGGTCCCTCCTCAGATCCGCCCGATTATGAATGATTCATCCGATGACAGTGTTGGGTATGCTTCGGTTAATACCGTCGAGCTGGTAAATCCCTTTTCGGTTCCCGACGTTGAAGAACATCAGGTGGACCTCCCTAATGTCCCCGGTCGTCGCCACCGTCGGAGGAACCGCAACAACAGGAGTCGCTGGGGCACAGCAGTTGGTACCTCCAGCTAGGCCGTGCACGCCACTGAGACTAGGCAGCAGGCTCAAAACCGAGCTCAGCACGCGCAGCCCCCCAGTCCGGGGATGACGGATTCGCCTCCGCCACTGTTTGTGGTGTGGGACCGGGAAAAACCGCCTCAACAGCGCCGCGACCAGCTCCGTCCTGCCACGAGTCCATCCCGGCCTCCTGGCCCCAGTACGGTGACCACTTCCCGGGCTGCAACCAGTGAACAACGAGATGCGCCAAGCACCAGTCGGCCGCCGGTCCAACCGGCAAGGCCCGTCATGCCTCCAACCGCAGAGCAACCTCCTGCAACCAGGGGCTCGCGCTTGGCAAGAAAGTATGATGTCCTGAAGCACTTGGCCGACATCCCAGCAAGGCTCACCATCCTTGAGGCTCTGCGCCTATCACCTGAGATGCGCGAGGCGCTCGCTGAAGCCCTGAAGATCCCCCTCCAGTTTGAGACGGAGGTTGCGGCTGCAGAGGCCTTTCACGCCGAAACGATTGAGGACGCCGAATGTGAGGAAGTTATCTCGTTCTCTGGTGAGGATGAAGACCCTCCTATATAGGGGCACATTCGTCCGCTGTATGTTACTGGCCAGTTCAATGGTCTTGAAGTCCGGCGTTGTCTTGTCGACACGGGGTCCGGGATTAACCTGATTCCAACTCGGACGCTCCGTAGATTGGGGTTGTCTGGGGATGACTTGATTCCCTCCGACCTCAGGATCCAGGGGTACGACCGCACCGAGCAAACTCCGGTCGGCAAGATATGTTTGAAGACCCTATTCGGTGACCTGGTTGCCAACACCGAATTCATGGTAGTCTCTCAGGACACTGCGTACAACGCATTGATGGGAAGGCCATGGCTCCACCTTCATGCGGCGGTTCCCTCGTCATACCACCAATGCCTTAAATACTCCCTCAATGGTCGAGTAGGTGTGCTTCAGGGAGATGCCTCTCCTTTTGCCTCATGTGAAGCCCGCTATCTGGACGCGGACTATTACAAGAGAAAGGATAAGCAGATCCTGACAGGTGAGGTTGAGCCTGTCGCTGTTGCAAGTGATCCCTGGGCAAGTTTGGATGACGCTTACATCCTCCCGATCCATCGGTTGGACATAGCCATGGTCTCGATGGCCTGTGAGTCTCCTGATGAGATGACCGCGACCGCCCATGCCAGCACCAGCGGCCCAACAGGATCTAGTATCCCCAATGCAGTTTCCAACGCAGTCTCTCCTATGGACGATCCCCCCCCCCCCAAGTGGAGAGGACATGGAAGATGCACCCCCAGCCTTTGAGGAGGGCGTCTCCTCCACGGTCGATGAGTTAGTATAGGTGAACCTTGGAACCGAGGCAGATCCAAGACCCACATTGGTCAGTGCCGCCATGCCCTCTGAGGAGCGGCAGCAGTACGTGGACTTTCTCAGACAGCACCGTGATGTGTTCGCTTGGGGCTATGACAAGATGTCGGGGCTAGATCCTCAGGTAGTCGTCCACCGCCTTGGTCTCCCGGCGAACCATCGCGGGTTCAAGCAGCCTCCCAGGAAGATGCACCCATTCCACGGTGCCATGGTTGAGGCCGAAGTTGACAAGCTTATCAAAGCCAACCTCGTGAGGGAAGTTCAGTACCCCATATTGCTGGCCAACATTGTGTCGGTCAGGAAGAAGAACGGGCAGATTAGAGTCTATATCGACTTCCGCGATCTCAACCGCCACTGTCCGAAGGATGATTTTCCCCTTCCTGTGACAGAACTGTTGATTGACTCCACGGCAGGGTTCCAAGCCCTCTCCTTCATGGATGGATACTCCGGATACAACCAAATCCGGATGGCCCCTGAGGATGAGGAGTTCACTGCCTTCAGGGCCCCCAAGGTATCTTTTGTTACCAGGTCATGCCCTTCGGCCTGAAGAATGAAGGTGCCACCTATCAACGGGCGATGCACCACATATTCAAGCCAATCCTCGGCACACTGGTGGAATGCTACGTCGACAACTTGGTGGTCAAATCGCGCCAACGTCAGGACCATCTCAAAGATCTTTAGAAAGTGTTCGGCTTCCTCCGGTCTTGCTGCCTGAAGATGAACCCGTTGAAGTGTGCCTTCGGGGTAACCTCTGGGAAGTTTCGTGGCTTTGTGGTAAGATACCGGGGTATTGAGATCGACCCAGAGAAGATCAGGGTGATTAGACAGATTCCTCCCCCAGGAAACATCCGGGAACTGCAAGGGTTCCAAGGCCACTTAGCCTATATACGCCGATTCATTGCGAATCTGGCCAGCAAGTGTAAGCCCTTTTCTCATCTCATGAAGAAAGGTGCCACCTATTTATGGGATAAGGAGTGTCAGACCGCTTTCGAGGAAATCAAGCAGTACTTGCTTCAACCTCCGGTTCTGATGCCGCCTGTATCCGTGAAGCCGCTGGTCCTTTATGTGACCGCCCTGGAACGGTCCCTTGGTGCCCTTCTCGCCCAGAAGAACAACGAGGGAACAAAGAATAGCCTCTATTACCTCAGTCGCATGCTCCTCGATGCAGAAGTTAGGTATTCCCCCATCGAGAAGAGCTGCCTGGCGCTCGTATTTGCCATACAGAAATTACAGCACTACCTGAAGCACCATGAGGTACAGTTGGTTTCTCGGGTAGACCCGTTGAAATATATCCTGAGCCGGCCTATGTTGACTGGCCGTCTAGCGCGGTGGGCTGTGATTCTCCAGTAGTTCGACATCAGGTATGTGTCTCAGAAGGCCATCAAAGGGCAAGCATTGGCGGACTTTCTGGCTGCTCACCCGACCTCCGCGGATCAGCCGCTGGATCTAGGCTTTCCTGATGAGGCCGTCCTCTCGGTCGACCGTGCCAATCCATGGTGGCAGATGCACTTTGACGGTGCCTCCCGGAGCCCCACCGGTAGAAGACTCGATAATCCTAAGCTCAATAGAGTGGGCTTGGGTATCGTCTTCATTACCCCGGAGCAAGCTGTGCTGCCATACTCTTTCCTGTTGTCAGAGGGCTGTACCAACAATGAGGCGGAATACCATGCCCTCGTCACTGGCCTCGAGTTAGCTCTCGAGATCGACGTGCCCCATATGTGTGTGAAAGGGGACTCCGAGCTGGTCATTAGGCAGATCAATGGCGACTATGTTGTCAGGAAGCTGGAACTTGTGCCATTGCTGGAGTGCACCCTCCTTCTGATGGCCCAGTTCCCTTCTCGGCCAGAAATTGTCCATATTCCCCGGTCGCAGAACGGTCGAGCAGATGCTTTGGCCAGCCTTGCTGCGTCACTCGCAGAGCCTGAATAGGACAACCTGATCATCCGCGTGACGCACCGCAGGCTCATCGCTCCCGTTATCCCGGAGGGAGATCTCGGCCCGTCGGTAAGTAATCTCACCACGGTTGCCCCTGTGCCCGGAGCCCCGAGTACCACGGATATGGCAGTCGAACCAGCCCCTGATTGGAGGATTTCCCTGGTTGAGTACCTCCAACATGGCATTCTCCCGTCAGATCAGGCCGAGCGCGAGCGAGTTCGACGCCGCGCATCGCAGTTTGTCCTCCAGAGCAGTCCCGGCCTGGAGCAGATCCTCTATAGACGCGGATTTTATGGTGTTCTCCTCCGTTGCCTTCAGGGAGTTGAGATCCCACGAGTCATGCAAGAGGTTCATGCTGGTTCATGTGGTGCCCATCAGACTGGGCCGAAGCTGTCCCACCAGATTCGGAGGTTGGGATACTTCTGCCCCTCCATGATCCATGACTGCATCGAGTATGCCAGGAAGTGCCATGCGTGCCAGGTTCATGCGAACTTTGTGCATCGGCCGCTGGAGCCTCTCCATACCACCAGGTATTCTTGGCCCTTTGCAGTCTGGGGGCTGGACGTTGTGGGACCTTACCTGCCGGCGACAGCTCGCCAGTGCCGGTTCATTCTGACCGCCACGGACTTCTTCTCCAAATGGGCAGAGGCGATTCCGCTCAGAGAGGTCAAATCCTATTCTATCGCTGACTTTGTGACCTCCAACATCATTTATTGATTTGGAGTGCCTCACGCTATCCTCACGGATAACGGAGCCAATTTCCGAGCAGCCGAGTTGAAGAAGTTGTACGCCAAGTACAACATTCGCTCGAACCATATATCTCGCTATCATGCGCATGCGAATGGACAGACTGAGGCGTTTAACAAAACCCTCTCTAACATTCTGCAAAAGATGGTTGGTCAGAACAAGAAGAGTTGGCCGGACAAGCTCCCCAACGCCCTCTGGGCTTATCGGACGACGACTCGCAATTCCACCCAGAAGACCCTTTATTCCCTGGTGTATGGAGCTGAGGCCGTCCTGCCCATCGAGATCCAGTTACCGTCCTTGCGCACTGCGGTCTACGACCAGCAAGCGCTGGACAAAGCTGCTGAAGCCCGTCTAGTCGATTTGGAAGCACTGGATGAGAATAGGCTTCACACTTTGCACAACTTGGAGAGGCATCAAAGCAGAATGGCTCGAGCTTTCAATAAGAAGGTTCGCCTCCGCTCCTTCCTGCAGGGTGACCTAGTACTGGCCCTAAGAGAACCAATGATCCCCGGAAGGAAGCCTCCCAAGTTGGAGCCCAAGTGGGAGGGACCTTTTGTCATCCACAAGGTCTATCCCAATGGCGCGTACTCCCTAGGGACTATGGATGGTGAGTGTGTCACTCCTCCCACCAACGCTAGGTTCCTCAAGCAGTACTTTGCTTAAGCGTCCATCGTCCCGCATGACGTTAAACTTCACTTCGTCCCCCATGACGTTAAACTGCACTTCGTCCCGCATGACGTTAAACTGCACTTCGTCCCGCATGACGTTAAACTGCACTTTGTCTCGCATGACGTTAAACTGCACATCGTCCCGCATGAAGTTAAACTGCACATCGTCCCGCATGACGTTAAACTGCACTTTGTCCCACATGACGTTAAACTGCACTTCGTCCCGCATGACGCTAAACTGCACCACGTCTGAGCTACAAGACGTTAAACTGTTCAGCATTCGTCCTGCATGACGCTAAACTGCACCTCAAGAACTACGTGCAGCTTGATTCCCATCCTTATGGGATACATAGGACCGCCTGAACATTCATGTTTCTGGCCCACCCCATCCTTCGGGATTTCCATCCCATCTCGGGCCCTTGGCCCAAGTGCCTCTGGGTATGCGGCGTATGGTGTGAACGCGGGGCTATGCCCTCATTCACGTCGGTTTGCTCGCCACGCTGTATGCCCCCCACGTTTGGGGATGCCTTCCGCTCCCCCCTTTCTTTTTTCGTCCTGCATAACGTTAAACTGCACTTCAATAACTACGTGCGGCTTGATTCCCATCCTTATGGGATACGTAGGACCGCCTGAACATTCATGTTTCAGGCCCAGCCCCATTTCCCGGGAATCTCTATCCCGCGTTGGGCCTCTGGCCCAAGTTCCCCTCCTTTTTGTACGAGGCGTATGGCGTGAGCGGGGGATTATGTCCTCATTCACGTCGGTCTACTGGCCGCGCCGTACGCCTCCCCCGTGTGGGGGACTACCTCACACCCCTCATCGTCCTGCATGACGTTAAACTGCCTCTCAAGAACTACGTACGGCTTGATTCCCATCCTTATGGGATACGTAGGACCGCCTGGACGTTTGTGTTTCAGGTCCAGCCCCGTCTTTTGGTTGCTCTCAGGGGGAGTCCTCCGACCCTTTCCGGTGATCTGTTAACATGTTTTGGGTACTCCGGTCTATGACCTGTAGTGTCGGATTCAATCCCGACAAATCCTGTGTTACTTGTCAGGCCTCGCGCTTCCTCTTTTTCGAGCCTTCACTCAAAGGGATCCTCGTTAGCGGTTTGGATACGATGCCTCAGTGCTCTCCTACCGCTCCGGGTCGATTTACCAGCGGGTCCTGGGCCGCAAATCGATATGAATCCTGCGCTTGAGCGGTTGATGCTCGTTTTCTTTCCTCATCCTAGACTGACGCGATCGGATGTTGTGTTGCGAATATGGTCAGTGACATCCTTGATCTCCATGTCGGCTCTTTCAGGCTCTGAAAATTGGTTGCGCAGTCCTCATCAAACTCCGCCTCTATGCGTTGTAGTGGAATCTCGACACTCTCTCTCTTCATACTGACCTTCAGTACACCTCTACACGTTAGGCAGGCCAACCAGGGTAATGGTGTCTTTCGAGGCTCCCACGATCTGAGCACCAAGGATATATGCTGATGTCCTCCCTAAGGGCCATGTGTAGCTAGACCCTCGTCCCCATGAGGAGGAAGGAGTCTCCCGAACAATCGCGTTCTGGGCCCAGCATAGCTGGAGGCTAGCATCTCTGCCCCTCGGGTGATAGACATATGCAGGCCCCTATCCCAGGATCCTTCTCCTGGAATTGTGCGTGACCGCAGGGCTGGGATGTGTCCCCACCTCCGCTGGGTCCGCCGTATCGCAATAAGTGGATTCCTCCATGGTCCGAACCACACGACCTTAAACTGTGTTGCCTGGTCTTACCACACGACCGTAAACTGTGATCGTCTTGGCTGCCCGACGAGAAACGGCACTGCATCGTGATGTTCTCCTCAGGGGACACTCACGTTGGGCGCTGGTTAATAACCACTCCATTTATCAATGCCTTTCATGGCTTTATTATTGTGGCAACTCCAGGGATTTTTTAATCATAGGCATGTCGCTGCACAAAGAAAAACCATCCACCTTTAAGGACAAACAAGAAATATCAAATACCGCTTCTTCTGGGTGCGAGGGCCAGACCCGCACCCCTCCCCGCGCTGGTGCCCGATTGTGTTGTGCCACACTTCAAGAACTACGTGTGGCTTGATTCCCATCCTTATGGGATACGTAGGAACGCCCGAATGTTTGAAACTTCGGGTCTAGCCCCCCACCTCTTAGGGATTCCCCCTTCTCTTGGGAATCCGCCGCCTTCGGGTCACCCTCGAGGCGTGTCCCTCGACCCCTTGCAGTGGTCCACCGGTGTCAAGAGTACTCTGGTCTATTTCCAGGAGGGTCAGGTTCAGCTTGGTCAGGTTCCTTCCACTTTTCAGGCTTCGTGCTCCCCTTCATTCGGACCCATCGCCTACGCCCTGGGTGGAACCCCCGTGAGCGGTCTGGATACAATGCCTCAGTGCTCTCCCACCGATCCGGGCTGGTGCCCCCAAGGGCCTTGGGCAGCGAATCGATATGAATCCTGCGCTTGAGCGGTTGATGCTCATTTTCTGCCTCATTCCATCAACGGTCAGTGCGATATTGATGCTGCTTTTCCGCCACGGTCGGCAGTACTCCCATATCGTTACGTCGGTGCCCCCAGTCCTTGAGTGAATAGCCGCATGATTCGTATTACGTTTTCCACCTCCCACTCTGACCAGGCGAAACCTCGACACTCTTGACACTATCCCTCAGTGCATCTTCGCATATCCAAGGGATAGGACCACGATGTGGCGTACTTTGAGGTTCTTATGGTCCGAGCTCTAAGACCTTAAACTAAGATCTGCCCCTATGGTCCGAGCTCTACGACCATAAACTAAGATCTCCCTAAACGGGGTTCTACGTCCCGCATGACATTAAAACTGCACTCTCAGAACTACGTGTGGCTTGATCTCCAGCCTGATGGAGTACGTAGGAACGCCCGGGCATCTCGACTCGGGTCCAGCCTCAGGGATCGCTAAGTCCCGCCCCTCCTCGTTGCCGGCCGTCTGGCCTGGCTTCTGGTAGAGTGGTGCGGTTGTGATATTATCCCCGATTCCGCTCGGGATGCCCCATTGCAATGATGGGAAGCGACAGTTTCCTCGTCAAAGAGGTTCTGTCTGAGAATTTAGGTGATTCACAGCCAGATCGATGCATCCGCCTAATACGCTTTCCCCACGGTGGCGCAATTTTGGGAGTGTTAGATTCTGTCCGAGAAAATCATCACTTCGCCCCATGCTTCGCATGCTCTTTTGATCTAGATTTCCACCCTTGTGTCTGAAGGAACCCCCAAAGTGGTATTGATGTGACATGTGATCCGCCTCCTGCAACATGAATGATGACCTTCGGTCCGTCTATTGTAGTAGTATGGTCGATTGATCCATTGTCCGCTTGTCGTCTTGGGCATTTCCTGGAAGACCGACCGTCGTGGATTTCTGAATTCGGGACACGCGATTCACCCTTTCTCATTTCCCTATGTTCGGATAAAATCTCAACGCCCCTAGCGTTGTCCCGCTCGTGTGTCGGGACAAGCTGGGGGGATGGTACATTGATTACGTCTGAGGTCTCCTTTCCTAGGAATTACCTCCCTCTTTTCCTTAGAAATCCAGGCCTAATTGTGGATGCCTGAAGCTTGGTTAACGCTCTCGCAAGACAATGAATTGTGGTTGATCACGTTAAGCCAAAAGATGCAGATAAATATGTTGATTCATACAAATGGATTGAAGTATTGAGTAGCGGAAGAAAAATGTTCTGAGAATGGAAAAAACAAATCCCCTAGGGATTAGCGTGCTGAATGAGTCTTTCCAACGCCCCTACCCTTTGGCTGGCGGCCTCCAGAGCTGCTTCTCGCTCTCTGCATGCCCTCTCTTCGTCGGCGGTCGCAGCACGCAGCTCGCCGATCCTGGCCTGTGCACGCTCCCGCTCGACTTGAAGTGTGACCATCTGGTGGCCCGCCTCCGTCAGCTGTGCCTGGGCGTCATCCAGCTGGGCCGTCAATTGCTCCACAAGCTCAGTGCACGCTACGACGAAGGCCTCCTTCTCTACCGCCTACCCTTCAAGGCGCCGGACATCCTGCTCCGCCACGAGGAGCGCCCGCGTGTTCTACGACATGTCCCGACATTGTGCGACGTTAGCACGCCGGCGGCTCTCGCGCATCTTTTCGGCCATGAAATCACGGACCGTCAGATGGAGGTGTCGAGCATCAGCTCCCCCAGCACACAGGAAGCGCAGCCTGGTTTGAAGCGATCCCATGCGCCCCAGCCACTCCAATGAGGGTCGCTTGAGGAAGCGCTGGATGCACTTCCACCCCCTGCGGCGCGTTATCCGGCTCTCCTCGACCGCCTCCGTGTCCGAGTCGTCCATCTCCTCGGGGTCGGCAGACCGGTAGGCAGGGAAGTCAGCCAGCAGGTCTGCTGTAGGGTCCGCCCCTGGGATGTCCTCACAGGGGATAGGTTCCCCAACATCTGGGCGACCTTCTTCTCTCGCCCCAGCGGTGTTGGCACCCTCGTCAGCCCCCGACCTCTCTCCGATGGCAGCACCGCCGGCGTCCGCTGCCCCCTGATCAGCAGTTGGTGGGGCCGGCTCGGTGTGAGAAGTCTGTTCCGGAGCAGGGGGCATGTCTGCCACCGGTCCACTCGTGGATGGCCCAGGTTCGGCAGCCCGACGAGCCTCCAGTATTGAGATCACTGCGCAGGGCATGCCGCGGTTAGTCACGGATCGTCAACGGATAGCACCAACAGTAAAGTAAGAAGACTTACGGGAATCCAGAGCGTCATCTTCCGCTGTCCTGGCCGCCGCAGGAGCAATTGCAGCAGGGGACCCTTCAGCGCTTGTCAATTCAATGATGGGTGTCTGGCCCCCGCCCTGTCCTGCTGGCGCCTCTCCTACTCCTACTGAGGATGCCTGACCAACATCCGTGCACTCCTGAGGAAGGTGAAGAAATGGGTTAGAAGCTGCACAAAAGAATGGATGAAGCAGGTTGAGTAGGGATAGAAGCGGACCTCGAGGAGCTCAGTGATATCAATATTGCCAGAGCCGGCCACCTCGCCGCTCTCCCGTGGGCTCCCCGGATGGGACCTTCCCTCAGAGCATTCATCCTCCCCCGTCTCCTCCTCTTCCTCGGAGTCGTCATTACTATCATCTTCCTCCGGCGGCATCTGTTCTGGAGCAGGCTCTAGACCGAGCATCACCTTCACCAGAAGGGACGGCTCCCCACGCTGACCACGTTGGCGTGCATACTCGTCCATGGTCGTCAGATACGCATACCGCCGGTGGAAGTTCACCCTGTCGGCGACCTGAAGGCTCTCGACCTCTGGCAGATGGATTCCTTCTCTGGTTATCTTCTGCCAGATGGTTTCGGTCCCCAGCGACTGCCGCAGGGTCATCCAGGCCGACCACAGCGCTGGGAAGACTGCATCGTGGGAGGGTTCGAGTAGACGCCTTATCTGCTTCCCGGGCCGCTCCCCGACCACCGCATGTGCCCCCTCTCTGGGCGCTGAAGTCGTGGCGGCAGCCTGCGATGTGCCCGCCGCCGAAGTCCCTGCCCGCGCCGGCTCTGCTGCTTGGCGCACCTCCGTTCTCCCCCGCGTAACGGCGCCTCGCCTCCTTCTTTGACGCCCAGTCTCCGCACGGGTGACCTCGAGCCGCCGAACTGGCTTCTGTAGAAGCCCCTCGGGGTTCGTGATGGCCCAGTGTTCGGCGTACTCGGTTGCCAAGCCTGCGTCAACCCCGGTAGGAGGGAGAGTGATGACATCGCCAGAGCCGAATGCGGCGAACATTAGCCACATCTAGGGAAGGACGCAAGGGTTCGTCTCCTCCCGAACAGTAGTGAATACCCTCTTCGGCATCCGTTGAAGGCACCCGAACTGCCTGGCGAACCGGGTTGGCACGTAGGGCTCGCAGATCACCTTCCCGTCGATCCGAGCCACGAGCACCCCGCCCCGCATGCTCAGGAAGTATTTGTGCTGCTCCAGCGGACCCTGTCCATTGTCGATCATCTGGCCAACGGCAGTGGGGAACGGGCTGAAGTTGAAATTGGTGTGATTTCCAATCCGAATCCCCACGCCCTCCTCATTTAGGGTCATCGGAGCGACCCCCGCGATGTTCAGCAGGGAGGGTCGCAGGCCATTGCCCGGAGGAATGACGACGTTTGTAAACGTGTACCCACCGAGGTGAGCAGCCACCCAGCCGTGGAAGAATTGAAAGGGCCCACAGACCCTTCGTGGCGACCCCCCTCGCGAGATGCGTCCCAGGATCGCGTACAGCTTAGCCAGCACTGGGACCCCGAGGTTGTATCTTTTGTTG
Organism: Viscum album; assembly: GCA_963277665.1. NCBI lineage: Eukaryota > Viridiplantae > Streptophyta > Magnoliopsida > Santalales > Viscaceae > Viscum > Viscum album. Next base: position 1,321,063,091 of record OY728151.1, on the reverse strand, counting down.
GCGGCCATGGCGCCCGCCATCGCCAGTGTCGCCGGGCGGACGCCCATCCTCGCGTCCCGCACTGGCAGGAGCCACCCACTCAGAAAGGCGGCCAAGAACGCCGCGTACTGGACATTTGGGTCCCGGGCCTCGATGACGCAGTACCCCCATGAGCTGTAGTCTCCCGTCTCCAGGACCTGCCAGTACGACCCGTTCCGGCTCCTCTGAGCCGCGGTCGGGCACCGCTTCCCCCTGCCTGGCATCTTGACCGCTGGGTCATGCCCCAAGAACTGGCTGAACCACTCTTTGTAGGCTATGTCCTTGTGGAAGTCCTTGTCCCCAAGCCGCTCCGTAGTCAGGTCCAGTAGATGCCATTTCAGGATGGGAGTCTGTGACCTGTCGCCCCAGGAGTTCCTCGGAGGCAGGAACTCATCGTATTGGTAACCCTCCAGCGGGATACCTCCGATGCAGTGGATGTCCCAGAGACCGATGCTGACCTCCCCATGGTGAAGATGGACGGTGTTGGTATCCGGGGACCAGCTGGTGAACAGCTCCGGCCCAAGCTCGGGCTGCTGGTAGAAGTGGAACTGTGACGTCCACACCGCCTCAAACAGGCCGATTTACCGCAGTTCCTCCGCGAAGTGATCGTAGGTGTGGCGTACCCAGAACACCCAGGCCCACTCACTGGTAATGTTGCCCCCAGACCGCAAGTCCCAGTCCTTCAGCCAGCCCCTGGTGTCGTCAGTGACACTCTGGCGGTACGTGCTCGAGTAGAGGGATGGAGAGTTCTCTGCAGCAGGCTCACTCCTGGCAATGGTTCGCGTCCTCGGGTTCAGGACATAGACATCTAAGTGCCTGGTCTCCCTGGCAGGATTCCCATTGTTGGTGATGTTATAGCGGGGAAGATCGTCCTCCCGAGTCACCCAAGTCCGTGGCGCATCAACCTCGAACCCTGGCACCGGAACCTCATCCAGGATGTCGTAGTTCCAGAGTGGCAGGTTGTCCGACAGTGGATACGTCTTCTGGGCCGGCGTCAGCAAATCGAACAAGGATTGATTGTTGGAAACAATCTCCTTGGCTGCGTAGACCTCCTCGTTCGCTGCCATCTCAGCTCTGCGAATGGCGGCATCCCCCTCATTCACTTGATTCGCAGCCATCTCAGAAGCTCTGGGAGTCGTGTGGGTTAAGGGATGAGGCGTGCGGAATCGGAAGAGGCTGGTAGAGAAGTTTGGGAGTTGGCGCGCAATCCTAGTGGACGGTGCGCAATTGGGAAGTCTGTCGCGTAAAACCCCGGGTGTTCGCGCAAAAACAGGCCGAAATCTGGATGGGTTTGCACGACGAACGAGTGAATTTCGCGCCGGCAATGGAAATTTCGCGTATGAGAGCTTGGAAGCTTGTCGCGCGGAAAGCCTGTGTACGGCACGCGGAACCCATGGCCCCTATTTATAGGCGAGGCCGGGTGTCCGCGCTGCGCGGAAAGTGCTTTGCGCGACCACGACAGCGAATTTCGCGCCCGACGCCCTTTTTGCGCGCCACAGTCCCGCGCCACCCAGGACTTCGGCATTCCGGCGTCTCCCTCGGAACCCGATCGTTGCGACCTCTCGCCGATCATATTCCGAGGGGGGCTTTTTTAGACGCCGGAAAAGTCCGTTCTTCCCAAACGAAGCTTCAGATGCAGAAAGCGAGGTCATATTTGGAGTCAGAAGCACGTTTCGGAAGGCCTGGAGGCCTTGCGCGGAATTTTGGAGGCCCGCGCGCAAAGTTGAAGTGCGGCGCGCAATCATCCTGGGATGCGCGCAATGCGCCGGGCCGGCGCGCAATTTTGCGCGCCCGCGGCCCGCGCGACTCCCTTGCGCGCCGGGGCCCCGATTCCGCGCCCCCGAAGGAAATTTCGCGCCCGCGCCATGAATTGCGCGCCGGTGGAGAGATTCTGCGCCCGGGGTTGCCTATAAATACAAGGTGACCCCCAACATTTTGAAGGTTGCCAGAATTAGAAGGGTCGCTCGTGCGCGCAATCCCACCCCCTCCGCGCGCAATGCCGATCTTCAGGTAACCCCTTTTATTTCGCGCAAGCAAGCCTCGGGGTTCGCCTTCGCGCACAACCCCTTTTGCTCCTTTCCTTTGACCAACTCCTCACCCAAAAGCCGTCACATGCAAAAGAAGCCTCTTGCGCGCAATTGCCCCCGGGGTGCGGGCAATCCAGCCCGATTGCGCGCACCCCCCCTTACTAAGTGGCCATTCATTAAAGAATTGGTCGTTGCCCCCACGCGCTATCGGAGGCCCGGTGCGCGCAATCTCCATCTTCCGCACGCAAAGCGCTGGCCCAATTGTGCGCCAGCCCGCCCAATTGCGCGCCGACCCGCGGTATTGCACGCCAAGCTTCTCTTTTGCGCGCAAAACCGCCAGGGTCACCCCCTTTGACCCCCTGAGGGTACCCGCCTGTGTGGCGCCCGATAATATTCATCCCGGATGCCCGCACCGTGCGTTGTCTTCCCGTGAGGCCCTCTAGGCTCGCGCGAAGTGACACGGACCCATCGGCGGCAAGATCATCGTCCGCGCTGCAAGACGTTAAACTGCCAAGCATCTTCGTCCTCAACACACGACGTTAAACTGTACTTCGTCCGGCAAGACTTTAAACCGTCTGCATCACCCGATCCCATGCCCCGCACGCAGGGTCCCCCCCCGGTTTGGATGTGGCCCCCACCCGCTCGTCTCTGCAGGGATGTCGGGATTGCCCCTCTTTAGGGACGATTTATTGGAGTGGCCTTCGCCCACGAGGGTAGGGTATTACAAACCCCTAGTTTCTTGTGGGGGACTGCACATGTGTATCTCCATTGTGCTTCCCCACTGTCGAAGCCAGTAGAGGGCGTGACAGGGATCGAGGTCTCTCACCTTCGGCCCAAGTCCCTCTCCAACTGAGCTTTGCCGCATATGGGCCTCCTTAGAGTGTAAGCCCCAAACACCAGCGTCCAGCATGACGTGAAACTGTGATCCACCCGGCCGTTCCATCCCCCTCTGTGCGAGGTGGTTCGGTTCAATCCTCCGCCCGACAGCCTCGACCTCCTCGTGAGTCGGCTTGACAACGTCCAGCATGACGTTAAACTGTATATCCAAACTACGCTGACTTTGATCCGCGCTAACGCACAGCATGTAGGAAGCCCCTATGGGGTCCAAGCTCTTCACTCCATCATCCATCCTGATCCTTACCCGGGCCGCCACATCCCGGTGGGGTCATGCCATTTCATTCCACTCCACTTCACTCGGGAAGCCGCCCATGTGTTGGCCCCAGCATCGGAGGTTCCCCGCAAGGGGTTCTGTCATCTGATCCACTCCTCGTGTTGATCAGTCTGATGTCGTCCCTGCTGGACGTTAAACTCGCGGCATACCCCGTGTTAAACATGGGAAGCTGAGGAAAACCTCAGGTAACGTAGTTCCCCGTACCCAGCGCGGGATGCCTCAGGCCATCATGCCTTCGAGAAGCCCTATTAGGGACGGAAGACAGACATGCAGAGCCGCAGTGTTAAGACACGCCCCCAACACCCGGAGCTACCCGGTCTCCTCACCGCGGGATGCTGCCCCGACCAGACTCCTTGGAGCGTCCGGGCGGAAGCAGCGTAATTAACCGGTGTCCATGAAGATATGGCGCCGGGAACGAGATTCACGAACATTCTTAAATCTATGAGGGAGACCCGGATTAGGCGACGAGTTCTGAGGAGACGTCCACGGAAGGAGGAGCCAACATCCCATCATCCCGGTTTCGATCAAGGAGAAGACGTCCCTGAATAAGGGACGGATGCTGCCCGCCTTTGGAAAGCGGGACTGCGGGGCCACAAGCCGCGCTCCCATCCCCTCGGGTCGACGGGCGCACGCGCGAACGCATCCTGGCGGAACAGCGTCGGGCTTCTGTTCCAACGCTGTTTCGCCAGGACGCGTTCGCGCGTGCGCCCGTCGACCCGAGGGGATGGGAGTGCAGCTTGTGGCCCCGCAGTCCCGCTTTCCAAAGGCGGGCGGCATCCGTCCCTTATTCAGGGACGTCTGCTCCTTGATCGAAACCGGGATGATGGGATATCGGCTCCTCCTTCCGTGGACGTCTCCTCGGAACTCGTCGCCTAATCCGGGTCTCCCTCATAGATTAAAGAATGTTCGTGAATCTTGTTCCCGGCGCCATATCTTCATGAACACCGGTTAATTACGCTGCTTCCGCCCGGACGCTCCAAGGAGTCTGGTCGGGGCAGCAACCTGCGGTGAGGAGACCGGGTAGCTCCGGGTGTTGGGGGCATGTCTTAACTCTGCGGCTCTGCATGTCTGCCTTCCGTCCCTAATAGGGCTTCCCGAAGGCGTGATGGCCTGAGGCATCCCGCGCTGGGTACGGGGAACTGCATTACCTGAGGTTTTCCTCAGCTTCCCATGTTTAACACGGAGTATGCCGCGAGTTTAACGTCCAGCGGGGACGGCATCAGACTGATCAACACGAGGAGTGGATCAGATGACAGAACCCCTTGCGGGGAACCTCCGACGCTGGGGCAGCACATGGGCGGCTTCCCGAGTGAAGTGGAGTGGAATGAAATGGCATGACCCCACCGGGATGTGGCGGCCCGGGTAAGGATCAGGATGGATGATGGAGTGAAGAGCTTGGACCCCGTAGAGGCTTCCTACGTACCGCGCGTTAGCGCGGATCAAAGTCAGCGTAGTTCGGATATACAGTTTAACGTCATGCTGGACGTTGGCAAGCCGACTCACGAGGAGGTCGAGGCTGCCGGGCGGAGGATTGAACCGAACCACCTCGCACAGAGGGGGATGGAACGGCCGGGAGGTTCACAGTTTCACGTCATGCTGGACTCTGGTGTTTGGGGCTTACACTCTAAGGAGGCCCATATGCGGAAAAGCTCAGTTGGAGAGGGACTTGGGCCGAAGGTGAGAGACCTCGATCCCTGTCACGCCCTCTACTGGCTTCGGCAGTGGGGAAGCACAATGGAGATACACATGTGCAGTCGCCCACAAGAAACTAGGGGTTTGTAATACCCTACCCCCGTGGGTGATGGCCACTCCAATAAATCGTCCCTAAAGAGGGGCAATCCTGACATCCCTGCAGAGACGAGCGGGTGGGGGCCACATCCAAACCGGGGGGGGACCCTACGTGTGGGGCACGGGATCGGGTGATGCGGACGGTTTAACGTCTTTCCGGACGAAGTACAGTTTAACGTCGTGTGTTGAGGACGAAGATGCTTGGCAGTTTAACGTCTTGCAGCGCGGACGAAGTACAGTTTAACGTCATGTTGGACGATGGATGCTTGGCAGTTTAACGTCCTGCAGCACGGATGAAGTACAGTTTAACGTCATGTTAGATGATGGATTCTTGGCAGTTTAACATCTTGCAGCGCGGACGAGGATGCTTGGCAGTTTAACGTCTTGCAGCGCGGACGAAGATGGTGCCGCCGATGGGTCTGTGTCACTTCGCGCGAGCCTGGAGGGCCGCACGGGAAGACAACGCATGGTGCGGGCACCCGGGATGAAGATCATCAGGCGCCATGCAGGCGGGTACCCTCAGGGGGTCAAAGGGGGCGACCCTGGTGGTTTTGCGCGCAAAAGAGAAGCTTGGCGCGCAATACCGCGGGTCGGCGCGCAATTGGGCGGGCTGGCGCGCAATTGGGCCAGCGCTTTGCGCGCGGAAGATGGAGATTGCGCGCACCAGGTCTCCGATAGCGCGCGGGGGAAACGACCCATTCTTTAACGAATGGCCACTTAGTAAGGGGGGGGGGTGCGCGCAATCCGAGCGATAGAACAGGATTTGACCTCTCTGAGCGGAATCGCCTCTGCCCATTTGGAGAAGAAGTCCGTGGTGGTCAGAATGAACCGGCACTGGCGAGCTGTCGCCGATAGGTAAGGTCCCACAACGTCCAGCCCCCAGACTGCAAAGGGCCAAGAATACCTGGTGGTATGGAGAGGCTCCGGCGGCCGATGCACAAAGTTCGCATGAACCTGGCACGCATGGCACTTCCTGGCATACTCGATGCAGTCATGGATCATGGAGGGCCAGAAGTATCCCAACACATTTCCCTTTATATCGTGGGGATTCAATCCTCTTCAATTAGATAGAGACTTGGTATGTTACACTAAAACTAGGTACTTTACACTACAACACTTTGATATCTGTGTTTTATGGTGTAATCCTCAACATCATCCTCCAACCCAATATCTCAATAAACACACATAATAGGGATACTCAATCAACCATGATGTAATACTCTAAAAAATGAATGAAAAAAATATTAAAAAAAGATTTGAATAGCATAATAAAATGGACATGTTATAATGTACCTTAAATAATATTTTTGAAAAAATCTTCAAATCATAATAAAATATCCCATTAAAAAATTTAATCCTCATTGATAGATAGAATAAAACAAAAAACTCACAGCCAAATACGTATGTTGTAACATAAAAATCACACTACAAATTTATTAATCACATCATATATAAGGAAACACATCTTATCTAGATAACTAAAGATGAAAAAAGTAACATTTTTATGTTAAAACATATGATAAAAAATAAAAAACAATTCTCATAACTTCACTCCACCTATAAAAATTTTATTTTAATCCTCCCCAACGCCTCTGTCGCCTGGAAAATGAAAAGAAAATATCCAAAAAAATCAATGAATTTATAGTGTTTAATGCATTCAAAACAAAAAAATATTATTAATTTTCATGAAATCATACAAATACTGATCAAAGATAAATTTTTTATTTGTTTAAATGGAAAACATAACAAAATGTTTAAAAATTTTATTTTAAATTAAAAAGTGATTCAAAATAAGTTATATGGTACAAGTTGGGAAAATTAATTTAAAATGTGGTGAAATTTTAGAATAAATAAAAATAATTAATTTGTGACATTTAGGAATAAATTTAATATAAATTCGTCATGTGGTGTGGTTAGAATAACTCAAAAAGAAGTTTAATATTAAAAAGTGGTTAAGAATTGATATTTTCAAAACTAAGTAATTAACATTGGATTTCAATGAAACATTAGTAAAATCATATATTATTAATTTTTATCATGTATTAATGAATAGAATGTCAATCAATCTTAGTTTTTTTTTCTGAAATGGATTAAAATGTAATCTTAAATTAAAAAGTGATTAAAAAGATGTGTGGTAAAAACTAATAAAATTACTTCAGATTTTTATGGACTCATTATAAAATGATATTTGATTAATATGTGACAAGAAAGAGCTAAAAATATTTTAATCCATCATGTGATGTGGTCATACGGACCAAAAAAATTTAGATTAATTTTTTTTAAAATAAGAGATATATTATAAACTATGAAAACAACCACTCATTGTACTACTGTGTTTGGAAAAGGATATCTAATTAATTTAAAACATATATAAATAAAATAAAAAAAAATCCAATGTGTTATTTTTTTCATCATTCCCAAAATAAATAAATAAATAAGAAGTGATATGGTTAAACCTGAGTAATTTACCATAGATTGTTGAAAAATATTAAAATAATGATCATTGGTTAATTTTTGTCATGTATGAATGAAAAAAATATAAATCAGAAATTTATGTTCATATAATGACCAAAAATTTGTTTCCATGGGATAAAATATTTGAAAACAAACATCAAATAATCAAAAATAATCAAATGTGTATAGATCCTCCTAATGTACAAACATAGAGATCATTGAATAATTTATGAAATTTAGGAAAAAATTAAACTTATATATGATGTGCAATATGGTCAAATGAAGGTAATAAAATAGACTAAAACATGATTAAAAACAAATGATATATTCATAATTAAGAAAACAGCTTTCGATTTCCATGAAATTTAATAAAAACAATAATTTATTAATTTATGAAATTTTGAAATGATTATAACATCAATCCAATAAGATAAATGGTTGGGATGATTGAAAATTGATTTTTAGATTAATTTCATTTTTCAAACAAGATCAAATGTCCTTAGAATGTCCTAAAGTCACATGAAAATGTTTTTTGATAAATTTATTACTTATAAATGTGTATCAAATACTAAAAACTAATCAAACAAGATAATATTTTCAAGAATTCATAGGAAAATAATCACCCATTAATTTGTGACATCGAGGAATGATGAACACATCAATATTACGTGCCATTTGGTCAGAATAACTAGAAATAACTGTAGGTTAAACATTTATTAAAAATAAGTGATATGGTTAAAATAAAGATAAAAACTTTATATAGTGATGAAATTAGTGGAAATGATCATTTATTATTGTGTGACATATGTGGATGAACTATATGTTAGTCTAATAAGTAATGTGATTAGAATAACAAAAAAATAGTTTAATAATAAAAACTAATTAAAAATTTAATGTATTCAAAACAAATAAAATTTACGTAGACTGTAATGTAATTTTTGAAAATATATGCTGATTATAATATGATATTTATGAATTAATAGAAGATTAATATAGCATGTGATGTGGTCTCAATGACTAAAAAACAATTTTTTTATTAAAATGTGATTTGAAATAAGTGATACGGTCTTGAAAATAAAAATGAACCTGGATTATCATAAATGGTAAGGAAAATGATCATAAATAAATTTATGAAATTTAGGAATTAATGACCAATTAATTCGGTATGTGGTTTGTTTGAAATGAAAAAAAAATGTATTTATTAACTAAAATGTAATTAAAAATTAGTGATCTAATAAAAAATAACAAAAAACACTGGATTATCCTGAAATATTATGATAACGATTGAAATTATATATATATATAGAAATTAATAACATGTTCAACTGAATTCTGTATAGTTGTAATGAATCCAATATAAGTTTTATATTAAAAACTGTTTAAAATGGTGATTTATTCAAAATCAAGAAAATAGCATTGATTTATTGTAAAATTTAATGAAGAAAATCTAAGATTAAATATTCATATGTAGGAATAAATATAATATCAATCCAATTTGTGGTATGGTTGAAACTATAAGAAGTACATTTTTATATATTTAAATGATAAAAACGTTCATCTAATGGTAAAAAACAAAAAATAAATTCGGATAGTCATAAAATCATATAAAATTAATCATTAGATATTTTTCACTTATAAGAAGGGGTGATACATCTATGTGAAATTTTGTAAATTCTAAATGATAGAAAAAATTAGATTAAAAAACCAATTAAAGTAAATGATACAATCAATATAGGTAAAATAACCTTATATTGTTATTAAATAATAAGACAATTATCACTAAATAATTCATGATATATAAGATAAAATGAAACATAATTCTGATAAAAAGTGTAGAAAAAATGATTTAAAATGTTCTTTTAGATTAAAAATTGATTAATAATAAGTGATATGGTGAAAATAAATAGACAATTATCATAAAATCATACACAATTATCACTTATTAATTTGTGATATTTAATAATTAATGAAATATTTATTTGATGTGTAGTGTGGTCAAAATGTCTAAAAACAAATTTAGATTAAAATATGATTAAATTTATTGATATCATCAAAAGTAAGAAAAAATAGATTTCTATAAAATATTTATATGATTATATTAGATCAATTTTAGACATAGTATTGAACAAAATATCAATATATTGTGTAATTTTTTCAAAATGTTTTCAAATTCCATTTTAAATTAAATGACTGATTAAAAATAAAATTTTATGGTCATAATACAAAAAATAACCATGGATTGTTAAAAAAATATGTTCATAAAAATTTTCAATTAATTTTTATCGTGTGAAAATGAATAAAAATTTAATCTAACGTGTTTTGTTTATAAAATGGTTATTAAATGTTTATGTGTTTAAAAATTTGTTTCAAACACTAAAAATAGATCAAATGACTTCAAATCATTCCAAAACCCTTAGAAAATGTTCATTAATTACTTTTCAAAATTCTTGATTGAATTAAATTTCAATCTAAGTAGTATGTTCAGAAAGATAGAGAATAATGTTTTAAATTTAAAAGTGACTAAAAAATGTAATGTGATTAAAATGAATAAAATGAACTCATACATTCAAAACATAATAGAAATGGTTTAGTGATTAATTTTTTACATTTATAAATTAATGGAAAGTTTATTTGATATATAATATGGTCAAAATAATTGAAAAATATATTTTATAGAAAAAATGATTATGAATAAGTTATATGTCCAAACCAAGAAGTGGGCCACGAATTTTAATAAAATCATAGTAAAATCCATCAATTAATTTATGATAAGAAAAAATGATCAAAACCTCAATACAACATGTATTATGGATGGAATGTCTGTAAAATAATATTTATCTTAATAAGTGATTAAAAATATTATAAATGGTCAAAACCCAGAAAAAGTCCTGAAACGGTTGTAAGATCTATATGCAATATTCATATACTAATTTTATTTATATAGGAATTATATATATGTCAATGTATTATGTGGTGTGTATGGAATTATTGGAAATGTATTTTTATAGATATAAGTGTTTAAAATTTTATTTCAAACAATAAAAAACAATAAAACAATCTTATATTTTAATTAAATCCTCGAATAATAATCATTAATTATTTTTCGACATACTTGTATGAACAATATATCAAAACTAATTGTTTGGTGGTTGGAATAATAGAGAAATTAATTTTGGATTGAAATTGATAAAATACAAGTAATGTAGTCAAAACCAAGAAAATGACCTCATGTTTTTGAGAAATTAGAATAAAATGATCACAGATTAATTTATGACAAATATGAATTAATGATATATAAATATAATTCATGGTGTGTTTGGAATAAATATAAAATATTTTTAAATTAATTAGTTATTTAAAACAGGTGATGTGGTAGAAACGAGAAAATGAAGACATAATTTCCTGTAATCAAAGAACAATTATCATTAATTTATTTTATACATGTATGGAATAAAATTACATCAATATGATTTTTGGTGTGGTAACAATGAATGGAAGTTCATTTTTATAGAAATATATGTTTAAAAACATTTGTAAAATAATAAAATTTAATCAATTAACAACAAAAGTTTAGGAAATACTAATGTGATGATCATTAATTAATTTGTGACATGTAGGAATGAATGATGTGTTAATTTTACATGTTTCCTAGTTGCAATGATAGAAAAAATGATTTTAAAATTTAATTAAAAATATATTATGTAATGAAAACCTAGAGAATTACCTTCCATTTTTCTGAAATAACAGTTTAATAATCACAGCTTAATTTTAGGAAAATAGTAATAAATGATGCATCAATGTAATTTGTGGTCAGGTAAAAATGACCAAAAAATAATTCTGGATTGACAAATTATGAGAAAAAGTGATATTGATAAAACTAACCAAAAGAACATAAATTGTCAAGAAATATTTTGAAAACAAGACCTTTTTAATATTTGATATATAGGAATGAATGTAAAATCAATAAGATATTTGAAATGGTTAATATTTTTGAAACAAAATGTTTAAAAAGTTACTAATAAAAATTATATGGTCTACACCAACAAATAATCAGGGATTTACATTAAATTCTTGTACAATGATTTTTAATTATTTTGTGACATTAATGAGTGATTAGTAAAATAATGCGACCATTAGTTTGGATGGAATGTTTGAAAAAAATGAATTCAAATTACAATGTTTTTGAAACATTTTTATTCTTCAATAGTAAGAAAACAATATCAAATTATCATCAACTTTAATGAAAATAATCATAAATTAATTTATAAAATGTTGGAATGAATGAAACATAAATATGAAATATGGTGTGTTTTCAAAGACAATAAGATCATTTATTATTTATGTATTTTATATTGTTCATCAAGTAGTAAAAATTGATCAAAATATCTCATATCATTATTAAATCCTAGGAAAAAACATCAATTAATTTTGACATGTCGTAATGAAAAAAACATAAATATAATATATGGTGTGATAAAAATGGATGAAACTAGATTTAGATTAAAAATTGATTAAAATAATTAATATGGTCAAAAATCAATTCAATGACATTATGTTATAGTGAAATTGTAAGGAAATGAACACTGATTTTATTTTTGAAATGTAGGAATAAACAAAATTTCAATCGAACATGTGGTGTGATTAAAATGAATAATTTTTTTAAAAAAAATAGATTAAAAACGTGATATTCTCAAAATGGAGTGAAAAAACTTATATTATTATGAAATCATAGGAAATAGTCACTAAACAATTTGTAACTTGTAGGAATGTGTGTCAAACAGTAAGATATAATCCAATGATCTTAGATCATTATTAAATTTTAGAAAAATAATGATTGATCGATTTAGGATTTGTAGGAATAAATGATGCATCAATAAATTGTGTAATGTAGTCAGAAATATGAAAGAAAATTAGAAGAAAAAGTTATTAATAAAAAGTGGTCTGGTAAAAATTTAGAAAATGAATTTCGATTGTGGTGAAATAATTGGAAAGAAATCATTGATTAATTTGAGGCATTTAGGAATTAACAACATGTGATTTTGATATTTGGTGTGTTTGTAATATCCAATAAAAATAGTTTAGGATTAAAAACTGATTAAAAATTTAATATAGTCAAAATTGACCCCAAAACATTGGATTAATGTGAAAATGAATTAAAATGATTAAAAATTAATGTTTGAAAATTATAGAAAACGAAAGGATAATTTTTTTAGATGTGATTAATATGATCAAAAAAGTATTTATAGATTAAAATTTGATGGAAAATAGTAAAACTGATAAAATGACCATGAATTATCATAAAATTATAGAAAAATAATCAAAAATTAATAAGTTTTATATAGGGATAATGGGAACATTATTTTTCCATTTTGTTTGATTAGAAATATTTAAATAATATTTTTATATTAGAAAGTGATTAAATCAAGTCATAAATTAAAATCAAAGAAAACAACCTTATATGGTTGTTAAATCTTCAAATTGTCATCATTGAATAATTTTTTACATTTATTAATGAATTATAAATAAATCTGATGTCCATTGTGTTCAAAATGACTAAGAAAAAATTTTCAGATTAATAAGTTAATAAAAATAATATATATCATCAAAACTGAGTGAACATGCTTATATTGACATGAAATATTATTAAAATGATCATAGAATAATTGTATACTTGTTGAAATAAACAAAACAACAATATGACTTATAATATGGTTTGAATGTCTGATAAAGTATTTTTAAAATGAAAATGATTAAAAACTTTTGATGTGGATAAAATCTTGAAAACAACATTAATTTATCAGGAAGTATTAAAAAATAATTATAGATTATTTATAACATGTAAGAATTCATGACACATCAGAATGGCCAAAAGTTCATTTTTGTTACTTTTTTAAAACATGTTCCAATAATCAAAAGTGATCAAATGAGATCAGATCATCATGAAATCTATAAAAATTGAAAATTGGATAATTTTTTCCATTTTGATTTAAAAATTATGTCAATATTATATACAATGTTCTATGAATGAATAAATATACATTAAAAATTTATTAAAAAATCAATATGGATAAAACAAAGCTAGATACGCTATATTTTCGTAAGATCATAGAAAAAAATTTATGTATTAACATATAACATTTAGAAATAAATATTACATTAATATTACTTATGATGTTTTCAAACTAACTAAAGAAACAGTTATTGATTAAAAAATGATTACAATCACGTGATATGGTCAAATCTAATAAAACAAACAAAGATTATCAGAAAATTTTAATACAAATAACATTAATTATTTTTTCACACATAGAATTGAATGAAATTTCATTATAACCTATGTTGTGGCCAGAATGACTGAAGGAATAGTTTTTGATTAAAAAATGTTATGATCAAATGTAAAATAATTACTATTCATTATTGCAAAATATTATAACTATGATAAAAAATTAATGTGTGACTTGTAATAATATATTAAAATTTAATTTTATATTTATATCAGTATTATTTTTCTAAAAATATGGTTCAAATCCATAAGTTATTAAAAATAAGTCATATGTCCAAAACTGAACAAACAACCATGGATTGTAAAGAATTATTAGGACATCAATCATTATTTAATTTTTGAATTATCATAATGAATGAAAAATTTGTATAATGGGTGATGTGGTAAGAATGAATAGAACTGTGTTTTTAAATATTTAAGTGTCTAAAAATTTTCATTAAATAAGAAAAACTGATCAAAGTATCATTATTCAATATTAAATCTAAAAAAATGATCATCAATTAATTAAAGACATGTGGGAATGAACAAAATTTCAAACCAATGTGTAATATAGTTAGAGTGACAATAAAGATAGTTTTAAATTAATTATTTATTAAAATTAAGAGATACATTCAAAACTAATAAAAAAAATATATTTTCATGAAATCATAGAAAAATTATTACTATTTAATTGTAGACATTTATAATGAACTAAATGGTAATATAACTTATTGTTTAGTCTGTAAGACTGAAAAAAAATCTTTTATTAGAAAGTTATTAGAAACATGTGAGACAGTCTAACCAAGAAAGTGACATTTTATTATTTTATAATCCTTTGACAATTATATTTTATTGATTTCAAACATATTAGAATGAAAATTATATCAATAAACCCTAAATTTATAATGGAATTAAAAACAAATTGGTTTCAAATTAATATATTGTCAAAAAACTAATATAGTAATACATTATTTATTGATATAAATGAATGAATTCAACATCCATTTGATTTGAAATATAGTCAAAATGAATTAAAGGAATTTTTCAATTAAAAAGTAATTTTAAAAACTGATAAGTTGAAAATGAATAAAATAACCTCAAATTTTCATGAACTAGTAATAAAATGGTCACTAATTCTATTTTTATATAAAAGAATGAATTGTGTATGAAATAGATTATTGGAGTGGTTATAATGAATATAAAATAATTTATTGATTAGAAAGTGGTTAAAAACAACTGATATATTAAAAATAGAGTAAAATAACTCAAATTATCGTATAATATTTGGATATATTTTTTTGGATTAATTTTTTACATATACTAATGAATGGAATATCAATCTGACATTTTGTATGGTTAAAATGGTAGAAAAATATGTTTTATATTAAAAGGTGTTTAAAAAATGGATATGGTCTAAATTAATAAAATGTTGTCATATTATAATGAAATGTTAGGGAAATTAATTTAGATTAGTGTGTTAGATGTTTGAACAAACTTTATATTAATCCAATCAATAGTTTGGGTTGATACTTAAAAAGTATTTAAATTAAAATGATAAATCAAGTGTTATGATCAAAATTATGAAAATACTTTCAGACTGCCGAAACTATAAATAATATGATCATTGATTAACTTATTACATGTTGAAATGAATGAAACATAAATATAAAATGACATATAGTGTGAGTGACTAAGAACATTTTTTATTCATTAAAATATTTAAAAATGATTTTCAAATAATCAAAATCGATCAAACAAGCATGGAACATTGTGTAATGCTAGAGAAATGATCATTATTTAATTTTTTTAAAAGTAATAGTGAACAACAAATCAATCCAATATATGGCTTGGTTGGAATTATTGAAAAATAGTATAAATTAAAAATTATTTTAAAACATGAGATATAGAAAAAATTGTTCCAATGAATTTAAAATGTTGTGAAATTACCAGATAATAAAAAATGATAATTTTGTAACATGTATCAATGGATAACATATAAATATAACATGTGATTCTAACGAAATGACTAGAAAAAAAATAAATTTATACATTTATTAAAAACATGTGATGTAGCAAAAACCAAGAAAACACATTTTGATTGTTATGAAATACATAGAAAATGATCATTCACTATTTTGTGACATGTTGGGACAAGTGTGAGGCTATCAAAACAAATCAACTGTTATAAAATATTTAAGAAATATCATAATAAAAATCATTTATTAATTTGTGACACGTAGAAATGACTTACACATCATTTTGACGTGCGCCATGGTTCGAATTACAAAAAAAATTATAATATCAAAAAAAGATATAAAAGTAATTATTTTTTTAAAAAAATTATAAAAAATAGAGTGTGGTAAAATCATATGATAGATATTTTTAATTAATTTTTTACGTTAATGAATGAAAATCCAAATAATGTAATATGTGGGGTGGTTATAATTACTGAAAAAGTAGTTCTAGATTAATCATTTATGAAAAAATTGATATGGTCAAAACTGATAAAGAAATCGTATATTTTTTGTAAAATATTAGGAATTTATATATGATTAATTTGTGATATATATTTATAAAAAAATCACAAATTTAGATGTGTTCAAGATTACTAAAAAATTAGTTTGTTTTAAAATGTTAGTAAAACCTACATATACAAATAAGAAAAGAGCCATAGATTTATTATAACATTAAGAAAATAAAACAAATATTAATTTATGGAATGTGGGAACAAATGTTTCATAAACATGTTGTGTGGAGTGCATGGAATGATATAAAAAGAGTCTATGTTTAAAATGTCATTAAAACATGTGATGCTATGAAAATGATGAAAAAACATGGATGGTTTAGAAATCTTATCAAAATTATAATCGATTAATTTTTTACATGTAGTAACGAACTTCATATAACTCTAATGTATAGGGTAATTGAAATGACTAAAAAAGAAATTCTAGGATAATATGTGATACAAAATAAGTGATGTTATCAAAAACTATGTTACCACCATAAATTATTGTGAAATCATAGTATAGTTATCACTGATTAATTTTTTACTTTCATAAATTAAAGGTGCATCAATTAAACGTTCAGTTTGGATAAAATATTCAGAAAATAGTTTTAAAATTAAAAATGATTATATGTATATGATGTGGTCAAAACTAATCAAATCACATCATGTTGTCAGAAAATACTAAGATAATGATTAATGATTAGTTTTTAACATATATGAATTAATGACACAGTAAAATGATGTGTGGGGTAGTTAGACTAAATTAAAGCACGTTCATATAGATTTGTGTTCTTGAAAAAATGGGTCAATCACTCAAAATGGATCAAATGAGTTTATGTTATATTAAAATATTAGTAAAATTGTCGCCATTTTATTTTTCACATGATGTAATTAATATAATTTCCATAAAATATATTTTGTACTCATAATGATATAAAAAGTATTTATAATAAAAGGTGAATAAATAAAAGTGATATGGTCATAACCTAGAAAATGGATAAGGATTTTCATGAAATTGTAATTCCATGATTATACATTAATTTTTGACCTTTAAGAATGATATCCACAATAATATAAGAAGTTTTTTTGTCATGTAATGACATTACCCATACAAAAACACTATTGGGTTTGTAGTGAGGATGATTATGACCCTTGAATCTTGACTCTAATGGGACATGGTTTGGAAACTATCACTGAGCATATCTATCACATGTATAAGAGGAATTAACCTTATATTTCCCCTAAAAATAAAGTGAATCCACCAATTAACTCCTTATATAATCTTTAAAGAAAAAACTTATCATACACATATTATCTCTAAATTTTAATATATATTCTATAAAATAGTTCCTAAAACTATATAGGGGTTAGAAGATGGGAGTACGCATTACGACCATATTTCTGAACAATACAACATCTATGTGAAACAAATGTATTGGGGTGGACATGTGTTAAATCAACTAAGTTAAGGAAATATAGAATCCTGATAGGATTCAGACAAATACCCATCATCATGAAAATGGTTTGAAATCTTAAGATATTATAATCCTCTTCAATAACAAATTTTATTACAACCATATTCGTATGTCAAAAAATATTATCCTCCAAATCGTTGTGGAAAAGTATCATTATTTTATAAATATAAAATAAGATAACCTTGAAATCTACAATTTATCTGACCTGAAAAATCAGAGGTCATTCTTACTCAAATTGGTAGTGATCCAGTAGGACAACCCATCACCAACTAATTGGGATACTACTAAATAAATAATTAACATATCAAAACAATATCTCAGGTCTTATCATCCTTACCAAAACAGATCATCGTAACCACTATTACATGACCTTCTCTGCATCATATATGTCTTGATGAAACAAAATCATGAGCCACTAATGCCCAAGTATATACATCTACAATTTAAGATATTACAACCTAAGTATATACTAATTATATACATTGAGCCATTTCATCACATTTCCACATAATACAAAATTATTTCATCAATAATACATCATAACAAAGATCACATAGTACAATCATCATAACCACATATAGTCAATATTTAATAAAAAACAACATTTTGGTAATAGAAAAATAGAAATTTTCATTATAAAATATATCATGACTATTGAAATATTCACTACCACTATAAATATTTTCATATTACCAATTACTCCATTTATTCATTACATTACTTATTGTCATAGAATAATTCATCTAATTATCATTTAATCATCTCATAAAGAATTAAACATCATTAAATAATACATACATCCAATTATATCATTATTAAGCACATTTCCAATGATTTAAACCACATTCAAATTGAAAATTCATTCATTTAATTAGTTATAAAATAATATTAAGTCACCATTTCATTTAATCATCTCACTTCTATATTCATATAGTAAATTTTAAGTGTCAACCCATACCTTTGGACCACTATAATGTGTTCCATAAAACTCATCATATTATTCATAAGATAAATCGTGACTAGACTTATATCGGTAAAAATCTCTATGCCCAAATAACCTAATAAATACCAAGAATCATCCCTACTTATTCGTTACCTATAAAACCTTCAGAATCCAATATCCAAACATACTCAACTATCCCAAAAACACCCCTCAACTACTCTCATGTATTCTTAAAATGCATACATCCAATTTTCTAACCATAACCAGACACACGACCATTGAAAAGAATAGTATACCTTCTCCTATAAAGGACCTACAAATTCCACTAAGTAATCAAAACACATGAAATCACACTAAGGAAGATAGAGGTCTATAATTAATTGAACACACTTGAATAGATTATCAAAAGTAATTCACATCTCACATAAAGATTAAAAATATTCCATTATAACATAAAAAAAGAAAGGAAATAATTATCATCCTTTCATAAACTAGTCTAATAATCTACCAAAAGATAGAAGTATATAATAATAAAATAACCACATTAACTTCAATATCACCCCCACTCTATAAATTCTCAAATTACATTACTTAGAACATTACTGAAATATTAACTCTAGATTACCTTCCAATTAAAATTCTATTACCAAGGTACTCTCTATCTCTTTATTATATTTAAAATTTTGCATCTTCATCATTATTTTCATATTTCAAAAATATTCCTATGCAATTTTATTATAATTAATAAAGAATAATATATAAATAAAATCACATAGTCATCTTATCAATATGAAACAAGTAGGATCTAGTTATAATGGTCAAATTTTACATTTTTTTATAATCAGGTTCATGTTTTGTTTTAAAAAACCTGAATTTTTTTTTGATAAATCATAATTTAAAATACATTATACTATTGAAAGTTTCTAAAAGAATAAATTAAAAAAATAAGGAATAACTGATCAATAAATGAGTTGAAAGAAATTACATAAAATATCCCCCCAACAAAAATACACAACCTTATTCTTGATAGAAGGATTTAATGAAATAATGAAGGCATGTGATAACCCATCCCCTATGAAAAAATACAATATAACTGATCCTATGAGAGAAGTTTAATAATAAAATATATAATGAATTGATAAACTGCTTACCCCTAACTGAACCATATTAACACAGACTAAGGGAAGAGTATGAACATACCAAGATAGATTGAATCATTGAATTTTGAAAGGAGGTGGGTTATCAAATGTTGGACTACTACAAGGATACCTTGATTATAGGGTTAAATATGAGGTTCTAATCAAGAAGAGTGATAGGAAATCCATTCATTTGATTCTAGGGGGGAAACAATTGTATTTCTTTTTGATCAATGAGGGTAAATTAAAATGTTTCACAACATACCAATCCATAAAATAGAAGAAAAGCTAAAAAACAAACAACTTTATTTAGTTTAAGAAATTCAACACTGACAAAACAGAACTGGTGTTCCAAATAATCCCTGAGAAACTTATTTAAACATATAACATTACATTCATCCCTAATCAATCAACTATAAACCATCATAACCAACCATAAATTATGTTGCCACTATTCTTAGAAGAATGAATAAGAAATAATAAAGGAAAAAATATGGTATGGGAACCACATGTTGAATGAGACATAACCTTAAAATATATAACATCATGAACTCTAAAAATATAATACAAAGACTACCTCAAGAAACCCCTAGGCCGCATAGGGTTCAAGATAAACATGTAATATTGAACCAAATGTGGGTAACTCCTTGAATTGATAATGAAAATTAGAATACATTGAATCATTTCATAAAAATGGATTCAGGGCCAGATGGTTCAGTTTCAAATGTTCTTTTAAGTATCACAGAATGACCCTCCCTAGCACTCTCCCTTTAAAACTCAATAAAATCAATAAATTCAATATTATTAGGGTAGATCATGATGTGATAAAAAACACACACCCTGACATTCAAACTCTTATAACTAACTGTGTGATTCCCTAGCCTTCTTCTGTGACCCAATCAACCACAAACCAAAATCAGGGAATAACCCAAGCATCACATCACATCAAATCCCACAAATATTGAACCACGAAACCAGCCACCTGAAGCATCTTTCAATGAAATCAATTATCATTACATGATATCCACTCAAAGAATATTTATACAAATCTATGGGAATCTTCATTCCATGATCAAATCACCACACACCATAAGGAATGATTGTATGTAATGTTACACTGGTATATAAAGGTTACACAAAAACCATATGTAAAGATAACATCAAACACTCACATCATGATTAAACTGACCATGCCAAAACTAGTACCCCTCATTCAATAACCTAAATAGTAATAGTGAAAATAACAGGGCCCACTAAAATATATAACCTCCTAACACTCATAGAATATTCTATAATTCATAACATAACAACACACCATGACAAAACTTCTTAAACAACAACTCATGGAACAACACATATATTTTTGCTGCATCAGATTCCATTCTACTGAAATCACATAATAAACTCAATCCACCTCCCTCTAAACTATTTATCATGTATTTTTCCATGCTAATCTATATTTTATAATTATTTTGATGCTCACAATTACCATTATTTTTTATTCTCGTGATTTTACATTAAGTATATTTTAGAAAATTAATATTATTTAAATTCCCAATTTTGGAATAATATTAATTAATATGATTCACATGAAATATTTATTAGTGTGTTTGAATAGATATTCAGCGTATTCTGGAAACAATATTCATATGATTCGTGTGAAATATTTTTCAATGTTTTTGGAAAGCTTTTCAATGTATTCTGGAAACACTATTCATACCATATGTTGGAGAGCATAGTGTAAGGATTAAATCCTACATTTATTTTATGGGAGTTCAAAAAAGTATGGTTCGTCAACATTACATTTGGAAGGAAGATTATGTTTCTTATATGATAAATTTTTGGATGAATAACCTTACGTAGGTATGGAACCTTATGTTGTCTTCACAAAAGTATGACTCATTAACCCTACTTTTTTAATGAACCTTATGTTTATCTAAAAGTATGGATCATGTACCATACGTTCTGAGGAAGAGAAAAGTATGGATCATATATTATACATTTTAAAGTCGATGAAAAAATTATGTATCATCAACCTTACATTTGTGATCAACATTACATTTGATACCTTTTGTTTGATATTTGGATTGAATCTAATAATAACCCTATGTTTGAATTCTTCAAGCGCCAGAGATTTGAATTTGTGACTCTATCGTACAATGGATCTTGTAGAATATCATTCTGATTTCAAGACAAATTAAAATACTTATTTCAAAACTCTTCATTGAATGATTTAAATCCATTTATATATTACTCAAAGGATTGATTTAAGAAGAGGATTTTTTGTCGATGATTAAGGGAATCTATGACTTCTATGTTATTAAAAAAATATGAATATTTCAATCTCTCATGCGACTTTTGTGGCTCTAAATTTATAAATAAATTGACCACCATTATTCTAAATATTCTATGTATCTAAAATTTTAAGAATATTCTGGTGACAAAATATCTCTTCAATTCATGGCATTTAAAAGATTCAAATTTAGAGATATTCGAGTTTCAACAAAACATTGTTTCTCTGATTCTTTAAAATTGATCTTTTACAGATCTGCTACTTCAAATAATGATCAGATTCTATTTAATATCAGAAAGAAATACATTAAAGATTTAGTTATTCTACATTGGATATCTATCGTGAATCTTCTGTTAATTTATTTCTGAATATATTTCAATATCATTTTCAACCGGGATGATTCAGAACTGCTCTTACCTGACGAACATCCTTCCTAAACACAGTCATCCATATACTGTCAGTTTCATAGTTCTACAACTGTGAAGAACAAATGGAAAGTATTTTAAATAAAATGATCTATTATTTTGAGTACCTAATTCTCATACTACGTTATCTGATCAGTTCTGTGTTTAGAACCATAAGGCTCTCTTCTAGACATAAATTGTAAAGGTGTCAACTACCTGCATTGAGTTGTGGATGGTATTTTGAAAATAGGGCTGACTAGAAAGAATAACCAAGATTATGGATTAGAGAATTGGTGGAGTGGACTAGGGGATCATTGTTCCCTGAACCACTATAAATCTTTGTTTCCTGATATATGTTTATTTTCATTGCATAAACAATCTGATAAATATAAAAGAAAAAAATTTATTATCATCAATATTTCAGGAAGAGGTTTTGAATGACACAATTCACCCCCCCCCCACCCTCATTTGTATATTTCTTATTACATGATACAATAATTTGTATTAGAGGAGGTTTCTTTTGTTAAGGCTACTGTAAGATGAAAATAAAGGATTATACAAGGACCTCATTGGCTGATACATGAGAGGTAATGTTAATGGTTTGAGATCCATACCCCAATGGTGAAAACTATGGATGTTGGAAATCGAGGATGATCATCTACCTAGAGATTATTTGATATAGAGTCTACTCAAATATTATTAATCCTTATAAAATTCTTGATAAACCTGAAACATGGAGTATAACTACAGACGTAGAGTATGACATAAATTCAAAAGTAATGAATTCAATCATCTGTGGTCTTAGACCGGATGAATTTAACTGATTATAACAATAAGCTACTGCATATGAGATGTGTGAGACAATTTAATTTGCCTATAAAGGAACTGACAATCTCATAGAAATGAGGTATGCTACAACAAAATTAAAATCTGATATATTTAGAATTCTTGTTGGTGAAAGCATCACTTATATGAATGGAAGGCTTACAAAGATAATAAATAGCATTACTACCTTGGGGTATCCTATCAACCTAGGATCTCCATCCTTGAATGTACAGAGAGTACTACCAACCCAATGGATTGTGATATCAGTATCCATTATACAATAAACACCTGTTAAAAATCTATCCCTGAGAGAATTGATTGGAACCCTATGATATATGAATTTGTGATGGAAGATTAAGAAAATGATCATAAAGTCCGGATAAAAAGTGAAAATATTGCTCTGAATGTTAGGTCTCAGAATAAGAACAGAAATATTAAATAAGAAATAAAAAATGAAGATATTTCTGAATCATCTTATTTAGAAATGGAACCGGAAAAGATGGCCAAAAAATTCAGAAAATATTATATGAAGATAAATGGATTCTGAAAATCCTTCAAGAATAATTAGAAATATCTAAAAGAAGCCAGATTCTATGAATGCAAGAAAATGGGTCACATAATACCTGGTTTTCCTCTGCAAAATTGAGAAAATAAATATATGTTTTTCAATAATATAGTTTCTGAGTATAAAGATAAAAGATCAAATAATATATCATAGAGTGTTTTTGAAGACTCTAGCAGCTCATCAATGTCTGACTCAGAAAAAGAAGAATCAAATCAAATAGAAAACATGTTCTTTATGGATGAAGATAAATAGTTAAAATCATATTACTCATCCAATTCTGAATCTGACCCTAACTGTTCAAATAAAAAACTTGAAGCCTACTGCAACATTCAATAAGAAAGAGATGATTCTTTATTAAATGGTCATAAATCACTAAAAAATATTCACAATGAAATTTTAAGAGAAAGATACACTTTTCTAAAATAGTATCAAGAGTTAATTGAAAAATATAACTCTTCAAACACAAACAGTGCAGATCGTGAAACTAAGATAAAAAACAGCAAGATAAAGTAGAAACCTAGAAAATTGAATCTATATTTTTTACAAAAGGATAAAATACGTTAATTGAAATTATTGATAAGAATTTAATTATGAAAGAATGATATGGAATCGTCGGTAAATGTGAGAAACCTAAATTGTACAATAACTATTTTGTTCCAAATAAAAAAGGATTAATTTGCAACTACTACGGAACATAAAGTCAAAAAAAGTAAAAAAAATTATTTCATAAATAGATGAATTAGTTGAATTAAAAAAGATCCTATTTAAAAATATTTTATTTAACGCAAAATATTGCAGAAAAAAATGAAAATCCAGATTCCCAGATCACTGCTAGCTAACACTCCTAGACCCAAGAGAATATGATTACCAAAAACAAAACATTGTTTGAATGCATTTGTGGGAAGCAGTCCATAGAAGTATAAATAAAATATGGTACATGGATAGTGGCTGGTCTAGGCATATAAGTGGAAACTCATCAAACTATAAAACCTTAACTCAAAATGTTGGTGGATTAGTCTCCTTTAGTTACAATGGAAAAGGAAAAATTATTGGTATTGGAACTGTTGGAGATCCAAAAGCCATCCCAATCACTATATTACATTAAATACATTGATTGGAACATAACCAGATATTAATTTATCAACTTTGTGATGATGGTTATTGTGTTAATTTTTGTATTAACTATTGTTTTGTTTTTAAAGATAAACTGCTTAGTGTTAGAGCACCCAAAACTGACAATGTTTATACCCTGGACATAAAATCCTTGTGTAAACCAAAGTAAATGTTTTAACTTCTAAAAAATTAATCTTGGACCTGGTATAGATGTTTGGGACATTACAATATTTTATCTTATCATAATTTATCTAAGAAACAATTATTTTTTCATTTACATAGTCTTAAATTTTATAGTGAAAGATCCAATGATGCATGTAAAATTGGAGAGAAACACAAATCATCCTTTAAATCAATTTTTTTTAATCTAATCCTTTAGAGCAAATCCATATGGATCTGTTTGGAACATCACAAGTACCAAGTGTGGCTGGTAAACTATACTTATATGTTTTAGTGGATGATTATTCTAGATTTATATGGATATATTTTCTAAAATATAAAAATAAATCTTTTAGTATATTTCAATGTTTTTTCAAAGCTATTAATAATGAAAAAGAATTTAAAATTATTTCATTAAGAAGTTATTATAGTGTAGAATTTGAGAAAAGGGGATTCAATTCCTTTTTCTCAAATCCTGGTATTAAACACACCTTCTCTTCACTAAGAACAACTCAATAGAATTGAATTGTTGAAGGAATAAACATAACTATTAAAAAAATAGTTAACACTATACTAAATGAATATAGTCTTCCAACATATTTCTAGCCAGAATCATTAAGCACATCCAATTACATTATGAGTAGAGTTTTAATCAAAACAACTTTCAAAAAGACACCCTATGAACTCTAGAATAATAGAATACCTAAAGTAAAATACTTTAATGTTTTTGGATGAAAGGTTTATATCTTGACCACTAAGAGAAATCTTGGTATGTTTGATTCAAAATTTGATAGAGGCATTATCTTAGGATATTCTGCTACTTCCCAAGCATATGAATGTTTTAATAAAAAGTCAAGGATTTTTGAATAATTTGTTCATGTAAAATTTGATTAATCCAACCATTATGACAAAAGGAAAGATCAAATTTATTAATCTCACCCTAATGATAACATGTGACCTGAAAACTTAAGGATTATTTTAAAAATGATATAAAAAATTAAGTCCATTTCAGAAGAACATGTCACTGATGAACCAAAAAGTGTTTTAACTTGAAAATATAGAACTTTAAATAATCCCCATTTAAAAACTATTATTGGAGACCTAGACATAGGAATAAAAAAAATAAAAAATATAGGAAATATTGTTGAGTTTTCTGCCTTTCTATCCCAATTAGAGTCTAGTCAATAAGAGAATCCTTAGTTGATGAAATTCAGATGATAGAAATTCCAGAAGAAATAAACCAATTCAAAACAAAAGATGTTTGGAAATTAGTTAAAAACCAAAGAAAAATCATATTATTTGATCCCAATGGGGATTTATAATTAAGTAAGAATTTCAAGTAATTATAACTATAAATAATGAAATACTAGTAGCTAAAGGATATAATCAGAAAGAAGGTATAGATTAGGATGAGGCATTTACCCCTGTAGCAAGATTAGAAGCCGTTACGATTCTTTTAACCTATGCATATCATATGAATTTTAAATAATTTCATATGGATTTTAAGTCTTCCTTTTTAAATGGTTATTTAAACATACTAAAGATCATTATGGACTTCAACAAGAACCTAGTGTTCGGTATGAAATATTTAGTTCTTTCCTTTTGAAAAATGATTTAACTGTTGGTATGGAAGATCCGTCACATTTCAAAAAAACTATAAATTCTAATATTTTATTAGTTCAAATTTATGTTGATGATGTAGTTTTTATATCAACAAAAGAACTATATTTTTCATGAGTTTTCAATCATAATGAAAAAATTGAAATAAATATGATGGGAGAACTAAATTTATTTTTAGGACTTAAAATCTATTAAAATGACTTTGGAAATGATTTGAATCAGAAAAAATAAATTACTGATTTACTAAATAAAATTGGACTTGGTAATAGCAAGACATATAAAATTCCTATGTGTACTAATATGAAACATTATTTGGATGAAACTGTAAAACTATTAGACAACTATTTATATAGAGGAATGATTGGTAGTTTATTATATCTTATTTCTAGCAGGCCAGATATTATGTATTCAGTATGTATTTGTGCACGATTTCAATAAAATCCCAAATAATATCATCTTACAGTTGTCAAAATAATTTTTAGATATTTAAAAGGAACTATTTTTCAATATCTTTTTTATCCAAAAAATTATCCTTTTAATTTAAATTCATATTTAGATGATGATTTTGAAAGTTTTAGATTAGATAAAAAATAATCTTAGGAACTTGTCTCTTTTTAGGAAAATATTTAGTGTCATTGTCTAGTAAGAAGAAACACTTAGATTCTTTACCATGATCTGAGGAATAATTTGTATATGCAGGTAGCTGTTATGCATAAGTTTTGTGGATGAAAAACACTCTTATGGACTTTGGACTAAATTTTAGTAATACACCTATTTTATGGGATAATACTTGTACTATAATTATTTTAAAAAATTCTATAAGTCATTATATAACTAAGAATATTTATATTAGATATCATTTTGTAAGATATCATGTTCTTAGAAAGGATATATTTTTATAATTTATAAGTAATGAATTTCAATTAGTTGATATTTTTATTAAACCACTTATCGTGTAAGTTTTTATTTTATTAAGGGGGAGTTAGGTTTATTTAATATTAAATAATTTTTTAATTGATTTTTTACTTAATTTTAAATAAATTTTATTTAATTTTAATCACAAATTTATTTAATCATATTATTATAAATTTTCAGTATTTAAACGAATTCACTTATTTATCTTTTAAATAACATACACTTTTAGTATTATTTTTATTATGTAATATATTTAAAATATGGTGCATAATGTTTAATTTATTTTAAATTCTATAATTATTATTATTTATGCAATGAAACAGGAATCAAGGCTATATGAGAGCCCGTTGGAAATTCCAAAACCGTTCATTTTTTCCAAACCATTCAAACTACCAAAACACTTAACCTCTTTAGTCTTACTTTTCTCACAACTTTGAAACCCTAGAACTTCAAACCATCAGTGGCTTTCAATGAAAATGGTAAAAAAAGAGAATCTATGAAGGCAAACCCAGTGATGTTAAGCCTTAGTGTTCAACATGACAGAAAATCGTTTAGGGAAAATTCATCAATCTAGAATGGATGTATCATATGAATTTCATGATGATGATAGAATTATCCTTTCAAGGTATTGAAATGAAATTCAATGGGGACTAAACTGAGTTTTTCATGAAGTTTATTTGAGACGTTTCTTTAAAACTGTTCAATTTATTTTGGGTGATATAGAAGATTTGATTGTTGCAAAGATCTATGACAGTGAGTTATCGATATCTTCTGTTGAAATAGAAAATATTTTAAACTTACCTCAGGAGGGAGTTTTTCGTTTTGATCTGAAGTCAATTGGGGATAACAATCATAAATATGAGGATATTATGTCGTTTTATTTAGTTCTACTAACATAAAAAATAGTAAAATATTTAAAACCAGATCATAAAATCTTGGTTATGTTTATTCAAACCGAGATAGACCCATGGATGATTGAGATCAAGAAGATTATTTTTTCAGATATGAATATTATGTTTCTATTTTCAAGTGACATAAAGATATATTTTCCAATTTATATGATTAGATATTTGAATTAATATTGTTAACCTGAGGCTTGTATGAGTATTTATCCTTATGGAAGATTTATTTAAAATCTGTTGTTTAAGAAAGATATGGTAAGTTTGATTGATGAGAGAGTAATATTTCATCATTGTAATGTGTTGAATGCTCGAACATTGAGAACGATCATATTTTTATGGAGCACTGTAAAAGGTAAAATCATTCCTATTAGAGCTAAAGAGGATCAGGAATATGCTCTGAGGGAGAAACCTACAAAATAATAAGAATGTATGGCTGAATCCAGAACACGGGAGATTTCAATTACTACAAGGAGTGTTATATTTGAAACAAAAAATGAGCCTGATGTTGAAGAAATTTAGGGAGGAATTTTTAGTTCAAAAAAAGATTGGTTTATCTGAAATATTCTCCTAAGAAAGGTCATGATATAAAAGAACTATTTAGTTATATATTTGTAAGAACACCTGTTTTAATATAAATAAAATAGAAAGATACTTCTCAAGTAGTAATGGAAGTTTTCCTCGGGATAAGGCAGAAAAAAAACTATTGAGGTACCTCAGATTGAAAAATCTTATGAAATGGAAATTTTATGATCAATCTGTGGATCGTATTGAATCTCTAAATCAGACTCAAGAAGTGATTCTAGAAGAAATTGATTTGTAAGATTGCCTATCTTTAGAAGTTGAAATTGAAGATCAACCTACTAAATAAAATTTCAATGAATTAATACATAAGTCATGAATGAATCATTCTCAGTTGAGATTTATGGAGAAAAATAAGTTTAGAAACCAGTCTTGCTGGATGAAGAATAGAAATCAGATTCTCAATATTTACCACTGATCCTGGAAAATCTAGTTCTGAATCTAGCACATGGTTCCTCTAATTCTATGTCTGATCATATTGAGGAGATTGTTAGAAAATATAACAGAGCTAAAGTAGATATTGCTGCATTAACAAGAGAGTTATAGATAAGGAAACAGATATTTCAAAATCTAAAATATAGTACGGTTTTAATGAAATAAGTTGATGTTTTTAATAATTAATTTCTAGAAGAGTTTGCAAAGATTAAATTAGATGTTTTTTTTGAAATATGATTTGGCATATTTTTAAACATTTAGAGAGAAATAGTTTGCAACTGTCACAGGAAGTCATGAAAGTACATTAGGTAGTTCACCTGATTTGATCAAGATATTCCAACCCATTACATCTATAATGAACAACATGAATAATAGGTTGCAGTATTTACAGTGTAACAGTGCTCCTTTTTCTATTCTATTGGAAAACTAGAAATTCCATGTCGGTCATCATACCCTAGATGAACTGATTATTTTACAATTAATGAATAGATTCACTGAGAAGCTAAATCATTTTATGGATAAGGAAGAATGATTTCATGTGTTTTTTAGAGTGAACCTCATTGAATATATTCATTTGACCTTATAAGGAAAGGATCTGATAATATATCTGAGAGATGGTGTAATGAAGTGATTAAGGTTACAGTTGGTAGAGATGAATGATGTTATTCAGAATAGATGAGATACCCTTTTTCATCCTTAAACCCAACGACATTTATTCCTATTCATTAATGTGCTTGTGTATTTTTTTCAATGAAATTTCATTTTTATCATATTTAATGGATTTTTATTCTAATTATTTTGGAATTAGACTTCCTAAAAAGCAAAATTCCGTTATTGATAAACAGTTTATCATAACATTTACATAGAAATTTGGTACTACATTACATGTGTTATATTCCTTATTCAATCATTATTATTTATATCATGAAAAGATGGAGAACTTTGGATAAACCCATCATTTTATAAAGGAATAGGAATTTGATTTTGAACCTTTCGGGAGAAATTTGGATCAACCTGTCTTGTATATTTTCCAAGATGTATTTGGATGTAAAAATTAAATATTGTTTTTATCATTTAAAAATTCTAAATTATATATAAATAATTTTATGGGTTTTGTGATCATCAAAAAGGGGGATATTGTGGAGAATGTATTGTTTCAAAAATACTCTTATGTTATTATGATTTAGATTATCAAAAATAAATTTATTTTTTATTCTAATAATTTTACATTATGAATATTTCTAGAAATTAATATTCTTTATATTCCCAATTTTGGAATAATATTAATTCATATGATTTGAGTGAAATATTTTTCAAAGTGTTCGGAAAGCTATTCAGCGTATTCTGGAAACACTATTCATATGATTCGCGGGAAATATTTGTAAAAGTGTTCAGAAAGATATTCTATGTATCCTAGGAAACATTGTTCTTATTGTACGTTAGAGATTGTATCATAACGATTAAATCCTACATTTATTTAATGGTGTTCAGAAAAGTATAGTTTATCTACCTTATGTTTGGAAGGAACCATACGTTTGTTATATGAGAAAAGTATGGATGAACAACAGTACATAAGAATGTAGCCTTACATTTTCTTCACAAAATTATGGATCATGAACCCTACTTTTGTAATAACCTTATAGTTTATCTAAAAGTATGGATCATCTACCTTAAATTATGAGGAAGAGAAAAGCATGGCTCATATATCATACATTTGAAAGTCGATGAAAAAAGTATGAATCCTCAACCTTACTTTTTTTTATCAACCTTACATTTGATACCTTATGTTAGATATTTGGATTGAATCTAAAAATAGCCCTTTGATTGACTTCTTCATGCGTTGGAGATTTGAATTTGTGACTCAATCGTACAATGGTCTTCTGCCGAATATCAGGCTGATTTCAAGATAGATTCAAAGCCTAATGTTAAAACACATATTTGAATTATTTAAATCCATTTATATGTGATTGAAATGATAGATTGAAGATGAGGATTTTGTGCCCATTATTAAGTTTGGATACAACTACTCTTTTTTTCAAACATTTGAATATTGCGATCTATCAGTAGACTTTTGTGGAACTAAATTTATGAATAAAGTCCTCATCAATAATCTATATATAATGTGTATCTGAATTTCAAAGAATATATAGGTGAAAATGTATCTCTTGAATTCAAATCATTTACAAGATTCAAATATGGGGATATTCGAGTTTCAAAAAAACAATGCTTTGTTGATTCTTTAAAAAGAATATTTTACAGATCTGCTACTACAATGAACGATTAGATTCTATTTTATATCAGAAATAAAAATGTGGAAGATTTTCTTGTTCGACATTGTATATCTAACGTGAATCAACTGTTGATTTATTGCTCAATTTATTTCAAGATAATTTACAACAGGATCAATTCATAACCACTCTTATCTAGAGAACATCCTTTCTAAATATGATGATTCATATACTTCTAGATTCATATTGATGTAACTGTGAAGAAAAATAGGAATGTATTTTAACACAAATACTATTTTATTTTTACTATCAGATTCTCGTACTAAGATGTTTGATCGGTTATGTTCTTAGAACTAGAAGGCTTTGTCCTAGCCTTAAATTGTAAAGGTGGAAATTTCTAGCAATCAGTTGTGTATGGTCCCGGGAAAAGAGTACTGACTAATAAAATTCACCATTTTTGTGGAGTAGAGCATTGGTGGAGTGGACTAGGGGATATTTTTTCCTCAAACCACTATAAATATTCACATCCTGATATATTCTTATTTCCACTGCATAAAAAATATAATAATGATAATAGGACATAATTGATTGTCATGAATATTTCTAGAAGATGTTTTGAAAGAAACAATTAACCCACCCTCTTGTGTATATTTTGTATAACATGATAAATCAAAAATTACCACTAACTCCCCTGGATTCCTATAATTTATAAAGGATGAAAAAGAAAGTTTCTATGAAACTATAAAAACTTATATTAGATTCCCATCAAATGAATATCAACCCCAAGAATCAAAATAAAACCAAGAATAATGGTAAACCAACCCCAATAAAGGATTGGGTTCCCAGAAGTTCACAATATATACCTCATTCAATAATTATCTAAATCAAGAATCTATACCAAACTCAAAAGAAGAAAAATCTATTGAATAATATCCATGGAGAGATACCTCTCAATCAAGATAAATGAACTACCCATACAAACCCAGAATATTCCTCTCCACCCAAACCAAATCTAACTACCCATCAAATAATAAGACTCTTATTGATCCATGGGAAAAACATATTGATATATCACCACGAAATTAAAACGAAAATTGATCATCTCACCCAAAAAATTAAAACCTTGATTTTCTAAAACATAGATCTTGAAGCCATAATCTAGATCTAGAAGATCACCTCACCATTCCATTCTATTGATCTAGAGACCCAAAACTCAAATAATTCATCACATCCTATCATGAAACACCAGGAGGCTCTTTGCCAAAATATTATCTCAGGGAAAGGTCTCTCTCATTGAATCATATTCAGTCCATAAAATCATCCAAAGGATCTTATTAAAAGGTTTAATAGAATATCTAAATCATTGACCTCAATTTTGTCGGAAAATGTTACACTTGATCTTCTTCACTGTCTAGGAAATATGGTAACTGACCAATCTAGTTTATAAAATGATTCCTAGAGTTACAAAAACTATATTCCCCTATTTAATCTCTTTTATACCTTCCATATGGATGTCCATATTCACATGATAAATACCATAATTATTGAATATTTCAAGACACTCTTCTATAGTCAACCCATCTAGGTCACTACACTTTATCTTCTACAATATTTGATTCACCTTCCAGAATAATACAACTACCAAAGTGACTTTGAATTTATCGATAGTCTGACCTAACCTTATATAAATATCAATATATTTTATCCATTACATAACCTCATGGGATTATTCTCTTCCAAGGATCTCTAATACTTCTTAATGATGGAACTTCAACATTTCTTCATCTAATGATTATTCTTTCTCCATAACTCAACCAACATATTGATTAACATTCAATGGAAAATATTTAGTTAAATATCAAATGAATAGGTTAGAACACATCAAATTAATTATAATAACTCCACTTAGATTTTCATTATATGGCCCTAGCCTTAAACATTACTTAATACTGAATTAAATAAAAATTCAATTTTTTTTTATACAGCGTATAACAGAATGTCTTGTATTTGAACAAAATATGCCTCAATGAAAGGAGATTGAGACGAAGTCCCTTACCTCGTGTCCGACTTGACTCGATCACTCTTTAATCTCCTGAATAATAAACTAGTGTTAATTTTTAATTTCTTAAGAACATTTTTCAAGCCTATTATTCCTTTTATATCACTTATTTCCATGTTATAAACATTGTGTAATCATTTAACTTAATAATGTTCATTTTGTCGATATTTTGTTCTTAAGTCAAAAATGGACTTCTTACAATTACATGTTTTTAATGTGGTCAAAGTTTCATTATATCCAGAGTGATATTCCTGATTTGGATATCATATATATCATATATATCCAGAAAATACATGTATTTATAATAGAACATAACATTTAGAGGTAAGAAATGAATTACACCATTCATGGAGACGGTAAGTCGTACGTACGCATGAACGGTACTTTCATTTCTATTTCTTATTTAATGGAGTGAAATCATAATTATATAAAGTTATATTATAATTCCAGTATAATATCATGTATAATATCATTAACGCCATCCTTTATATGTCCCACATATGGCATTAACGAAATAAATCACTTTGAGGGGGCGGTAATCCGCACTTCCTAAATTGAAATTATCGTGTTCACCCATAATGGAAACCATAATGGTATGACATAAATGAAAAATAAATAAGCATAAGGAAAACATAAACATAATATATATCATATATACTAATAGTGAAATCTTAATGGCCACCATAAAAGGTCTTAAAAGAAGATTGAACAATCATCATTTCGTGAGGCAGAAATTCGCCAACCACAGAAATAGTATGTTCTTTAACCATTAGACGGAGGTGTGTGTAAGTGTAAATAAAATCCTTATCATAACAACATCCTAATATATTTAAGTTACTGGTGTTGTTACAAAAGGAAGTAATAAAAAGATTTTAGTGGGATGGAGAATCAAAATAAAAAAAAATAACACAAGTGAAGGCATTACCTTTAAATCAGGTAACTCCTCTTGGTTTGAACAAAAGGGGTTTCTTGAAGAGATTTTTGCCTAAGGAAAGGCTTCTAGGATGAGTAGAGGGATGTGGAGAGATAAAATGATCAGATATTGGCCGATCCAAAGGCTTGAGAGGTGTGGGTATGGTGGTAGAGGTGGGGGCCTTTTATAAGAGGGAGGAGGGGCACTATTGGAAAGTTAAAAAATGTTACTTTATTATATAATTAGTTTCAGATTTTAAAGGTCCCAAAATTAAATATTTCTAGGATAAGGTTATAAGAGTTAGAACCCCACCCATATAATTGGTTTTTGACAAGTGTAGGTCTTATATTTTACATTATATTTTCATTTTATTTAAATTGTTAAATAATGAGGTAATCGCTGCATCATCATGGTGTCATAAATAAATTAATTTATTTAATGTCTAAAAATTATAAAAAAACTATCATGATGTAGGAAATCTTTTTACCTTTATAATTAATTTTTATAGTAAAAAATATGACTTGTATAACCCCATGAATTTTTTTTTATTAAAACAATACATGTTTGTGACGTTTTTATTTTAACTGTAAATAAAAACTAATTAATGTCATTTTCTTACCGAAGTGGATCCATGGGGTCCCCAAGTTGACCCATGGATTTTCTTGGTCGGAAATGACACATCCAATAAGGGTAGGGCATGTTTCAAGATAATTTCATATTATTAATACATTATTTCTACCTTAAATTACACTAATTACCTCTAATCGCGATTAATAAAACATAAAAGATACTATTCACCAAAAAATTATTTTCATCCCATTGAACCACATTTTACACACTAATGACAACCATGTATGTCGGATTTTTTAAATTCAATTCAAAAAAGAGGTAATGTTTCATTTAAATGAAAATTCAGTTTTTTAACAACCACTTAGTGGTTTCACTATTCATCAAAAATTAATGTTTTTCAGAAAAAAAAAAACCAAAAATTTACTGTAAGCTATACTTCATATTCTGAATTCAAAAATGATTTCTATTTTAAAAAATTCAAAACATATAAGTTGCATTAATTAATTTAAAAATTAATTCATGTTTTCAAAACAAATAGCGTGTTTTTATGAAACAATATATATCAAAAGATTGACACTAGTTTAAATCCAATTTCATAGTGAAATTAATTCCAATGAAGACCATTGGATTAAATGGTAAAATTATATTATAATTTCACCTTAAAAACAATTCAAATGATAATATAATCATATAAATAAATTATATTGAAACGATGTTTTGAATTAAAATACAACATTTTCACTATTCATTAAAAAATGAACTTTATCGGAAAAATACCAAAAATTTACACAAAGTAAATTTTTATACCCCGATTATAAAGAATAATTTTATTTGGTCCAATATAATATAAGAGTGACAAAAACTATATTTAAATAGGTTTCTCCATCAAAAGGCGACAAATCGACCTTGTAGTGAATATTAGAGTATTTATGCTTAAAATTGAATTCTTTTCTTATTTTAGGACTTTATCTTTTAATGGATACATATAAAAACATTTAACAAACATATATAATAATATTTTAGTTATTTCTATTCATTCCTGATAATACAATGGCTACGTGTTAACTACCATTTAAAATAACATTATTATATTACTAGTGTGAAACGTAAGATTTCAAAGAAACTCGTTGTTGAGTATTGGGTACGCTATCGAACATATAAACCCCTTTAAAGTAAAATTAATATATAATTCCAAAATATTAATAAATATGAAAATGTGTTATTTCTTTATTTAACTGGGATGTTACATCCTTCCCCCCTTTTGGGAATTGCATCCTCACATTTATATTCATTTATCAAAATAAGTGGGGGTATTTATCCCTCATAACATTTTCAGATTCCCACATTTTCTCTTCAACCATATGGTTTTTCCACAAAACTATTACCTTGTGAATTACCTTATTCCGCAACACTTTCTCTCTTCGGTCAAGAATCTAGACTGCTTGTTCTTCATAAGAGATATTCTCTTCCAACTGAACTACCTCTGGGCTCAAAACATGAGATGGATCTGGCATATACTTTCTCAACATCGAAACATGAAAAAAATTGTGTACCTGGGACAAACATGGAGGTAAATCCACTCGGTAAGAAACTAATCCAACTCTCTCCAGAATTTCATATGGTCCAATGAACCTCGGAATCAAGATTCCTTTCTTACCAAATCGCATCACACTTTTCCATGGTGAAACTTTGAGAAAAACATGATCACCTACCTTGAAAGATAGATCCTTCCTCTGGTTATCCGCATTACTTTTTTGCCGACTCTGAGATGTTCTCATATGCTTCTGAATCAACTGAACTTTTTCTGCCATCTCTTCTACCAATTCTGTCCCATCATCTTCTGCTCCCCTACTTCATCCCAAAAATATGGGGTTCGATACCGTTTTCCATATAATACTTCTAACGGAGCCATCTGTATACTGGAATGAAAACTATTATTATATAAAAATTCAACCAAAGAAAGATGTTGGTCCCAACTTCCCTAATAATTCATCAAGAAATCATGTATCATATCCTCCAAAGTCTAAATTGTTTGTTCTGACTTCCCATCTGACTGAGGATGAAAAGCTGTACTAAAATTTAATTCAGTACCCAACGACTTTTGAAGGCCTTTCCACAATTTAGAAGTAAAACTGGGATCAGGATCAGATACAATAGAGAAGGGAACTCTATGCAACCTGAATATCTCTTTAAGATACAATCGAGAACTTTGATCTAGAGAGAATGTATCTCGAATTGGATGGAAATGAGTAGATTTAGTCAATTGATCAACAATAACCCTGATTGCATTATTACCTCGAGATGTCTTTGGTAATCCCACAATGAAGTCCATGGATATATTTTCCCATTTCCACTCTGGCACTGGTAATGAATGCAGCATCCCTTTTGGTAACTGCCGCTCTGCTTTAACCTACTGAAAATTCAAACACTTCATAGTAAAATTGACAATATCTCTTTTCATTCCATCCCCACAGTTGTACTCCCATAGATCTATGTACATCTTAGTACTGCCAGGATGAACTGAAAACAGGGAACTATGAGCCTCACATAACAACTCATTCTTCAACTACGAATCATAAGGCACACATAATCTCTTCCCAAACCTCAAAACACAATCATTATCCATGTTAAATTCAGGAAACTTACCCTTCTGAAGCAGCTCTACCTTTTTCTGCAACCCACTATCTTTCCTCTGCGCTTGCTTAATTCTGTCTGATAGAGATGATCTCAATGAAACCTGAAACCAAGCAGAATAATATCATGCACCAAAAACATCTATGCCAAGGTTCATCAAATCCTTAACCAAAGGATCATGTTCCATATGTAACATGGTTAATGAAGCATTAATTTTTCGACTCAAATCATCAGCCACTTTATTTTCTTTTCCCGGATGGTAATGAATTGTACAATCATAATCATTGATTAAATCTAGCCATCTCCTCTGTCTCATGTTAAATTCTTTCTGAGTTAATATATACTTTAAACTTTTCTGATCATTATATATTTCACACTTTACTCTATATAAATGATGCCTCCAAATTTTTAAAGTAAAAAACCACAACATCTAATTCCAAATCATGAGTAAGGTAATTTAACTCATGAGTTTTAAACTGACGTGAAGCATAAGAAATTACCTGATCGTTCTGCATAAGTACACAACCAAGTACCTTCAACGAAGCATCACTATTGGTAACAAACTCACCATTCCTAGAAGGAAGTGCCAAAACTGGAGCATTCACCAATCT
Source organism: Viscum album (assembly GCA_963277665.1). Lineage (NCBI taxonomy): Eukaryota > Viridiplantae > Streptophyta > Magnoliopsida > Santalales > Viscaceae > Viscum > Viscum album. The sequence goes on along the minus strand of OY728151.1, from coordinate 1,321,024,486 downwards.
TCTTTTCAACTCCTGAAAACAATCATCACATTCTATTGTCCAGATAAACTTAACACCCTTCCGAGTTAGCTTAGTCATTGGACTAGATAACCGTGAAAACATTTCAACAAACCTTCTGTAGTAACTTTACAAACCACGAAAACTACGAATCTCTGTTACATTTGTGGGTCTTTTCCATTCTTCAACAACTTTTGTTTTAGCAGGATCAACAGTTATGCCATTTTTTGAAACAATGTGACCAAGGAAAGAAATTTTTTGTAACCAAAACTCACACTTGCTGAATTTTCCATACAGTTTCTTTTCTTTTAAGGTTTTTAAGATAACCCTTAATTGACTTTCATGCTCCTCTTTAATTTTAGAAAAAACCAAAATATAATCAATGAAAACAACCAAAAACTTATCCAAGAACACATGGAAAATTCTATTCATAAGGTCCATGAATACAACAGGTGCATTGGTTAACCCAAAAGGCATAACTACAAATTCATAATGGCCATATCTAGTATAGAACGTAGTCTTAGTAACATATTATTCTTTTAATTTCAACTGATGGTACCCCAACCTCAATTCGATCTTTGAAAAATACTGATCTCCCTAGAGCGGATCAGACAAATCATCGATATGAGGCAAAGGATACTAGTTCTTAATTGTGATGTTATTCAAGGCTCTATAATCAATGTAAATTCTCATTGAACCATCTTTCTTTTTAACAAACAAGGAAGGATAACCCCTTGGTGAAGTGCTAGGTCGAATGAAACCGTTATCTAATAACTCTAGAAATTGCTTCTTTAACTCTAAAAGTTAACCTTGATCCATTCGATAAGGGGGTTTTGAAATATTATTAGAATCAGGAACTAAGTCAATAGTAAATTCAACATCCTGATCATGAATAATACCAGGAAACTCATCAAGAAAAACACCAAGATGCTCATTGACCACTGGCACATCATTAAATTGAATAGTTCCTTTATTTTCAACAATATGTGCAAGGTAACATTCATTTCCATATTTTACTAGTTTCTCAACTTCCTGATATGTTATTCAAATCAAGGGTTCATTCTTGTACACAAACTGAAAATATTTCTGAAAAGAAACCATTTTAGATCTGCATTCAATCTTAGCATGATAAACAGAAAGCCAATACATGCCCAAAATAACATAAAACTCTACTAGAGGCAAAATAATAAGGTTTTCAGGTAGATTCTTTCCGCACATAAATATAGGACGGTTCTTATAATTTATTTTTGTCTCAACGTTTCCTCTGTGTGTTTTTACCATAACATCAGGATTCATATCTTGAGATGGAATTTCCAATTTACTAGAAAACTTCTCAGAAATGAAAGAATGTGTAGACCCTGAATCAAACAACACATTGGCATAATCTGAACAAACAAACAGTGTACCTGATACTACTTCATTCGATGGCCCATCATCTGTTGAAGTAGTTGCAAAGGATTTCACCACCCCTTTCTGCTTGTAGTCTGGCTTCTTTCCCTTAGTTGAGTTCTTCATTAGACCCTCATTTGTATAATGACCCATTTCATTACACTTAAAACATCTTATCACTGGTTTTTCATTTCCCACTTGATCATCTTCCTTACAGTTATGAGCAATATAACCATACTTACCACACCGAAATCACTTTGTAGACTTGGATAAACATTCTCCAGGATGTGTTTTACCACACTTCTCACAGGATGGATATTTGGTTTTCTTACCTCCTTGCTTCTTTGATGAATTCTTCCCCTTTTCCTGCCAACTGGACCTCTTATTCTGTTGTTTGTCAAAGAACACCTGATCCTCGGCAAACTCCATTTCCACCTTCTCCGCACATCGAACAAGTTTTTCATAACATCTGAACTCATGAGAAGCTATATCCCTTCGATATGTTGGCTTTAACCCTAAGTAAAAATGGTTGATTTTACTATCAAGATCTCATATGAAATTTGGAGTATACATTTCTAGTTGAGTGAAATTTGCTTCAAAAGCAGCCACTGAGTCATCCTCCTGCCTCAATTCTAGGAATTGTTTTTTCATCCTAAGATGAACTACCATAAGAAAATATTTCTCAAGAAACATACCTTTGAATTCATCACAGTGAAGATCTTCAATATCATCACTATCCCTGATATTTTTCATCATCGACCACCACTAATCAGCGTCACCTTCAAAACGGTAAACAACAATACTAACCTTTTGATGTTCTGAACAACCAATGACATCAAAAATCTTCTCCAGTGATTTAATCCAACCTTCAGCTAGCACAGGTTTAGATGATCCTCTGAATGATGGGGGATGTTGCCTCATGAAATGTTCCACCACTGACATGCTCCTCTTCAGTTGATCATGCTGATCTCATGCATGGATACCACCACCATTTATAGCCTGAGTCAACTGTGCCATCACTGCAACAAACTGTTCAGTTCCAATTCTGACAATCTCAGGTTGCTGATTTGGAATGTTGGCTTCCTCCTAATGTCGTCCCAACATAGCTTCCCTGTTTCCTCTGCGGAAAACCATCCTGAACAAAGAAATATCTTAGGCAATGCAACATGGTAATCATTAAATGCTATATCATTTCAATCATACCATAAAATAATTTATAATTTAACAATTTTATAACTCTTAAAGTTGCCTAAACTGACCTCTGATACCAACTATAAGGCCCCGACCTTAATCATTACTTAATATTGAATTAAATGTAAAGTCAAAGGTGTTTTATATAGCGTATAAAATAAAGTCTTGTATCATAACAAAATATGCCTCAATGAAAGGAGATTGAGACGAAGTCCCTAACCTCGTGTCTGATTTTACTCGATCGCTCTTTAATCTCATGAATAATAAACTAGTGTTAATTTATACTTTCTTAAGAACCTTTTTCAATTTTATTATTCCATTTATATCACTTATTTTCATGTAATAAACATTATGTAATCATTTAAGTTAATAATGTTCGTTATGCCGATATTTGGTTCTTAAGTCAAAAATGGACTTCTTACAATTACATGTTGTTCATGTGGTCAAAGGTTCAGTATATCCAGAGTGATATTCCTGATTTATATATCATATATATCATATGTATCCATCATATACATGTATTTATAATAGTACATAACATTTATAGGTAATAAATGAATTGCACTGTTCATGGAGACAGTAAGCCGTACGTACGCATGAACACTACATTCATTTCTATTTCATATTTAATGGAGTGAAATAATAATGATATAAAGGTATATTATAATTCTAGTATAATATTATATATAATATCATTAACTCCATCCTTTATACATCACACATATGGCATTAACGAATCAAATCACTTTGAGGGGGCGGTAGTCCGCACTTCCTAAAATGAAATTATCATGTTTACCCATAATGGAAACCATAAATTTATTCCATAAATGAAAAATAAAGAAGCATAAGGAAAACATAAACATAATATATATCATATATATAAAAATAGTGACATCTTAATGGCCACCATGAAAGGCATTAAAAGAATATTGAACAATCATCGTTTCGTGAGGCAGAAATTCGCCAACCACAAAAACAGTATGTTCTTTAACCATTAGAAGGAGGTGTGTGTAAGAGTAAATGAAATACATTTCATAAAAAAATCATAGTATATTTAAGATACTGGTTTTGTTACAAAAGGAAGGAATAAAAATAGTTTAGGGGGATGGAGAAGAAAAATAAAACAATAGAACACAAGTGAAGACATTACCTTTAAATCGGGTAACTCCTCTTGGTTTGAACAAAAGGGGTTTCTTGAAGAGATTTCTGCCTAAGGAAAGGATTCTAAGATGAGGAGAGATATGTGGAGAGATAAAGTGAGCAAATCTTGGTAGATTCAAAGTATTGACAGGTGTGAGTAAGGTGGTAGAGTTGGGGGCCTTTTATAAGAGGGAGGAGGGGCACTCTTGGAAAGTTATAAAATGTTACATTATTATATAATGAGTTTCGTATTTTAAAGGTCCCACAATTATATATTTAGAGGTTCAGGTGATAATATTTATGAATCCACCCATCAAATAGGTTTTTGAAAAGTTTAGGTCTTATATTTTACATTATCGTTTCATTTTATTTAAATCGTTAAATAATGAGGTAATCGCTGCATCATCATGGTGACATAAATAATTTAATTTATTTAATGTCTAAAAATAAAAAAAATATCATGATGTGTGAAATCTTTTTACCTTTATAATGAATATTTATAGTCTAAAATATGACTTTTATTACCCCATATAAATTTTTTTTTAGTAAAACAATACATGTTTGTGACATTTTTATTTTTAACTTTAATCAAAAACTTATTAATGTCATTTTCTAACCCAAGTGGATCCATGGGGTCCCCAAGATGACCCATGGATTGTCTTGGTCGGCCATGACACATCCAATAATGTTAGGTCATTTTTCAAGGTAATTTCATATTATTATAACATTATTTCTACCTTAAATTACACTAATTACCTCTAATAGCGAGTAATAAAACATAAAAGTTACTATTCACCGAAGAATTATTTTCATCCCATTGAACCAAATTTTACAAACTAATGACAAAAATGTATGTAATATTTGTGAAATTCAATTCACAATAGTGGTAAAGTTTCATTTAAACAAAAAATCAGTTCTTTAACTACCACTTTGTGGTTTCACTATTCATCAAAAATTGATGTTTTTCAGAAAAATACCAAAAATTCACCATAAGCTATAATTGATATTCCAAATTCAAAAATGACATCTATTTTACAAAATTCAAAACATATAAGTTTCATTAATTAATTTAATAATTAATTCTTATTGTCAAAACAAATAGCGTATTTTTATGAATCAATATATATCAAAAGATTGACAATAGTTTAAATCAAATTTCAAAGTGAAATTAATTTCAATGACCACCATTGGATTAAATTGTAAATTTATTTTCTAATTGCACATTCAAACCAATTAAAAAGATAATCTAATCATATAAATAAATTAGATTAAAAAGAGGTTTTGAATTAAAATACAACATTTTTCACTATTCATTAAAAAATAAACTTTATCGAAAAAATACCAAAAAATTTACACAAAGTAAATTTTTATGTCCCGATTCTAAAGAAGAATTTTATTTGGTCCAATATAATGTATAATAGTGACCAAAATTATATTTAATGATGGTTCTCCATCAAAAGGAAATAAATCAACCTTTTAGTGAATGTTAGAGTATTTATGCTTAAAATTGAATTTGTTTTATTATTTTAAGCCTCTATCTTTTATTGTATAAATGTAAAAACATTTAACAAACATATATCATCATATTTTATTTATTTCTATTCATTCCTTCTAATAAAATGGCTACATGTTAACTACCATTTGAAATAAAATTATTATATTACTAGTGTGCAACGTAAGATTTCAAAGAAACTCGTTGTTGCGTATCAGGTACGCTACCGAACATAGAAACCCCTTTAAAGTAAAATTAATATTTAATTTGAAAATATTAGTAAATATGAAAATGTATTATTCTTTATTTACTTGGGATGTTACAGTCATATCATGCATGAAAACCCATTCACTTTTCAGGGATACCCATCATCCCAATATTTCATTTTCACATCATAAACACATCATCAACCCCACATCACCAATCCACACACCTTTCACCAAATCATCATCCCTAATAATATAAATTCCTCCCACTAGACATATTCATTACATATCATTATGTGAAAATAATTTCATGGATATCCACAATAGTATTATAATAATTCATTTCAATCAACTCTACCGATTCGTAATAAATCAATTACTAGGTCATTCAGACATGAATATTTATGAATACATATTATCAATACATTAATAATCAGGATAATTATTATAAATATGAAATATAATATTCAACATGCACTACTATCATCATTTCATGTCACACTCATGACAGAATTATAGGCATTTTCTATTTACTTAACTAAGTAAAATACATAAATCATATTAATTTATTATTAATATAATATCATTCTTTTTTAAAAAAACATGGGATTATAACATGATTCACTTTAATTATTTTTACATAAATAAAACCTTGATCTATTTTATATTCAAATTTAATAATATCTTTGAAAAAATTATCCTTAATAGATAATAAACAACATCCATAATTTCATCTTATTATGCATGTTTAATCAATCACATATATAATTCAACAATCTAGGATATGGAATCTGTAATAATAAATTATTGTATGAAACATTATTTATTAATTTAAATTGTGGGTCATTAATTCATTTTATGTACAATATTCATAATGAATAAAACATTTCATTAATTAATACATGATAAGTTACAAGGATTCATAATTTTGTCATGCCTATTTAATTAAGTGAACATATTTAACTAGTATTTGATTGTAAAAAATTTCCTAGATCATCAATTAATATTAACACAAGGTGATCATTTCATATTAAGTAATAATATAATCTTAAACATGCAAAAAAAAGTAAAAAATTTCACTAACTTTTAACTCAATTAATAAATAATCATCATGTTATTATTAATCATAAATTTTCTTCAAAAAAATAATTTAGGTAAATAATGATATTTTAGACATACCACATCATCATAGGGAAGCTATATTTTTAAATTCCTTAAATGATCATACAGGTTTAATAATTAATATGCATTAAACATGAAATTATAAAACTAAACATGGAATATTAAGAGAATAAAGTATCATATCAAGTCATTATTTTATAAGAAAAAATGTTTGAACTTGTTCAAATCAACTTATTAAAATAAATGAAACATAATTATAGAAACTACATCATAAAATAATATATTATCTTAAGAAAATTCACAAAATGAAATTATATATAAATAATTTTTCTGGAATGAAACCTGTTATATTGATGCATATATCATTCCTAAATTTTTAACCTTGAAATAATTTATTTTCAACTAAATATTATTAGTAAACTATTTAGGTATTTTTATTAAATTATATTAGGTCTGAAAAACATGTGACCTAGCTAGTTTCTTAACTCTATAACACATAGTCGGTTTAAATGTCAATTATTACATTTTGACCCATGAAATACTCACTTTTTCCAAATCTCAAACTCCAACAAATCCCTCAACCAAAATCACTTATACTTCTTTTTCACATCCCACCTCTATAGAAACCCCTCCTTGATAAGCAGTGGTGAATAGTTTTACCATGGAATCCCACCTCCAATAGGTTATGTCTTGGACACTAGCATCGATGGAATCCTCTACACATATGGGAAGAATTAACCTAATTATTCTATTAATTTAAAATAAAATCCACCAATCAACTCCATATAAAAATAGAAAAGTTAACCATTTCCATACATAGACCATCTCTTCATGAAAAATGGGGGTTCAAAACCCATTGGGCGCAGGGTACTGTAGCAGTAATGTAGCGCAATATAGCAGCGGCGACACTGTAGCAACGATGATCACTGTAGCGGCGGCAGGTCACTATAGTGGCGGCAGAGCACTGTAGCAGTAATGGGTACTGTGCAGTACTATAGCAACGTGGGTACTTTAGCAGTACTATTCATAGAATGGGCTTTGGGACAAAAAAATGGGCCTACGGGTCATGTAATGGGCTAAATACCTACTAGGCCTTCGGGCTATGTAATGGGTCTCCCTCTACCCAGTTAAAGAGGTCATTGCATTGCTTTAATAATAAAATGAGGCTTCAGCCACATCCTTTTAAAAAAAATATCTAATACAACACATCAAGAACAATGAAAGTCTATCCTCTTATAACTCTAATCCTCCTACCTAAATAGTAGCATCCCTAATCTCTATTGATAAGTCATGTAGAAAAATGAAGAAAATTGTATATGGGTGGGAAATTTGGAGTACACAATATAATCATATTTCCAAATAATTAAACAACCATGAGAAAAAAATGTTTTAGGATAAAAATGATGGAAATAAAATATAAAGTTGAAAAATAGAATTTGTATTAGATTCAAATAAACATAACTACTCGAGAAAAGGGTTGGACATCTCTCTATATAAAAAGTTTCTCAATTAAATTCTTTTTTTTACATCCATCTCTTTATTTAAAAAGACCATAGCCATCAATTATTAAGTAAAAATTTCAATAAAATATACAAATAAAATAATGGGTCCTAGAAAATCTACCACCAAACATACTTATCACTTCATATTCTATTCTAACTCAAACAAGTATTGAGTCAGTTGGACAACCCTTCATAAATAGATTTGGAATCCAATAATTAAAAAAATGTGTTTACACAATATCCCACATCATATCATCATTACTGAACAACATCACCCTAGCCACTGTCATATCAACATCTCTACATAATTTGTGTCCCCAGGAAATATAATATTTATTAATTAAATCCCACTTATATATACATCAATAATTTAATCCATTATATCCCAAGTATGTACATGTTGAAACCCATTATCTATTGTAGCAAATTTTCATAAATCACCAAATCATAAGATTAATAAATAATCATATCAAATATCACAAGATACAATCATTGTAAACATGAATAGTAAATATTTAGTAAATAAGAAATATAATGGTAAAACTGAACCAAAATGACTATTATATAACATATCACAACCAATGAAATATTCATTACCAACATAAATATTCTCATCTTGACCATTTCATAATTTATTTACTGCATTATTTATTCACATTTCATTATTCATCCAGTTATCATTTATGTGTCTTAGTAAGTGTCACACATCATTAAATATTAAATCATTACTATTATACCATTTGTAAAACAGTTCCAAAGTTTAAATCCATATTCAAATTAACAATTAATTAATAAAATTATGTAAAACAAAATTTTAAGTAGTGAATTTATTTCATTATTCTAATTTGATATTCATTTAGTAATTTTTAAAAATAAACCCATACCTTTAGACTACTAAAACATACACCATATAACTCATAACACTATTATTAACTCAACTCTATACCCAAAATTCATATAAAAACTCTCAAATACCACATAACCTATAAATTACTAAGAAGCAGTGCAACTGGTACATTACTTCTAAAACCTTCCAACGCCAACAGCTATACTTACCCTACTCTCTTTGTAATTCCCCTCCACTAATATCTTCAATTATAAAAGTGTAAACAACCTATAATCATACCATTACTAGAAGAACAAACCATGAAAGTAACACTAGAACAAATCCTATAAAGGACCCCTAGATTCCCATGAATCAACCCAACTAGAATGCATCATTATAGGGAAGAGAAAGAATAACATGGTAGTGACCACACCCAAAGAGATTATCAACAACACATCCCATATCATATAAACATAAAAACCAACCATATATGATCTACAAATTCTAAAAAGAAATAAATTTCATTACAATATTAATATAACCCCAAACTCTACCATAACATAGTATCCTACAATAAGATAATAGCTCAATCAACTTCATCGGCACTCAACCTCTATAAAAACCCAAATTACTTTGATTGAAACATTACTCAAATATTAGTTGTAGATTAAATTTATATTCATAATTTCATTACCAAGTTAAATTATATCCTTTTAATTATATTTATAGATTTTAATATTCTTCCTTATATAAAAATTCCACACATATTCAGCTAAATGTTATAAACACCAATGCTATAGAATATATAGCAAAAGAAATAGTAAATCACTATATTAATAAGGAATAAGTGGGAGATGGTTATCATGATAACCTTTACACCTATAGTTTATAATAAATCTCATCCCCTATAATAAACTACTTTTATAATGTTAATGATACCATATTAGAAAAACATTATATAACTGCAGAAAAATAAATCAAAGAATTTTAACCACAAGGCATAATGAATCTAAAGATGAGGTGATAAAAAGCTGAAATAGTGTCCCTTATCCCTCCCCAACCAAATTCCCATAACATAGGGAAAAGTTGAATAGTGTAATAAATGAAATATATCATATGATATCACCTTCCCCCATAATAAAACTCACAACACCTATCTTAGGAGAAGAGTTTGATAATAAAATATGATTTGCAAAGAGGAACCCCTTCCCTTGAACAAAACTATCTCTACTAATTCTTATGTAATAGTAAGAACTTATAGTGTTGTAAAGAATATCTATAGTTTGGTAATGGATAGGTTATCAATGGTTGGAGTGGTATAAGGATTCATAGACTATAGGGATTAATAGGACAGTTCAATCAAGGATAATTATTGTGAATCTATTTATTAAATTCAAATGGTTTAACAATTAAAGGTTGATTGGAACAAAAAGGGTAACTTAGAGGGTTTTATATTATATCAAGAAACATATCAGCCCATAAGATAGAATAAAATATAAAAAACATACAACATGAATATATAACACCCTAATATTTTAAAAATGGAATCAATCCCCCATATCATACATTACACACAACACCAAACTTAAACAAAAAATAAATTAATATTATTTAAAAATATGAACCTTATAAAATAACCATTAAATTAGTTACTATGAATATTATAGACTAATTTATGAAATATATATATGTACTACTCAATATAAATTTAAGGATAAATAATTATTAATTAATTTATTAATTTATTTTAATGTAATTTTATTCATGAAAAAATAAGTTTTCTTCAAAAATGATTTTTATTATTTTTTGGGAAATATTATTATTAATTTTTTTTACAAATGAATTTTCATTTGATATGATTAATTTTAATATTTATATATTTATATCAAAGTTTTTTTAGAATAAAATTAGGGTATTTTTCATAAAATATTGATTATTTAGTGAATATTGAAAATAATAACTTTTTTAAAACTATCATTTATTTTAAATAAATTAAGTTATCAAAAAGTCTCATTATTTTTGGAATATCAATTAAATTAAGATAAGTTTTATTTATTTATATTCAATATAATTATTTATGTTTTAATAATATTTATATATTATTTTAGTATAAGATTATTTTTTGTTTTAAAATGGTTTTGTTCTAAAAATTATTTTAAAGTGAAAAAAGTTTCTCTATTTTAGTTAATTAAAAATATCCTATTGGTGAGTGATTTAAATGAAATTTATATATTATATATAAATAAATTTGAATTTAAATTCATATAATGACTATCAATATCCCTAGAGTTAGTATAAATTCTTCTTTTTCTTGAAAAAATCACTTCCACAAAACTCTCTTTTCCATCACTTTTGTGTCTTTTATTTAAAATTACAATTTTCCACTTCTGTAAATTTAATTTTCTAAAAAAATTAAATAATTATAAAAAAAAATTATATTATATAATAATGGAAACATAAATTATTTTCATAATGAATACTGAAAACAGAAATAATCATTCACCATGGTTATGGTAAAAACATGTTTACTAGGGAGTTAAACTAAAATGATATGGGTTAAAATGAAAAAAAACCCAAATTATATTTTATGTCTATATTTAGACCATATAAAATCTATTTATTTATAATATTCCTTTTTCGTTACTTTTTTAATTTGAAAAACATGGGTACATATTTTTATTTTCAAAAATTTCAAATATGTCCTCTTTCCCATTTATAAAAGGTCACACTTATTCCTATCCTATTAATAAAATAAAAACCATTTTGATAAGAAAATATCTACCCAAATACCTTACTTAATTCCCTACCCATTACCTATATCTCACTTATTGATTATTTATATCCTATTAATGCTTTGGGTGTTACCCTAAAGAGGTTATCTGAAGAAGATGAATTCTTCTTAACCGAACTTTTTTATTTTATTTATTCTTCCACATCCAAAAAATATTATTAAATTATTATGATATAATAAAATAGTGTCTCAAATTTATTTAGATTGTATAATATTAGTTTCATAACTTAAATCCATCTCCTCTTCCATCAAATGGGAAGCGAACTCATCAATCAATTGTATGGTGGACTATCTCTTCCTGAACCAATATAATTTATTTTTCATCAACACTTTTCACAAATTTTTATACCATTGTATTTAAATTATATATGTTATATTTAACAAATTATAATACATATTTAAAAAATTTATCATTTATACCTTCTTAAAATACATTTTATGGCTGATATAATAACGCCACTCGTGTATACGGTGGACTACCGTGTCGAGAAGCGATATTATTCAATTTTTAGTAATGCTTTTCAAGGAAGTAAATAAGTCTAAAGATAATTAATATAAGTAATATAAATTTAATATATATTATATAATTAATATATTTATAATTTTTAAAATATATTACCTAATTTAATTTTCACTTTTCCATTCACTAAAAAATTAAAACTTTGTTCATATGTATGTGTAGACTACCACCTCCATAATGCAATGTTATTATTTTATCATCACATGTTCACATGGATGATATATATCACATTATTTAAATAAATAACATGATATTAATTATATTTTTGCCATTATGAAAATTTATAACAATACTTTATTTCATTCCATAATGATCATTGAAAAAATGCAATGTTACTCATTGTACATACGACCCACCATCTCCATGATCATAAAGTAGTTAATTTATCATAATCATTATACATATATGATTTTAAAAGTTCAACTTATTTATAAAAATAATAATTTTTTCATTATTATTATTATATATATTATGTAACAGTGACATCTTTGACATTCATTAACACACCAAACTCATTTTGAAATGAAGTACTAAACATCCTCAAAACACACTATGTGGACTTAACTGATAAATAATTTAAATATTTCATTAAAATAAATAAAATAAGTGATTAAATTATATTTTATTATTCCCATAAAACGATCTTGATAAATCATGTAATTGATATAGGTTTATTATAAAAGATTTAAAGGGAATGAATAGAAAATCTGAACTCAAGGTAAGGGTTTCCCATCTCAATTTTATTTATTTGAAACATATATCATTGAAATAAATTATTTATTTATTTATGTGTATATAATACCATTTAATTTATTATATAATTAATTTAATGAAAATTATTTGGATTTTTTAATCCATATGTGGTTCACTATTTTGTGGGGTTTTGATCCAGAGATTACCAAAGTCATAAGGGATTTTTTCTCAAATTATTTTCATTAAAGAAAATTATAATGTTGTGTATCTGATGTAATTTAAATAGTGAATATATTTCCCCTTTTAAATTTAATGTCATTAGTCTTTAATATCTCTTGGTATTTTAAGTTTAAATTTTAATTATTTCTTCAAATGTTATTTGAATTGAAAGTTATCATGTGGTAAAATATTTCATAACTCAATTTCCATTCATTAGATTATAACTCTTGTTCATTGAATCTTCTATGAAATTATTATTTGTGAAATTATATCTAAATTTTTTATTATATATTTCAATTATTTATGGATTTAAATTTATTATACATAATATCTATATTTATTTACTCTAAATTTGATGTTATGATCATTATAAGGGTCATTCAACTCAAATTCTATTTCTTTGGTACATGAGTTTAATGATATAAACATATCTTCATTATGAGTATTATATACCACCCCTTTGAAATCTTATATAATATAAATACGTATGATACTTATATTTAATGTTTCATATGAAGTTATTCTTTCATAAGGCTTATAATGGAAGAGTTACTAAAGTGGTCAAGGCTTAGTGTTATAATCTCCTTTCTTTTTAGGATTGTTTATATTAATGATTAAATTAGAGGAAATTATATAATTTTATTTTATTGAACCAAAAATATTACATCTACATGTATTTTAAATCATCTAAACATTTTTTATTTCCATTTCCTCCCTAATTAATTAATGAAACATCATGAATGTCATTTTTATGTCATATTTAAATTATATTTTCTTTTAGATCAAGTATCTTTTTCTTCCTTATACATTTTTTCTAAAATGAGGTCAAAAATTTTATTTTATAAAAAAATTATTTCCTAAAGATATTTTACATGATCTTTGAACTACTTTTGAATGGTTATAAATCATGTTTTTTATTCTTTTTCTAATGGGTCACTTTTCGACTCACATTAAAAAATGTTTGAAAATAATGTTCATTTTCGTCATTTACATAAAAATAGATTTTCCCAACATCATGACCATTATTTTCTCTAAATATTCCATTATAATTTTATATGGTTATTTTCAAAGAAAATGATTTTTACAATATTTTCTAAATTACTATTTTTTGTAATTTATTTTTCAAGTGAAAATTTTATTTTCATCAAGAATGTTATTAATGATCCTTTTATGGTATTGTAATTCATAAATATCAACAACCCTTAATGTTTCATATTCTAACCCAGAGATAATTTTAATGATTTTATCCTCATTATTTTTCTAGATTGATTATGATATTTTCAAATACATTTTCCTAGAATATGTTTTCACGGGTTAATTAATTTATAAAAGGAATAATGGTTTTTTATGAGTTTTATGATGAAATTAAAACTCTATGCTAATTATTTAGGCTTTAGTTATTAGAAATTAATAGGATGGTTTGACCCCATTATAGCATACAATTTAGCCCGATATAGCTTATATAATGGGTGTTCTCAGATAAAACTCCAATTAATTTGCTGTGGAAGTAGACTGTATAGTTATTACCATTGTAAATTCATGGTAATGGTTCTATAATGATAATTTCCCAAGATAACAACACATTATTTATGTATTATATTTGTTTTAATGATTAATTTTATCAAAATTGACATCACATGGCTCATGATTATTGAATCCCATAAATCTTACCTTTTGTTAGTTTCCTATGTCAGGTTTCGTGATTAATGATTAAGGATTTGATGGGTATGAATTCTCATTGTATAAATGATTTTTATTATGTATTTATACCATTAGGATCAATTTTTTCTCACTAATTAAATTCAATAGATAGGTATTATGTTTTCCCTTAATAAGAATTTGAGCCCACCCTTCTAATGTTTTCATTTCACCAGGTTATAAATTATTATTTCAAATTTTTTTTGTCCACAATTGATTCATATGTGAATAATTTTATTAGATTTGTTGAAGAATTAATATAGAATATGAAAAGATAGGTATGGTGAAAAAATATTCTCTTGAAGTCATGGGTATTGTTTATTTAAAAGTTCTTCCTAAATCTCAAAAACACTAAACCTAAAAGGTTCAGGTGTATATAAGTGTTATATTTTTTCCTTTTGATATTGGATGTTTTGAATAGAAAAAATAGTGTCACATTTATGTGTAACAATCATGACATGTAATGTTTATGATTTTTTCACTGAATTCCGGAGTGCTCGTTTGGGGACTTCATAGTTTCTATAAAAGAAAATGTTTAGATAAATTTGAAGATTATGATGTTTTCATGGGTGTTTACCGTAAGATTTTTTTATTTAATAATGGGTCTAAAAGTGTAATGTTACTACCATTTTCAATTTAATAGACACCCCTTTTAGATTTTAAGAAATTATATTCTGAGATAATTATATACATTTTAGGAAATTTTTTTTGGGTAAGTGTATATGTAACCCTTAGGTCCTGCCCAATGATTCATTTTTAAAGGTAATATCATTTAATATGTTAAAATATATTTTTAATAATTATAATTTATATGAAATTTGATGATTGAGGTTATTTTTAAGGATGTTCATCATATTTTTGGGAATTTTATAAGGATGTAATTTCAAGAAAAAGGTTAACCTGAAGGTTTTGAAACAATACATAACATTCAGAATGTCTATTGGGAATGAAACCACAATCGAAGGGAGAAAAGTGTGAAATACCTACCAATATGCTAAATGAAGTCCTTGTTATAATGAAATCCTTTATTTTACTTAATTAGTTTCAATGATATTCATTAAGATGATTTTTAAAAAATATTTTTTATCACATATACCACCATGGGATTGAAATGTGGCGATTAGGTTATTAGTGTTTTTTGGAAGAAGGTCATGATTTTTGGGACATTATATGATTAAGGTATACCAAACATTATATGATTTTATTTGACTAATGGAGCTTGAATTATCTTTTTGTTGAATATATTATTTTACAATGTTTTTGAGGTGATTCAAGTTAATTATGGAAATGATTAATATATTTTAGAAAGTATATTATTAGGTAATATACAATTATTAGTATGAGACTTCAAGATTGATTGATGTTATTTGTGGATAAATATTAGATTTAACTTGGAAATATTCTTGAGAAAATAATTGTAATTATTGGGTTTCAAAATTATTCAATAATATTTTGATGACCTTTGGGTTTTTTCTCTATAGATTGATTTTGTTTTAACATTTTCTATTATTATTTATTTTTTGGAGATTAATATAGTTTTTTTATAGGAAGATTTATTCATTTTGGGAAATATTTTACCTTATCCTAAAAATTTTGGTTATGTTTAATGTCTATTAATTGAAGAAATATATGGCTATCATTTTGGAGATAATGTGATAAATTAGATGTTTATATCACGGCTTTGATATGAAAAAATTTTCTTCAACACTCATCATTTGGGAAAAAATATAAGATGGTAGTTGAAATTGATTATGGGATGAAATTATACTTATCATTCGAGTATATTTCAATATATACTAAATATATGTGGTAATGGAATTCGTTAACACTTGTAAAAGTATTTGTAAAATGAAATGTTTTATCCTATTATGTTCATTTTCAATAAAGTGATGGTCATTTCACACCTCTCAAGTTTATGGTTTTATGGTTGTTAACTTTCTCGTGACCATACAATTTCTTGTGATAAATAATAATTTATATTATCAATCAATATTTGGGATTTAAATATTTCTTCCCTGTCCATATATTCACTTCCCATCAATTTTATCCAAATTGGAATCCTATTTGTGTGTTATTCCAAATAACCTTCATGCTTCCCTCTCCCTCTTTCAAGTGGATGTTTTATTAACCCTTTTTTGATGAGGATTTCCAACAAAGATATTTTCAATTTTCCAACCATTTATTACCAAGATAACGTCCAATGTGTGAGGATATAATTTAATAATTGTGATAATAATGTAACACCCCAGGATTTTATAAAAGGAAGATATGCTCATTAGCATACAAGACACACAACACCGAGCTTAAACAAACCATAAAATAACATTATTATAAATATGACCACAACAACCTAGCCATTAAATTTGTTTTTATGAATATTATTAACTAAATTATGAAATATAAATATAATATTCCTATTAGTTAAAAAAATTATTTTTAAATTATTTTTAAATAATCAAACAATTTTTAGTAATGTAATTTTATTCTTCAAAAATATATTATCTTAAAAACAAATATTTTTTATGAGAAACAATTATAATTAATATTCATAATATTTATAAATTTTTTTGATACAATGAACATAATTTTATAAATCAACAAAATAAAAAATAAATTAGTGTTAATTTTTTGTATTTTTTAAAAAATATTGATTTTTTAGTGAATAGTCAAAATATATATTTTTGTAAAAGTGTCATTTAATTTCAAAAAATTATGTAATTTAAAAATAAAATAATGTTTTGAATATTTTTTCAAATATAATAATTATTTAGTTTTATTAATCCACTTAATAACCTTTAAATAATACTTATATTGAAATTTTTATAAGTTTTTTTTGTTTAAAGGGGGTTTATTTAAACTATTTTAAATTGCATAATGCTTCTCAATTTTAATTAAATAAAGCAAGCCCTAAGGGGGAATTACTTAAATTATATATATATATATATATATATAATCTATAAATATTATTTTTAAATTCATATTTTGCTTATCACTAATCATAAAATAAATATAATATCATTTTTTCTTAAAAAAATACAATTCTGGAAAAATATCTTTTTCATCGCGTTGGTGGGTTTACTTTAAAATTAAATTATTTAAATTATATGCATTGAATTATTTATATTGGAATAAATATTTTTAATAACAATAATTTATATTATATAATATGTTAAATATTATTATTGTTTATAATGAATAATGAAAACTGAGAAAAAATACTTTTACCATGATAATGGTAAAAACGAGTTTTTTAGAGGTTAAACTAAAAATATAAGGACTAAAATGACCTAAAAAATTGTCTTAATTCTATTTTATGATCATATTTTGACCTTATTTCCTCTAATTCATGATAATGGTCCATTTTTTATCTGTAACACCCCAAGCTTCCACGTTACTTTTCCCTTCGAATAATGCAATGGCGTGCATTTTACGCAACTTCGAGATTCTAACACACCACAACCAATCAATCTAGCCGTTATAAATAGTATTGCCTACTTTTTGAAATTTTATAAATTCTATCTCTCAAAATGGACTTCATTTTTGTATTTTGAATATCGAATTAATCCTAGGGTGAAATTTTGGAACTTTTCGGATAACACTTATATTTTGATGAATAGTCAAAATTAATAATTTTTAATTAAAAAAAACTTTTTAAATCAAAATAATTTATAGTGATAAATTATATTATTGAGTGGTTTTAAGTATAATTAGAATATATTTTTACCATTTTATCCAATGGTGTTCATTATAATTAATTTCACTTTGAAATTGGACCGAAACAATTGTCAATCTTTTGATATATATTGTTTCTTAAAAACCCGCTATTTGTTGTGACAGCAGTAATTAATTATAAAATTAATTAATGAAACTTATATGTTTAGAATTTTTTAAAATATACATCATTTTTGAATTTGTAATATCAATTATAGCATAGGGTGAAATTTTGGCATTGTTCTGAAAAACATCAATTTTTAATGAATAGTGAAACTACTAAGTGGTAGTTAAAAAACTGAATTTTTCATAAAACTTAATTTTACAGCTTCTATGAATGGAATTTCTAAAATCCAAGAGACACGGTTAATATCAATAAGTAAAATGTGGTTCAATGAGATGAAAATAATTTTTGGTGAATAGTAACTTTTTACTTTTGTTTACCACGGTTAAAAGTAAATAGGGTAATTAAGGGTAAAAATGATATTAATATTACCCTAACACATGTCCTAATTCTATTGGACAACTGTATCTCAACCAAAAAAACCTTAGGAATAAAATATTATCATTTAGGTCCACTTGGATTAGATTAGGACATTTATTATTATTTAATTCAAAGAAGAGTTAAAAGATTTAAAATCAAAGTTTATTTACTAAAACATTTTTAATATAAGGTAATACATAAGATAAATTCGATTGTAAATATTAATTAGAAAGATAATAATATTTCATACATAATGGAAGTTTATTTATAATTTTTAAACATTAAATAATTTAATATATTTATGACACAATGATGATGCAGTAATTACCATAATAGTGAACAATTAAAATAATTGATATTATAAATACCCAAATAAATATAATTTAAGACTTTTAATGAATTAAAATAATTTTTTAGGATAATATGATATATTATGATTGATTTAATTAACTTTTTTTGAAGTAATAGTTTTGTTATGAGTTTCAAAAAAATCAACTACTGAATAGTGTCAAAATTGACATAAAAGAGTTTTTAAAACAAATATTATATTATTAATTGATATTAAATTCTTACAAATCTAAGGATCGGCCAGGAGACTTATATCATGATAGGTATATCATTAATGGACCACTTTGGGGTCGCTTGGATGTATATAGTAAGTTTATTGACTATATAATATTAAAATACAAAGTGACATGGTAAATGTCAAACTAATTAACTAAGAGTTAAAACTAAAAGATAAGGTTAATATAGTAACCCAAACCTGTCTAAATTCTATTAGTTGAATGGTTTTAGACCTATCCCCACCTTAACCTTTGAATAATCACCTTTTTATCTATTAGAAACCGAATATGAATTTATTATAAATTAATATTTCTAGCTTTTCCAAAGGTGCCCCTCACACCTCTTATAAAAGGGCACTCTTCCTTCACATTTCTTCACACCATCAATGCCCTTTAGTTCGTCCAGCCCTGCCCAAATACTCTCTCAACATCCCTAAATACAACCTAGAGGCCTTAGTTTGATCAGAAAGCCAACCTAAGGAGCCCTTTTGATCAAATCAAAAAGAAGAACCCGAAGAAGAGGTAATGTTTTCACCACCCCTTTTCAAGTTCCTTTCTTCTTCCACTTCTTCTTTATTTGTAATTACCATTATAAAATAATAACTCTAGTATCTTATATATACTTTGATGTTATTATATATATTCTACAACCATATTCAGTATTCTATCCACCCTTTGAATAACATGTCACCATACGTGCGTACGTACGACTTACCGTCTCCACGTCGTGGTGAAATTGTTATTCAATATATTATTATTTGGGAGGGTATAATAATGATGTGTAACTCATTTAAATAATAAATATAACATGATAATGATTCTGTATATATTATATACCATCCAATTATATATTATTTTAATATCAAAAGAATGATATTGTCGCTCGTGCATACGTACGGACTACCGTCTCCACGAACGCGATGAGATTCATTCTCCATCATATCCATTAAAGTATAATTATCATTTTATGATTTAAAAATAATGATTAAGAACATTATATCATTCTGGATATGGATATTATACAACCTATCCATGAAAAACATGGCTTATGTAACAAAACAAATAAAAGAAAATGACTACGTTAACACCCGAAACGACGATAATTCAAAGATATTATTAACAAAGCAATGATAAAAGATAATATATGATATCATATTAATGTATATGATTCATGAATAATTTAATAAAAATTATTTCAACATTATACAGGAGGTTAACCAACCCCCAACCGTGGAAAAGTACAAGGTAAGGGGTTTCTTATCTCACTTTTAATTCTGTGAGAATTCCATTTTTCACCACTTATTTATTACATGTGGTGTGTGTACTGCCCTTGTTTGTATTCATTGTGTAATATAATTTAATTAATTTATATTTAAATCATCATTGTATGATCCTTCTTTCATGGATGTATGTTTTGTACGTTACCAAATCAATAATGGAATTTGAAATTTCAATTTCCATTTATTCGTCTTTACGCAAACTTCATTGATTATTTTACTACGAGATTATGTATGGAATAACTATTCATTTGCTTTTGTCATAATTTCCACTCCCCATTTCTGTGGATATACTTTTGATACACATAATCACTCAATTTATAATTTCTCAAGTCATCGATATGAATTTGATAAGAGTAATTTTAACTCACTCTCCATTTGTCGAGTTAAACATCCAATTCATCGGTGTTGTTTTTATAAGATTATGTGTGAATATCCTTTGATTGATTTACACTGAATATCCAATCTTATTTAGTGTATTTATATTTGTCACACATAACTATGTCGTTGATTTATCCTTAACCTAAGGATACAACCTTTATGAGAGATTTCATCTCAATTTACATTCCATTGAGACTTCTTTGTTGATATACCCCAAATCACTTTTATGTGGTGTATATAATGTAATTTTACATAGTATATCATGAATCCCTTTATTCTCATGATATTACAAAGTTTTGATTACCTCAATTATTTGTATTCAAGTTTCTCTCTTTTGGTTAGAATCTCTAACTAAAATACCATTTTTAAATGTGTTAAAGACTTATATATCTAAATCTTGCTCATTAATGACCATGTATTAAATATGGTTTTAAGGATTTATTTATATGGAAATTAATGTTTTAAAATTAAAACTCCTTTTAAAAAGTTTCAAAGTGGTATGGGACACTTTGATTCAAAAATCTATTTTTAAATGGCTTCTTGACAAATAGTGTGACTTTTAAAATGATTTCAAGAAAAAGGGGGATATTTCTCTCAAATAGTTTTGATGATTATTTTCATCTATGTCAACATACTTCATTATTCTTGATTGAGGTTAATGTGATATAATAAAATCTTCCATATTGTATCAAATGAGTTATGTTTGACTATGGATGTGCTATTTTTATACCATTCATGGTTTGTAGTTAAAGTATTGACATTTCGTATGCTAGTTTTAATACGAATGTTTATGTTATGTTTAAACCTGTTCATATGAGGAATGAATTAGACTTAATAAGTGACGGGTGGAGCCTGTTATAGCTCTTCGATGAATCGGTAGGTCTCATGAGACAAACTAGTGTCTTGGCACAAGGCCTTGGAAAAATCTTATTTGTAGTCTTGGCACGAGGCCTTTGCTATGTGGTTATGATAGTCTGGCATTATGCATTCCATCATTATAAAAGTGGTTATTGATATTTCATGTGATCATTAGACTAGTAGAATATCCATGTGAGTAAGTAAATGACATTATTTTATTTTATTTTTGCCATTTTATGCTGAAGTTCAACTTTAAAAGGCTTTCATTTTTGTTATAAACTGCCTTAAGTGTTTATGCTTATCTATGAAAGCTTCTGCTATAATGTTATCCTTACTGAGCATCTAAGCTCACCCCTTTAAATGTTTTATTTTTCCCAGTATTATGAAGAATTAATTTATGAATGACCTGCAGGGATAGTGTGAGGGGATATGAAGACAAGATGTTGTTGTTGTTTTTTTACCTTATGATGTAATGTAAGACTTATAAATATATCTAGTGTTTCTAATACTACTAAAATAATCGGTCATTCGAGACTTGATCCTGTTTGATCATGCCAATGTTATGTAATAATGCACCGACTCTGGGTATCTAGGGTCGGGGCATTACAGTTGGTATCAGAGGGAGGTTTAGTACAAACCTTGGAAGATAGATTTAGATAAAATCTGATTAGAGCGCATATACCTAAGATGAACTTTGAGTATTTGTATAGAAGAACTTCCTAGAATTTTGGTATTGTAGAGATTTTGTGAATTTTCCGAGAAATACATCCATGTCTGGATACGAGTAGGTAGAGGCAGCTCTGGCACAGATGTACCTAGGGGTAAAACCCGAAAACACCGCTTTGAGCTAGACTCAAACGAAAACTGGTGCATGACAACGGGCCTTGCTGAACTCTTGGTTACGATACTCCCGGGGTATATGCTTAGGATAATTTACATTTTCTTTACAAACCGATTTAAAGTATTATATATATAAGATGAGAGTAAATGACCTTGGTTAGTCCTAATGTGTTTCAAATTGAGAATATGGTGACATGTTAATCTCTAAATGATTTTATGACTACTATTACTCATACAATGCTTTCTAGTTTTAGTTAATGGATGGATTCCAAGGAAGTCATAATGACCTTGAGAATGATATACAAGCTGGGAACGGTGGTGGCAATGAGCAAAAAAATGGAATGTTGATAGGCGTAAAATATATTGTCTTTCTGCCAAATCAATTTTCCAAAAATGTGATCAAAAATATATATATTAACCAATTACCAGACTCAACAAAAAAGATAAAGGTGATGAATGATAAGAGCTCCAGTAGTGGAGACCATGGAGAAAGAAATCCTCAATTTCCATCATGCAGGAAATGTGGAAGGAGACACCCAGGAAAGTGTCTCAATGGGACAAAGAAATGCTTTACGTGCGGGAAGGAAGGACATAAAGTGAAGAATTTCCGATGAAAAATGAAGAGTACTATGTAAGAAGATAAAAATGGTCCCAAGAATCCATTTACAGTCATTTTCCGTAAATTTAGGGGACCTGGCCATTACCCGAGTGAATGTCCTATTCTATAGGATATTTTCTTGGTCAGAGAATAAGCTATGTGGAAATAAGTGGTTGGATAAATGTTTAAAAATTATTAGTGATCCTTGTTGAATGGTTTAATTTGAAATAATTTTCTCTTGTATTTGTAACCCTAATGTTTTCCATGTGAGAATGATATTTATGGAAGATTTATCTGTTCTCTTGTGGATATAGTTATAAATAACCATTTGGTTTTATTTGATCATTGGGTTTGAGGAAATTAGAAATTATTATAATTTGGGATGAAAATGCAATGTATGAGATTACATTTGTGGTTAAATTATGTTATGGTTATTTTGAGGAATTTATCTCATTTTGGTAATGTTATAAAATATAGTTTTTGAAAAAGGACAACACCTAGACCGTGTGACAACCCGTCGCGTTGGACAATGCTGTGAGAATAGAACCCAAAACCAAAGTGTGATTGGGATTTATCGCCTACCACTGGACTACGTGAAGTCCCTGGTTAGTGTGACTATTATTTTTAGTTAAATGATTTTATTGATCAATAATAATTTGATTTGGGATCTTATGTCTTATCAAATGAATACCCTTAGTATAGGAAAATTATTTTGTGATAAATGTTATTTTGGAAATTGTTCGCTTTGTGGAGAACACTATATGCCAAAGGAAAATATAGTAGTATGGGATTTCATTTGAGGAGTAATGGTGGATTTTTATCTATGTTTTTATTGTGGATTTATAATGATTTGGGTTATTTATTGAAATGATTAGGTTAATTACTTTTAAGTATGTGACTTTAAGAGTAACTAATGTTATTTGGAGATACAATTTAACGTGGAAGACTACATTCTTAATTAGTTTTGGTTTTCAATATTAGTTTTGATTATATTAAAGGATTATATGGAAAATTGATTATTGAATGGTATTTATTTAACTTTGTGGTATTTTTGGTTTAATTTTGGAAATTAATATTAGTGTTTATTTCTCTCTCAAGGAATATCCTTTTGGGGGATCATTAGATATTGTACTAACCATTTTGGTTTTGATTAATCTCTAAGGACAATGTAAATATATAGTTCATCCTGCATGGATCATGTGATTCTATAGAAGTTTATTCTAGCTCTTCCAGTGTGACCAAGTCTTCTTGAATACTCATCGTTTAAAAAAAATGAGTTAGTGGTGGAAATTTATTAAAGAATGAAACTCTACTTAAAATATAAGTATATATCTTTATATTCTTATTCAATATCATAAATAAATTCCTCATCCTTATGTAATGTAACTTAAAACAAAGAAATGTTGTCTGTTTACTTTCCTACTAGGAGACTAATGGTCGTTTGTCCCAACACAAGTTTGTGATTTTCTTATTGTTAACTTTCTCCTGATCATGGTTTCTATCCCTCTCCATCAGATCTTGACACATAGTTTATCATCCATATCCATGTTTTGCTACATGGAATCCGAGTATTGTTTATCTTGGTTGACCTTTATACCTCTCTTTATTTCTTTTAAAGTGATAGTTTTATTGACTCTTTTTCCAATGTGGGACTTTCCATTATATTCCCAAGCACAATTTTAAAAATTTCTAGGACTAAATTTATTGAAGGAGGGGAGAATGTTACACCCTAAGCTTTCACGGTACTTTTCCATTCGAATAATGCAATGGCGTAAATTTTACACAACTTCGAGATTCTAACACACCACAACCAATCAAACTAGCCGTTATGAATAGTAATACCTAATTTTTGAAATTTTATAAATTCTATCTCTCAAAATGGACTTCATTTTTGGATTCAGAATATCGAATTTATCCTTGGGTGAAATTTTGGAACTTTTCGGATAACACTTATATTTTGATGAATAGTGAAAATTACTAAATTTAAATTAAAAAAAACTTTTTAAATCAAAATAATTTATAGTGATAAATTATATTATTGAGTGGTTTTAAAGTATAATTAGAATATATTTTTACCATTTTATCAAATTGTGTTCATTAGAATTAATTTCACTTTGAAATTGGACCTAAACAATTGTCAATCTTTTGATATATATTGTTTCTTAAAAACACGCCATTTCTTGTGACAGCGGAAATTAATTATAAAATTAATTAATGCAAATTATAGTTTTAGAATTTTGTAAAATAGACATCATTTTTTAATTTGGAATATCAATTATAGCTTAGGGTTAAATTTTGGCATTGTTCTGAAAAGCATCAATTTTTTGATGAATAGTGAAACTACTAAGTGGTAGTTAAAAAAACTGAATTTTTCATAAAACATAATTTTACTGCTTTTGTGAATGGAATTTCAAAAATCCGGGAGACATGGTTAATATCAAGAATTAAAATTTGGTTCAATGAGATGAAAATAATTTTTGGCGAATAGTAACTTTTTACTTTTATTTACCACGGTTAAAAGTAAATAGGGTAACTAAGGGTAAAAATGATATTAATATTACCCTAACACATGTACTAATTCTATTGGACAAGTGTATCTCGACCCAAAACAACCATAGGAATAAAATATTATCATTTAGGTCCACTTGTATTAGATTAGGACATTTATTATTATTTAATTCAAAGAAGAGTTAAAAGAGTTAAAATCAATGTTTATTTACTAAAACATTTTTAATATAGGGTTATACATAAGATAAATTCGATTGTAAATATTCATTAGAAATCTAATAAGATTTCATACATAATGATATTTTATTTATTATTTTTAAACATTAAATAATATAATATATTTATGACACAATGATGATGCATTAATTACCATAATAGTGAAAAATTAAAATAATTGATATTATAAATACACAAATAAATATAATTTAAGACTTTTAATGAATTACACTAATTTTATAGGATGATATTACATATTAGGATTGATTTTATTAACTTTTTTCTAAGTAATAGTTCTGTTATGAGATTCACAAAAATCAGCTATTGAATAGTGTCAAAATTGACATAAAAGAGTTTTTAAAACAAATATTATATTATAAATTGATATTAAATTCTTAAAAATCTAAGGTTCGGCCAAGAGACTTATATCATGATAGATATATCATTAATGGACTACTTGGGGGTCTCTTGGATGTATATAGTAAGTTTATTAACTATATAATATAAAAATACAAAGTGACATGGTAAATGTCAAACTAATTAACTAAGAGTTAAAACTAAAAGATAAGGTTAATATAGTAACCCAAACCTGTCTAAATTATATTTGTTGAATGGTTTTCTACCTATACCCACCTTAACCTTTTAATAATCAACTTCAAAGCTATTAGAAATCTAATATGAATTTATTATAAATTAATATTTCTAGCTTTTCCAAAGGTGCCCCTCACACCTCTTATAAAAGGGAACTCTTCCTTCTCATTTCATCACACCTTCAAAGCCTTTTGGCTCGTCCAAACCCTGAAAAAATACTCTCTAAACTTCCCTCACTACAACCTAGAGGCATTAGTTTGATCATAAAGCCATCCTAAGGAGCCCTTTTGAACAAATCAAAAAGACTAACCCGAAGAAGAGGTAATGTTTTCACCACCCCTTTTCAGGTTCCTTTCTTCTTCCACTTCTTCTTTATTTGTTATTACCATTTTAAAATAATAACTCCTGTATATTATATATACTTTGATTTTATTATAAATATGGTACAACCATATTTAGTATTTTATCCACCCTTTGAATAACATTTCACCATACGTGCGTACGTACGGCTTACCGTCTCCACGTCGTGGTGTAATTGTAATTCAATATATTATTATTTGGGTGGGTATAATAATGATGTGTAACTCATTTAAATAATAAATATAACATGATAATGATTCTGTATATATTATATACCATCCAATTATATATTATTTTAATATCAAAAGAATGATATTGTCGCTCGTGCGTACGTATAGACTACCGTCTCCACGAACGCGATGAGATTCATTCTCCATCATATCCATTCATGTATAATTATCATTTGATGATTTAAAAATAATGTTTAAGAACTTTATATCATTATGGATATGAATAATATACAAATTATCCATGACAAACATGGCTTATGTAACAAAACATATAAAAGAAAACGAGTAAGTCAACACCCGAAACGACGATAATTCTAAGATATTATTAACAAAGCAGTGTTAAAGATCATATATGATATCATATTAATGTATATGATTCATGAATGATTTAATAACAATTATTTCAACATTATAAAGGAGTTTAACCTACCCCCAACCAAGGAAAAGCACGAGGTAAGGGGTTTCTTATCTCACTTTTAATTCCGTGAGAATTCCATTGTTCACCACTTATTTATTACATGTGGTGTGTGTACTACCCATGTTTGTATTCATTGTGTAATATACATTAATTCATGTATATTTACATCATCATTTTATGATCCTTCTTTCATGTGTGTATGTTTTGTATGTTACCAAATCAATAAGGGAATTTGAAATTTCAATTTCCATTTATTCGGCTTTACGCAAACTTCATTGATTATTTTACTCCGAGATTATGTATGGAATAACTATTCATTTGATTATGTCATAATTTCCACTCCCCTTTTCTGTGGATATACTTTTGATACACATAATCACTCAATTGATAATTTCTCAAGTCATCGATAAGAATTTGATAAGAGTAATTTTAACTCACTCTCCATTTTATGAGTTAAACATCAAATACATTGGTGTTGTTTCTATAAGATTATGTGTGAATATCCTTTGATTGATTTACACTGAATATCCAATCATATTTATTGTATTTATATTTTTCACACATAACTGTGTCATTGATTTATCCTTAACCTAAGGATACGGCCTTTATGAGAGATTTCATCTCAATTTACATTCCATTGAGACTTATTTGTTGATATACACCAAATCACTTTTATGTGGTGTATATAATGTACTTTGACATAGTATATCATGAATCCCTTTATTCTCATGATATTACAATGTTTTGATTACCTCAATTATTTGTATTCAAGTGTCTCTCTTTTGGTTAGAATCTCTAACTAAAATACCATTTTTAAATGTTTTAAAGACTTATTCATCTAAATCTTGCTCATTAATGTCCATGTTTTAAAAATGGTTTTAAGGATTTATTTATATGGAAATTAAAGTTTTAAAATTAAAACTCCTTTTAAAATGTTTCAAAGTGGTATGGGACACTTTGATTCAAAAATCTATTTTTAAATGGCTTATTGACAAATAGTGTGACTTCTAAAATGATTTCAAGAAAAAGGGAGGAATTTCTCTCAAATAGTTTTGATGATTATTTTCATCTATGTCAACATACTTCATTATTCTTGATTGAGGTTAATGTGATACAATACAATCTTCTATATTGTATCAAATGAGTTATGTTTGACTGTGGATGTGCTATTTTTATACCATTCATGGTTTGCAGTTAAAGTATTGACATTTCGTATGCTAGTTTTAATACGAATGTTTATGTAATGTTTAAACCAGTTCATATGAGGAATGCATTGGACTTAATAAGTGATGGGTGGAGCCCACTATAGCTCCTCGATGCATCGGTAGGTCTCATGAGACAAACTAGTGTATTGGCACAAGGCCTTGGAAAAATCTTATTTTTAGTCTTGGCACAAGGCCTTGGCTATGTGGATATGATAGTATGGCATTATGCATTCCATCATTATAAAAGTGGTTATTGATATTGCATTAGATCATTCTACTAGTAGAATATCCATGTGAGTAAGTAAATGGCATTATTTTATTTTATCTTTGCCATTTTATGCTGAATCTCAAGTTTAAAAGGCTTTCGTTTTAGTTATAAACTGCCTTAAGTGTTTATTCTTATCTATAAAAGCTAATGCTATAATGTTATCCTTACTGAGAATCTGAGATCACCCCTTTCAATGTTTTATTTTTCCCAAGATTATGAAGAAGTAATTTATGAATGACCTACAGGGACAGTATGAGGGGATATAAAGACAAGATGTTGTTGTAGTTTCTTTTACCTTATGATGTAATGTAAGACTTATGAATATATCTAGTGTTTCCAAGACTACTAAACTAATCGATCTTTTGAGACTTGATCCTTTGTGATCATGCCAATGTTATGTAATAATGCACCGACTCTGGGTATCTAAGGTCAGGGCGTTACAATATCCTTTTTCATTTGAAAAACATGGGTATACATTTTTCTTTTGAAAAAATCGAAGTGTGTCATATTTCCCACTTATAAAAGGTCATCACCTCCTCTATCCTATTAACACTTTAAAATACCATATTCATCACAAATCCTAACCAAATACATTGTCACAACCCGTCCTCGGGGCCCGTGCCGTGACTACCCCAAGCCCGCCTCCCATACGCTAGGGGCTGGAGACTAGAACCAATGGCGTAAATCCCAACAAAAAGGGAAGGCATTGCCTTTATAAAGTAAACAAACACCACAGAGTAAGCCAGCAGAAGTAAACACTAAGTATAACTGGGTACAAAAGTAAGTGAGGAAAGTAAATGGGCCAGAATACAAACCCAAACTGAAAGTAAAGTACAACTGGAAAGAAAGTATAGCAACTGAAATTAAAGCAACAATGTCGAGTCGTCCACTAGATGTCCCACCTGAAGGGTGGGTACAGATAGCCACCCCCACTCCCCGGGTCCAGCTGTCCGCTCTGTGTACATCCCGCCCAATGGTCCACCTTCAAGTACCGACTGCTCCACTAGCCTCAACCACGATCAGCGATGTCCGTCGTCTGCATCCAACACAACGTAGTGCGGGCATAGCCCGTGAAGGGGTGAGTATAAGCTATCCAGTAGGGACCCCAAGACCCCCGAAGGTCTCCCAGAATCCATGAAGGATAATCCACAAAGGAATGATACAATCACGAGGTAACAACCAACAAAACTTAGGTATATGCCCATACATATAC
The DNA here is from genome assembly GCA_963277665.1 of Viscum album. Taxonomy (NCBI): domain Eukaryota; kingdom Viridiplantae; phylum Streptophyta; class Magnoliopsida; order Santalales; family Viscaceae; genus Viscum; species Viscum album. Next base: position 1,320,993,979 of record OY728151.1, on the reverse strand, counting down.
CTAAGTCATGAATTCCAGTTCAGCTCCAACATCCGAGCCCAAGTTCGATCATATCTACACAGGATAGTACAACCCAATCCACACATGAAAGCACAACAAAATACACATAGGAATGCAAGTCAATCATATCGAAGATAATGATTGAAAGTCAAGACTCATCTCACATAGGTATACTTCTTTGTAAGGTGATAGAGATGATCATATGTAGCCACTAATTCATCAATGTTGGGACCCACGTAGGATATTAAACCAGCTAAGCTGTCCAACCCACATAGGATAGAGACCAGCTACTCTACCAAACCCACGTAGGATAGAAAGAACATAGTCAGACACTTCCATACCCACGTAGGATACAAGAACAGTAGTCATTGCTATCGAACCCATGGAGGATTCCAGTACGGTCTTCATCGCTGCCGAACCCATGGAGGATTTCAGTGCAATCTTCATCGTCGTCGAACCCACGGAGGATTTCAGTACGACATTCATCGCTTCCAAACCCACATAGGTTTTCAGTGCATTCTTCATCACCGTCGAACCCACGGAGGATTTCAGTATGGTCTTCATCACTGCCGAACCCACATAGGTTTTCAGTGTAGTCTTCATCGGTCGCAGTTGCAGCCAGCTCTAGGGTTCCTGCACACAGCAAGCTCTTTTCTGGGAGGGTCCTCTCCACGAGCCAAGGGGTCAATGCATCAACTGACACATATTCTGGAGTTGATGTATCCCAATGTTCCATCTCGACAAAGGGAACTCAACATGATAGATGGCGCGTCAATTGGACTCCCGGTTTGAGAGATATTGGCTTTTTCGTTCCAGGGGCCCGGTTTTTTTTAAGTCAAAACCAACCCGACCGCACTCCAACTATGTCCAAACCTCAAGTAGAGTAAACCAAATGGTCCGTCTCACTAAGAGGAATCCAACAAAGTTGATGGCACGTCAATCGGACGTCCGGAGCTCAAGTTATGAGTGTTTCCGCTCTGAGGGCCCGGTTGGTTTCATTTTAGAACCAACCCGGAAGTACCCAAAGTTCTTCTAAACCTTGAGTGTAATATACCAAAACTACCGTCTCGATCTATGGATCTCCACGCAACTAACGGTGCGTCAATCGGAGGTTCGTAGCCCATGTTATGGGAAAAACACCGAAAGTAATCTGAAAATGGGGGGTCTGGGCCCGGTCCGACCCGGCTGGGCGCGGCCCGGCCCGGTCCAGTCCGCGCAACCCGGCCCGGCCCGGCTGGGTGGCACGCTTGCTTGGCCAGCGGCCGAGCATGGGGGAACCCCCCCCCCCCCCTTCGCCCCAAGGATGCGGTGCTCCTGCCGAGCTTTCCTCCTCCGGATCCCGTGCGGCCGCGGGATCTGTCCGCCTACCGCCGCGGCTTCAGCTGCAGTGGTTCCTCCTAGCGGCGCGCAGGCAGGGTCTTCTGCGGACCACCGGACGTGCTCCGGTGGTCCATTTTTCCTGCCGTTTTCACCAGCGGTCCTCCCAGGACCTTCCCTTCACTGCGAATCCTTCAAAACACCTCTGCGGCCCGTTCTATCATCACCCGTCGATCCGCACGTCAATAAACAATCATCGGAGGGTTGTCTGGCCGTGTTTGTTCGGCCCACACCCTCCGTTTTAGGTGTTATCAAGGGCAATCATTTAAACACATGCTTTTAATCATTGACAATGGTATAATTTCTTCAAGAAAATTATACTAACACCCTGCAATTAAATACCCATGCACGAGGGTATATTTCACATAAACACTATACACGAAAACCCCCTACCACGATGAAGTCGTCGAACGAGGTTTGTCGTGGAAAAGGGATGTCGTGGAAGATGGCTTCGTGGAAGGAGGATCATCAGCGTTGCGGTACACGGTGTCGTAGAGAATAGGATCGTCGGCGCCGTGGTACACAGCGTCGTGTATTCAATCTCCAAGGAATCAGTGTTAATCATCATCTTTCGTCGAAGGTCAGCGTTCTTCATCGGTGATAGTGTGTTCTTCGTGTTCTTCAAGGAGGAAGATGATGATTCCAAGGCTTGAGCAATTCCTCTCCAATCATTCTTGCACAACAAAAACAACAATAATAAAATAAGGCGTTGCCTTATTTTATTAGTCAAGCCATACCTTATTTGAAATACAATATTAAAACATGATTTAATTAACGTGCGTTGACCAATTAATGAGGCGTTTAATAATACAATTAAATGTGAGAGTTGACTTGGAATTTTAAAAGGGTGTGTGGGTGAGTTACCATATTAAATGCTCGTGGGAGGTGAAAAGGAAATAAAGGGGGTGGGGCTCATGTGGGCCCCATCTCACTAATATCCTACCTAGGAGTTAGGGTATTAGTGGGTCCCACTCCAACCACCATGCCTAGGTTATCATTACTTAGAATAAAAATAAAATTGTATCACAATATTTTATTTTTATTCTTTAGTTATCCCAATTAATTAATAACCTCACCCGAGAAAACGCAACTCCGAAAAAGGTGTTTTTAAGCAATTACCGGCACTACGGTTCCATCAGTGCCCTCAGATTTCGATTCCGAGAACCGGTTCAAAAGTTAGGAAAACATGCTCGTTCATTCACTGAATGTACCCGAGCTAAACTTTGGAACCTGATTCCGGGCACACCGGGCCTCAAATTCCGGTGCCGTCATAAACTGAGTTCTAGTTAAATCCCAAAGAAACATAAGAAAAAAAATCCCTTGAATTTTACGGGTCTTTACATACATTCCTTAACTACTTCACTATGAACTTGATCCCCTTTTTATCATAAATCAATCCTATGAAGGATTTCATTAAAACCAAAGAAGTTTATTTAAAGAAGAGGAATTGTGATTAAGCAAGCCTTTTAATTTTATTTCTTATTCAACATCCTTAATATCATAATAAATTGTGATTTTATAGTAAAAAAATATATATATATAATAACCAAGATGATATTTTTTAATGTAATAACCTATATTGATCTCTTCTTCCATCAAAAGGGAACCAAAACTATTATTTTTCTATATGGAGGACTATTACCTTGTGATCCAATGTAATTAATTTTTCATTATCACCTATCACAGATAATTATAATGATTGATTAAAATATATATCTACATATGATATTTTTAACATAATTATATTATGTAATGAGTATGTTATACATACCTTCTTATATTCCATTCTATAGTGGATATGATAATTTTGCATGTGTGTACGGTGGACTGTGGACTCGGGAAGCGATGTAATTCATTTTTCAATAATGCATTTCATGGAAGGTAATAAGGATATATTTAATGAATATATGTGATGTAAATGAAATAATTATGATTTTAATTTTTAATTTTTCTTTATGAAAAGATAATTTATCATTTAAATTTTACCTTTCACTGAAAACGATAACAGCGTTCGAGTATATGTGTTGCTAATCACCTACATGAAGCGATGTGATTATTTTTTCATCACCACATCACAAGGAAGATATATATATATATATATATAACTAATTTTATAAAAATAATTCATATTATATTAATTTTATTTTGATAATTCTATAGAGGTAAAATATTACTTACCTTATTTACAAATAGTTCACTACTGGAAATCTGACCCTTCCCAACACTTCTATACCAACGGTTTGTAAAAATTGTTGGTATATGTCCCCTTTCCCAATGGTTTGGCCAAACTGTTGGGAAATCCCACTTTGAGGTCAATTTTCCCAATGGTTTTTGAAAACTGTTGGGAAAGGGTATGGCTTTCCCAATGGTTTAGCCAAACCGTTGGGAAAGGGTATCTATTTCCCAACGGTTTGGCCAAATCGTTGGGAATAGTATACTTTGAGGCCACTTTCCCAACGGTTGTTTGGCCAAACCATTGGGAATGGTCCCCCATATACAAACGTTGCTTCTAGAATCAAAGGACATATACCAACGGTTGTCAAAACCGTTGGTTTAGGTCTATACCATCAGTTTTTCCAACCGTTGGGATAGGCCCTTTTATTTTTTATCGAATATTCTTACCGAGAACATTATATAAATCAAAATTTAAAATAATTATGACAATACATATTTATATTTATGAAATTATGTTCACAAAAGTCATGTTAGGTTAGTGGTTAGGTCGTTCAATGATAAACTAGAGGTCCTGGGATCAAATCCCAGTGAATGTTTTTTTTGAAATAAATATACCAACGGTTTTATGGAACCGTTGGTATAGATTTTCATATTACCTATACCAACGGTTTTCAAAACTGTTGGTATAGGTCGATACCAACGGTTTTCCAAAAACCGTTGGTATAGACCTATCCCCATGGCTTACTTACCAACGGTCCTCCAAACCGTTGGTATAGGCTATACCAATGGTTATAAACCATTAGAATAGGTTAGTTTACCAGTAGTGGGTCATTGAAAAATGGAAACCTTACTCACACCTATGTATGGACTACCATCTCCATGATCATAACATAATTCATTTCTCCTAACCATTATTCATGAATGATTTTAAATTTATAATTTATTTAAAAAATATAATTATGTCATGATTATTATTCTTGAGATGATGGAATAATTATATCATTGACCGCGGTCAACAGACTGAAGCCTTTTTGAAACAATGAATTGAACGACCTCAAAATACACAATGTTTAATTAACTGATTATGTTTTAAATTGTTTAATTTAAATAAATTTATTATGTAAAATGTATTAATCCTCAATAAATTTCCTAATAAGTAAAATATTTCATAAAAATTTTTATATAGGAGTTAAAGGGAATTCATGGAATTTCTGGACTCAGTGTAACAATTTCTTGTCTCAGTTTTATTTTTTTGAGAAAACTGTCATGTTCACTATTTGTTTTTATTTTTTCAGTATATAAGACCCATGAATGTGTTTTATTATTATTTTCCTATAAATTATCAGTATTTTTTAATCCATATGATTTTCTCACTTTTAAGGGGTTTTGATCCATAGATTACCAAATCTATAAGGGATCTTTTCATCAATTTACATTCATTTAGGTATATTTCAATGTTGTGCAAGTAATTTCATGTTTATGGGAAACAAAAAACACATTTAACATGTAATATCATTAATTGTTCATATTTCATGGTATTTTATGTTTCCATTTGTATTATTTCATCCAAGGGGGTTTTAATTAAAAATTTCCAAGTGGTAAATGGTTTCTTAACTCAATTTAAATTATTAGGGTTATAACTATTCTTTATTGAATCTTGTATTACATGATTATGTGTTACATGGTATATAAATTATTTTATTCTATATTTACAATTTTTTTGGACTTTCATTTGTCTCACATAATATCTCTATTGATTAACTCTCAATTCAATGATATGATCTTTGTAAGGTTTATTCCTCTTTAATTCTCTTTATTTTGGACATACATTTAATGATATTCACCTATATTATTTATAATGTTTATGTACTTACCCTTTGACTTGTTATATCATTAATCCTTTTATGATCATTATATTTAATGTTTGATTTTTATAAATTCATTAATATGACTTCTGATTGAAGAGTTACTAAAGTGGTAAAGGCTTTATGTTACAATCTCTTTTCTTTTTTTTATTTTTTATGTCCATGGTTCTTTTGGATAAAATAATTGGAACTTATTTTCTTAAAATCATATCTCACTTCTCCACTGTTTTTCAATGTGGATAAATTTTTTATTTATATTTCCTCCCTTATTGATTAATTAAACATCACGAAATTCATTTGTAAGTGATATCAACCTTGTATTTTATTATAGATTGGGTATATTTCTTTTCTATATCCATATTTTCTAAAATTATTTCAAAAATATATTTTAATAAAAATAAACGATTTCATAATGATATTTTCCATGATCTTTAACCTTTTTAAAATTCTTATAAAATGAAATTTCTTATTTTCTCCAAATGGGTAATTTATAACTCCCTTGAATTTTTTTTAAAAAGGTTATTTATTTTTAACATTTACATAAATAATGTATTTTACCACAATCATAGAGATTATCTACATTTAAACATACCTTATAAATTTCTTAGGTTACTTTGATTGAAAATTATATTGACAATATTTCTTTAATTATTAGTTTTGAAAAGTAATTTTAAAATTTAGAAGTTTATTTTCCTCAAGAATGTTTTTAATGATATTTTAATGGTATTTTCATTTATCTACATCAACAACCATTGATCTTAATTAAACTCTGTTAATGATAATTTTAAATAATTCCAACCTCATTATTTCTCTCGATGAATAATGATTGTTTCAAAGAGATTGTCATGGAACATCTTCCATTCCCATGGGTTAATAAAGTTATTAGTGGAATAATGGTTATTTTAGTAGTTTTAGGATGAATTGAATGATCTATGTGAAATATTAATTTTTTGGTTCTTTGACATTGTATAGGAAGGGTTGAACCCCATGATAGATCATGAGTGAGCCCAATATAGCTTATATAATTGGTGTACCCATATATTACTCCAATTCATTGGGTATGGAAGCTGAACATAAGGTTATTAGAAATTTAGGGGTTCAATAAGGGTTCTCTAAAGATAAAATCATATTATAACATCACCTTATCTTATTACTATATATGGGATTTAATGATTACTTTGATCAAGATTAATATCAATGGATCATGATTATTGAATTTTATGATGATTTTCTTCATTAAATACTTATTACAAGTTTCAGGGTTATTTATTTAATTATTTATGGATATAAATTATATTATTTTTTTCTCATACACTTTGATTATGTCATCACACCCTTATTCTCATCTTTTTCACACTCAGGACATTAATTTATTAATGCTTATTTTTATTATTACTAATATTTTGAGTTAACCCTTCTTATTTTTCCTTTGCCCCAGGTAATTAAGAATCATGTTAAATTATTTATGTTAAAAAAGTATTCATATATGAAGAATTTTATAGGAGATATTGTTGAATTAATATAGAATAGGAAAATTTGGGTATAGTGAAAAAATACTCCCTTGAAGTGATGGGTATTATTTATGTAAGGGTTATTTTTAACTCTAGAAACCAATAATACAAAAATATCCTAGGGTTGTATGTTAATATTTATATACAATGGATTTTTTATTTTTTGGATGATATACATTGGGTCCCTTTTATCAATTACCAGAGAGAAATGAAATGTTTCTAATTTTATAACTGAATCCTTTAATGAGGGTTAGAGTCCTTTACATAATTAATTACGAAATATAACATTATGAGATCTATATATAAGAACTAAAAAATCAATGAGAAGTTTCATTGAACTTGTAACATTGCATTCATCACCAATCTATCTACCAAGATCTTCTATAACAAAAAAAATCATTAATCCCGGTAAAATTATTTAAAAAGAACATCAAAATGGTTATGTGAATAGAACCTTTGATCAAAGGATATAAAATCATTAAATATTTCTCTTTAGTAACCATGAAATGATAATCCATAGATCACCTAAGGAAGCCCCTATGATTCCAAGGGCCTAAGAGAAATAAAGAAGATTGTAGAAAATTGGGGGGATATCCAAAATTTGTATTGACATTTTAGATTCATAGAATCAAAATGTGAGGGATAGAGTCGTAGTGTGATGGGTCAGTCTAAAATGTGCTCTGAGTATCACACCATGATCCTCCCAGAAACTCCCCCTTTATAACTCCTTCAAATCCATTAAGTTTTATATTACTAAGTATGCTCATGTTATGAACGATATAACAAAACTATAATATTCGAACACCCAAAAGTCATATAACAATTTTATGGACTTCTCCCTCAACCCGATCAACCCAATATAAATATCATAATTCAACCAATGAACCATAGTTAAAATATTCTTAAAAAGTAAGAAACTTGAAATCATCTAATGAAGGCATCAATTCATGATAGTTGTTATAAGGCCCCGGCCTTAAACCTTAATTAATATTTAATTAAATGAATAATTCACATTGAGGATCTTTTCAGGTTTAGAGTTTTAGAGAATTAGAACATAACTATTACATCTCAAAAGATTACAAAGTAGTCACTTCTACTAAGTTTCCATAATAAAAAAACTCTTAAAAGAAACATTTCTAGTTCCATGTTTTATATAGCATGACATTCCCTTGATCCCATCCTTCACCTTATTCCACATTAAGTCCTGTGAAAAACATTTCAAAAAAACTTGGGGTGAGCATAAAAATCTCAGTAAGGGATACAAAAAGAATGAAAACTGTTAGTTTTTCAAACATCAAGTAAACCATGTATACTCTATCAAAGTAATACCTTCACCTTCATGAAGTAGTAAAAACTCTTCACTGAATAAAGTATCATTACTTACCTTTTTGTAACCAAAGGATTACCATAAAACCCATATAAAGAACACATAACATATATAAAGGTAACTTGGGACATAAACATACTTAAGTGGAATAACCATACGGTCGACTTCCACACATATCACTTAATGGAATAGCCATACGGACAATTTCCATACATACTTAATGGAATAGCCATACGGACGACTTCCATACCCAATGCATTGGAGGTTATAATGTAACCACCCGTCCTAGTATTCACGGCACCACCCGTCATATGGTTTATCACGTAACCACCCGTCAAATGTCCAAGTACCAATATAAAATCATAAAACATAAAACCAATATAAAGGAATGATAACAATTTCACATTTCAATCACAATATATCATAATAGAATCCTTTATCAAAACCATTTTCAATACCAAAATACATAAAAGAGTATATGGTATTTATTTATTTTTTTTAAAAACATTACGGCTTGTTGAGGAAGCCAAAGACCAAATAATACTCGCGGAGGCGGAAAAGGTCGTTGTCACCGCGTACGTTAAAAAAATTACTTTTTGTTGTTTAGTAAAACGCTTCATAGAAAAAGATTCCTTTTGTATAAAAGTCAAAGTCAAAGGGGTTTATACACCGTATAAAAGAAATTTGTGTATAAAACTAAATATGCCTCAATGAAAGGAGATTGAGACGAAGTCCCTTACCTCGGGTCCGACTTGACTCGATCGTTCTTTAACGTCCTGAATAATAAACTTGAGTTAATTTATACTTGATTAAGAACCTTTTTAAAGTTCATTATTGCTTTTATATCACTTATTTCCATGTTATAAACATTATGTAACCATTTAAGTTAATAATGTTTGTTTTGTCAATATTTGGTTCTTAAGTCGAAAGTGGACTTCTTACAATTACATGTTGTTCATGTGGTCAAAGGTTATTTATATCCAGAATGACATTCCTGATTTGGATATCATATATATCATATATATCCAGCATATACATGTATTTATAATATTACATAATCATTTATATGTAACAAATGAAATGCACCGTTCATGGAGACGGTAAGTCGTACGTACGCATGAACGCTACTTTCATTTCTATTTCTTATTTTATAGAATGGAATCATAATGATATAAGAGTATATTATAATTCTAGTATAATAACATATATAATATCATTAACTTTATCCTTTATACATCCCACATATGGTATTAACGAATCAAATCACTTTCAGGGGGCGGTAGTCCGCACTTCCTAAAATGAAGATATCGTGTTTACCCATAATGGAAACAATAATGGTATTCCATAAATGAAAAATACAGAAGATTAAGGAAATAATAAACATATTATATATCATATATAAAAATAGCGACATCATAATGGCCACCTTTGAAGGTGTTAAATGAGTATTGAACAATCATCGTTTCGGGAGACAAAATTTCGCCATCCACGGAAACCGTATGTTCTTTAACCATTTGATGTAGTTGTGTGAGATTGTAGCTCGAATAAATATTATAACAACATCCTAGTATATTTAAGATACTGTTTTTGTTACAAAAGAAGTAAATAAAAAGAGTTTAGGGGGTTGGAGAAGCAAAATAAAATAAATGAACAAGAGAGAATGAATTACCTTTAAAAGTGTAACTCCTTTTGATTTGAGCCTAAAGGCTTCCTTTGAAAGGATTCTTCCCAAAGGGAATACTCTAGGATGAGGATAGGGATGTGGAGAGAGTAAATGGGCAGGGGATGGCCGAGACAAAGGCTTGAGGAGTGTGTGAAATGAGGTAGAGGTGGGGGCCTTTTATAAGAGGAGAGGAGGGGCACTTTTGGAAATCATGAAACTATTATTTTATTTTCAAAAGTTTTTCGAATTTCTAAGGTCCCGAATTGATATATTTCTAAGATAAGATGATAAGGCTTAGAAATATTCCCATCCAATAGGTTTTTTACAAGTGTAGGTTTTAGATATTACATTATCTTTCCATTTTATTTAAATCGTTAAATAATGAAGTCATCGCTGCATCATCCTGATGTCATAAATAATTTACTTTATTTAAAGTCTAAAAATTATAAAAAAAATGCTATGATGTAGGAACACTTTTTAGTTTCCAATGACTATTTATAAAAAAAAATATGATTTTTATAACCCCATGTAAAAATTGTTTTCGTAAAACATATTATGTTTGTGTCATTTTTACTTTTACATTAAATAAAAAGTTATTTATGTCATTTCCCAACCAAAGTGGCTCCATGGGGTCCCCAAGTTGAACCATGGCTTTTCATAGTCGGCCGCGACACATACAATGAGGGTAGGACATGTTTCAAGGTCATCTCATATTATTAAAACATTATTTTTACCTTAAACTACACTAATTACCACTAATCGCGATTAAAAACTTAATAAGTTACTATTCACCAAAAAATTATTTTAATCTCATTGAACCACATTTTACTTCTTAATTACAACCATTTATGTCGGATTTTTGAAAATCAAAACACAATGATGGAAAAATTTCATTTAAACGGAAAATCAGTTTTTATAAGTACCACTTAGTGGTTTCACTATTCATTAAAAATTGAAGTTTTTCAGAAAATTACCAAAAATTCATCCTAATCTATATTTGATATTACGAATTCAAAAATGAAGTCTATTTTAAAAAATTCAAAACATATAAGTCACATTAATTAATTTAATAATTAATTCCCGCTGTCAGAGCAAATAGCGTGTTTTTATGAAACAATAAGTATCAAAAGATTGACACTAGTTTAAGTCCGATTTCAAAGTGAAATTAATTCCAACTACCACTATTGGATTTAATGGTAAAAATATTTTCTAATTTCAATTTAAAACCAAATAAAAAGATAATCTAATCATATAAATAAATTATATTAAAAAGAGTTTTTGATTCAAAATACAACATTTTACACTATTCATTAAAAAATTGAACTTTATCGGAAAGGTACCAAAAATTTACACAAAGTAAATTTTGATGTCCCGATTATAAAGAAGAGTTATTTTTGGTCCAATAGAATTTATAAGATATATCAAAACTATATTTAATGATGGTTCTCCGTCAAAAGGTGATAAGTGAACCCTTAGTGAAAATTAGGGTATAAATGCCAAAAATTGAACTCTTTCCGTATTTTAAGCCTTTATCTTTTATTGGGTAAATGTAAAAACATTTAAAAACATATATAATCATATTTTAGTTATTTCTTTCCATTCTCGCCAGTACAACGGCTACTTGTTAACTAACATTTAAAATAATATTATTTTATTACTTGTGTGCAACATAAGTTTTCAAAGAAACTCATCGTTGCGTATCGAGTACGCTATCAAACGTAGAAACCCCTTTTAATTAAAATTGATATTTAATTCATAAATATTAATAAATATGAATATCCTTTATTCTTTAATTACCTGGGATGTTACATCCTTCCCCCCTTTTGGGAGTTGCGTCCTCGCAATTTTATTCACTTATTAAAATAAGTGGGGGTATTTATCCCTCATAGCATTTTCAGATTCCCACGTTGCCTCTTCAATCACATGGTTTTTCCACAAAACCTTTACCTGATGAATCACCTTATTCCGTAACACCAGCTCCATGTGGTCAAGAATCTGGACCGGTTGTTCCTCATAAGATAGGTTCTCTTCCAGCTGAACTACCTCTGGACTCAAAACATGAGATGGATCTGGCATATACTTTCTCAACATCGAAACGTGAAAAACATTGTGTACCTGAGATAAACTCGGAGGTAAATCCACTCGGTATGAAACTGATCCAACTCTCTCCATAATTTCATATGGTCCAATGAACCTTGGACTCAACTTTTCTTTCTTACCAAATCTCATCACACTTTTCCAAGGAGAAACCTTGAGAAAAACATGATCACCTACCTCGAAAGATAGATCCTTCCTCCGGTTATCCGCATAACTCTCTTGCCTGCTCTGAGCTGTTCTCATGTGCTTCTGAATCAACTGAACTTTTTCTGCCATCTCTTCTTCCAATTCTGGTCCCATCAGTTTCCTTTCACCCACTTCATCCCAAAATGTTGGAGTTCGACACTGCTTGCCATATAATGCCTCAAATGGTTCCATTTGTATACTAGAATGAAAGCTATTATTATAAGAAAACTCAACCAAATAAAGATATTGGTCCCAACTTCCCTGATAACCCATCGAACAAGCTCGTAGCATATCCTCCAAGGTCTGAATTGTTCATTCCAACTTCCCATCTGATTGAGGATGAAAAGTTGTACTAAAATTTAATTCAGTACCCAATTACTACTGAAGGCCTTTCCAAAAGTTAGAAGTGAACCTGGGATCACGATCAGATACAATGGAGAGGGGAACTCCATGAAACCTGACTATCTCTTTAAGATACAAACGGGAAAGTTGATCTAGGGAAAAAGTATCTCGTATAGAAAAGAAATGAGAAGATTTAGTCAAGAGATCAACAATAACCCAGATTGCATTATTACCTCGAGATGTCCTTGGTAATCCCACAACAAAGTCCATGGATATGTTTTCCCATTTCCACTCTGGCACTGGTAAAGGCTGAAGCATCCCTTTCGGTAACTGCCGCTCTACTTTAACCTGCTGACAAGTCAGACACTTCATAGTAAAATCAGCAATATCTCTTTTCATTCCATCCCACTAGTAATACTCCCGCAGATCTCTGTACATCTTAGTACTACCAGGATGAACTGAAAACGGGGAAATGTGAGCCTCACATAACAACTCATTCTTCAACTGTGAATCACAAGGCACACATAATCTCTTCCCAAACCTCAAAACACAATCATTATCAATGTTGAATTCATGCAACTTACCTTTCTGAACCAGCTCTACCTTTTTATGCAACTCGCTGTCTTGCTTCTGTGCTTGCTTGATTCTGTCTGATAGAGAAGATTTCACTGATACCTGAAACAAAATAGAAGGACTTCCTACACCAACAACTTCTATGCCAAAGTTCATCAAATCAAAAACCAAAGGATCTCGTTCCAAACGTATCATGGTTAATGAAGCATTACTTTTTCGACTCAAAGCATTGGCCACTTTATTTTCTTTTCCTGGATGGTAATGAATTCTAAAATCATAATCCTTGATTAATTCCAGCCATCTCCTTTGTCTCATGTTCAATTCTTTCTGAGTGAATAGATACTTTAATCTTTTGTGATCAGTATATATTTCACACTTTACTCCATACAAATGATGCCTCCAAATTTTTAAAGCAAAGACAACAGCAGCAAATTCCAAGTCATGTGTAGGGTAATTTACCTCATGATTTTTCAACTGTCGTGAAGCATAAGAAATTACCTGATCATTCTGCATAAGGAAACAGCCAAGTCCCTTCAATGAAGCATAACTGTATATAATAAACTCACCATTCCGGGAAGGAAGTGCCAAAACTGGAGCATTCACCAATCTTCTCTTCAACTCCTGAAAACAATCATCACATTCTTTTGTCCATATGAACTTAACACCCTTACGAGTTAGCTTAGTAATCGGACTAGATAACCGTGAGAAATTTTCAACAAACCTTCGGTAGTAACCTGCCAAACCAAGAAAACTACGGATCTCGGTTACATTTGTGGGTCTTGGCCATTCTTCAACAACTTTTGTTTTAGTAGGATCAACAGTTATGCCATCTTTTGAAACAATGTGACCTAGGAAAGAAATTTTTTATAACCAAAACTCACACTTTCTGAATTTTCCATAAAGTTCTTTTTCTTTTAAGGTTAGAAAGATAACCCTTAAATGTCTTTCATGCTCCTCTTTACTTTTAGAAAACACCAAAATATCATCAATAAACACAACCACCATTTATCACCTAATTCAACTGAGCCATCAGTGTAGTAAATGGCTCAATTCTGATTCTGACCATATCTGGTTGCTGATTCAAAAGGTCATTATACTCTGTATGCCTTCCTATAAAAGCTGCTCTGTTTCCTCTATGGAAAACCATTCTTAACACTGAAATATATTAGGTGAAGCAACATGGTAATCTTTAAATTCTATATCATTTTAGTCATACCATAAATTAAATTATAATTTGGCAATTTTCTAACTCCTAAAGTTGTCTAAACCGACCTTTGATACCAACTATAAGGACCCGGCCTTAAACCTTACTTAATATTGAATTAAATGAATAATTCACATTGAGGATCTTTTCAGGTTTAGAGTTTTAGAGAATTAGAACATAACTATTACATCTCAAATGATTAAAAAGTAGTCACTTCTACTAAGTTTCCATAATAATAAAAAACTCTTAATAGAAACATGTCTAGTTCCATGTTTTATATAGAATGACATTCCCTTGATCACATCCTTGACCTTATTCCACATTAAGTCCTGTGAAAAACATTTCAAAAAAACTTGGGGTGAGCATAAAAAGCTCAGTAAGGGATACAAAAAGAATGAAAAGTGTTAGTTTTTCAAACATCAAGTAAACCATGTATACTCTATCAAAGTAATAACTTCACCTTCATGAAGTAGTAAAAACGATTCACTGAATAAAGTATCATTACTTACCTTTCTGTAACCAAAGTATTACCATAAAACCCATATAAAGAACACATAACATATATAAAGGTAACTTGGGACATAAACATACTTAAGTGGAATAACCATACGGTCTACTTCCACACATATCACTTAATGGAATAGCCATACGGCCAATTTCCATACATACATAATGGAAAATCCATACGGCCGACTTCCATACCCAATGCATTGGAGGTTATAATGTAACAACCCGTCCTGGTATTCACGGCACCACCCATCATATGGTTTATCACGTAACCACCTGTCAAATGTCCAAGTACCAATATAAAATCATAAAACATAAAACCAATATAAAGGAATGACAACACTTCCACATTTCAATCACAATATATCAGAATAAAATCCTTTATCAAAACCATTTTCAATACCAAAATACATAAAAGTGTATATGGTATTTATTTATTTTATTTTAAAAACATTACGGCTTGTTGACGAAGCCAAAGACCAAATAATACTCGCGGCGGCGGAAAAGGTCGTTGTCACCGCGTACGTTAAAAAAACATTCCTTTTTGTCATTTAGTAAAACGCTTCTTAGAAAAAGATTCCTTTTGTATAAAAGTAAAAGTCAAAGGGGTTTATACACTGTATAAAATAAAGTTGTGTATAAAACGAAATATGCCTCAATGAAAGGAGATTGAGACGAAGTCCCTTACCTCGAGCCCGACTTGACTCGATCGTTCTTTAACGTCCTGAATAATAAACTTGAGTTAATTTATAATTGATTAAGAACCTTTTTAAAGTTCATTATTCCTTTTATATCAGTTATTTCCATGTTATAAACATTATGTAACCATTTAAGTTAATAATGTTTGTTTTGTCAATATTTGGTTCTTAAGTCGAAAGTGGACTTCTTACAATTACATGTTGTTCGTGTGGTCAAAGGTTCTTTATATCCAGAATGACATTCCTGATTTGGATATCATATATATCATATATATCCAGCATATACATGTATTTATAATATTACATAATCATTTAGAGGTAAGAAATGAAATGCACCGTTCATGGAGACGGTAATCCGTACGTACGCATGAACGCTACTTTCATTTCTATTTCGTATTTTATAGAATGGAATCATAATGATATAAGAGTATATTTTAATTCCAGTATAATAAGATATATAATATCATTAACTTTATCCATTACACATCCCATATATGGTATTAATGAATCAAATCACTTTCAGGGGGCGGTAGTCCGCACTTTCTAAAATGAAGATATCGTGTTTACCCATAATGGAAACAATAATGGTATGCCAAAAATGAAAAATAAAGAAGATTAAGGAAAGAATAAACATATTATATATCATATATAAAAATAGAGACATCATAATGGCCACCTTTGAAGGTGTTAAATGAGTATTGAACAATCATCGTTTCGGGAGGCAGAATTTCACCATCCACGGAAACTGTATGTTCTTTTACCATTTGATGTAGTTGTGTGAGAGTGTAGCTCGAATAAATCTTATAACAAAATCCTAGTATATTTAATATACTAGTGTTGTTACAAAATAAGTAAATAAAAAGAGTTTAGGGGGTTGGAGAACAAAATAAAACAAATGGACAAGAGAGAATGAATTACCTTTAAAAGTGTAACTCATTTTGATTTGAGCCTAAAGCCTTCCTTTGAAAGGATTATGCCCAAAGGTAATCCTCTAGGATGAGGATAGGGATGTGGAGAGAGTAAATGGGCAGGGGATGGCCGAGAAAAAGGCTTGAGGAGTGTGTGAAATGAGGTAGAGGTGGGGGCCTTTTATAAGAGGAGAGGAGGGGCACTTTTGGAAATCATGAAACTATTATTTTATTTTCAAAAGTGTTTCGAATTTATAAGGTCCCACATTGATATATTTCGAAGCTAAGATGATAAGTCTTCGAAATATTCCCATCCAATAGGTTTTGGACATTTTTAGCTTTTATATATTACATTATCTTTCAATTTTATTTAAATTGTTAAATAATGAAGTCATCGCTGCATCATCATGATGTCATAAATAATTTAATTTATATAAAGTCTAAAAATTATAAAAAAAACTATGATGTAGGAAATATTTTTAGCTTTACAATGACTATTTATAATAAAAAATCTGATCTTTATAACCCCATGTAAAAAATGTTTTCGTAAAACATATTATGTTTGTGTCATTTATACTTTTACATTAAATAAAAAGTTATTTATGTCATTTCCCAACCAAAGTGGCTCCATGGGGTCCCCAAGTTGACCCATGGCTTTTCTTGGTCGTCCATGACACATCAAATGAGGGTATTACATGTTTCAAGCTCATATCATTTTATTAGAACATTATTTTTACCTTAAACTACTCTAATTACCATTAATCGCGATTAAAAACTTAATAAGTTACTATTCACCAAAAAATTATTTTAATCTCATTGAACCACATTTTCCTTCTTCATGACAACCATTTATGTCATATTTTTTAAAATCAAAACACAATGATGGAAAAATTTCATTTAAACGGAAAATCAGTTTTTATAAGTACCACTTAGTGGTTTCACTATTCATCAAAAATTGAAGTTTTTCAGAAAATTGCCAAAAAATCACCCTAAGATATATTTGATATTACGAATTCAAAAATGAAGTCTATTTTACAAAATTCAAAACATATAAGTCATATTAATTATTTTAATAATTAATTCCCGCTGTCAGAGCAAATAGCGTGTTTTTTTGAAGCAATAAGTATCAAAAGATTGACACTAGTTTAAGTCCGATTTCAAAGTGAAATTAATTCCAAAGACCACTATTGGATTTAATGGGAAAAATATTTTCTAATTTCACTTTAAAACCAAATCAAAAGAAAATCTAATCATATAAATAAATTAGATTAAAAAGAGGTTTTGAATCAATATAAAACATTTTACACTATTCATTAGAAAAATGAACTTTATCGGAAAGGTACCAAAAATTTACACAAATTAAATTTTGATGTCCCGATTCTAAAGAAGGGTTATTTTTGGTCCAATAGAATTTATAAGATTGATCAAAACTATATTTAATGACGGTTCGCCATCAAAAGGTGATAAGTGATCCCTTAGGGAAAATTAGGGTATAAAAGCCTAAAATTGAACTCTTTCCGTATTTTAAGCCTTTATCTTTTATTGGGTAAATGTAAAAACATTTAAAAACATATATAATCGTATTTTAGTTATTTTTATCCATTCCCGCCAGTACAACGGCTACTTGTTAACTAACATTTAAAATAATATTATTTTATTACTTGTGCGCAACGTAAGTTTTCAAAGAAACTCATCGTTGCGTATTGAGTACGCTATCGAACGTAGAAACCGATTTTAAATAAAATTAATATTTAATTCGTAAATATTAATAAATATGAAAATTATTTATTCTTTAATTACCTGGGATGTTACAGTTGTGACCACATTGTTACAACTAATCCTATAAGATTAAACAAACTCCCCATGAATCTTTACATTGATACCGAAGATCCCCACATTTCAAGGAAATTCCCTGACATATGGGTATTATGATACATGAGGAAGACAGAAAAACCTTACATAATGGTAACCATATACACTTATCCTTGGACGAAACTAACCACACCATGACTAACATCACTCATATCATAATATAAATAGTAATGGTACAACCAATAAAGTCACACTAAAATAGATACCCACAAAAATCTTAATGCCTTTCCCCAAAACCATGACATAACTTTACACCGTAATTCAATTTCCCAACATACCAGTCATAGGGAAACACTAATAATCATGGTCGAACAAAACACTTTTAACTAAAATCTTTTCTTAAAATCAACACTTATCTATCCGAAAGTACCAAAAAATCCTCATATTGCAACAATTCCTATAAATTAAAAAGGGAGTATGAAATTCCAATCCCTTACATTTTATATGGATTAAAAATTATTTTTAATAAAAAACCAATTAGAATAATTTGATATAGAAAAAACTAAGAAAGTATACATTAATTGTAATAAAGTATTTGGAAATGATTTCTAGATAATATTTTTTACATTTAGGAATGAATGATATGTCAATCTAATATGTGATTTAGTTAGAATGAAGAAAAAATTATTTTTATATTTAAATGTGATTTAAAATATTTTATATGGAAAAAATTGAAAAAAATCATGAATTTACCTAAAATCATATAAAAAATATTTTCTATTAATTTATAATATGTATGAATGAACAACACATCATCCCAATTTACAGATGTGTTAAAATGTTCAAAATATTTTTTTAAAATAAAAAAATTGATTAAAAATGAGGTATAATAAAAAAGTAAAATAAAAAAATTCATTAAATTTTAACAAAATGATCATCAATTAACTTGTGACATGTAGGAAAAAATGATACATAAATCCAATGTGTGATGTGTTCATAATTATTGTAAGTTTATTTTTATAGATTTTAGTAATTAGAAACAAAAAAATAGACCAATCCAGACAAACAACCTCAGATATACATGAAGTAATATGACTACTATTATTGTTTAATTTATGAGAATTAGGAATAAAAAACATCAATGTGATGTAAAATGCAGTCATATTGATAAAAAAATACTTTTAGAATGAAAATTAATTAAAAAAAGTGAGACGATTAAAACTAAGAAAATCAATTTGGAATCTCAAAAAATATTGGAAAATAATATTAGGATAATTTTATATATTTGGAATAAATTTCACATAAATGAAAAAAATTTGTGCCTTTTGGAGTGACTAGAAAAGTAATTTTATATTAAAATTTGATTAAAAATAAGTGATGGGGTAAAAACGAATAAATCAATATCGGATTTTCATGAAATAAGAATAAAAATTCAATGACTAATTTCAAACATGTGAGAATAAATTCCAAATAAATTTTATGTGTGATGTGGTCATTATGACCAAAAAAATTATATTAAAAATTATTACAATAAATAAGTTATATGGTCAAAAAATATAACATGATCATGTTATTGTGAAATATTTAATCAACTAAATAAAAATTAATTTTTTTATTATCCAACCACTTTTTAGGAAAAAGTGAGAAACCATGGGTTCAGACACAAAAGGAAATAACTAAAACATTAAAAGACAATTTATGATGACCATATTTAATCTCTCTAAATAATTTCCTGGATTTTTTTCATACCTGAGTGTCTGGTTCATCCATTAATATATCATCATGTTTATATGTCATGTTGTCCCATGTCTGAATGTACTCCTCAAGGGTGACCTTCCCTTTCTTAATCCCCCTCCTAAAATCAAGTTTTTCCTGTCAATCTGTTTATACCTGTCCTCATCGAGATCAAACCTCAATGGTCTCCCCATCACTATAGTTTCATCATTTTCATAAGTGATGAAGAAAAACATGTTCAACCAATTGTTCATCTGAACTCATAAGTAATTCTAGGGGATGATAAAGAACATCATTGTCCCTTTTCTTAGAGTTTAATTTACTTTCTGAACGTGTCTCCATGGGAGGTGGAAAATATGAGTAATCTTTTCACTCTTTAAAGATGAAACACATATTCCCATCACTGTTCATATTCCCTAGTGTCTGCTTCTCATCTATACTATGTCTGTTCGGATCGGTTTCAAGCTCCAACACTAGATCCTCATTTGGTAAACCATCAAAATGGTTGTCGAGATCCATATTAGACACTTCCCCCTTAGGGACTTATCTAATTTAATCCTTAAAGGCATCAATATGTCCTCCAATAGTAGGGACTTCCCCTGACCATACTTCCTCTACATCTGAACCATCAGCAGAAGTCCTTTAAACTCCCTCAAACTCCAAATGAACTTTTGCACTATCATTAGAAGAAGAAGCTATGGAAATTCTCTCACATGAGGCCTCTCCTACAGTGACATCACCTGAAGCCACTTCATCACCCTAAATCAACACATCACCTTTAGAACACCCCACACTCTAATCATGCTTCAACCTACTAAAAATGATAGAAATTTTCAGATGCATAGGTGTATCCTTTCCATGCATAGACACCCACTTAACTTCCTCCTACAAGTCCAGCGTCTCAATATCGTGGTTGTGAGGATGATCAGAGTCATCCAACTCACAACCTACAATTGTTCCACTGTAACCCTCCACCAAAGTACTACCACCATTAACTGAAACCTCCCGTGGAGCCAACATCAAATGATAAACACATGAGTATGGCTCCTTCCACAGTCGCTTCTCATTTTTGAAAACCTCTAAACTATGCCCCAATTTCTTGCACAGGGTGCAGAAACCACACCATGTTTCCCAAATAATTTTATTCTTATAACAGAACTATTTACATATAAAAACCCACAAGAACTCTACTTGGGTCTTTGAAAAATCTAATTCAATGCAAATCTTGGGAGAAATCGGATGGCATGCAACCCTAGTCATACTATCCAAACAGAGATATCAACAAACTAGATTTCCAAGAATACAAATAATCGATGGGTTTTTAAATGGAATAGGGTGTTCTAATAACCATACCCATACCACCATTTTATGGGATTTTTGTTTTATATAGAAATCATAACTCCAATGAAATGGAAGAAAATGAGAACTGTTTTTGATACGAGGTGCAGATGACCAAGAATTTATTAGACATCCCTCAGAGGAAAACCATATCTGGATGTTTATTGGGTCGAGAATCCCCATTTTCTCTCTCTCTCATGTATTCCCTAGGATCCAAATACTAAATGTTCAAATGCATCGGGCAACATCCGGGACTTCATGAATCTTGCAAGAAGAATTATATGAAGCAAGGAAGAAGGTTTAGTGAGCTCCAGATTCAAAATAAACAATTGAGGGGAACCATTGAATAACTCTGGAACCTTCAGACTAATAGTGATATAAGGAAATGGAGGAATGAAATCTGGATTTGAGAAGGGGTGAAGTTCGGTGGTCGAACTCCATCAGTTGGCATCGGAAGACCCTCCCCCACCGAGGGGGGAGGGTCTGGTGCCTTAACCGTTGAACCCAAGGCCATACAAAAGAGAAAAAACAAGTGATGTGGTCAAAAATAGATAAAACATCCTCAGTTTATCATAATATACCATGAAAATGATCGTCAATTTGGCATATAGTTTTTTTATAATTTTTTAAAACATTCTCAAAAACGAAAAATTGATTAAAATAAGTGATATGTTGAAAGTTTGAAATCGAAATTTTATTCTTATGAAATATTAAGAGAGATATTTTTATCTAATTTTTAACATATAAGAATGAATGTAATGTCAATCTGACATACAATTTATTTGTAATTACTAAATGTTGATTTTTATATATTTAACTTTTAAAAAAATAGTGTTAAAAAGCAATATAGATTAAAAAAATTACTTAACTAAGATATCTTACAATAATGATTATTAATTAATCTATGATGTATATAAATGAATATAATATTAATATGAAATAAATTTTAGTATGAATGGCCAAAAAATAGTTTTAAAATAAAATTTGATTAAAAATAAATTCAATACTTGAAATCATGAAAAAAACATCAAATTTTTAGGAAATAAAATAACAATGGTATATAATTAATTTAATAAATTTATGAACAATGATATTTTTAATCAAACATGTAGATTGTTCAGGAATATTTAAATGAAATTTTAGATTAAAAATTAATTAAAAAGTGATATGGTCAAAATTTATCAAATGACCCCAAATTATCATGAGATATTAAGACAAAAATAATTGATTAATTTCTGACATATTGGAACTTGTTTCAAATGATTAAAATAGATTAAATTTTCAAAAATCATTGTAAAATAATTGGAAAATGATCATCAGTTACATTGTGACATAGATAAATGAATGACAGAGTAATCTGATGTGTGACACTGTTAGAATAATTAAAAAACACTTTATATTAAAAATGGGTTAAAAACATTTATGTTCAGAACTATGAAAATGAATTTAGAATATACATAAATCGTAAAATTTATATTTGTGATTAAACTATGACATTTAAGAATGAAAGGAACATTAATCAGATATTTAGTATAATCAAAATGAATTAAATAGATACTTAAGACTAAAAAATTATTAAAAAATCTATAAATTGAAAAATAAGATATTCTTGAATTATCAGAAAAAAAATAATAAAATGATCACTAGTTTATTTTTTCATATTTCATGAAATAAAATAACAATCTAACATGTGATGTGGTCAAAATAACTAAAAAATAGTGTTACATTAAATACTTTTTTTTAATAGAGATATAATTAGAACTGAGTAAATAAACATGGATTCTCATAAAATGTTAAGAAACATATCACTGGTTAATTTGTAACATATTAGAATGACATATTATTTAATCTGTTATTCAATATCATTAGAATTAAAAAAAAATGTTTTAAATTAAAAGGTCTATAAAAAAAAGTGACATCGTAAGAAATGAGAAAACAACATCATATTTTTTATAGATGTTATGAAAATAATCATTGACTAATTTCTAACATAACATATTTAAAAAAACAACATTCTTCCAAGAAATATAATTAAAATGGCCGAAATGGCTGTTTTAGATTTATGTGTTTTAAAAATAAATGATACATTCAAAATAATGAGAAAAAAATCATGGATTGTACTATAATATTATAAAAAATGATTATTGACGAATTTATGATTTATAAAAATTAGGATAACATCAATCTGTAATATGGTGTTGTTTGAATGATGGAAAGTGTATCTTTATATATTTAAGTGTCAGAAAATATTTTTCAAATAGTAAAAAATAATTAAATAATATCATATCATAATGAAATCCTATAACATTTATCATAAATTATTTTGTAAATTTTTTTAATAAATTGAATATCAATCTAACATACAATATGGTTTAGAATAAATTAATGTTGTCTTTTGATTTTAAAGATAATAAAAAGAAGATATATTATTAAAATAGAAAAATAACTTCAAATTTTTAAAAAGAGTAAGAAAATGATTAGTGGTTATTTTTTAAAATTAAATAATGAATAATGCATCAATACAACATGTTGTGCGGTCAAAATTACTAAAAAATTAGTTTTAGACTAAAAATTGTTAAAAAACTGATATGGTGAAAATCATGTCAAAATCTCATATTCTCATGAAATCATATAATTAATATGATTTATTATTTTTGGTATTTAATACTTAATAACAATTCAATATGTAATGTGGTGTTTTTAGAATGATTAAAAACTATTATAGATTAGAAAGTGGTTAAGAAAAGTGACACAATCAAAAAATTGTCAAAGGAAAAAGGTTTGTCATGAAATCTTAAAACAATGAGAATTGATAACTTTTTTATATATAGGAATAAAAAAAATTAATATTATATTAAATTCTGACAAAATGTTTTAATAAGTAGTTTTAAATTAATTGGTGAATGAAAACAAGTCATTGATCAAAATCAGACAGACAATTTCGTATTTTCATTAAATATTTGGGATAAAAAAATATTGATTATTTTGTGACATACAGGAATGAAACAAATGAAAATATGAAATGTGTAATGGTTTAAATTAAGAGAAGAAATTTTTTAAAGATTTACCTATTCCAAAACATGTATCAAACAATAAAAATTTATCCAAAGAGATATAAGGATTTCAAATCCTAGAAAAATGATCATTTGTTGATTTATAACTTATAGAAATGATCAATATTTCAATATAATGTGTAGTATGGTCAGGATGATATAAAAATTGTTTTTATATTACAATGTGACTAAAAAAAGTGATAAAATAAAAACCGAAAAAATATTGGACTCCATTGAAATCATCATAAAAAGAACACTGATTAATTTTAGTTTTTTTGGAATTATTGGAACATAAATATAATATGTTTTGTGGTTAGAATGACTAAAAATAATGATAGATTTCATTTTATTAAAAATATATATATATATTGAAACTAGGAAAGAGACCTAGTATTTTTATAAAATATTTTTACAATGATTTTAAATTAAATTATTACATAAAAATGATTATAATATCAATCTGACCAATAGTTTCATTTGGAATTTCAAAACAATGGTATTTATGTTAATATCATGCTAAAAATAAGTGATATAATAAAAACTAGAAAAAATCCCAAAAACTATCAAAAAAAATAATCACAATTACCTTGAATTAATTTTTTAAAGGTATCAAAGAATGTAATATCAATCTAACATGTGATGTGTTCAGAATGAAAAAACATGTGTTGGTGAAGATATAAATATAAAAAACATGTGTTAATTAATAAAAACCAATCGTATGGTCTCAAACCATCATGAAATCTTGATACAATGTTCATTGATTTATTTTATAATATACATGAAAGAAAATCTTTTTAATATGTCATGTGATGTTATTGGAATGATTGAAAAATAAATTTTATATTAAAAAGTCATTCAAAAGTGATATAGTAAAAATTGAGAAAAAAAATTTATTTACAATGAAATTATATGAAAATGACTATTAATTACTTTTTTACATTTATTAAGTAATTTAATATCAATATTAAATGTGTTGTGGTTGAAATTATAGAGAACAAATTTGAATAAAAAGATACTAATACTTGTAATATAGTAATAATTGTGAAAATGAACCTAGATAGCCAAGATATATTGGAAAAAATATCAATAATTTCATAACATGTAGAATGGTAAGGTACATTAATATGATATGTTATGTGATCATAATGACTAGATGTGAGTTTTTATAGATTTAAGCATCTAGAAACATTTTGCAAACAATCAAAACTGGCCAAAATTGATAAAATGACATTAAATCCTAGAAAAAGGATCATTAATTAATTTATTCCATATAGGAATGAATGAAATTTCAATATGACTTGTAGAATGGTCATTACTAAGGAAAAAATTTTAGATTAAAAACTGAGTAAAAATTTGAAATTGTCAATACCGAGTAAGTGACCTATGGTTTTCATGAAATTATATGAAAATTATTTTTGGATAACTTTTCACATTTTTTAATGAATGATGTATCAATACATCATTAAGTGTAGTAAAAATGACCAAAAATGTATTTATAGAGAAATAATTGATTAAAAATAAATGATACAATAAAAAAACAAAAAGCAATATTGTCTTTAAATATTTGGAAAATTATTATTGGTTAATTATAGCTTATAAGAAAAAACAACACAACAATATGATGTGTGGTATGGTCAGAATTGTTGATATAAGTAGTTTTAGAGTAAAAATAATTAAAAAAATTGATATTATCTAAACTAATAATTTTACCTTGTATTTTATAAGAATCTATGAAAAATTATCATCGATTATTTTTTTACATGTATAAATGAGCTATGCGTCAATTTGATATTTACTTTGGTTCGGGTGTTTGAAAAACCTTTGAAGTTAATAAGTGATTAAAAATGTTATATAGTCAAAAGAATTCTAATAATATTGTATTATTGTGAAATTATAGGATAATGGTTGTTGATTAATTTATTACATGTAAAATAAGAAAATATATTCAATATTTTATTTTGGGTGGTTTGAATTACTTGAAGTGCCTTTTCTTAATTTAAGTATTTAAAAATGTTTTCAAAATAGTAAAATTTAATCAAATGATCTCTAATCATTAGGAAATCATAATACATTGATCATAGATTCATTTTTTGGAATGTATAAATGAACTAAAATTTAATATAATATGTGGTGTGATTATAATGACTCAAAATAACTCTAAATTTCACAAACCGATGAACTAAAAATTGAGAAAGTGACATTAAATTGTTTGGAAATCATAGGATAATGGTCACTGAGGATTTTTTTATATTTACGAATGAATGACATTCTAATCCAATATACAGTGTGGTTGTGTTGATTTAAAACGTATTTTTAGTTTAAAAACAGATTTAAAGTATGTTATGTTGTAGAAACTAAGAAAACAACCTTATATTTTCTTGAACACTAAAGAAAATTTCAACTAATTAATTTATATAATTGAAAAATGTGATTCAATTAGTAAAAAATGATTTTATGAGATTTTATTACTATAAGATCCAATAAAACATATCATTGAATAATACATTAAATATAGGGTTGAGAAACATGTTAATATGATGTACAGTGTGGTTGGTATGACCAAAATGATTGTTATAGATTACAAAAGTGACTAAAAATGTTATTAGGTTAAAATTGAGAAAAAAGGCTTCATATTATAGTTAAATAACTAGATAATTATAAATTATTATTATTTTACATTTTCTAATTAACAGAAAGTTAATCAGAAATGTTTTGTGGTCAAAATGAATGAAAAAATGAATTTAAGATTAAAAATTAATTAAAATGATATTGTCAAAACTAATCTAATAATCTCATATCATCATGAAATCCTAGTAAAATTTACAATGAATTATTTTTGATATGTATGAATTAATTACACACACTTACAACATATTATAAAGTAGTAGAAATCAAAAAAAATATTTTAAATAACCAATTATTAAAATTAAGAGACACTATAAAAATAATGAAAAGGGACTTGGATTATATATTAAACTTGTTGTAATATAATCTCTCATTAATATTTGATTTTAATTAAAAAACAGAATGTTAGTATAACATACTATATGGTTGAAATGACCATAAATTATTTTAGATTAAAAATTGATTAAAGTATGTGATATGATCAATACAAAAAAAATAACCATGGATTGTCCTAAAATCATAGGAAAACTATTATTGACTAATTTTTCAAATAAAATAATTAGAGTCATATCATTATTATGAGAAATGTAGTAATAATACATTAAGAGGTAGTTTTGGATTAATAATTGTTTAAAAGAAAGTGATGCGGTCAAAATAGAGCTAATGGCCTTCGATTTTAGTAAAAAATGAAGAAAATTGTTGATTATCTGTTTATAAAAATTAGAATGAATTTAATTTCAATAATATGTTCAGATTTTTCATAATGATCAAAATTAAATTTATATATATTTAATTGTTTAAAACATGTGCCCAATAATCAATGTAAATCAAATGAGATCAGATAATTTTGAAATCCTAAGATAATGATCATATATTAATTTTTGTCATAAAACAATTAATTAAACATCAATTTTATTTGATGTGTGGTCAAATGATAGATTAATAATTTTTTTAGTAAAAAGTGATTAAAATCAATTGATACAGTCAAAATCAATCAATCAACATTATATTATAATTAAATCTAAAGAATATTATCTTTTGTTAATTTAGGATATTTAAGAATCAACAACATGTCATTATGATATATGGTGCGTTTAGATTCTCAAGAAAATTTCTTTAGATTAAAAAAACTGATATGGTCGAAATTTATTAAACCACCTTGTATTTTCATAAAATCAGAAGACGAAGGTCATTAATTTATGAATAAAATTTAAAAATAAAATGATCTTTAATCCAGAATGAGGTGTGGTCTGACCAAAAGGCAGTTTTAGATTAAAATTTGATTAAAAGAATGTGATCCAGTCAAAATAGATCAAATAACCACGGACTATTATGAATTATTATTATAGTGATCACTCTATAATTTTTTATATATAGTAATGTGCATGAAATGGTGGATAAATAGTCAAAAAAGGTCAGTTCATCATAAAATATCATGGAAGTGATCATTAATTAATTTTTTGCGTAGAAATGAATGGTACATCAATACAATGTGTGATGTTTTTAGAATGGAAAGAAAAAAAATTTCAATTAAAAATAAATTAATAATAATTGATATAATCAAATCATAGAAAAGAAATTCATATTTTTATAAAATATAGAGACAATTATAATTTATTAATTTGTGAGATTTAGGAATAGATTTAATGTTAATCTGACATGTGGGGTGGTTATAGTGACCAAAAATGATTACGATTAAAAATTCATTAAAAAATAAACTAAGAAAATAGCCTTTGATTGTTATCAATTATTCTTACAGTGATTACTGATTAATTTTTAACATTTAAGAATGAATTGAATATCTACCCATCATGTTATGTGGTTGAAGTTACCAAAAATAGTTTTAGATTAAAAAAGGGATTAAGATAAGTGTTATTATCAAAACTGAATAATCAACCTTGTATTGTTGTGAACTCATTGAGAAATAATTATTCATTATTATTGATATATAATAATAAAATAAAGAAAAATCGATTTTGTGGTGTGATCGAAATGACTAAAACTTAATTTTAGATTAAATTATTATAAAAATAAGTAATATAGTAAAAATCTACCAAAAAAATAAAATAACCTATAATGTTAGAAAAAATATCATTGATTAATTTTTTACATGAAAGAATAAAAAATCATAACTAACATGTGGATTAATTTGAATGATTAAAAATGATATTTTATACTAAAACGTGTATAAAATAAGTGATACATTCAAAACTAAGAAAATTTTCATATATTTTCTTGAAAGAATTGGAAAAAGATGAGTGACTTGTTTCTGACATCTAGGAATGAAGGTAATTCCAATTTGATCTATTTTGGGGTCAGAATGCTATATGTTTATTTTAATATATTTTTGTCTTTAAGAAACATACATGAAATGGATAAACCCAATTAAATATTCCCAGATCATTATGAAATCCTAATAAAGTTATCATTAATTATTTTTGTCATATAGTAATAAATGATACACTAATCTACTATATAGAATGGACATAATGATAGAACTAGTAGTATTGATTAAAATTTTATTAAAAATAGGTTATTCATTTAAAATTTATCATACAATCTTGGTTTTCTAGGTGTAAAAACATTCTTTATTACATATTTGTGGAACCAAAAAACATTGGGCTCTTATGGATTAATTGGGAGGTTGAATTTCAATTTTTACATTAGATTGGTCTCATGGATTTTTAGACATGTTTTAAATAATTAAAAGAAATATTGGGAGGTCAATATTTTGGTTGAAAGGCTCATTGTGAAATTCTAAATATTCACTAAATTAAAATTTTATGGTAGGTGAATAAATTATTCACCATGTTCCTATTCAAGATGAACTGGATACCCATAGATGAACAAGTAAAGTGGTTCCCCTAGTTTTACCACTAAGAGGTCAATGGCCTTACAATGAGCTCCCAGTTGGGGTTCTGCTTATTTTTTTAAGTCATTTTAGAGATACTATTTCAAGGTTGACACAACCCCATCCTCATATATTAAATTTAGATTTATTTATTAGATATTCTACTTAAATTCCCAATCTCTCACCATCCTTATTTCCTACCATATTCCTCTCTTACATACGCTTCGATCAGAGGATCAATTAGAGTTGTATTTCATGATATTTCTAAGTATTATATTATAATCCTCCCCTGCTATTTAATTTGTTTCCTCTCATTATTGGTGTATATATATCATGATTTTGAAAAAATGAATCTAATCATGGTGGAATCAACTAATTTATATTGGGATTGTAATGATGTAAAGTGGATTCCAAAAGAGGTATAACCATAGATAATTCTCATATTTTCAAAAATGGTAAGTGGACATGTATGTTTTCAATTTATATACTCAATTTCTATTCTAAATTGACATTTTATTATTCATTTAACACTGATGGTCTTTTATTTTAGTAATAGATACATTTCATGGGTCATTGGTGTGTCGTTACATGAGGTTTCATTATCACTATGTCTTTCGATGAGTTTTAATGGATTACTCCACATTGGAATTGGTTGAGGGATTAGATATAAAAATTTTCAATAGATTTTGTTAAAAAAAATTAGCATGATATAAGATCTAAAATAGATTATAATTCTTATTATGGGTTTAGATAATAAAATTGAAAATATCAGATAATGTAGGGGTAACTTCAAAAATGTGGTAGGTGGTCCCTTAAATATAAAGTATCATGTCATTTATATTTATGTATATTGTGTATGTGTTCTTGATGGATGGGATTTTAATATTACCTAAATGATTGTGTGGGATGTGTATTTTGAGTTAGGCTATGGTAGATCATTTTTTGATCAGAGTGGTTGATTTGTATATGGTTTGGGAATTTTAGGGACGTTTGGCCACTACATCGTTATCTGTGTGAATGCTTGTTTTGTGTCATAAGACTCAATAGGGTCATAACATTTGTAAATGATTATTAATGGATTATAATGAAGCATGGTGGTTTGGTAAAAGGATTAACTAGTGGGAATTTCATTTCAATTAGTGTTGAA
Source organism: Viscum album (assembly GCA_963277665.1). NCBI lineage: Eukaryota > Viridiplantae > Streptophyta > Magnoliopsida > Santalales > Viscaceae > Viscum > Viscum album. The sequence goes on along the minus strand of OY728151.1, from coordinate 1,320,962,986 downwards.
CCTTGGACATTGATTAGAAAAGGATATAGTCACAACCCTTAGACCTTGAAACTCTATGAGAGTGGGTAGATTGGTCGAAATATTTGTAGTGGGTGATGAATAATCTTTTACGTTTGATTTTTCTCTATTTTTGGGCCTCTTAATGGGGTTGGTGGGATAACCATATATCGCAAATATTCATAGTGGTGCTTATGAATAATAAAATGGGTGTTATGATTCTATAGGTTTTGAATTATGTTGACATAGAATGTGAAATACGTTAAGAAAGGGTCCTTTATTAGGAAGCCTTATATGGATTTTCTAGTACTAATGTATGTTACTCATGTGGGTATACTGAGTAATTGGTTATTTCTGTGTTCTTCCAAATAATTAGAGAATGGTTGGGTGTGTAAAAGAATCTTACAAGAATGTTAGTCATGTTAAGGTGCTCTGTTATGTTTGGTACATCAGAGGAAATAGATATAGGTTCCTTGAAAACATAATAGATTGTTTCTATTATTAATTTAATACAACTAAAATGGTTATCTATGTATAACTAGTGTGTTTGTATTAATGGATTGATTATAGCCAATGGGATTCTGGATAATTGTGTACGTAGTTTTAGATATGTGTTATAAATTAAATAGACATGTTTGTAAAAATTTTGTGATTTTCTGAAATTATTATTCAACATTTAGTTGGGAGACACTTCTAGTGTAATGTTTATCATGCCATATTATTATGTTTTAATTGGTTTTTTATGTTTACCATGGATGTAACTTATTTCATCTAATTACGTATTAGAGACTTAAGACTACATGGATAAATTAAAGGTGCATGCCTCATTTATTTCATAAGGAAACCAGACCTTATATTTTATAATTTTTTTAGTTCATTTCACTTGATTAATGATTCCTTTGGAGTTCATGGTATCATATTTTTTATTTTATCCAAGGATATGGAATCAAATTTTTTATTCTTTCTATATCAGTGGTACCTCATTTGTGATCTTTTTCAAGCCCAAAAAACTCAATTCATTGTTGTTTCTATGGTTATGGAACCATTTTTAGGATTATTTTATAAACTTATATAACATCATTAACTATTCTTTATATGTTCATTGAAATTAAATTTATATTCATTTCTAAGAATATAGTTCCCCATTTTTGGTTCTTTATAAGGACCCGGTGCCTCATTAATGTATTGTAATACTCTCCTCATTTTTTTAGTCGTTTATAGTAGATATTTCATGATCCAACACCTAATAATCATGAAAACAATATTGAAAAACCAAGGGTTTTGTGTCACAAATGGTTATTATTTTTATGGTTGTGATAGAAATCAATCATCAACATTGGTCAAAGAATATTGTGTTGAGTATCATGATAGTTTGGTTATCACATGATGACCTGACATGATTTTGAAATATTGTGTGTTCATAATTGTTTATATTCTTGTATGTACATAAAATGGATATTGTTTCATATATTATGGATAAATTGGATGTGTTTCACAAATTTCTATGCTCATACCCTACACATGCACATTGGTGTATTTGTAGAACTTATGTTTTTCTGATAGTTTATAGGTTGTATATTTGATCTAGTAGGAGTAGTTGGATTGGTAAATATATGGGACCATGGATATAATCGGGTGTTTCAAATCATGTATTTTATTATATTTATTATTTCTGTTTATATTCTACATGATTTGATCAGTTAGCAGTATCCTCTTTATATGTATATATGTATGATCACCATGTCTCTGTTTTGTTTCAAATGACAGATGTTATTATATATTTTGTTTAGATTATACTTCTCTTTGTGTACTCTAATGAAATATGTTGTTTCAATGATTTATTAACAATATATGTTATGATAATGGGCTTTTAGTATCCCTAAAATTGTTTATATACTCCTTATACTACTCATAATTCTCTAGAACATGACGAGGCATGTCGGAGACCTCACAGTCCTATCATCTTACCTATTATTCTATTAATCTGGGTCAAAGCATTAAATTTGGTATCAGAGAATTATTTTGGTTGTCTTGAAATTTTGTGAATTTTTATGTGGATATGGTACAAGTTGGAACTTAGGATATTCATTTTCATTGTACATTTAAAACACATACATGGTTGATGTATAAGTTACCAGGGGTATGGGATTTTTGTTTGTATTTTTTAATATAGTTGAGGTATTTTTATTTAGGTTGGATGTTTATATGTTGATTTATTTTTCTATTTCATAGTGGTATCCAAAGGGAATGGGTTCATGAATCATACAAGGAAATGTAGTATATTTGAAATGAACATAACTTTTTATTAGTGTAAAATGGTTATCAAAATATATATAGTTTTGGAAAGAAATATTTAGAGAGGAAAATGTTTTTGGAAATGTTTTGGATATAGGATTTAGTTATTTAAAACATTATCAATAATTTATATGATGATTCTGAAATATTATATTATGTTAAATTTGATTAATTAAAACTGATGATAATTATTTTCATATTATTCCTTTGATATTGATACACTAAATTTATGCACATATAACATTAAAACCCCTAGCGGGTTGATTTCATTTTTGATGCCCTGGGTATGGTTCAAGGGAGGAATAGGGTGTTTCATGTAATATTTTTAATATGAATATTAATCCATGGTTCTTTACGATTTTATTTGGGACGATTCAAGAATGGGATGGTGATATAGATTGGAAAAGCCTTTGGTAATAATGGAATAAGTGATGTATACATTAGTTATGATAGAACAATAGCACAGTTAGTGGTTGTTGGAATATATAAAAGATATCAGACATGTAATATTATTGGGATTCCAATCTGGATTGATTATTCTCAAGAGTAATGTTATGGTGTGATGGGATTCATTAAATCATGGGTTGAGTGTGATTGAATGGATGTATGGGATCGTCTACCTACTTGAATATTAGAAGTGTACCCTTAAAATTAGTTTGGTTTTTTAGTATGTATATGGTTTATAAGATAATTTTAGGAGTTAAAATGACTTGTAAATCCTTGGTGGTGGTTCACAGTTATAATTTTATGAAATATAAAATTATCTGAATAGTATAATAAAAAATATTCATATAAATGAGTAGGATATGTAACACTCTAATATTTCAATATGTAATTCTTCTTTAAATAATATTATATTTAATATCATATTTTACACGCAAAAAAACTATAGAAAATGATACAGTTTTAATTTCCAAGGTATACATAAATACATTATTAATAAAAAAAATCAATTAACTAAAGTACACTCAATAGAAATTTATATGAAATAAGGATAAGAACACTTAAACATACAAAGTAAATTCTTCTATAAATATAGTTTTTATAAAAAAATTATATTATTTTATAAAATTTTGTTTAACATTAGAATTAAAATTCATGAAATGAACTTACTTTTTTAATTTACCAATTCAAAATTTTCTTGGGGTGAATTTTTGGGATTTTTTATGAATGAGTGGTTTTTAAATGAATAGTGAAAATATCATTTTTACAAATTTCTTACTTTGTTACATCATAATGATATATGAAGGAATTAAAAGTTTAGGAAGCCTTTTTTATAAAAATATTTATATTTTTAAGAATTAAAATAAAACTTTTTAAAATATTATGTTAAATTTATAAACCCATGTATGATACTTTATATCCTAATTAATGTTGTATTCTAATAAAAGAGATATTTTTATCCCCTTATTTAATTTAGTATTATAAGGTCACATTCCATATTGGGTTAATTTTAAAGAAAAATAAATCTCTTTTTATTATTTATAATATGAAAAATATCATGTCAATCAATTTCCTACTTGGTTTTTTTTTGTAAATTCTTTATTGTTCTTAAAGGGGTGTTTTCTAAAAATAGTTTTTCATTTTGTTATGTGAACTTATATCACAATTAATATTTACAACCTATTAAAATTTTAAATTTTAAAATGAATTATATATTTTGAATCATAATATTAAAATTATGGAATATTTTTCATTTCAATTTTTTCAAAACGAATAGTTACCAATGTTAAACTAATAAATTTCCATTGCAAGTGATAAAAAGGATAATGATGGTGTTAAATAAATAGATAAATACACAAATATCAATAAAACATGTATAAAATTGATTGGATTAGTGATATTAGGAATTTTATTATATTATATTTGAAACATTGTCTATTTTCCACTTTATTTCATTATGACATTTGTTTTATATTGTAAAATTAATATTTACAAAAATGTCACTCCCACTCAATTAATAATATCTCATGATATTATTAAGGATATAAATACATTATGAATTAATTGAGATGAATATCATTATTTTTATGAAAATATATATATTGGTAATTTATTTATAAATTGAAAAATGTTATAATTATCTAAAATTCATATGCAGTGTCGACACAACGCTTGCCGACGAAGTAGAAAAATCAAGAAAATGGTTTAAAAAAAATAAAAGTGATAAGAATTAGTTAAATTATAATGTTATAGATATTTTATAGATATTTATAAAGGATAATTGATGATTTAATTATTTATATTTAACCACAATTTTTTTGATATTTATTTAAATTCATATTATATGAATAGTCTTAAAAATGAATTTAAAGGGTATTTAATGTTAAACAAATTAATAGATATAAAAATCAAAAAAAATTATCTTTTGTCAATTATATGTGAATTTTTTTCATAATATACATATTCTATTGAAGAACCACTTTAAATTTTTAAAATTATTTTCTAGACCCCAAAATATTTAATATTTTGAGAAAATTACCTTGATTATTTTTCTTTATAAATGGAACTTAATATACCCCTTCCAAAGAAACATATGATTTTGGTTTTACCTAAAACTTATGACCAAATACCACTTAAATATCCCATAAGACATTTCCAGGACCCTGTTGTGACCATAAATTTACCACATCGGCCTAGGTCGACCGAACACATCACTCGTTCTAGCCCACCATAAGGCGTCAGGAACCCCTCCTCATATGACAAAGGATTCTAACTAGAGGTGAGGGTCTGAAATATATAGTGTGGAGACTATAACCTCTATTTAGAGTAAAATAAAATAGAAACAGCAAATACATTCATAAGGATAAACATCATAGTATGCATAATAAATAAACTAATGTATCAACATGCAATAATAAATGAAATCTGGCATAAAGTCATAAATAATAAAAGCATACAAAACAAATAACAATTAGTCACCCACTAGGAAAGGAACATATAAAAATAAAAAAATGAAAATAAATACATATGTCTCTAACTCCCACTCTTATTTGAACTATATACTCGATCTCCATTACTCTCGGGTTTCACCATCCTGATCTTGAGACTCCACACGAGCATCCCCACTCGGCCAAGTAAAATTAGGCCTCCACACGATCCATTTCACAACATGTTCTCAATCTTAAAGAATATATTTGGTTTACAAAAACACCCCAAGGTGAATTTATAGGGGTGATAAAATAAATCTCATTAGACAACCCCCAATGGTGTACCTATAACATTCATTCATATACAAGTTTATGGCCACAGGATATGCCCAACCATTCCAAAAACTAATAATAACTGACATAAAATAAACAACTTCATAAAATAATGGGGGCTAAAAAATATATAAAATTTTCTACCATGGGTTCTAGCATAGAAATCTATGTAAATATACCCCCACTAAATTCCATTCTAGTGGATTCATAGAATGTGACTCGCCCCACTAGAAGACATTAGTTGTGTTTGATAGATCTACCTAGGTAATCAAATATGTCTAAATGAAAAGATGGGAAATATTGACCATAGTATATAATTGTCGGTTACCACCTAATAAAGTGAAGATATTGGTCTCTAAGAATCCAATAGTACAATATGAGCTTCTAACATGACTCTATATTGGACAGAGATAACTATTAATATATCAAAAATATTGCAAAACATATAAGGCTCTAAACAAGGGTCTTGTAATTTACACTAAACAATGGGTACCTCCATATATGTTCCTAATTGATATACCATCCCAGGATTCCCCATCATGCATGAAAATGATATATACACTTTCAGTGGGACCCCATATAGGTAGCCAAGAGTGATCATCATCAATTAAAGGTATCCTCTTTACAATGATTAACTCTCAACTAAATGGGTGCACTCATCTAGATCACCCATTAGCTCCCTATGATCGACTAAAAAACCATCAAATTATGAAGAAACCCTAATCAAAACACACTTCCACGACTCATTCCAAGATATCCCAAGATTCTGATCCTCAACATAGTCCTGAAAAAACAATTCTTAAAAAATCTTAGAAAATGGAAAAAAGAATGTTGGATGATCCAACATTCTAACCCAACATCCAACAAAGTGAACTAGAAGCGTTGGTCAATGATTGTAAAAATGTAATTCATTTTATTTTTTGATCCAAATGTCAAACCGATCATCCAAAAATATGAAAAATTGGATCTGATAAACTTTCTAATTAGAAAAATTTGGGATTTCGTGGTCCACAATGTCATAGAAATAAATTATGTCATACTACAGACTCCCCTTATTACCTAGAGATCTTAAGAAATGACAATCAAATGATCCTAAAAGAGATGAAAAAGACACAAAAATAGTAGGATAACTTATGATGGGTTCCTCTATCTCTTCCAAAAATTTGGTTCAAGATAATCATGCAAAACATTATCATATAGTTGTCAGTGGCCTCAAAATGATCTTCAATCAACAACACACTTGTAAGTACATCTAAATAATGAGCATCCCTACCAAGTATTTATCAATGGTATTTGTGTCCACCAAATTATTAGTAAACCCTACTATTGATCCTTAAATAAATTAAAACCTCAATTGAATTAACATTTCAAAGAAAATATCATACATCTGTCACAAAAAAAGCATTTCTAGGTACAATCTTTCCCCTGATGTCATCAAAACTGGTCCATCAAAACCATATCAACTACACAGTGGCACCCATCCATAACATCCATCCCATAAAATAAAACCATCATGAAATAATCAACAACTTTTATCCGAAAACATGGGATTTAAATCTCAACTACTCTAACATAAAGAAATCAGCCCCAATATCTAGGTACCATCCAAGATCTCTTCAATGATAATCCATGATCCTTTATTTTTAGATCCATCCAAAAGAAACTCAAAAAAATTGAACTAGAATAAATATTACAAGACAATGAACAAAACCACAACCGTCACTCAGATCATATAATGCACAACCCAACCCACTATAGGATTACAAATCCAAACCTTGATGAAATCCTCTTAAAAATGTTAACCCAATGAAAAAATACATTCAAATGGAATCTAAATGTTGGATGGATATTTACATCAAAATCTACATAAAAACACTCATAATAGTCTATTAACATGTATAATTTTTTATCCATGTTAAGAAAATATGAAAGCTTCATAAAAAAGGGGGTATGTGGTGTGTACCTCATGTATATGGTGTGAACCGCAAGCCAGTAAAATAGGCCATATAACTATGGATAACTTGGTATGAACAAAAAAAATGCACATGGTGCATTCTTATGGTACACAATTTGTACTCCCAAATGGGTTATAGGGTCGTTTACTTGGCCATGTCCCCCACATGGGGTCCGGCCAACTATAGTACATGACCACTAGCTGTGTATGCTGCACAAGCTTTGGTCATATTCCACACATAACCTTGTACCCTCGACATGGGGTTTCGTGTTGAATACATGGACATACCATGAGACAAACCTACATATTATTTCCACTAAGAAAACAAATCATTCATTACCTTCTCCATCACCTCACATGAAAGGAAGAACAGACATCATGTGTTCTTTGAAATACAAATCATGGGTTTTACCAAGCCAAAAACCTCCAAAACGGTATGAATCCCTAAATTTCTCCAAAAAAACACCAATGTTGAAAAAATATGGATCCCAAGAACCACATAAAAGTATTTATAACATTAAAAAACTAATTTTTGGGGACTCGTGATAAAAACATAAAAAATGGCCTAACTCTTGGCATAAAACACAGAATATTCGTTCTGAAATTTCCACCCGTAGCCACTACACTCTAATGTGGGCCACAGGTGAACCCCTAATGGAACCTACTGCCATTCACTATTCTTATTCTCTCTCAAACACAAGAATCCCATTGTGGTATAACCCATATATTCCACAAACTAAGAAGAGATAAAATATAAGGATGAAAAAAAGAAACATGATAGAAAAAGGGGCTTGGGCCCGACCTTGACACATGTGACGCGTTAATGCCTCACATAGAAAAAACATCCTTTTCAAAACTCAATTGAAAATACATATTCATAATCTAATTACCCATCTAAAATATATCTTTGAATGAAAATTCATATCAAAATTAATATTTAATTATTTATATATTAAATATTCCATGAAATTTCAATGGCTTAGATTTATACAAAACCTCTATACAAGGGTAGACACTTTATCCCAGGAAAAATATTGTGGTCACAAAAATTATATGATATCAAATCATAGGATAAGTTATTGTTCCTTCCTTTAAAAACCATCCATAATAAAAAGTTCAAATTTCTCCTAATTTTCTAATACCCTTAAAGGAATGAGTAGTCAAAAAATCCCCACCATAAATGGTTATCTCCTCAGAGAATCCTTAGTGGCCAATAATCATCCATGTTCCACTATATGAAATGAAATCTCTGATGTTATACTGACCATCCAACCACCGGCCTTATAAAATCCACAACTCTCCCCCAATATGAGATACATTACTTTGTGCCTGACTTAATGCTCTCTGAGACAGGAGTATCCTTCTCATCAACCCACTTCACAAATAAAAAACCAAAATCCCAACACTATATCCATAATAAAGTGAAATTTTTATATGTGGCTAAACCACTCACACTTAAGTGTTGGCATGAAAACTAAAAAACCAATACTCACTCCCAACACCCTAGGAAAAGTAACGTTTATACGTAAAAAACCACATAAAACGATTTAAATGACCTCCAATGTATTATAGACCACTCTCTACCATTTGTAATTCCATAAACCACTCCCAACCATGCAAGAATACTCACACTCACATAGACCAACTATTAAAAAATATATAATAACACACTTAAATACACTAACTATGCACCTCACATAGGTTAGTTCCAAAAGACAAGAGCACCCTGGACACTCCTCTTCAAAATTGAGGCATCTCTCTCATTCCATGATCAACTACACGACCACCCTCCCCTTGGTTATAGATCCAAATCCACAATCATTGAACCTTTCTCTCACCACACTACCTAAATCACAACCAAACTAAATATGTCCATCTATCCAACAAAACATTCCCTCTCAAGAGAACCATGATATCTGAATCACTCATAGGGATCCACTTCATAAACACCAAGCTTCCTTATGCCTAACAACAAACTATTGTTATTATCCCTTAAAAACCCCACAACGGAAAAAAAACCAAAACCACCCGAACCATTGATGATAGATGGAACACAGGCCCCACCACAAGACTCAAGATACAATTCCTTATAAGTTCAACTCCCTCCCATGGAAATCAAACTAGGGACTTCTGGGAAACCATCACCTCAGTGAACCCCAAGACTAACCCAAACATCTCTTAGTCATCCTTTCCCTTGATCCAAAATTAGGTCACTTAGAGGCCACATTGACCCACAATGGTCCCCATACATCTCTTGTTGAAGAGACTATAAGTTCACCATCTTTAAACATATCTCTCTAAGATTCACATGAACTATCATTAGAATAAAATATATTTATGTGGTTTAGATGATTAAAATGTCACTAGAGATCATTATGTGACACAATATATAGGTCATCACAGTCTCTTCAAAAAAATGAACCTCCATCTTCAGTGAAATCGCCCACAGATAACTATATGTCATATAAATATTAGGTTTCTAAAATAATGCATGAAAGCTGCCCTCTTTCTATTGGTCTAATAGAAAAATATTAATAAAACATAAATATAAAAACCAAAGTGCATCACAATAGGTGAAACCACACAAATATAAAAACAAAAACCAATAATAGAAATCTGGTTCCCTGGAAACTTATACCTTCTATTGATAAAGGTGATCATATTACACCAATCTGATATCCATCACAGGTATCAACACATTACTAAAAACCTATATATTAGTAAAAAAACAATAAAATAGATCTCCTATGATACTGTTTTCTTACACACTAGCCCATGTCAACCAAACACATCCACCAATTAGGGCCCCTGCAAGGATTCAAGCATTCCTCCCAATACGCAAGAGGCTTCTAACTAGCATTGAGAGTTTAATAGATATACTAGTATATTGGGGAGACTTTAAACTCTATTTATAATAAAATAAAAATAGGAATAAAAAAACATCCATAATGATTAACAGAAAAGTACATATAATAAATAAGATGAAACAACAAAATGCAATAACAAATGAAATATGGAATACAATCATACAGACCCAAATCATGAAAAACAAACAACAATCAATAACATGATGGTTGACCACATATACATAATAACAAACTCAAAAATAAATAAATCAGAATCCACTTCAAACACTAAGTTGAAATGTATACCTATCTCTATGAATCTCATGTTTCACCAGCCTAATTGTGAGACTCCACATGAGTGCCCCCTGTCGATCAAAGAACACCAGGCCTTCACCTGAACTATTGTAAAACGTTTTCTCCAAATGAAATAATATATAATTTTTTCTCACACATTGAGGTACATATATTGGTGTAGAGAAAATAAATCACTGTAGGCCTCCCATAATAGTGAACCTGTAATATGTTGTATATACAATTTTATGCACACATCATATGCGTATTCAAGATGAAAACTAATAAAAATAAGAATAAAATAAAAAAATACATAAAAAAATGTGGTATAAACCAAGATAAATAAATAAACTAACCATTATATCTATCCTAACACCTGAGGAAAATCTGCCCATTATCTGGCCCATGTGAGAGGATTTATAGCATGTCGATCACCTCGCCTCGTGGAATCAGGAAAATTTGTAAAATCTAGTCAGGAGCTCAAATATTTCTATGTTCTAGTGTTTTAAAGATGGACTCAGAAGAATACCAATAGGATTACACATGATAACACAAAACAATTAGGTGCCTTGAATCTAATATGATGATATAATCTAGTGATATGGCTCTACAATGGATTCTATTGAATGTCTCATATCTTAAACTCCTATAGAACAAATTGAGGTCTAAATGAGGGATTAATAGGGTACACCAGACCTAGGGTCCCTCCATTAATGGGCCTAATATATATATTGTACCAAAAATCCCATTCATTCTTGGGCCATATAGATACTATATCTTCGGTGTCACTTATTGTATTTCAGAGTTCTCTATATCAATGACAGGTAACCTCAAGCCAGTGTGAGACTCTCAATTATAGGGTTTCACTCATGTATATTGCCAATTAGCTCCCAAATTTAATCTAATCATAGCCATCCAAAATAGGATAGACCCAGATAAAAACTCATGATCAAAATTTTGTCTATGATATCCCAAGGGTCTCTTCCTCAAACACATACTTGAGATGATAATACCTAAAAAATAATTCCCAGAGGCCATTAGAACATGGGCCAATCCAACACTTTAACTCAAAATCTAAAAATATGAACTAGCAGAACTGATTAAATCTCATGTAAAGGTCATCCTGGACATTGTTCAATCCAACTCATTAACCCATCGTCCAATAAACTGAACTAGAAGTTTTGATCAAGTCTCTGCTCATAAAACTCAGGGATCCCATGGTCCTCAGTGTCAGGACATCAAGAGACATCCTACTAGGGACTCTCCTAATTCACTAAATCTCTCAGTCCATTCCCATAAAATTATCTTCAACTAGAAAAAATATAAACATAATTTTTGGATGCCCTACGAGGTATTTCTCTACCTAATAAATGTACTCTAACCAAACCCAGCATAAAAAATATCCCCAACCGACCATCAGTGGACTCCAACTAATACTTGATCAACAATGTGTTTGTAAGATAATCCAAAATTATAACAACTCCTATAATGTAATTACCAATGGTCCTCATGGACACCTCATGATGAGGAAACATTTTAAGGTCTCTTCAACACAAGATAAACATCATGGAAATTCAATTATATGAAAACCATAGTTGTCCTCTTTAGAAAGAAACCCATCCATGGGTATCATCTCACCCATAAGGGAATTTATACATGTACCCATGAATTATCTCAAAATCACAACATCATATAATTTTATCCTCCATCCCATGGATTGAACATATACTGAATTCTCTAGAAACATTGATACTCAAGTGAATGATATACACCACAACTACTCTTTCCTCATGAAACTAGTCCAGATATCTGGGGAAAATCCAATATCACTTCAAAGAAAAAACTCAATCGCACCTTTCCAGATCTGACCAAAGGAACCTCTAATATAAAAAACCTATAATAAATAATCCAACAAAACTAATGATCTCATGAACCTCATTTGACTGTTTTATCACACAACCCAACCTATTAGTGTATTTGGAATCCAATACCTCAAAGAAAACCTCTTTTAAATCTACACCCAGTCCAAAACATTATCCATTCATCCTCTAAAAACCCAAAGGATTTCATCATCCTGATATGGGTGGAAGAAATATAATAATGGACTACTAATGGGCCCAATTATTTCTCCATGGTGAGAAAATAAGTAATATTCCTACAAGGGGAGGTATACGACATATACCAACCCCCAACAACCCAGGTCGTGGACCTCTATCCAACTTGGATAGGTACTTCCCTATGTATATGACATGTTTCTCTGGTACATCAAATATACTCCCTCATGGGGTACCTAGTCATGTAGCTATTAATGTCCTTATATGGGTTAAGTTCAACTACAGTACACTGCAACTAGTCATGTACATTTTTTGGGCTCACTCTATGTTCCCCACACACCCATGTGCCCCTAACACGGGTTGTCTGGCCAATAACTCAGCCACACCCTGATCCAACCCTATACAACATGTCTACCAAGACTGCACATCATGTATTCCATTCATCCTCACCTCTCCTTAATGGAAGAAAACATGACATGTGATCTCAGAAATAAACATCATGAATATAGGTATTGCCAAATAGAAAATCCCCAAAATGACCTGAAACCCCCAATATCTCCCAAAAACCCAAAGATAGACCACCTAGGGGCCATCAGAAACCCATAAAACAATTCAATAATTTTAAGACAACTTATTCATGGGATTTTTAGAAATACCATAAAAACATGTTTACCTCAGGACACAAAACTATAAATATTCACACTAAAACTTCCACCCACAGCCACCACACTCTGATTTAGGCCTCAGAAGAACCCGTTAAGGTACCTCCTCCCTCTTCCTATACCTCTCACACTTCTATATCAGTCACAAAATTCCCATAGGGATGATAAACCACATATCTAACAATCCATACTGGGTAGAAATAAAAAGGAAAAAATAAAAATGAAGAAAAAAATGAAAATAAAAAAGGGGGTTTGGGAACATCCCCAATTCCCTTGATAGGTTTATACCTCACCTAGAAAAAACCCCAATTCAAGAATCATCCGTAATGTTGTAATATCAACATGAAACTATATTTTAATGATATCACAAATAAACAAGATTAAATATATTAATATTTCATTAATTATGTATTAAATATTATTTGAAATTTGAATGACTCAAATTTCTACTGAACTTCTTTCCTAGGTTGATTACACTATCATGGGGCCAATGGAGTGGTAAAAAACATAATACAATATAATCTAATAAGATAAATTACTATTTTGTGCCTAAAACCCCTCTACGATCAAAATGTTCTAATTTCTTCTGATTTTATATAACCTTTGATTGTATGGTTAATCAAAATAAATATCTCTTTCAAAGGTCTTAAATTAACTCGAAATGAGGATATTAAGAAAAAAAGGTAATCGCCTTAAATGAAATCATCTATGTCTCTTTCACTAATATAAAAAACAATTTTACATCCTATTTTAACCATTCATCTTTTGTTATAAAATTATTTTAATAAAAGTAATATAAAAATTTGTGCCTTCAATTTCAATTTATAAAATCATATTTTGAAAACACTTATAAAAGATAAAATGTAAAAGGCTTGTAGATTTGATTTTACTGAAAAACAATGCTGAAAGCCTCTATATTCAGATTTTCACATTGGTTTTCAATAAAAATGACATTGATATCCCTTCTAAAATTTGAAATATAGTATGACTCAATAAGAATCAGTTACAATCACATAAGACATTCAAAAAGTTTACAAATATAAAAGTTAAATGAAACTAAATCTCCAAATTGGTAAAACATAAAAAAATGTCTATAAATAAATTTGAATTTTTTTCATGTATTTTCATGCATATGGAGAAACATAATGAAGAACCTTCAACATAATGTGTTATGAATTTAAAAATACAATATATTTTTTGGAATTATAAGTTTTCTAATGAAACTAAACTTTTCAAAATCATTGGGTGTTTTAATCGTGTTTTTCTCATAAATAAATCATAAAACATAATAACTACATTCAATATTCCCTCATTTATGTAAAAAAATATTTTTATGACATAATAATTAAAAAAATCATTGGATATGTAAAAAAACAAGTACTCATTGATATAAAATTTGTCTACCGAAACTTTTAGATATTTAATATTTTATCAATCCATTATTAAATAGTGAGCCATATTAAAGTAAATTTATGTCCTGTTGTAATTTAAAATATTAATTATAAATTTTTACATAAAATGAAAATATTAAAATTAAAGAATAAATATAATAGAATAATACTTTCTTCTTTAAGAACGTATTAAATCTTCTTTGAATGCCACCCAATAAAAAGAATAGCCAATATGCTTTATATAATTTTGGAAAAAATTTATAACATAAAATAACCAAAAAAAATATAAAAAAATCATTATTAATAAAAGATTAATGAATAGTGTTTTAGATTTATATATTTGTTCTTACTAGTCATGTAATTGAAAAATAAATAAGTTAGCTGCATTTTTTTAATCATTAGTATATATATTCAATTTTTGAATTTTTGTTCGAGTATTTCATAGTTGTTGAAGTTTATTATGGATCCATAAAACCTAAACATAAGTGTAATAATATTATATGGAATGTGTGTGGAGATAGAAAATTAAAAAATTAATTAATTAAGTTAATATAACATATTTTTGCTTAAATAAATTAAATTAAATGTTGAAAATTACATACTTGGAAAACAACTGAAACATGGGTATAGTGAGATCCTCACCCTTTACAACATACATTAATTAATTTATAAAAATATTTAGTATATAATATCTTCTACATATATCAACAATCATTGGAAAAATATAATAATTATCTAATATGTAAAAAACCATATGTTTATTTTCTTACCCCTTAAAAATCTTGAGGAGTATCTGAAGGAGTTGGAAACTAAAATTTTCTTTTCCTTTGCAGTGATTCCCATATTTTTAGATAAATATATATAAGTTATGTGTTAGAAATTATTATATATACATATAAATTTTTCATTAAATAAAAAATGAAAAATAATATATATGCATAAGTTAGCTGATGGAAAATATTAGCTAGACAAAGTATAAAATGGATAATATTATGTCTAACAATGGACACCTCCTTAGTAGGCATCAACACTTAAGAAGTTAGATCAATAATATCATTTTATTCTACTATAACATGACCTAAAAAAATAATATGATGAATTATATAAACCACAAAACCATATATAGTTTTTTATACTATAATACGTACATAGGGATCCCAACCATATAACTCACTGCACATGGTTGAGTCTAAATGGGCGTGTAGAGAATCTAGGTATTCATGTTTCACAAGATATTTCTATCTCATATCTTCTACAATAATAACCGATAAAAATTATTTAATTCTATCTTCTATCGAGTAGTTAATTTGGAATTGATCAGCCTTTAAATAATCTATTTCTCCCTTACATTCTTCCCCTATGGATGTCTTACTAGGGGTGAAAGAAATAACATTTTTTAAAATAATCTCTCCTTATACCCTCAATAATGGCCTGAGTGTTTCAAATTTTCTAAAGGAGTGGTATGAATATCAATCTAAACATCAAGGGTAATGTTCCCCTTTATCAAGTTCTCCTTGATGAAATTATTGGATAATATTTTCAAATGTTATATAAGTGGGATAAATTTACAAAAGAGTAATATTAAAGAAAATTAAAAATTAGTCACTTAAGATATTATCCTCTTCTTCTTTTGTTAGATCGGTAATATATTTACCTTTTTCCTTTTTTTTCCCTTTTCCTTTTTTCATGAAACGAGGGAGGGGATAGTAGGTCTTGTAGAATCTCTTCAAAGACGCTACTTGACTTGTCTTTTAATTCATCAAATATTTCAATATTCATTTTCTCCTCTAACAAAGGATACCATCTGCATGACAATTTATGGTAGTATAAATTCTGAGACATTATTTTATTTTGATTTTTCCAAGAGTCTAATTATATAAAAATAATAATTAAGTTATCAGGTAAATAAAATTAATGAAACAAAATAATATTTATGAAGATAAAAACATAACATAATGTCTTCCTCCTTCCGACAAGAGACAAAATAGTTTCATGTATCTGTATTTATAAACCCGTAGTTAAGGCATTGATGTTGATTTTTTTTACCCCTAAAAACATAAAATAATATTATCATAGACTTAAATACTCTCCATACTGTTGGCATGATGAATATATAATTTTCCTTTATTGGTTTTTTCACCTAAAATTAAAATGTCATATGTAATGGAATAAATAAAATATTAAGAAATTTGTAATATTTAAGCTATTGGGAAAGTAAATAAATAAATTTTTAAATTTTAACATTATAGAATTCGATAAAATAACTTTCAATGAATGGTCAAAGCTCCTCCAAATATGGAATAAACTACTTATCCAATAATAACTCTATGTATCCATTAATGTCCAAAACCATGTGGCACCTGGTCCATTTGGGAAGGTATTCTCATTTAATTTAATTATAATCATTTTATCTCCATTTTCATTTAAATGTTTTGGTAAACATATAATCGCATGCCTATAATCTTTAGGTAGCATCCTCTATTGGGATTATTAAGAGATGAATTTAATTTTAATAAATATAAGTTTAATTTCTTTAAAAAAAATTAATTAATATATATATAGGAAAACATAGACAAACCTTAGTTTCCATATCTTCTATTTTGGGATATACAAAGATGTATACTATAGAAAAAAATTATGTATTCCATTATTTGATTAAAATTATATAATTTTAACAAAAAATATTAATGTTCATAATAGAAAACAAAACAATAGATGTCATATTTTTCAACCAAAATAATGTGTAACTGAAACTAGTGAATATAAAAATTAAATAAAACAAAAGGAGAGAAATTATTAAAATCTAATTTAATTTGGAGTAATTTTATTTAATTATAAATAAATAAATTTTATTATTAAAAATATATTTTTTCATAATAGTAAAAAATTTATAAATATTTTTTTGAATAAGTGTGTAAACTTGATGGTCGTAATATAATAAAAGAATATATTAACACATATAAAAATTTAAATATAATTATAAACAAATAAAATTAAATAATTTATTTATATAAATATATAAAAATGTATAAATTATTAACTAAAAAATAATATCTTAGAAAAAATGAAAAATGAATAACAATTTACAATTGGAAAATCAAATTATTCCAAAGTAATTATAAAAAAAAATTTATAAATGAAAAAACTTAGAAAAATAGATTTTGACCCTAAAAAAATTAAAATGATAAAATATAAAATTATGAATAATTATGAATAAAAAAAGATACAATTAGAATCAAATTAAAATCATAAATAATTTTTAATCAAAACAAAAATGTAATATTAACAAAATTTTAACAAATACAATTATAATTGACAACTATATGCATATAAAACATAAATGGAAGAATAAAATTTATAACCAAAAAATTATGATTTTATCTTCCCAAAATAAAAAAAATATAAAAGATTATAAAGGAATATAGTTACTAAATTCAGATGATTTCACTTGAGGGTGGTGGAAATAGGGTAAACAATACAAGATTGAAGAGAAACATTTTCCAATATGATGTAGAAAATAAAAACCATGGAGTATGGTCATGAGTTTAGAATAATTGGGTTTCCATGGACCGAATAATGTCAAGGATCGTAGAAGAAGGATAAATTATGGAATATTGAGAAGAAATAATGCCACAAAATTCTAAAATTGAATGAATGTAAAAGATTGGTCGTGGTTATGTACCGTTGTCTTTCAAGAGGATGAGGGTTTTCAAAAAAACATAAAAAATGAGTATATTTCAATTAGATTTATATTTTTTAAAATATTATAGCATTATTTTTTCATAAAAACATTTCTAAAGGATTCATGTATCGCATTTAATAATAGTTATAAAAAGACTTTTGTTAAAACTCTGACACTAAATCGTCTTTTTCTATTACTATTTCTACTTAAACCTTCTCCAAATATTTGTAACCATATTAGCATAATATCATTAGTGTCATTAGTTTAATATAATTTTATTATGTTGATGTAACAACCATCATCTATATCATTTCCATCTATTGGAAATTGAAATTATCACTCTTACATACATGTAGACTACCACCTCTACAGATAACATATTTCATTTTTAATTATTTCCACAGATGGATATTTATAAGGACATATTAAATAAATATTTATAAAACCTATAAAATTATTATTATTTTATAAAGATAAATAATTATCTACCGTATTTCTCTTCCATTGATATAAAAGTGAAAATTTCACTCATGTGTACATGCAAGAAGATGGCCTACAGGAATGAAATTTCTTATTTTTTATTACCTCCATAAATGGATGGTTTTAAAAATTTATTAAATGAATAAAAATTATATTTATAATGTTATTGTCCTGAAATAATGTTATTCTATCATTATAAAATAACATGTTCTTACTCATTCAGTTGTTAGAGTGTGTTATTCTTTTAGTCTATTTTACCACTATATAAGCATTGTTATAATGTTAATGTCATGAATGACCTTGGGAAATTATTTAATGGAAATATTATGTAAAAAATAATAATTTAATATGTTTTCATAATTATGGATTGCTAATATTCATAATTATATTTACCTATAATATCAATTGTTTTATTAATTTCATAATCACTAAAAAGGATAATTTTTAAGTGTTTCGTGAAAACCATTAACATAATTTCCCTAAGTGACTATAGAACTCCATAAATATTTCAAAACATGAAATACATATTCATGAACATTTTGGAGATGATGAAACTGTGAACAAGGTGCATATATTGGAACTCTTGAATCATATGATGCATGAAAAACTAAATAGTTAACACAAAAATAATGCTTTAAAAATTAATTATTACTATATATGTACTAATAATTTATAAGTGATTTATATATTATAAAATAAATATGTATATTTTTCTGATCTAAAATTATAATAAATCTAAATTTATGATACATGAGGGTTGGGCATTTCCAACAAAGTGATAGTCTGGGGTTAGGAGATTTTTAATTCAGTTTCCATTTATTTGGTTTTATTACTTACCCATTGACGATTTTATGCCAATATTATGTGTGTTATGACCCCTAAATTATTTATGTAGTACATTCACTTGTTTTATAACGTTTTAAATATATTGACATAATAAATTCATTTAGTAATTCTTAATTCAAGTGTTATAATATCTGTAAAGTTTCTTTTTCGCAAATTCAATTCTTTTAGACATATTTATTGTTGTGCACCATGGGTTTTCTTATGTGGTGAATATTTTTCCCCAAGAATGTATTTTGAAATGTTATTTTAAGAAAATATTTTTTTATAGAACCAAATCATGTTGTTTCATTTAATATCTTTTGATTTAAGTGTTGAAAATTTTTTAAGGTGTCTTTTTATAAATCTTCTTCGCTTGATACATGTTTCATGTTATACCAATATTTTATTTTATATGGTTTATATATTTTTTATTTGAAAATTTCTATGATGAATCTCTAAATATTCTTGGTGTTTTAACATCCTTATCATGTTATAACTTTCAAAAGGGTTTTTAATTTTATAAGGTTATAAAGGGTTTTCTTTAAAACATTTCATTATTGGTTTTGAAGTCTTTTGCCAAAGTCTTTTACCAAACACATTTTCCTCCATATGAATATTAATTATATTAAATAAACAAGGTTTTACCTACACATAAATGATTTCTTAAATTTATTTTCAATAATAATTGTCTTTTTATAAAGGTTTAAAAAGGAATCCATTTAATGTTTTCCATATAATTCAATTTTGACTTTCATTAAAAATGTGTAAAAAATATATTTTTAGTGTTTTTTATATGAAGATGCTATTTCATTATCCTTATTATTCTTAATTATTAATATTTATTTACATATTCCCATGTTTCTTGAAATGAAATTCATTGCCCATCTCTCAATGAATTTTTTATTTTTAAAGGTTACCATAAGAAAAGCGAATTTCATTCGGTTTTCCTATGTACAATTTTAATGCATTTATAATAGTTTTTCATCAATATAATCAACTAATATTGATTTCTATAATACAATGGGTATAATATCCAATTATTGCGTCCCAAAAATTTCTTTGTATGGATTATGATGATTTTATATGTAATTTTTTAGGAAACTCATTTCTTCCCATAGTTGAATTAGGATATGATGAAGTTATGAACATTTTAAGAGTTTTATAATAAATAAGATAAATGATCCATGTTTTTTCAAAATTATGGTAGTTAGGGATTATATATGATGATTTTTGGGTTAGATATATCCCTTCATTTCAATGGGAAATGATATATTGTTGAGATGAGACATGCGGGAATTAATGAGATTGGTTATTACACTGTAAGGTTTATTGTATGCATAATATATCAATATTATTACTTGGTTTTTATATGATTTTTATCATTATTAATGGTCTTATTAATAAAATTGGCTTTACATGGCTCATGATTGTTCAATTGTATGAATGTTTTCTCATGTTATACCAGAACATATGTATATTATTCATTATGTGATGGGTGGGACAAATATTTCCCCTAAATTCATTGGGTAATGAATTGTATCTGAAGAGATGGTTATGGGAAACAAGTTGATTTAGTTGATTAGTTACAGGAAACATGTCAATGTGCTTTATATTTTATGGGAAAAAGTCAATGTTATTGATCCGTTATAGTAAATATGATGTAATGAATGGTTTGATGGACCTGGCAGTAAACATTAACAAATGAAATGATTTCTATACTTATGATACTTCCACACACATTTATTGCATGAACTAATTTTACATGATTATATTGTGATGAATTATAATTCATATGATTCATGTCTTCTTAATTTTTATTACTTAATTCCTAACTAATAATTATGATCATTGTCAGATTGCGAGTGAAAATTGTAAGTTATGGTCTAGATATCATTTCTTAAAGCTTTTATTATGTTTTTATATGATCATAAATTGATATATTCCATGTTTACCCTTTTTGAGCATCTGAGATCACCATTTTGTTATGATTCTTTCCCAAAGTATTTGAATAACGGTATTAAGTATTCTATGTCAAAATTAATTCTAGTTATGAATAGATAACCAGGATATGATATAGATGTTTTATAAACTATTTGTTTATTTTTCCAAGTTTCCAATGGAATTAAACACATATGATTCTTTCATGATTATGTTAGTTTCTGTTGTGTTTTTTAATTAATATTCATATAAAAGATTTAAAATCTACGTATGAAAATATTGGTCCATTATAGTTTATATCAGAATAATATTTAGAAAACCATTAAAACAAGGATGATAAAACCTTAGTAAGACCCTGAAGGATAAGTTTTTGTAATGATTATTATCTGATAATTTTAGTAAAGAACCTAAATAACCATGGATTGAATACATGTTATTATATATTAACTGTAATTTCCCTTAATTATGTGATTTCCCCCACTATGATTATTGTGCCTCATGCTATATTTTTTTAATCAATGGAGGGAATATATAGGAACCACGTGTGTAAAGAATGCAATGATTCTCCTCCTAAGAAACCAAATCTTAAGGGATCAGGAATAAAAAATCCTATTTTTATGCTCACACAAATTTATCAAGCTATGAATCATATTGTACATACAAATGAACTAAGGGGGGAACAAAAGTCATTTGATTCCATCATGAGGAATCTCCCACCTTATTTTAGTGGGTCTTTTAATCTACTAGTGGATGAGAAATGGATCAGTACCATTGAAAATATATTTTCTCTCTCTAATGTTCAGATCAGGGGAATGTCATTTTACTTGTATATCATTTGGACGGTGAAGTTAATCAATAGTGTAATATTATAAAGAATATAACGAAATAGGATAAAATTTACTCCATGTACTGTGATGAGTTCATGAAATTATTTTTAAATAAGTAATTTCCTTACATTATTCGTATGAAAGTGGAGAAATAATTCCATGAGTTAAAGAAAAAGGACAATGAATCTTTTTTCAGGGTACACTTCTAAAATTATCATCTGACTTGAAAGTATTTTTTATTATTCCTAAATGGCCTAAAACAGAAACTCTAATGTATTTTAACCATAAGGTACTTTAGTAGTTGTGAATAAATCATCTTATGTGTGGTTAAGGTGGAAATAGTGGTTGGAGTAACCTATCATTCTCATGGGTTTGATAAGAAAAAGAAGATAGTTTTTTGAGGAAAATATTACCAACATGGTAGCTATGAAGAAATATAATGATGTACCATATAGGTGGAAATAGTGTTTGGATTTATGTATCAATATCATGGTTTTAAAAAGAAAAATAATATGGGGTTTAAAGTAAAATATAAAAAACATGGATAAAAGAATATGATATTTTCTTTACGCTCAAAGTTTGGAAAGAAAAATGGAAAAACAATATATTAACGGGACTAGTAAATGTTTTAAATGTGGAAAATAAGTCATTCAATAAATTGACTATCTTTGTGATGGGAAAAAATTAACTAATTATGTGAATATAAATAAGGCTTCACTAAATTCACCCCTACACCTCAATTCATCATGTGTAAGGAAAATTTGAATTATAATAATCACTTCACAAATCCCTGGGTTAATAATAATGATATATTTCATAAACCACTTAAATCCAAAGACAAAGGTAAATATCATTTGATCCCTATTCTAGATGTGTATTATGACAACGAAGGGGTGGAATTATTGAGTGTTTGTGTATTAGAATTTAACAATAATGTTATACAATTACTATTACAATATTATGTAATAATAAAGCATCTATGTATGTATCCACTTTAGTTTTTTCTTAAGGACTTAAATGAATATGTTGAATGGTACTATTAACCATGAAAAGTGATTAACATGGTTTTTTTGAAGAATGAATGATTAAGGGAATGATAACCCATAATATGTGCATGATGAAGGGATAATGAGATAAAGAGATGTTTCATTGTGATAAAATAAATGGGATAGTATTTATGACATTGAAACTAATTAGTAATATTTTGAAAAGGTTGTTTATCGATTGAGTTTATAGAATTTTGGATTTACGGTATATGGAAATAGTAAATTTATGAAATCATCCATGTTTTGAATAAGGTTTTATATTAATGAATGTCATTTTCATGATTCAGGAGAATACCCGATAATTGTTTTCACGAGTTTGGTATGTGACAATTAAGTGCCACATTAATTTTTTAGGGGATTAAGGATAATTTTATTTTTGAAATTTAATGACCTTCATTCGAATGTTTTGTATTTTAATCATTTGGAATGGTTATAATGGTAACCATTTTTTGAATTCTTTATTTTTAATTTTGGATGAGGTTTTAGATATTAATGTATTAATTAACTATATTAATATTTATTTTTATTGGATAACCAACGATAACCATTTTTCTATAATGATAAATATATTTGAAATCAATTACATATAACCACATTACGGATCTTATGATCCACTATTTCTTCAATCATTTCAAATTTAGCTTTATTTCTTGGTGTAAGAGGTGAATCCAAAATTGATCAAAGTACTAAAAAAGTGTGATATTGTAATTATGAAATGAAATGAAGTCAATTAATCTTCTTAAAGTATTTTTAAATAAAATATTATCCAATTATCATCATTTTTTATGATATCAATGAGCTTTCTCGGACCAATTTGGTTTATGATTTTTTGGTCATTATCCTAATATTGTTCATGTTCTTGATAACTCTATATTATTTAGTAGGGATTATTTTTCCCTCAATAATTAATCTTTTAATTTTCAACAAATGTTTTCCCTATGTGGAATCCTAATTATGTGTTACATCTGGTATCCTTTATGTTTCTAAATTTCCCATTTTAAGGGAAGCATTATTATTCATTATTAATATGGTGATTAATATGAATAATTTATAAAATATTAAACCTTTGAAAATTGAGATTAATTTAACATGAAATATAAATTTTAGGTGGGGTATAATATAATTCCCAAATATATTTTATAAAATATATTTTCAAATAATTTTATTCTTTGATATGTTACTTTTCAGGCAATAGCATGTTTAGATGAAGTGTGAAATATTATTAGAATAATATATACCTGTTATAACCTAATAATTAAATTGGTGGGAATTATTATTAAGAACTGAATTATGAAATAAATATAATGATATAACTCATTATAAATTTATTTTTGAGTTCTTCACATAATTTTTATTAAATTTACCATATTCTCCAAAAATATGGTTCATCATAAATGAATACTTTATTATTTTTATGAGTGAATATTAATTTATAGAAGTTATATTAAATTTATTTGAAAAAATGAATATTATTTTGGAATTAATCATGTAAAAATGTTCATTATATAATATATTTTTAATTTCTTGAATACATTTATTTTTTAAGGAATATTGAAAGTATTGATTTTTATTGAAAACTGTATAATCTTTTAATGTATTTACAAGATAAAATTTTGTTTTGGATTAATTTTATGTTTTCAGTAGTTATTTTTGATTTAATATAATCCAATTATGTCTTTTTAAGAATATTTTTATGAATTTCATATAAAAACATTTTATTCACAAAAATGGAATTTTGCCTAAAAACCGTTTTTTGTGGAATTTTTATGGTTTTATCTTAAATTAAATTCAAAGAATTATGAGTTTTAAATTTTTATAAATGGATTAAAAATTTTAAATTAGTGAATACAAATTTATTAAATATTTCCAATTTATTTTTTCCCAATATGAATAGTAACCTTGGTAGTTTTTTTTACCACGGTAAAGGGTAAATTTGGTAATTTATGGTAAATATAAATTGTTAAGTACTATAAAATGACCCACTAACCTACTAAAAATATCATTTAATGAAGTTAAATAAACCATTGAAATATCAGGATCTAAAATAAGTTATTTAATGGACACTCTTCCTTAAAATGATTGCAAATTATTTAAATCAAAGAAAGTCACAAAATTTCACATTCTTTGTCTTAAATATCTCTTATGTGTACACATGGGAAAAAAGTAGGTTATGTACGAATATAAGTGTCCATTTTTTAAATTATAAACATATATTCATGTTATAAATTTATTTATATCTTTGGGACCCCTTGGTTGATATTATAATTTTTATAATATTTTATTTAATAAAAATTCAAAGATGTCACCTTCATGTTTCAAATATTATAACATTTCTAATATAGGGTTATCTAAAAATTAATTCTACTATAAAAATTTCAATGAAATATAAATGATTTATATACATCATGGTATTTTCTTTTTAATTCTTTGTGAGGAAATATATACATCAAATAATTAAACAATGATGATGTAGTAATTATTCAATTAAATAAAAAAGAAAATAAATTTTATTAAAATATATAAAAAGAAATAAAATATTAATTAATTAAATTTATCCATGAAATTTATAGAGTAATATGATATATTATAGGTTTATTAAATTATTGTTTTTAAATATAACTTTTTTTCTTTATGTTTTAAAGTCAGTGTAATGAATAGTATCAAAATTGATACTAATTATATTTTATCCAAATGAAATTTTATTAAATTATTTCAAAATAAAAACAAATCATTTAAAACAAAAAATGATTATGATATGTTCTGTAATATAATAAATTTTTTATTTATGGTTCAATGGATTCCTTATAAGTAAAAACTAAAACCTTTTAATGTTGAATATTTTTTTACCATAGTTAAAATTTAAATAGATAAGGGTTAATCAAAACTATAAGGTTTAAAATTACACCAATACATGTAAAAAATATATTCATTGACGATATAACAAGATTATCATGCCTTATATTTGAATCTATGTCCTTTTCTACTATTTTTATAGAAAAATATTTTATTATAATTTAAGCTTTTAATAAATTCTATAAGTGACCCTCACCTCTATTATAAAAAATTAAACATACTCTTCCACTTCTTAGAACCCCTTTTATCCTTTTACATAAACTACAGTCTACCAATTTCTCTTATATAAATCTCTTGAAATATTATAGAGGTGTTGGTATTCTAAAAAGTCAATCCCAAGAGCCCATTATAGAAGATCCAAAAGAGACTTTTCGAAGAAGAGATAATTTCTCTAACTGATAACTTTCTTTTTCAAATCTTCCTTAACTCACTTAAATATATTATTTTTATCATAAAATATTGACTTTAGTATCTTAAATATTATTAAATTTTATTATTATTATTAAAACACCATTATACACCCTTTTTCGACTCAAACAAAAAATGAAAGTATCGCTCGTGCATATATACATAGTAGTGTCTCGACATAAAGATACAATTCATTTTTCATTACAATATTATATGGATGATTATTAGGATGTTATTTTTTTATTATATCTAATATTAATAATATAATTATTCCTATTTAATTATAATATTATTGCGTCTTTATTATCATCCAATATTTTGACAAATGATAACTTTGATTTTGTGTATGTATGGACTACCATCTCCAATATACGATGAGATTATTATTTAATTTATATTTTATATAGATGGTAGTATGGATGAATTTAATGAATATTTATGATATATATGACATAATAATAATTCTTTAATGGTTAAATTATTATATACCATTGATTCATTCTATAAGTCGATAAATGAAAATAATTTCCATGTGTACTTATGACCTACCATCTTTATCAATAGTGTAATTCATTTTTATATCTCTAATTTTTATAAATGATTATGAAAATTTATATAATTAATATATATGATTTTAAACAATGAAAAACATTATGTAAATTTTGGTACCATGATTCAATTATAAGTATTGGGACTACCAAACTGAAACATACTTGGAAAATGACGTAGTTATCACCAAGAACAATAATTACAATAAAATTTTATTAATAAATGGTTGATAAGATGTTATAAAAAATAATAAATGATATTATGGATAGATATTTATGTAATAAATCTATAATAAATTCATATTATTATATAGTATGTTTTCACAAGATAAAATAAACTAAATAATTTAGGTAAGGGAATTCTTAACTCAATTTTTGATTCATTGGTTTAAACTAATAATTCATTCATTATATCATTATATAATTATGTGTGAAATTAATTATGATTATCATATATTGTATTTGAACTTTTTTATGTGGATTTATACTAAATAGACATAATCAATTCATTTTATTAATTCTCGCTTTAATGATGTGAAATTTGTAAGGGATTTTTGTTTCACTTTTGTTTTTGTGGGACACATGATTTATACAATACTTGTTTATTTTGTGTGGTGTATATTCTACCTACAAAAACATTTTAATAATACTATCATGAATATTATGGTATTTAAATATACAAATATTTATTTATTTTTTTGGGGTCATATGATTTAACTGATTACATAGTGGTAAGGTTTTATTTTACAATCTCATCATTATTTTGGACTATTATATTTAAGAATATACTAAGTAATATTTATCTCCCAATTAAATGTTTAATAAAAGTGGTTTTTAATATTATCCTAAAATTATGTTAATTCATTTTTAACCAATTTTTACTTTTTGAAAAATGTTTTCAAAAGAATATTTTTTCCATTTTTTAAACAATGCTTTTTGGTGACTTTTCTGAAAAAAATATGAACAGAATGTTTTATTAACTTATATGGAATGAGTGTATTTTCCCAATTTAGTGAAACGTTAATGTATTGAAGCCTCCTTTTCAAGCCTACAAGATTATATTCAATGAAATTTTAGTTCTTTGTAATAGAGTGGATTTATTAATAACAAATGTTTTCAAGATGGAAAGTATATTTTCCACAAGAATTTTTTCATGTGATTTATAAAAATAAATTTCCATCAAAGACAACATTATTTGATGTTACTTTTGATTTAATGGGGATATTATCAAAGGATACCATTATTAATATTTTTTGGAATGGTTTATTCTTATTATTTCATGATGTTTATAAATTTTCTTTCTTTTTATGAGTTATGATATAATGAAGTGATTGTGAAACCCATTTCTTTTCACGGGTTCTGAGATAATAAATGATTTCAGTTCCTGTGGAACACCTATTTATAGTTTTCAAAATGGAAGGGAATTACTTTTATCACCCTAAAATTTAGGGGGTAATTAATTATATCTTAAGATATGGTTATGGTAAACAAGTACATTTTCTTGATCTATTATGGGAAACAAGTCGGTTCGATTAATCCATCATTGGAAACAACACGATATGATTGATCCATTAAGGGAAATAGTATTTGATACCTGATTCAATGGTTTTGGTATTTATCCTTTATAGATGAAATCTTTTTAATAATTATGATTATTGCACACACTTTTATGACACTAACTAATAGTTCTTGATTGGGAGATTGTGAATTCTAATTCATATGATGCATGTATTTTGAAATGTTAATGTTTTATTCCATAAACCATGATTATGATATTTTCCATTTTTGAATGAATATTTTATGTTATGGACAAGATCTCATTTCTTTATGCCTTTATTAGGATTTTATATGATCCAAAATTGAAATATTACATGTTTACCCTTACAGAGCATCCGAGATCACCCTTTTCATATGATTTTTTTGCAAGGATATGATGAAATGTATTAAGTATGATATGTCAAAAAGGGTTATGATTATGATGAAATAAGTGGGAGATGATTTAGATGTTTTTTAAACTAGTTGTTTAAGTTTCCAGTTTTCCAAAGGCACTAACCCCATAAAATTCAGATGTGGAATTGTTATGTTATGTAATGAATAATAATCTAAAAAAATGTAATATCTATATACGAAAATCTTGGGACATTATAGAAACCTAGAAAAAAATATCTCTAAATATATCTCATTTAAATAAAAAATGGCATGTACATCATCTTCACACATCATGTATCTTCTTTCATTTATGTTCAAGGTATTTTTCAAAAATTGTTGACACATGAATAAAATATGGGAACATGTCGTTTCTCCATAATACATTGTGTGTACTTTTATTTTTAGTGTTTATTATAATAGTACATCTAGTATAATGAAATATTGATTTAGTAAATAAAAAAGAATGAATCCATTGTTGATTGACCAGTTTTAGAGGGTATTTGAGTCATTGCTGTTTGAACCTCTCTATACCATCCATTGGTACTAGATTCATTATTTTTAACCCATGTTTAAATAAATATATTTTGTCGTATTTCAATATATATTTAAAATAAAATAAACATAATGAAAAACTCATTATGGGGTTGGACTGGATAAAATCATTTTAACCTGGGGTCTAAAAGACTCCAGTTTGAGTCTTTCCATCCAACCCAATTCTATCCTTTTTCACTATAATAAAACCAAAAGTCATGTAATTCCATAAATGAAAAGTATTTTATAAATAGTATTTTTCATAAATATTTTAGAAACACATTTAAAAATAGTAATATACTCTATTTTGGGGATGGGTCGACAAAAATATTCGTAAAC
Source organism: Viscum album (assembly GCA_963277665.1). Taxonomy (NCBI): domain Eukaryota; kingdom Viridiplantae; phylum Streptophyta; class Magnoliopsida; order Santalales; family Viscaceae; genus Viscum; species Viscum album. The sequence goes on along the minus strand of OY728151.1, from coordinate 1,320,932,887 downwards.
AATGGTCCAAAGGACCTGGGTTCGAATCTGGACAATTTCCCCAAAATAATACTATTTTCAAAAATAAAACCACATGTCATGTGTCATTTGTTTTTTTAGTATAAATAGTTAATAAAATTTTTGAAGTGTAACACCCCAACCCATCTAGACCAGATTGGGGGCATTACTAAGTACATTGGAACGGTTAGAAGGAATGAAATCCTAAAGGAACAATCAGTTTAGTTGTCTTGATGAAACCAGATACATAGATGTAACTCAAATTACAATGGAAATGTAACAAAATACCACAAATAACAAAAACTAAAAACTGCTTCCAGAGAATCTCAATAAGGGTTATCCTCTTCATAACCTTTTGGTGGTAAAAAAAATAAAAGGGGGATCTCAAATACTCAAAAAGGGTTAAAAATAGAAGAAGCGTGAATCAATAATAGTTGAATCATAAACAACATGGCATAGTTAATATAGCACGGTGAAAAAATGAAAAACTCACGCCATTAATAAAATGAGAATGAAACGGCATCCATAGATTTTTTCATAGTGAAAAACTCATGGATATTAATAAATGGTAATGAATAAATATAATGGTTATTAATTGGACGTCATGTATCTAGAACATGATACCATAATACAAATAAAACGGTTTAGTTCTGTGGGTAGAACCCCGTCTTATTTTTTGGAAACAAACTCGAAGGGTTTGTCACCAAACTAATTGTCACCTATCATTTCATCGAGGGGATATAGTGGCCCCTTCCTGTCACTGCATGTCCAAATAATTCTTTATACATAGATTATTTATAAGATCAATATGCCTTTACATTATCCACATAGAATATAGGATACAGATTCATCAATATATCCACAGTTAAAACAACATTCAAAATGAATATGGTATGTAAAATAGTATACGTCTTAGACAATAATCATATCCATGAGAATATCGATTTTTAAAAGGAATATAATTTTAACTTAAAATTGATCTCAAATGGGCAGTTGGTAAATCAAAAAGAAATTATTAGGTGCAGAATACAAGGTAAGTCACAACGATATGGAAAATTGAGACAAACCATGTTACCATATTGTAATCAATCATTTCGTATGGACAAAAATTAATAACCACCAAATGAATCAAAAAATACAATGAATATAAACATAATAATGATAATATATATAAAAAAGGTAGTATAAAAACACCACATGCAAGAAATAAGTGGCGAACAATGGAAATCTCATGGAAATGAAAGTGGGATGAGAAGCCTCTTACAAACATTTTGGCTTGGTAATGTGTGTTCTTATGAGAAATTAATTGAATATAAAGGGGTATCCCAATATTTATATATCATAAGGGAAGTATAGATGTGGTGTGAAAACATACCCCATCACTAGAAATTAAAAATAAAAGGACATAACATAGGAGAAATTCTTAAATAAAAGTGAGAGAGAGCATCCCTTACCTTATGCTTGAAGGTGTTCTTGATTGTTCATAACAACCTGAATAATAAAATTTAACATCATTAATTAATATTTCCATAACCTAATAAACATTTAATTTATATTTTAAATCCTTATTTGGTTCATTAATGGAATTTTTTATGTGTTTAAGGGATTCAATTTTATTGTTTTGGAAACATTTTATTCCTTGGTTTTCATGATGTGTTTAATTGTATTCATGATGGGAAGTTCATTTGAAATTTTGTTAAACATCCAGAATATATTATTAGTGAAATTAACTAAATATAGATTATCTTATAATTATTCTGGTTATATACCCTGAAGATGACTCATTTGATGATTTAATGATAAACACTTGGATTTGGCTTGGTGTTTTGGTCCACAATGAACTTTTTTTGTATTATTATTCCATATTATGATTGTTTAAGGATTAAAAAACATTAAAAACGATAAAATAAATTTATTTTGATCTATTTAAACCATTGAAAAGGTGTAATGACCAGTGTTGAATATAGTAATTCAAGTTGAAAACCCTTTTTCCTTGAGTGTGAAAAATTAACACATCTCAGATGGTGTTTCAATTTATAGTATAAAAGGAAGGGGAAAAGATATACTATGATGAAATATTCCATTAGCATAATAAAAATCTAGTAAATGTATGGTACTGAAATTATCATGGAATTTCAATGTGGTGAGGTGATAAGAGAGAACAAAATAATGGAACTTGTAAAAGGAATTGAATGAAAAAGGAAGAGAGGTTCACCTCTTGAGTAATCCTATTTGAGAAACACCTTAAGGCCTTTGTTTTTGGACTTTTGGTGAGACCATAATGTCTTGGACGAGGGGGGGGGGGGGTGGTTAGGGAACTATTTGAGCATAATTTAGGAAAGTATTGAAGTATTAGTGGTGTGGGAGGGAGAGGGCGTGAGGGGTGGTTTATATAGTGGTGGGGAGAGGGGATTCTCTGTATTATATTCATTAATGTATTATTTCACTACAAGTCTAGGAATAATGAGTATTCCAGGGCCATGTATCGTAATTGTATCATGTGAATCTGAATAAATTGGGCTTACATCATCAGAACATCATACATGACTCTATAATTAGTGTTTTTAGCTTATTTTTGTAAATTATGGTATTTCACTATACATTAAAAATTCATGTATTTCAGAAAAATACCAAAAATTCACCCTAACCATTTTTAGACATGTAGAATCCAAAAATGAAGTCAAGTTTTCCAAATTAATTTTATAATTATGATTACTTAAGTATTTAATTAAAATCATTATTTAATCGAAAAATATAAACTCTTAAAATATTTATCTTCATTTTTAAGGTGCCTAAATTTATTTATACTTTCATAGGTATGTATACCATTCATAAGAGTCATTTTACTATTATTAAGGATGAGTTACTATTCATAAGGGTAGGTCACTTTTCATAAGGGTAGGTTACTATTCCACAAAAAATTAGTTAATTCTATCAGACTCTAAATAGCATCTTGAACACAACCGTGTATGTCAGATTTTCAAAATTCCACACACACAAGTGGAAAATTTATGTTCAATTGTTTGGCTATGAATATATCCTAAATAACCAAGTGTTGTTTCAAAGAAACTCAGTGCTTTATAAAATATAGGATATGACTAGAACATACCATAAAATGTTTGGGGTGTTACATTATTCCATCATTCAGAAATTTCTTCCTTGAAATATTATGTATAAATCCCAAAAAAAGATGTGGGTGGTTCTTCTTCATAACATCCTCAGGTTCCCATGTTGCTTACTCCATTTTCTATTTTCTCCAAAGAACATTTTCTAGATGAGTTTTCTGATTTCTCCATACCTGCTTCTTTATGTAAAGAATCCTGATAGGCTCTTCACAGAATATCAGATCAGGTTCTAGTTCTATTTCTTTATAGGTGAGTATATGCATTCAGTCTGGAATGCATTTCTTCAACAATTACACATGGAACACAATCATGAACTTTGGAGAGACTTAGAGGCATTGCTAACTGGTAAGCTACAGCTCTGATTCTTTCCAAAATTTCAAATTGTCCGATGTACCTTGGGCTCGGTTTCCCTTTCTTACCAAACCTTAAGACGCCCTTCCATGGAGATACTTCTAGAAAGAAATGATCTCCCACTTGTAATTCCAAGTATTTTCTCTGATTGTTAGCATAACTCTTCTGCCTACATTGGGATTCATTAATATGGGCTTGAATTGTCTTTACCTGTGTCATGGTCTCTTCAATATGTTCTTGGCCTATAATTTTTCTCCCACTAACTTTGTCCCAACATGTTGGATTTTGAAATCGTTTTCCATATAATGCTTCATATAGAGACATTTGAATAGTATAATGGAAACTCTTTTTATAGGAAAATTCCACCAAAGGAAAGTATTGATCCCACATACCTTGAAATTCAAGGGATCATGATCTCATCATGTCCTGTATAGTTTTAATAGTCCATTCAGACTGTTTGTTGGTTTGGGGGGGGATAAGCAGTACTCATATAAAGTGCAGTATCCAAATCCTTCTAGAGACTTTTGTAGAATTTTGATGTAACCGGGGATCTTGATTAGACACAGTCGATAGAGGTGAACCATGAAGAGTTATAACTTCATTAATATAAATACTTATTAAGATCTCAAGTGGAAAATCATCTCTTATAGAAAGGAAATGTGCTAATTTTGTGAGACGGTCAATAATTTCTCATATTGGATCATTCCTTCTAGGGGTCCTTTGTAGTCTGGTGAAAAAATACATTGTAATTTCAGCTCACTTCCACATAGGAATAGGAACAGGTTGCATCACCCCTCTAGGATATTGTCTCTCTGCCTTCACTTGTTGACAAACTAGACACCTTGACACGTAGTCAGCAATTTCTCACTTCATATTATCCCACCAAAAATATTCCTTCATATCTTTATACATCTTTGTGATACTAAAATGTATAGAGAAATTTGAGCTATTAGCATCATCTAATAGTTTGCTTTTTATCTCAGGTACTTATGGAACACATTACCTCTTCCCAAATTTCAAAACTCTTTCATCATACATGAAGTCTAATAATCTCTCATCTTTAACAGCATTAATTTTCTTGTACTTATTCTCATCATCAGATTGAGAGCTTTTTATCTTCCCTAGTAAAGATAGTTTAAAAATCATTTTCGAGTGGAAATATGTTTCCCATTCCTTAAAAATTCCTATATCCATCCTTATTAGATCCAAAAATATAGGATCTCTCTCAATTCTCATTTGAGTCAGAAGTCCATGATCTTCCCTGCTTAATTCATCCACCACCTTATTTTCCTTTCCCGGGTGGTAATGTATTAAACAATTATAATCTTTGAGCAACTAAAGTCATCTCCATTTCCTCATGTTGAGTTATTTTTCTATGAAAATTTATTTCAAACACTTGTGGTTTGTATAAATCTCAAATCTTTCTCCGTAGAGATAATGGCTCCATATTTTCACAGAAAATATTATGGCTGCTAACTCAAGATCATGTGTTGTATAATTTTGGTTATAATACTTCCACTATCTTTATTCATAATAAATAAATTTATCCTTTTTAATAAGGATGAAACCCAGTCAATTCTTTGATGCATCACTGTATATAAAAAATCCCTCACTTCCAGATGGAAGTGTAAAAATTACAGCATTGACAAGTCTTCATTTTAATTCTTCAAATCATTCTATACATCCTTTCTTCCCGAAAAACTTAAACCCTTAACTTGTGAGCTTGGTTAGCGGGTTATCCAGTTAGGTATAATTCTAAAAGAAATACCTATAGTAAACTACTAAGACAATACAACTTTGTACCTTAGTTATGTTCATTGATGTCGGATATTCTTGGATTTCCTTTTTCTTCGTAGGATCAACTTATATTTATTCCTTAGAGGTAACATGGAGATGAAAAAAAACTTATTAAATCCAGAATTCTCACTTTCTAAATGTCCCATATAATACATTTCCTCAAAGGGTTTTCAGAATAATCCTCAAGTGATTCTCATGGTCATCATATCTTTTTGAGTATACCAGGATCTCATCGATGAATACCACAACAATGTTATAAAGATATTCCTTGAAACTCTATTCATTAAATCTATGAAAATAGAGGGTGAATTAGTCAGTCCAAAAGGCATCATTGTAAACTTGTATTCCCCATACCTATTTCAAAATGTTGTCTTAGGAATATCTTCCTTCCACACACATAGCTGATGATATCCAGATCAATGGTCAATCTTCTAAGAGTATTGATCTCTATGAAGTTGATCAAATAAATCATCAATATATAGAAAAGGAGACTTATTCATTATTGTAATAACATTGATTTCCCCATAATCAATGCATATCCTCCTGGATCCATCTTTCTTCCTGAAAAAGAGGATAGGGGCTCTCCATGGAGAAACTCTAGGTCGAATATATCCTTTTTCACTCAATTCCTCATGTTGTTTATTTAGCCCTACTAATTACACATTGTCCATTATATAGGATGTATTTGATATAGGTCTTGAACCAGTAATTAAATCAATAGAGATCTCAAATTCCTGCACTTGAGGATGTCTAGGTAAATCCTATGGAAATACATCAATGTATTCTTGCACTATATCAACATATGTAATTTGAATATTTCTTTCCTCACCCATAGATATTGGTTTATCTTTCTCTCTAAGTATTTAATTAATTGGAGCTATTGGGTGTGGATCTAAAAAAGAATCAGGTGGTGAGGTTTCTACTCTAAAGATAAGGTGTTCTAAACCATTTTCAAAAATTATAACATCATTCTTCATACAATATATCTTCATATCATAATTTGATAGAAAATTCATACTGAGTATTATATAAAATTAAATCATTGGTATAATGAAAATTTTATAAAATAAAGCACTTTTATGTGTCACGAGGGGGACTAGTTGACATGCCTCTGTGGCAATGATGAATCTGTTATGAGTTTTGACTGATAAATCCTTTATAAAATCAAATTTGACTTATCTAATTTTCTTGGAAAATAGGGAAGATATAAATGAATGTGTCAATATATAATCAAATAAAGTGTTTTATATGTTTGGGTAAATAATTAAAGTACCTACCACCGCATCATTAGGAACATCAACCTCCACGGTTGTAATCGCATAAACTCATCCTTTCTCTCGTGGTCTTTTCTGAGGAACGATTCCTTGGTGCTTAAGACATTTATTTTTATAGTTTTACAACTCTCTACAATTGTAGAATTGAATGTCATTGACTTGTTTCTTCCTCTTTCATTCATTATATCGATGACCCTTTTCTCCACACTTATAGTAGACTCCCATGCCTTTCAAGAATTTCCCAAGATGATTCTTTCTGCAGTTATCGCATAATTGGAATTACTTCATTCCTTTGTTCTTCTATGGTGTGTCACCTTTTCCTTGGTTATCAATGTAACATCCCAAGTAAGTAATGAATACTTTATATATTTATCTATGTCTATTTATGAATTATATAGTGTTTTAGAGGCTTAAAACTAGAATAAATCCAATCTTAAGCATGGAATACACTAATATTTTTAAAAGATTGTTTTATTGCCTTTTGGTGGAAAACCTTTTTTAAATCAACCTTTTGACAATTTTATAAGCTCTATTTGTCAAAATAAACTTATTCTTTATGATTGGGACAATGAAATTTACTTTGGGTAAATTTTTGGTATTATTCCGATAAAGTTCATTTTTTAATGAATAGTGAAAACTGTTGTATTTTAATTCGAAACCACTTTTTAATCTAATTTATTTATATGATTATATTATCTTTTGAATTGGTTTTAAAGTAAAATTAGAATATATTTTTACCATTTAATCCAATAGTGGTCGTTTTAATTAATTTCACATTGAAATTGGACTTAAACTAGTGTTAGTCTTTTGATATATATTGTTTCATAAAAACACGCTATTTGTTCTCTCAGTGGGAATTAATTATTAAATTAATTATTGTAACTTATATGTTTTGAATTTTTTAAAATAGACATCATTTTTGAATTAGGAATATCAAATATAGCTTAGGGTGATGTTTTGGTATTTTTCTGAAAAACTTCAATTTTTGATGAATAGTGAAACCACTAAGTGGTACTTAAATAACAGATTTTTCGTTTAAATTAAATTTTACCACCTCTGTGTTTTGAATTTCAAAAATCTGACATACATGGTTGTCATTAGGAAGTAAAGTGTGGTTCAATGGGATTAAAATAATTTTTTTGGTGAATAGTAACTTTTAAGTTTTTAATCGCGATTAGAGGTAATTAGTGTAGTTTAAGTTAAAAATAATGTTTTAATATTATGAAATGTCCTTGACACATGTCCTACCCTTATTGGATGTGTCATGGACGACCAGGAAAACCCATGGGTCTATTTTTGGGACCCCATGGATCCACTTGGGTAAGATAATGACATTAATGCCTTTTATTTAATGTAAAAGTAAAAATGACACAAACATGTATTGTTTGACTAAAACAATTTTTACATGGGGTTTTAAAAGTCATATTTTTTACTATAAATAGTCATTGTAAAGATAAAAAGATTTCCTACATCATAATAGTTTTTTATAATTTTTATACGTTAAATAAATTAAATTATTTATAACATCATGATGATGCAGTGATTGCTTCATTATTTAACAATTTAAATAAAATGAAAAGATAATATAAAATATAAGACCTACACATGTCAAAAACCTATTGGATGAGTATATTTAGAAACCTTATAAAATTATCCTCAAAATAAATCAATGTGGGACCTTTAAAATCCGAAACTCATTTGAAAATAAAGTAACATTTTATACCTTTCCAAGAGTGCCCCTCATCTCCTCTTATAAAAGGCCCCCACCTCTAGCTCCTTACACACACCTCTAAAGCCTTTGGGTCGGCCAATATCTGATCATTTTGTCTCTCCACATTCCTATACTCATCCTATAAGCCTTACCTTAGGCAGGAATCTCTTCAAGAAACCCTTTTGGTTAAAATCAAAGGGAGTTACCCGATTTTAAGGTAATGTCTTCACTTGTGTTCTTTTGTTTTATTTTTCTTCTCCAACACCATAAAATCTTTTTATTCATTTATTTTGTAACAACTCCAGTATATTCAATATACTAGGATTTTGTTATAAGAAGCATTCGATCTACACTTACACACACCTACATCTAATGGTTAAATAACATATTGTTTCTGTGGATGGCGAATTTCTGCCTCACGAAATGTTGATTGTTAAACATTCTTATAACACCTTCAAAGGTGGAAATTAATATGTCACTATATTTATATATGATATATAATATATTTATGTTTTCCTTAAGCTTCTGTATTTTTCATTTATGGCATACCTTTATGGCTTCCATTTTGGGTATACGCGATATCTTCATTTCAGGAAGTGCGGACTACCGCCCCTCGAAGTGATTTGATTCGTTAATACCATATGTGGTTCATATAAAGGATAGATTTAATGATATTATATATGATACCATACTATAATTAAAATACTATTATTTATCATTATTTTTTAATTCCATTAAATATCAAATAGAAATGGAAGTAGCGTTCATGCGTACGTACGGCTTACAGTCTCCATGAACAGTGCATTTCATTTATTACCTCAAAATGTTATGTAATATTATAAATTCATGAATATAATGGATATATATGATATATATGATATCTACATCATGATTATAATTCTGGATATAATGGATATTTTACCACATGAACAAATTGTAATTATAAAGAGTTTATTTTTGACTCAAGTACAAATGATCAACAAAACAACCATTTTTATCCTAAATAATTACATAGTGTTCATGACATGGTAATAAGTGATATAAAAGGAATAATGAACTTGAAAAAGGTTCTTAAGCAAGTAGAAATTAACTCAAGTTTATTATTCAGGAGGTTAAAGAACGATCGAGTCAATTCGGACACGAGGTAAGGGAATCCGTCTCAATATCCTTCCATTGAGGCATATTTTGTTTTATACACAACATTATTTTATACAGTGTATAAACCCCTTTGACATTTAAGATTATTCAAAAGGAATCTTTTTATATGAAGCGTTTACGAAATGAAAAAAGGGAATGTTTTTTTTGTCATACGTGTGCGGTGACAACGACTTCTCCACCGTCCTGACCATTATTAGAGTTTCGGCTTCCTCTACAAGCCATAACATATTTTTTTTTAAAATGAAAAATAAATACCATTTATTACTTTTCATTTATTTTGGTATTGAAAATGGTTTTCATAATGTTTTTATTATATCAATGGGTTATATTGATATCTTATGATTGAAATGTGGAGATTTTATGTTTCCTTTATGCATGTTTTATGTGATACGATTATGTTATGGTTCCTGGGAATTGTTATGAAGATGGGTGGTTCTGTGATAAACTAAAGGCAGGTGAGCCCGATATAGCTCTTCAATGCATTGGGTAACACGAAAGAGTTAAACGTTAAGGTTTCTCCGAAGAGATTTAGGGAATATACGTTGATGGGTATTCCAAATGTAACCAAGAGGGTTACTCCCTATGTAAGAATGTTATGAATGCCTCAAGTTACCTTTATGTCTTATGATTTCTATGATTTATTCATGTTTTGATAAGGTATATTAAAGTGCTTATGTTTTATGGGTAAAGTATGATTTCATTCTTATGTATATATGTACTCATATTTCCTTTCCATATTTTTATAACCCTTACTGAGTTTTTTTATGCTCATCCCATGTTTTTGAAATGTTTTCACAGGTCAAGGGAATGGTACGTGATATGATGATAGTGTTAAGGAAGTTTCAAGAAAGAATCCATCTTTTATTTTAAATATGTTTCTGTTGATGGAAAAAATGAATACTGTCTTTTATGTAACCACTTTATTTAAATGTCGAATGTAATGAACGTTTTATGATCTATTTCTCTAAAGATCTAAACCTGAAAAGATCGTCAATGCGTAATCTTGTAATAACTCAATATTAAGTAAGTTTTAAGTTTGGGGTTTTATAGTTGGTATTAGAGGAAAATGAGGTAGGAATGTATATGATCCTCGGGAACTCTCACATGTGAGCGTTGGACGAAGCATGGCTCTCCGCCCAAGGGCTTCATGAGGAAATGGCTGCCACTGGGGATGGTGGTGTGTCCCGCCCAGGGGGTGTAGCCGCCCATGGAGTGCCCTGATAGGTATCAATTATAGTACACTGGAAGTAATTCCAGACCGCTGTAGTTTGTATCAGAGGTCGGTTTAGATAACTTTAGGAGTTATAATTCTATTAAATTATTATCCAAAAATATTTTTTTATGGTCAAATTGAAATGATAGATCATTTGAAGATTACCATGATTCTTTATATAAGACATGTTTGTTCAGAATGGTTTTCTGTAGAGGAAACAGGGAGGCAGTGCTAGGAAGGCATACATAAGGAAATGACCTTCCGAATCAGGATCCTGAGATGGTCGGAATTGGAACTGAACAGTTTGTTGCAGTAATGGCGCGGTTGACTCAAGTGATAAATGGTGGTGGTATCTGTGCATGAGATTATCCAGATCAACCGCAAAAGAACATGTCAGTGGTGGAACATTTCATGAGGCAACATCCCCCATCATTCAGAGGATCATCTGACCATGAGCTAGCTAAAGGGTGGATTAAATCATTGGAGAAGATTTTCAATGTCATGGGGTGTTCAGACAATCAAAAGGTTAGTCTTGTTATTTACCGTTTGGAGGGTGAAGTAGATCAGCGGTGGTCGATGGTTAAATATATCAGGGACGCTGATGAGATTGATGCTCTCGACTAGGATGAATTCAAAGGTATGTTTCTTGAGAAGTATTTTCCTAAGGGTGTTCGACTTAGGATGGAAAAACAATTCTTGGAATTGAGGCAAGAGGAGGACTTAGTGGCTACCTATGAAGAATGTTTCACTCGATTGGCAATGTATGCTCCAAATTTTATCTGAGACCTTGATATTAAAATCAATCGTTTTTACTCAGGATTAAAGCCAAAATATCGAAGGGAATTAGCTTCTCGTGAGTTCAAAAGTTATGAAAAGCTTGTTTGATGTGCTGAGAAGGTGGAAATGGAGTTTTCCGATGATCAAGTGTTTTATAACAACCAACAGAAGAAGAGACCAACGTGGCAGGAGAAAGGGAATAACTCTTCAAAAAAGTCTTATGGTAAGAAAACTAAGTTTCCAGTTTGTGATAAATGTGGTAAAAGGAATTTTGGGGAATGTCTTCTGAATTTTAGAAAGTGATACCGATGTGGTAAGATGGGAAATAAGGCTCGTGAGTGCACTGAAAAAGATCAAGGTGATGGTAAGACCAAATTTGATTTATAGTTAGTGAAATGTTTTAAGTGCAATGAGATGGGTCACTATACAAATGAGTGTCCGACAAAGAGCTCAAGTGATGGGAAGTAGCTAGACTACAAGTAGAAAGGGGTGGTGAAATCCTTTGAAACTACTTCAGCAGATGTCAGGCCATCAAATGAAGTTGTATCAGGTACTTTTTTTGTTTTTTCAGATTATGCCAGTGTGTTGTTTGATTCGGGGTCTACACATTCTTTCATCTCTGAAAACGTTTCTAGTAAAATGGGAATACCATCTCAATAAATGAGTCCTTAACTTGTGGGAAAAACACGTGGGGGAAATGTTGAGGCAAAAATAATTTATAATAATCTTCCTATCCTTATCCATGGATAGAACCTCCTTGCAAACCTTATTGTTTTACCTCTAGTAGAGTTTGATGTTATCCTTGGTATGGATTGGTTCTCTATTTACCATGCTATGATTGACTGTAGAGCTAAAGAAGTTTCTTTCCATAAAGACTTTATGTTTGTGTAAAAGAATGAACCCTTACTGTTGATAACATATCAAGAGGCCGAGAAACTTGTAAAAGATATAAATGAATGTTACCTTTCACATATCATTGAAAACAAGGGAACTGTTCAGATTAATGATGTGCCAGGGGTAAATGAGTATCCTGATGTTTTTCATGATGAGTTGCCTAGAATAATACCAGATCAGGAAGTTGAATTTCGTATTGACTTAGTTCCTGATGCAAAGCCAATTTCAAAACCCCCTTATCGAATGGCTCAAACTGAACTTTCAGAGTTGAAGGAGAAATTGCAAGATTTATTAGAGAAAGGTTTCATTCGACCTAGAACAACTCCATGGGGTGATCCTATTTTATTTTTTAAAAATAAAGATGGTTCTATGAGACTTTGCATTGATTATAGAGCCTTGAATAACATCACTGTTAAGAAAAAATATCATTTTCCTCATATCGATGATTTGTTTGATCAGCTCTAGGGAGCTCAGTATTTTTCAAAGATTGACCTGAGATCGGGGTACCATCAGTTGAAGGTAAAAGAAGCAGATGTTCCGAAGACCATGTTTCGTACAAGATATGGCCATTATGAATTTGTAGTAATTCCTTTTGGGCTAAGCAATGCACCTGCTGTATTCATGGACCTTATGAATATAATTTTCCATGAGTTCTTGGATATGTTTGTGGTGGTTTTCATTGATGATATTTTGGTGTTTTCTAAAAGTAAAGAGGAGCATGAAAGACATTTAAGGGTTATTTTGGAAACCTTTAAAGAAAAGAAATTGTATGGGAAATTCAGAAAATATGATTTTTGGTTGAAACAAATTTCTTTCCTTGGTCACATTGTTTCTAAAGATGGGATAACTATTGACCCTGCAAAAAGAAAGGTTGTTGAAGAATGGACAAGACCCACAAATGTAACTGAGATTCGTAGCTTCCTTGGTTTGGCAGGCTATGACCGAAGGTTTGTTAGAAATTTTTCACGGTTATCTAGTCCAATGACTAAGCTGACTCGGAAGGGTGTTAAGTTTATCTGGACAAAAGAATGTGATGATTGTTTTCAAGAATTGAAATGAAGATTAGTGAATGCTCCAATTTTCCCACTACCTTCCCGGAATGGTGAGTTTGTTATCGACATTTATGCTTCATTGAAAAGACTTGGTTGTGTCCTAATACAGAATGATCAGGTAATTGATTATGCTTCACGTCAGTTGAAAACTCATGAGGTAAATTACCCTACACATGATTTGGAATTAGCTGCTATTGTTTTCGCATTAAATATTTGGAGGCATCATTTTTATGGAGTAAAGTGTGAAATAAATACCGATCAAAAAAGTTTAAAGTATATGTTCACTCAGAAAGAATTGAACATGAGATAGACGAGATGGATAGAATTAATCAAGGATTATGATCATACAATTCATTACCATCCGGGGATAGAAAATAAAGTGGCTGATTCTTTGAGTCAAAAAAGTAATGCTTCAGTAACAATGTTGCGTTTGGAACGTGATCATATGGTTAAGGATTTGATGAACATTGTCATAAAAGTTGTTGGTGTAGAATGTACTTCTGTTTTGTTTCAGGTATCAGTGAAATCTTCTCTATCAGACAGAATCAATCAAGCACAGAAGCAAGACAGTGAGTTGCAGGAAAAGGTAGAGCTGCTTCAGAAGGGTAAGTTGCCTAAATTCAAAATTGATAATGATTGTGTTTTGAGATTTGGGAAGAGATTGTGTGTTCCTTGTGATTCAAAGTTGAAGAGAGAGTTGTTATGTGAAGCTCATAGTTCTCCGTTTTCAGTTCATCCAAGAAGTACTAAGATGTATAGAGATCTTTGAGAGTATTTCTGGTGGGACAGAATGAAAAGGGATATTACTGATTGTACTGTGAAGTGTTTGACTTGTCAATAGGTAAAAGAAGAGCGACAGTAACTGAAAGGGATGCTTCAGCCTTTACCAATACCAGAGTGGAAATGGGAGAATTTATCCATAGACTTTGTTGTGTGGGATTACCGAAGACAACTCGAGGTAATAATGCAATCTGGGTTATTGTTGATCGCTTGACTAAATCTGCTCATTTCCTTGCTATACGAGATATTTTTTCCCTAGATCAACTTTCTAGTATGTATCATAAAAAGATAGTCAGACTACATGGAGTTCCCCTCTCCATTGTATCTGATCGTGAACCCAGGTTTACTTCTATCTTTTAGAAAGGCCTTCAGAAGTCGTTGGGTACTGAATTAAATTTTATTAAAGCTTTTCATCCTCAATCAGATGGGCAGTAAGAATGAACAATTCAGACTTTGGAAGATATGCTACGTGCTTGTTCGATGGATTATCAGGGAATTTGGGACCAACATCTTTATTTGGTTGAATTTTCATATAATAACAGTTTTCAATACAGTATACAGATGGCACCATTTGAGGTGTTATATGGGAAGCAGTGTCAAACTCCAGATTTTTGGGATGAAGTGGGTGAAAGGAAGCTGATGGGACCAGAATTGGTAGAAGAGATGGCAGAAAAGTTCAGTTGATTTAGAAACACATGAGAACAGCTCAGAGCAGGCAGAATAATTATGCGGATAACCGGAGGGAGGATCTATCTTTCGAGGTAGGTGATCATGTTTTTCTCAAAGTTTAACCATGGAAAAGTGTGATGTGATTTGGTAAGAAAGGAAAGCTGAGTCCAAGGTTTATTAGACCATATGAAATTTTAGAGAGATTTGGATCAGTTTCTTACCGAGTGGCTTTACCTCCAATTTTATCTCAGGTATACAATGTTTTTCATGTTTCGATGTTGAGAAATTATATGCCAGATCCATCTCATGTTTTGAGACCAGAGGTAGTTCAGTTAGAGGAGAATCTCTCTTATGAAGAACAACTAGTCCAGATTCTTGACCACATGGAGCAAGTGTTGTTGAATAAAGTGATTCATCAGGTAATGGTTTTGTGGAAAACCATATGGCTGAAGAGGGAACGTGGGAATCTGAAAATGCTATGAGGGATAAATACCCCCACTTATTCGATAAGTAAATTAATAGTGGGGACGCAATTTTCTAAAGAGGGGAAGGATGTAACATCCCAAGTATGTAATGAATAATAGATATAGTTATCTATGTATATTTATGAATTAGATAGTGTTTTAGAGGCTTAAAATGAGAATAAATCCAATCTTAAGCATGGAATACACTAATATTTTTAAAAGATTGTTTTACTGCCTTTTGGTGGAAAACCTTTTTTAAATCAAACTTTTGACAATTTTATAAGCTCTATTTGTCAAAATAAACTTATTCCTTATTATTGGGACATTGAAATTTACTTTGGGTAAATTTTTGGTATTTTTCTGATAAAGTTCATTTTTTAATGAATAGTGAAAAATGTTGTATTTTAATTCAAAAACACTTTTTAATCTAATTTATTTATATGATTAGATTATCTTTTGAATTGGTTTTAAAGTGAAATTAGAATATATTTTTACCATTTAATCCAATAGTGGTCGTTGGAATTAATTTCACTTTGAAATTGGACTTAAACTAGTATTAATCTTTTGATATATGTTGTTCCATAAAAACACGCTATTTGTTCTGACAGTGGGAATTAATTATTAAATTAATTATTGTAACTTTTATGTTTTGAATTTTTTAAAATAGACATCATTTTTGAATTCGGAATATCAAATATAGCTTAGAATGATGTTTTGGTATTTTTCTGAAAAACTTCAATTTTTGATGAATAGTGAAACCACTAAGTGGTACTTAAAAAACTGATTTTTCATTTAAATGAAATTTTACCACCTCTGTGTTTTGAATTTCAAAAATCCAAAATACATGGTTGTCATTAGGTTGTAAAATGTGGTTCAATGGTATTAAAATAATTTTTTGGTAAATAGTAACTTTTATGTTTTTAATCGCGATTAGAGGTAATTAGTGTAGTTTAAGGTGAAAATAATGTTTTAATAATATGAAATGACCTTGAGACATGTTTTACTCTTATTGGATGTGTCATGGCCGACCAATAAAACCCATGGGTCTATTTTTAGGACCCCTTTGAGCCACTTGGGTAAGATAATGACATTAATGCCTTTTATTTAAAGTAAAAGTAAAAATGACACAAACTTGTATTTTTTGACTAAAACAATTTTTACATGGGGTTGTACAAGTCTGATTTTTGAATATAAATAGTCATTGGAAAGCTAAAAATATTTCATACATCAGATTATTTTTTTATAATTTTTAGACATTAAATAAATTAAATTATTTATGACATCAGGATGATGCAGCGATTATCTCATTATTTAATGATTTAAATAAATTGAAAATATAATATAATATCTAAGACCTACACATGTAAAAAACCCATTGTATGAATATATTTCAACCCCTTACCACCTTATCCTCAAAATACATCAATGTGGGACCTTTAAAATCCGAAACTCATTTGAAAATAAAGTAACATTTTATACCTTTCCAAGAGTGCCCCTCCTCTCCTCTTATAAAAGGCCCCCACCTCTACCTCCTTACACACACCTCTCAAGCCTTTTTCTCGGTCAAGATCTGATAATTTTGTCTCTCCACATCCCTCTCCTCATCCTAGAAGCCTTACCTTAGGCAGGAAGCTCTTCAAGAAACCCTTTTGGTTCAAACCAAAGGGAGTTACCTGATTTTAAGTTAATGTCATCACTTGTGTTCTTTTGTTTTATTTTGCTTCTCCAACCCCCTAAACTCTTTTTATTCATTTATTTTGAAACAACTCCAGTAACTTCAATATAAAATGATGTTTTTATAAGAAGAATTAGAGCTACACTTACACATACCTACATCTAATGGTTAAAGAACATATTGTTTCTGTGGATGGCGAATTTCTGCCTCACGAAACAATGATTGTTCAATATACTTCTAACACCTTCAAAGGTGGCCATTAATATGTCACTATATTTATATATGATATATAATATGTTTATTTTTTCAATAAGATTATTTATTTTTCATTTATGGCATACCTTTATGGCTTCCATTATGGGTATACACGATATCTTCATTTTAGGAAGTGCGGACAACTGCCCCCTCAAAGTGATTTGATTCGTTAATACCATATGTGGTACGTATAAAGGATATATTTAATGATATTATATATGATACCATACTGGAATTAAAATAATATTATGTATCATTATGTTTTAATTCCATTAAATATGAAATATAAATTGAAGTAGTGTTCATGCGTACGCACAGCTTACCATATCCATGAACGGTGCATTTCATTTATTACCTCTAAATGTTATGTAATATTATAAATGAATAAATATACTGGATATATATGATATATATGATATCTACATCATGAATATAATTCTGGATATAATGGATATTTTACCACATGAACAACTTGTAATTATAAAGAGTTTATTTTTGACTCAAGTACTAATGATCAACAAAACAACCATTATTATCCTAAATAATTAAATAGTGTTCATGACATGGTAATAACTGATATAAAAGGAATAATGAACATGAAAAAGGTTCTTAAGAAAGTAGAAATTAACTCAAGTTTATTATTCAGGAGGTTAAAGAACGATTGAGTCAAGTCGGACACGAGGTAAGGCAATCCATCACAATCTCCTTCCAGTGAGGCATATTTTGTTTTATATACAACTTTCTTTTATAAAGTGTATAAACCCCTTTGAATTTTATGATTATTCAAAAGGAATATTTTTATATGAAGCGTTTTCTAAACGAAAAAATGGAATGTTATTTTTTGTCGTACGTATACGGTGACAACGACTTCTCCGCCATCGTGGCCATTATTAGAGTTTCGGCTTCCTCTACAAGCCATAACCTATCTTTTGTTTAAATGAAAAATAAAATACCATGTATTACTTTTCATTTATTTTGGTTTTTAAAATGGTTTAAATAGTTTTTTTATTATATCAATGTGTTGTATTGATATCTTGTGATTGAAATGGGGAAATGTTATGTTTCCTTTGTGCATGTTTTACGTGATACGATTATGTTATGGTGCTTGGGAATTGTTATGAAGACGGGTGGTTCCGTGATAAACTATGGGCGGGTGAGCCTGATATAGCTCTCCAATGCATTGGGTAACGTGAAGGAGTTAAATCTTAAGGTTTCTCCGAAGAGATTTAGGGAATATATTGTGATGGGTATTCCAAACGTAACCAATAGGGTTACTCCCTACGTAAGAATGTTATGAAGGCCTCAAGTTACCTTAATGTCTTATGATTTCTATGATTTATTCATTTTTTGATGAGGTATATTAAAGTGCTTATGTTTTATGGGTAAAGTATGATTTCATTCTTATGTATATATGTACTCATGTTTCCTTTCTATATTTTTATAACCCTCACTGAGTTTTTTATGCTCATCCCAAGTTTTTGAAATGTTTTCAGAGGTCAAGGGAATGGTACATGATATGATGATAGTGTCAAGGAAGTTTGAAGAAATAATCCATGTTTTATTTTCAATATGTTTCCGTTGATGGGAAAAATTAATACTATCTTTTATGTAACCACTTTGTTTAAATGTGGAATGTAATGAAAGTTTTATGATTTAATTCTCTAAAGCTCTAAACCTAAAAAGATTCTCAATGTGTAATCTTGTAATAACTCAAGATTAAGTAAGGTTTAAGACTCGGGCCTTATAGTAATATTACTACTTATTATCTTGGTTTCCCTTGAACAAATTTTATCTAGAAAATTCCTTCTTTATTTTGATTGAACTTGTTAAAATTTCATCATATGATGAAATTTTTTGAGAAGTTATTGAACTTCGAATACATGGCTTAAGACCTTCAAAGAAATGATCATTCTTCTCTTTTCTGTCACGTACATAATCTATGGAATACCGGATAGCCTTGTGAAGGTAGCCTCATACTCTGCAATATTGTCTTCTACCCTTTTCCATAAGACAAGGAATTTCCTTTTCATTTTGGTACATTCCTCATGAGGGAAATATTTTTTGAATAATATTTCCGTAAAAGTCCCCCATTCCAGATATTCTATTTCTTCTTCCACCATTGTATTTTGGATAAAAGACCACCATTGATCTATGTCACCCTTGAAAAAAAAATACTGCCAGCACTACCTTTTCATTTTCATTTCATTTTAACACCATGAATATCTTTTACAAGGGAATGGATCCTCGACTCAGGCACTATCGGATTAGTAGTCCCACTAAAAGATGGGGCTTTTCCGTATGAAACGATCAAACATAGGTGTAGCATGGTTATTCATCATAACCTATGTATGTTGTCTCAATATGGTCATAATATGATCTGCTCAGACATTGACTATGTTGACTTTCTCTGTGGGTAAATCCCTAAATTTTCCATGATTATTGATTCCCCTTGTTCAATTAGGCACCATTTCTAAATAGGGGCATATAAAAGATTATTTTATGAATCTAAAATAGAAAATCACATAACATAGATTGAAATTATATACATAGGTAATCTCATAAACATGGTTTCTCTGAGAAATCATTTACATTAAACACCTTCATAATGGATTGTAAATAAAATTTGAATTATCTTAAGTATATCCCCTGGGAGTTTCAATACCAATAGTAATTCAAGGCCCATTTTCTTGTACTAGGATACCCCGGGTCAAGCCCGAAACTACTTGTCAGAGTTTTCACTCCTAAGTACATTTGTGCACGAGCCACCTCTACTTATTTGTATCCATACATGGATGTATTTTCCATAATGATCCACATAATATATTCCTTACCGAAATACCAGTATGTTCTTATATGTTTTTCCTCAAATACAATCTTAGGGCTTTGTTCCCTAATCTATATTTTATAATATAGTTTCCAAAGTTCTTATTAAACATCATTTGATACCAACTATAATACCCTGACCCTTCTAGCCTAGAGCTGGTGTATTTCTAAGTACATTGGAATGGTTAGAAGGAATGAAACCCTGAAGTAAAGATCGGTTTAGTAGTCTGGAAGAAACTAGATACATATATGTAACTCAAATTACATTGGAAAGGTAAAAAATACAACACATAACAAAAACTAAAAACTACTTCCATAGAAACTCAATAACTGATCTCCTTTTCATAACCTGTTGGAGGTTTACAAATTAAAGGAGTTATCTCAAATGCTCAGTAAGGGTTAAAAATAAATAAAATCATGTATCAATAATAACTAACTCATAAACATCTTGTCATAGTCAATATGACATGGTGAATAAATGAAAAATTCAGACCATTAATAAACTGAGAATAAAACTCCATCCATAGATTTTGTCATAGTGAAAACCACATGGATAGTAATAACTTATAATAAATAAATAGAATTATTATTAATTGGACGTCATATATCTGTCACATGATACCATAATACTATTAAAATGGTTTAGTTCTGTGGGTATAAATCCATTTTATTTTTGGAAACAAACTCGAAGGGTTTGTCACCAAACTGATTGTCTCATGAGACCTGTCGACAAATCGAGGGGCTATAGAGGTCCCTGCCCATCACTTCATGTCCAAATAATTCTTTATACATATATTAAATACCAGATCAATATTCCTTTACATTATCTTCCTAGAATAGAGGATGCAGATACATCAATACTTCCACAGTTAAAACAGCATTCCAAATAAACACCATATGTAAAATTATATACAAGTTAGACAATAATCATATCCATGAGAATATGGATTTTTAAAAGTAATATAATATAAAATTAGAAGTGATCTCAAATGTGAAGTAGTTACACAACATAATAATTATTAGGTCCACAATACAATGTAAGTCACAACGAAATGGAAAATTGAGACAAATCCCCTTACCATATTGTAACTAATCCTTTCGTTTGGATAAGAATTAATAACCACCAAATGAAAAAAAATATAATGAAATTAAATAGAATCGTAATAATATATATCAAAAGGAAGTACACAATACACCACATGCAAGAAATAAGTGGTGAACAATGAAAATCTCATGGAAATGAAAGTGGGATGAGAAACCCCTTACAAACATTTAGGCACGGTAATGAGTATTCTTGTAAGGGATTAATGAGAGGTTAAGGGATATAACAATATTTATAAATCATAAGGGCAGTATGGGGTAGGTGGTAAATTATACCCCATCATTAAGAATTAAAAATAAAAGGACACAACATAGGGGAAATTCTTGAATAAAAGTGAGAGAGAGGATCCATTACCTTATGCTTGAAGGTGTTCTTGATTGTTCCTAAAGACATAAATAATAAAATTTAAAATCATTAATTAATATATCCAAAACCAAATAAACATTTAATTTATATGGTATAACCTTATTTGGTACCTTAATTTCCTTTTTATGGGTTTAGGAGTTTCAATTTTATTGTTTTTGATACATTTTCTTCCTTGGTTTTCATGATATGTTTACTTGTATTCATGAAGGGGAGTCTGTTTGCAATATTGTTAAACATCCAAAATATATTATTAGAGAAATTAAATATATATAAATTATCTTATAATGATTCCGTTTATATACCATGAGGATGAATCATTCGATGAGTTTATGATAAATGCTTGGATTTGTCTTGGTGGTATTTGTGCACAATAAACTTGTTTTGTATTATTATTCCATAATATGAGGTTGTAAGGATTACAGAACATTAAACAAGATAAAATAAATTTATTATGATCTGGTACAGCCATTGAAAAGGTTTCATGACTAGTCTTGAATATAGTTATTCGAATTGAAAACCCATCATTGTTGAATGTGATAAATTAACACATCTCAAACGGTGTTTGCATTTATATTATAAAAGGATGGGAAGAGAGAGATTTTGATGAAATATTCCATTAGAATAATTAAAATACAATAAATGTATGGTACTGAAATTATCATGGAATTTGGATGAGGTGAGGTGATAATAGAGAACAAAATAATGGAACCTCTAAAAGGAATTGAAAAAAAAAGAGAGGTTCACCTCATGAGTACTTCTCTCTGAGAAACTCTTTAAGGCCTTTCTTTGGACTTTTGGTGAGACTAGTAGGTCTTGGACGTGGGGGAGGATGTTAGGGAGCTATTTGAGTAGAATTTAGGCAAGTCTTGAAGCTTGATCGGTGTGGGAGGAAGAGGGGTGAGGGGTAGTTTATATTGTGGAGGGGAGAGGGGTTTTCTCTATATTATATTCATTAATTTATTATTTATCCACAAGACAAGGAATAGTGAGTCTTCAATGACCAAGAATAGTAATTTTATCATGTTAATTCGAATCAATTGGGCTTACATCAGAAGAACATCATACGTGACTCTATAATTATTGTTTTTAGTTTATTTTTTAAATTATGGTATTTCACTATTCATTAAAAATTCAAGTACTTCCAAAAAATACCAAATATTCACCCAAACCATTTTTCGATGGGTATAATCCAAAATTGAATTTTTTTTTTCAAAAACAATTTTATAAATATGATTAATTAAATATTTAATTAAAATCATTATTTAATCACAAAATCTAAACACTTAAAATATTTATCTTTATTTTTAAGGTGCCTAAATTTATTTATACATTCATGGATATTGATTCTATTCATAAGAGTCATATTACTATTCATAAGGGTACATTACTATTCATAAAGATAGGTTAATATTCATAAGGGTAGGTTACTATTCACCAAAAATTAGGTGAATTCTATCAAACTCTAAATATCATCCTAAACACAACCATGTATGTCAGATTTTCAAAATTCCAAACAAACAAGTGGAAAATTTAAGTTCAATGGCTAGGCTATGACTGTCTCTTAAATAACCATATTTTGTTTCAAAGAAACTCATTTCTTAATGAAATATAGGCTATGACTAGAACATACCATAAAATGTATGGGGTGTTACAAAAAGGGGAGATAAAACCATCATTACTGAAAAATTCACTCCAGTGGTTAAGAGAACACACCTAGATCAAACTGGTCGCTTGGAGAAACCTGACCCCAAACACTAGAAAAAATCATGTAATTTTATTTTTTTAATTTTTAAAATATACCGCATCTATTTTCTAATGCACTACATGTATAAGATTATTTTTGAAATGTTTTTATATATATTTATAATTATATATGATAATAAATAAATTGTTAATAATTATTATAATAATAACCACATATGGTTAATACATAAATTATTGAATAAGAATGCACTAAACATGGTCAGATGTATATATCGTGCGACCCATATTTAATAGTTGGGATCTTTAACTCAAGTAATACTCATTATCCCCCCCCCCACTCTTATTACATGTTAAAAATTCCAACCATCACCCCCTCCCAATCGAGATCGGTTGAACCGGTGAATCTTCTCACACAAAATCTTTCTCATTTTTTATTACATAGATGTATATACTTCTTCGACCATTTTTTCAGTGTTTTCCATTATTTTTAGGTGATTTTAAAATTAGTTCAATTTTTTGTCACTAACCCATTGAACACAGGCATGCATGAAGAACCCATTTTGTGTCCCTCCATTATACGACCAGTTATTTCTATTGCACATAATTTAAAAACGCATGGATTGTGTGTTTGGAACACGCCATGTAGGAGTTCATTTACCTTACTTAGGTGAATCCATGTAACATATAAGAAACAACCTGGATTCTCATTTCCAAACACACCGTGTGTGCATTCGGTGCACGTCATGTCCTACTTTATGGTCGAAACATGGGGATTTGGGGTGTGTTTCCAGAAATCAAGGGTTACTACCCATCCATACTGAATGTTATTTACACTCTAATACATGTCATGTACATTATGAATACATATTTTCTCTTCTTATTCCTTTTCTTTTATTTTATTTTCTTCTTTTCTATTTTATTTTATTGATGACAAGGATTGTTCTTGTGGGAAGTGTCCCATGGTATTTCCGAACAAGGAGTTCCCACAGTATGTAGAGTTTGTGTTAACACTCCAGTAGATAAATCTGTGACAGAATTGTAGATTTCACATCTTCTGTATTTGGTGACTCTTCCTCTACTTCTTCCACCTGTGACACACATTGTAACAACAATCATTCATGTTTCCACTATAGAACTACCCCCATCAATTGTCATGTCATCTGAGTCATCTAGATAAGTAGTTGGAGAGAGACCATGAACAGCACCCATGGTTGGACAACCTTTTCCCCACCCATGTTTAGTTTTTGATGAGTGTCATCAGGCCAATGACTATTTCAAATACCTTTCATGGTGCATGATCCGACTCAACAGCTAGTTCCTTGATTCGAGTATCTCATAGTAGATGGAGCTCATAGAGGAGATTAAGGATCATTTGAGGAACACGTACCTCATTATGATTTTCCATGTCATCAATTAAATATTTAGTGATTTTTTAATGTTACTTCAACATTTTAGTTTGATGGGCTAACATACCTTGATAAAAAGATCAATAGACTAGGAAAAGACAATATTTGTGATGAGCTATTTGTGACGGAGAGGGGTCCCGTCACAAATAAGTAGTTATTTGTGAAATAAATTGGGTTCTAGTTGTAAAATGTTTGGTGTGGGTTGCACGCCAAACAACAGGAAGGTTATTTGTGAATGGTTTTTGTACTCGTCCCAAATACCTGATGGTGTTTTTTATTATTTTTGATGAGGTCTCTCTCTCATCGCAAATAGTATGTTAGCAGGTGGGTATTTGCAACCAGTCTCGTCGCAAATACCTTTTTAACTTTCTCCCCTAATTAATAGAGGGATTGGTATTTGTGACAACATCTATCACAAATACTCCAACATATTTTTACCCACATCTGATTTTTCACATTCCACTCCTTTCTCTACCCGTCTCTCCCTCTCTACTTATATTTTCCCTCTTATATTTTTTTTCAAAGTATAAGATTCTTTATCGGATCGATATTCATGTCTTACATCCTATGAGAGGTTCAGTTTTAAGGTATTTATCTTTTTCTTTTATTTTTTACTTAATTCATTTTATTTTATATTAGTTATAATTATTGTTAATTAGCTACAATTTAATTACATTAGAATTAGATTGTTTTATTTTCCATTATTTATTATTACAAATAATTATGTGTGATTAGTACTAATTAGCATTAATTAACAGTTATTATTTTAATTATAACTAATTAGTAGTCCTGAGTATTAATTTGAATAATTATTAATTATTAGTCATAATTAGTAGTAATTAGCAATAATTAATAATAATTAGTAATAATTAGTCATAATTAGTAATAATTAGTTATAAATATTAGAAATTAGTAATAATTACTAATAATTTGCATGAATAAGTAATAATTAGTGATAATTAGTAATAAATTGTAATAATTAGTAATAATTAGTAATAATTAGTAATAATTAGTAATAATTAGTAATAATTAAAAATAATTAGAAATAATATGTAATAATTAGTAATAATTAGTAATAATTAATAATAATTAGTAATAATTAGTAATAATTAATAATAATTAGTAATAATTAGTACTAAATGGGAATAAATGGGAATAAATGTTAATAAATGGTAATAATTAATAGTAATTAGTAATAATTTGTAATAATTAGTAATAATTAGGAATAATTAGGAATACTTAGGAATAAATAGGAATAAATAATAATTATTAGGGAATAATTAGTAATAAGTAGTAATAATTAGTAATAATTAGTAATAATTAGTTATAATTATAAATAAATATGGATAGTTAGTAAAAAAATAAGAATAATTAGTAATAATTAGTAATAATAAGTAATTTTTAGTAATAATTAGTAATTATATGTAATAAATAGTATTAAATATGAATAATTTGTAATAATTTGTAATAATTTGTAATAATTAGTTATTATTAGTAATAGTTAGTAATAAATACGAGTAATTAGTAATAAATACAAATAATTAGTAATAATTAGTAATAATTAATAATAATTAGTTATAATTATTAATAATTAGTTATAATTAGTAGTAAATAAGATTAATTAGTTATAATTATTAACAAATATTGATGAATATGACTAATTAGTAATAATGAGAAATAATTAGTAATAATTAGTAATAAATATGAATAATTAGTAATATTTATTAATAAGTATGAATAGCTAGTAATAGTTTGTAATAATTAGTAATAATTAGTAATAATTTGTAATAATTAGTAATAATTACGAATATTTAGTTATAATTATTAATAAATATTAATAAATATGAATAAATAGTAATAAATATGAATAATTAGTTATAATTAGTAATAATTAGTAATAATTCTTAATAATTGGTAATAATTAGTAATAAATAGTAATAATTTGTAATATCTATTAATAATTAGTAATAATTAGTAACAATTAGTAAAAAATAGTAATAAATAGTAATAAATAGTACTAAATAATAATAATTAGTAATAAATATGAATAATTGGTAATAAATTTGAATAATTAGTAATAATTTGTAATAACTATAAATAATTAGTAATAATTAGTAATAATTTGTAATAAATAGTAATAATTAGGAATAAATAAAAATAATTAGGAATAAATAAAAATAATTAAAAAATCTGAATAATTAGGAATAAATGGGAATGATTTGTAACAGTTAGAAATAAATATAAATAATTGGTATTAAATAGCAATAAATAGAAATAAAAAAATAGAAATATTTAGCAATAAATAATAATAAGAAGAAGAAATAATTAGAAATAATTAGAAAGAATTAGAATAATTATAAATAATTAGTAACAAATCAACACAATTTCTAGAGGAGTAATAATTACTAACAAATTGACATAATTTCCAGCAGATTGGGGGCATCTCTTTTTACTGACACCTAATCTCCTGGTGACTTTCTCCCAGTAATATTACAATGAAAAATATGCTCCCACATATGGATATCCATTTTATTATACACAGGAATGGAAAGCAGCATGATATGGCCTCCCTTCTCTCTATTCTCGTGTATATGAAAATGGATATGCGTACGTCAAAGCATATTTTTCATACTGATTTCTATCAGAGAAAGTTACAAGGAGATGAGTTTTCGAGTATAAGAGGCTCTTCTTCTTAACAATTCATCTCCTTGAAACATTTTCTGGCTGAAATCCCTATGAAAAATATTCTCCCACATATGGATATTCATTTTCTAGTGCACGAGAATAGAGAGCAGTACGATGAGGACTCCCTACTCTCTATTCTCATGCATAAAAATTGGATATTCATATGTTGGATCAATTTTTTTATATTGATTTTAGTCATAAAAAGTTTCAATGAGATGAGTTGTCGGGAAAAAGAGATGTCTTCAATCCATTAGAAATTATGTCACCCATAATTAGTATAAATTAGCTTTAATTACAAATAATTTTTAGAAATTTTTTGAAATTATTATATATTATACTAGAATAGTATAAATTTAGAAAAATCAATAAATAACTATGAAATGATATAAATTATTATAAATTGCAAGAAAATTGAATCTAATTTACTTCTCTTTTTTGGATACTATTTTCCTAATACCAAATTATTAAAAAACTAATTATTTTTTTTTTTTTAAATAAATATGGAACATGTAAGTTGAAAAAAATCATTGTTAAATGATTGTGGTTGTATAAATCGACATAGAAATTTAAACGGTTTTTGTTTAAATCTTGTATATATAGTGGGTGTTGAAGCGTTCATATCATTTGCATCATAAAATCCAGATTTTATAAAAAAGGATAATTAAATTTCCTTATAAAAATGTGATATAAGGATGTTTTAAATATTTGACAACATTGGGGATTTTATATTTCATTTTGGTTTTCTAACAGATTATGTTTTTTATCAATGTAGTGAACTTGGTTCTAGAGAATATACTAATATTTTGGTTCTGGATACATCATGGTTTCAAAATTTCATACATGATGTGTCACGCCTATATTTTAAACAAACTAAAAATTAGGATGATATTGATTTAAATCCTGAGTTAAAACCATCACATTTTTTTAGTTGTTGAGCTCCACTAGGGATGTTGTAATTGTTATGAAACAATGTTTCCTACTGAAAGCTACATTGATGTGGGAAATTAATAACTTCCCAGCATATTTCATGTTATCTGAATGGAGTAAACGTGGTCTAAAATCATGTCTGTATTGTATGAGAGGCAGAAAAGTATTTATTCTTATCAATGGAAAAACATCTTTTTTTGACTGTTATTGAATATTCCTTCCTACCAATCATCATTTTTGGAAGAAAAAAATACCATTTTAGAACAGAAATAATTGAAAGAGACAAACCTCCAATAATGATCTCAGTTTAAGTGTTAAAATAAATTTCCTCTTCAGTACCTCCCATTACATTTAGACCAAAAATAAACCAACAAAAAAATTGATATCTTTGGGAAAGAACACAATTCGATAAAATGAAACATTTTTCAGGATCTACCATATTGGTTTGATTTTTTGGTTCATCACATGTTAGATGTCCTAAATATTAAGAATAACTATTTTGATAATTTATTTCATATAGTTTTGGATACACAAGGTAAGACCAATGATAATGTAGATGCAAGATAAGATCTTTCCCAAATTTATAGGCAAACAGAACTTAAACTTTTTGAAAATGTCAGATCATAGAAGTTAAAGAAGAAAAATCATATTATACGTTTTCCAAATAAAATAGATTACTATTTTTTCGGTGTATTGTAGATTTAACACTTCCATGTGGCTATGAATCAAATTCGGGTAGATTTGTCAGAAATGATAATATTACGGGATAAAAAAGTCATGACTGTCATGTTATAATGGAAATAATTCTTTGAATTGGATTAATAGGTTTTTTAAATTATATGATTTAGGTTGTGATAAAATACATATCATATTTTTTCCGAGAAATTTTTGTGGTGACAACAGACTATGATGCACTAAACAGACTACAATAAGATTTGTTAAATTCATGCAAACCTGAAAAAAAATTCACATTGGATTTATTTATGTCAATTGAACATTTTATATTACATTTAATTCATTAAAAAAATGTGGAGGTTTACTATAGTTCTATTTTATGTACCCATTCAAGAGATTCATATAGAAATTGATGAAAATGTATGTAATAAATCATTTATTGAACGTCCAATTGTAGAAGCTTATTTGCTGGAGGAAATTTATTTCTTATGCTCTCATTGTTTTCAATATGAATATCCCTAAAAAAAACTACGTGGGTCATAATGATGGAACTTTTTAGGATTAAATGATCAATAAATTTTCAGTTTTTAATTAGAATGAATATGGATTCAGTGGAGTTCATGAATAATGGATTTTAGATGATGGAGATCACCGAGATGAAACATATATTCTTCTCAACATTGATGAAATGAAACCATTTGTAATGTCATTGATCTTATCACTTGTTATAGAATATTTATTATAGTAAATAAATCTTATTTTATTTGTTGGTTATATGATAATCATATCAAGAAATAAATTCTTCAAATTAGAGCATCTAATATTGAAGAACACCGGAAAAATTATTTTTATTACTAGTTTCAAAAACTTCTAATTTATATTATTTATGGTTTAACATATAAATAAATTAATTACATGTTATATTGATGATTATTTTAAAAACATTCAGGTATTTCAACATGTGGATAAATTTTATAATCAATTGTGTGTATTTAGTAACCCACTATCAAAAATGGTAAAATCTTATAATGCATAAGTGGTGAATGGTTTTAGATTTCATACATGTGCATATAGGGAACCAAAAATAATAATTAATAGTGGTGTTTTCATGATAGGACATCATCATAGAGAAATTGTATTTGACTTTTATAGTATACTGGAAGAAATTATTAAACTATGTTATCTAGGACAGAATTACATAACGATATTTAAATTTCAGTGGTTGGATACTGAGAGAGGCTTGTGTGTTCATCCAAGCCATGGAATCGTTGATTTTAAATAAAAAAGAATTCATGTAGTAAATGGACCATTTTTATTGGCTCATGAGGCACATAAAATTTATTATGCAAATTACTATGCTACTTAAAGAGAGTTGGGTGATTAGTGGAGCATAATAAAAATGAAATATATGGAAAATTAGTTTACTCAAAGTAAATGTGGTTCTGCTAAAGTGAAAGGAATTGAAATTTTTCAAGAGAATGGTCCAAATATATATTTTTCATGAAGAGATAAAAATATCAATGATGACACCCCACTATTAAGGGTCGATGGTAGCGATGATGTTGACAATGTTACAAATGAATTTAAAATGACTAGAGATGTTGAAACTGAAACTCATATGGAAATTGATGATGTTGAGGAAAAATATGAATACATTGACATCGTCAGATATGAAGATGAGGATCCATATGAATATTGAATAGGTTAAATGCTTGTTATAATCATATATAATATATATCTATGTATAATAGTAATTTTTATCTATTTTTTTTACAATAATCAATTCATGTTTTAGATGGATGAGGATCAGTTTCATCAGTTGCAGGAGGCTGATCTAACTTTGGTCGACCATGATGTTTGATCATCTAACCCTTAAACTACTAGAAGTTTAGGGAGGACTCTGAGGGGGTGTGGTCTTGAATGATTTTTGATTCCTAACCCAATCCCATAGTGATGTCCATATCTTCTCTTTGATCCATGCAAGAAAAGGTTTGTTTACTTGTGTATTTTAGTATGTTTTCATTAATTTATCTATATACTAATTGTTTGATTATTTATTTTCTTTTTTGTATATTTTCACATATAACTATTTGATAGGGGAGAAATATATTGGGAAAAAAAAATTTGAAGCATGGGTGACATGGGATCCGATTCACATTGATATTCCACACAACATGTTCGATCATTAGCTGGTACATAAATAAATAATATTAATTTTGAATTTTATTTAATTAATAGCTTCATATTATAATTTATTTTTAGTTTTATGGTATCCCATCAATGAGATAATGTCTGGCGCTATCTAGAGGGAATGGGATAGGTTTATGGATGAGAGTTTCTATCAATTTTTGCACAATTTGAAAAGGAAAGAAATGAAGAAAATATGAGTGACATAGTTTGATGATTCTTATCGTGCCCAGTGATTTGATTACATTTCATCTCATGTTTCGAATTGATTATGATCACACTAGATGGATAGTGGTTTTTGGAGGAGATCATTAGTAAGTTGAAAAAACCGGGGGATACAAGAGGTGACACATCAAGCCAGTAGTCATACATTCAATACGCATAGGGAACATATGGTAATTAGTTTTTATAAATAAGTTTTATAACATTATATGTAAACAATTTATTTTATATTCATATATGTAGTCGAACATACTGATATTAAGATGTTTGACATTTATAGGAGGATATAGAATGATTCGATCACTGGAGAGATTAGAGGTGATCTCCAAAGTCATATTGTGGTCAGTGTAATTTTTTTATTTTAAAATTTACTGTAAATTATATTTAAAATATATAAATTTTAAATTGAAATTGAAGGATTCATATTAGGCTACGATGACATAGACATAAACTGAGAGTCAGGCATGAACAAGGGCTAGACCGGTGCCCACCAATTTTATGAGGCATCATAGATGCTGGTAACCCAGTATGGCTTCGAGAAAGGCCGTTTTTTTGTATCGGCTCTCGATTGACGCATGGGATTAATTACAGGATCGCTGCGATGTCAGCATCCAACTTCAGTGGAGCTCATGAAGAGTCATCATCACCTGCTGAACATTATCATGAGCAATTGTGAGCTCATAGTGAGGTTATAGAGAACATGTGCAACGAGCATGGAGATCTTTGTCAATAGTAGTACCAGGAGGAGGAGGATATGTGTTGATGCCAGTAGTAGTAGCATGAGAAAATAATAGAGTACATGTGTCATCTAACTCATGTTTTAGGGATGGAGTTCCCTATTCCATCATTTCTATCTCCCGGAACACCTCTAGAAGAACCCCCAGTGATGTCACCTCCACCAAAAGACCCCCAAGTGATGTCATCTCTTCAAGAATACCACCCAGTGATAAATTTAATTTTATAATAAATAAATTAAATTTTATTTTTTTTTAATATTATATATTTACATTTATACATGATATTTTTTTATATTATTGTGAATACTTTGTTTTTTTATTATTTTTTATTTTTTATTATTTTATTACTTTATTATTTATACAATTTTTTATTATTTTACTTATATTATTATTTTACTAAAATTATTTTTTAATATTTATTATTATTATTATTATTATTATTATTATTATTATGTTTTGTGAATATTGGTGTTTTTATTATTTTATAAATTTTTATTTTTTTATTATTATCATTTTTCTTATCAAAATTAATATTTTTAATATTATTGTTATTATTATTATTATCATTATTATTATTGAAATTATTGGTATTATTATTATTAATATTATTATATTATTTTTATTATTTTTATTAATTATATTATTATTATGTAATTCTTATTATTTAATAATTATTATTATTATGTTATTAATATTATTTTATTTTTATTTTGATAATTTTATTATTATTATTATTTAATATTATTTTGTTATTATTATTTTATTATTATTATTATTATTTTGTTAAATTTTATTAATATTATTAAAAAACATTAAATTACTTGTGATGGGCCCATTTGTGACGGGCAAAGTTGTCGTCGCAATATGGTTTCTTAAAATAGACTAACGTAAAAAAACCATATTTGTGAGGAAATTTTCTTTGATGGATCGTTTGCGATGAGAGACCATCACAAATGATCATTTGTGACAAGATCCCATCATAAATTAATAAATTTCCAATAGTAATACGATGACCCTGGTCTGATTACACATCAATTGTAGACTCTTTTCACTCACAATGGAAGGGTTTGGAAAAGGGTGTGGCTCTACCCTATTCATCTTCCACACCCTCTTTTTTCACCCTCACTATCCCAAACAAATCTAACCTACTTACTTGGAAAAGGATATTTTTTGACCAAGTGTCTAATATGCTCTTACCTCATAAAAGATAACTCTTATCATATCACCTCCCTTTTACTTAATACACAGTAATTATAGTTCCCTATTTTCCCATGACCTAAGTATGGGGTGTTTTTCTGTGATTTTATCTAGATAACCTCATGTTTATCATTCATCATGACTACCCAAACCTTCTATACTTCAAGGCCTCATATTTCCATTCAATCATTATTGGTTGTTGGGATAACCTAAATGGTGGGTTCTATATCACCTAATTAGCTCACCACTTATGGGTTTTGAACCCTCTACCTAATTATATCTTATTTTATCCCCATAAAAGGAAAATATCATGCTTATTTTCTATGGTAATGGTCTAAAAGTGGGATATAACATACATGATCTTGTTTGAGCACCCAAATAAAGATATAATGAGAGACGATCTAACTTCACCAAAGGGTGTGTCTGATCTAGCACCACCACCACCTCCACCAGTGGAACATCTTCATCCACCAATTCCCCCTTCTTCTATTGGTCCAATATCTTACACCATTCCACCTATTGACCCATCCATAGAAATGCCTCCACTCATACCCTCAGCTAATCACCATGTCATTTTTCACCTCGACACCATCGATCATTACCACGATTAGATAAAGGTATTTTTGGGCATTATATATCAGAAATTGATCCTTGTAATTCCACTTGATCCTGCTCCATGACCAAACCCTCAAGCACAATCCATGTATGCCAATTCACAAGCCCCCACCCCTGACTTTTTGGTTTTTTCCATTTGAGGGTATGGGAACCACTAAAGATTTTAGGAACTATGATCTTTCCACTAAGACAGTATATCTGGTCATGTGACATATAGAATCAGCACCCACTATAGAAGTCGTGTCCCTATAGGATTCCGTCATTTGAGAAATTTACTCTCTTTAGGCCATTTATTTACAGTGTATACCACACACATTTTTTTATATATAACTATGGGTTTATATGTTTATGTTTCTATTGGTTGTTTGATGTACCACATTATGTGAATACAGACTATGTTATCCCTTCAATAAAAATTTATAGGTACCTTAGTGCATTCAAGGCATTCTACATTTTACTATTTCATTATTTTTTATCTCACTTCCATGGGAGAAAATTTTTCATATATATTATTTATCATTCATTGGATTAATTATTTTAATACTCACTTTTTTGTTATGGTTGTGTGTCATTTCCCATCCTTTTATCCTACTTGGTGTTTCCCTTGGAGGATGAAGTGTGATATTCCATGTGGGAGAGAGTCTCTAAACTACACTATTCATTTTCCCTTTTAATAAGGGAGGAGACATAATTAATTAGTTGATATATGTTAAAATTTTTGAAATTTTTGATTATTTATAATTCTAAAAAATAAATATATAGATGGGAATTTTTAAATTTTAATCCTTATTTTTAATTTTTAAAGTATCTAAAAATGATTTATCATATAATTTTTATTTTTTATATCAATTCTTACTAATTTGAAATTATTAGAATGATTATTTGTATTGATTTCAAGACCTCAGTGATCCAATATCTATTTTCATTCCCAAGAGGTATTCTGAGATTTTTAAAATTTTATTTCACATACCCACTATCTATAAATATTACTCAGATATTCATAACTACTAGAATATACTAGTTTTGATTATAAAAACATGAAAATTTTGAATAAAATTAAAATCATTGAGAAATTCAGTTGATATTGTCATCCCATTTTGACTTTGAGACCCACCATACATTCTATCTCTTATGAATCCCATTAAAACCATGAATTACCTTGATAGGAACCCGTATTATAAGACTAATCATCATTCCTACCCAAATTTTATGATGGCATTACATGATTATTAACTTCTTGTTTTAAAGGGTGAGTATGGAAATCATTGTATATTTTATTGAGATATTATAAAATTTAATGTGAAGGGGAGATAGAATTTTCCATCTTGGAAAAAGGATTCAAAAACCATATTTCTAGGTGTTTCTAAGTGTTCCCTTCCAAAAATATGAAAATATGAAAATTTTAAAAGATGGTCAAATTCATTAATTACTACACAAAGATGGTTTGAAAATGTTGTTTGGAAAAGTAAGAAAATCTTAATGTTATCTTTTGAGTTATTTTTAAGGGGATACACTTTCATTTAGATTTTCGTTGAAGATCATGCTTTATTTTTAAACAGTCATGCCTCCTTTTCAATCTTTTTATATTTTTTCACATCATTACCTACCTACCCACAGCTTCAAATTCATAAAAAAATTAATTTAATACCTCATAATATTTTTTATTTAATTTTTATGTGGATATTTAGATAAGTAGTATTTTTATGGATTGAGTGCATATAATTGATATTTAGCATAACTCTAATTATATGATTTTCTGTGATGAGGGAATCATTCTCCAGATGTGGTAAATATTTAGTGGCATGTATATTTATGAAATATTAAAAAATGTGAACACATGAGGATAACATTATTGAATTAAATTATATATAATTCTTGATTCGAATACACTAAAATTGAAGATTTTTATTTTATTTTTGAAATCCTCGATTATGAATGTTATATTTATAAGTATTATTAAAATAATGATTCAATTTTTATGTTTGGATTATTTTTAATTTGATGTTGATATTTTACATGATGGACGGAATATGACTAAGTGTAGTGGAGTCTAATGTTCCCAATATGTGCATATAAATTCATGTTTTTTATTGAGCATAAAATATATTTTCATGTGGTATATGTTCTTATTTGGTTCAAATGATTCATTTAGGTGTTTGTGGATGATTTTCAAGAGTTTATAATGGAATGAACATATCTGGGATGATTCATAGTAAAAAAAAATTCATGTCATGTAAGTAATAAGAAAACATTCTGTATATCTGCAATAGGCATGACTCAACCAGTCTGAGTACACACCCATGTTGTGGACTAGAACTATTGTGTCATGTAATTAATGGAACATGTTTTGTATTATAATTACAAAAGTTTTTTGTGGATGAAAATGAATATATATTCCATGTCTATCGGTGCAACATGTCTTGTTCTTCAACTGACCAACCACTGATGGATTGAATTCAAATGGAAACACAATTGGCTACATACTTGTAGAGAAAATATAAAAAAACAGTTGACTTGTGTGTATGTATTTTTATTTATAGTACACACCATGTAATTTATTCTTCTTTAAATACTTAGGTAGGATTCTTAGATCTATGTTGAGTATTCAAGGTGGGGAAGTGATACACTTATGTTGACTTGATCCTCCCTCGAAGCCATTTTCTTTTTATTTTTTTCCCCTTAATTTTAATTTCTCTATTATCTCACCCTCTTTGAAAATATCTCATATCAATTGGAATGGTTGGGTTTTTCCTCTCCATTTTCTCCAATACCATTTTCATTAGAGGATAAGAGATATGTTTTGGGTTTTTAATAAGATTATGGGGAATTGTAATTGAAATTATAGGGTGTTTTCTTTATTTATGATTTTTGTTTTATAATAACTTTAATGATCTAATTCGCAGTTCAATAGTTGTTTTGTGTTAGACCATGAATCACCCCAATATAGAAAATTAAAGTAGTTATAATAGGTGAACCTATTCTCATTGGGAGATATTTTTGCTACTGAATTAAGGTTATTATTATATATGTTTTCTTAAGCAATCAATCATGAGAACAAGGGATTGAATTATAAAATACGTAGATATTTTTATCTGATAAATAAATAATTTCATAATTTAATCCACATGGTAAACATTTTTTAAATAATTTTAAATACTATGGAATGACTTTTTTAGTTAACCCCAATCAAATTTAAACCCCAACATATTTTTTATACATTTTCTCTTCTTCTTCCACTTTCATCTGATTTTCAATTTTATTATTCAAAACATTTTCCCCCCATTATTAATTATTATCACCATTTAATCATATTTAATAATAATTTTATGCTTTCTAACTTGTGTGTTCACCAACTTTTCACACGTTCCTTGTGGGATCCACCCCTACTTCCACTAGCTACATAGTTAGTGAATTTAGGTATTTATTGTATCATGTTTTTTATGGTCTTATCAAATATATTTTAAGAGTTTTGGATACCATCATGGGTTAATAAATTTATGGTATATAATAAGTTTAAGTTATACAAAACCTTTTTGAGTTTTTATGTGGTGGGATTTTGTGGTGATTTATGGTATTTTTTGATATTTTTTGGGGTTTAATGGTTAATAAATGATTGAGGTTAGATAATCATTAGGGTATTTTTATGATAAAATAATTATAAAAAGAGGGTTATTATTTTATTGGGAATGTATCTTTTATATTATAGAAACCAATGGGATTGAAAAGTGATTTTTTGATTAGGTAGTTAAAGTTATTTTGGAATAAGTTCAATATATTTTTAGAATTTAGCTAAATAGTAAAAAAAATTATTGGTATGGATTTTGTGTCTAAATGGTTGATATTATCTTAGGAATAAAAATAAGGTTAACTTGTGGAATAATTTATGATTTTTTGTGGTTTTAGGGTGATTCGGGTTATTTTTGGAAATGATTAACATAATTTATAGAATATATAATTAGTTTTTATAAATTTTTGGTATGTAACTTTATGAGTGATTAATTTTGTTTTGAGATAGTTTTTAAATTTATCTAAGAAGAATATGTGATCAAATCTTCCAGATTTTTGGTTTTCCAAATTGGTAAGGCCTATTTTGATGAGTTTTAAGGTTAGTTATTTATGAAGTTAAACATTGGGAGTATCTGTAAATGTTTTGAAGATTAATGTATCCTCTCTTTATATGAAGGTTTATTCATATTGGGAATTATATTTTCTTTTATTAACAATTTTTAGTTTTATTAGATGTCTAGATACTAGAGGAATAACTTTTCATTCTTCTTATGGATGTTATTATCAATTAAAAGATAATTTTAGTACTTTTTACATGAAAATATCATTATGGTTATTTATCATATGATGAACCAAAGGATGAAAATTTTCTTATGGAATGGAAAAATATTAAGAAAGTATATTTTCTCATATTATATATCAATATAGTAAAATAATTTCTTAGTTTATTTAATCTAAAGATAAATCGATATATTATTATATGTAAAAACCCACTAATTATTCTAATTATTATTTTATAAACTCATTCAGAAGTATGAGTCTTATAATGATACATACATGATTCTAGAAACAATAAATTAAGAAATAGTAAGTTTCCTAGTAGCCACTTTGAAATTAATTATCATCATATTTTTATATTATGTCATGATACACCCATTTTATAAAGAATATATGGAGATTTAGATGATTTTATATATCTAGGGGGTTTGTAACACCCTGATATTTTAAAATGAAATTATCATTTATATAATAATATATTCAATAGATTATTTTACACATAGAACTATACTAATATGAAGAATAAATTTTTATAATTCAAGTTAAACATTAATACATTATTAATATACAATTTGAAACCAAATAAATTAACACCCAATAGTAATTGAAATAAAATAAGGTTAATAACACTTAAGGTTTAAATGGGTCATTCTTCTATAAAAGTAGTTTTTTTTATTTTCTAATTTTTTAAAAAATTAATTTCAATAGTTTTATAATATTAATTTTATGAAATGAAATTAATTTTTTGAATTAATAATGTCAAAATTATCTTAGGGTGTATTTTTTGGATTTTTCAAAAATAGTTCATTTTTATTTGAATAATGATAACACTATTTTATCAAATGATGTTAGTATTTTGAAATCATCATGATATATTAATGAATTAAATTTTTATTAAACCATTTGGAAATAAAATATATATATTTAAGG
Organism: Viscum album; assembly: GCA_963277665.1. NCBI lineage: Eukaryota > Viridiplantae > Streptophyta > Magnoliopsida > Santalales > Viscaceae > Viscum > Viscum album. The sequence continues at coordinate 1,320,893,835 of OY728151.1, read as the reverse complement.
AAAAAATATAAAATATTTCAATATTATATTGAATTTGGAAACCCATGTATGACACCCTAATTCTGAAGTGATGTTTTATTTTAATAAAAGTACTATTTTTATCCATTTATTTAATTAATTAGTTATTAAGATTCATTTAGTTTTGGAATATTTTTAATGAAACAAAACTATAAATTTGTTATTTAAATACCAAAAATTTATTTGAGGATCAATTCTATCTATCATTACGGTGGAAATTTATTTAAATGATTAAAAGGGGTTTTTTTCTAAAAATTGTTTTTCATTGTGAATTACAAATTTATATAAAAAGTAATTTTTTCACTTATAGGAATTTAATTTTATAAAATGGTTTAAATGTTTTTAATTATAATACATTAATTTTAAAAAATATTTTATTTCATTTTTTGGTTATAAAGAATAGTTAACATGGAAAAATATTAGTCACTGTGTTATAGGTTGAAAATATTGGTAAGGGGGTTAAACTAAAAGGTAATTCTATACATATAAATAAAAATTTTCTTGATTTTATTGTATTAGTGTATTTATATCCTAACTTATCTTATATTGGAAAATATATCCATTTTATTCCACATACATTGATTATTAAATTATATTTATATTATAAATATAATATTTAAAAAATACTTAGTGTCGCTCACTTACTATTTTTTCATGGTAATGGTAAAGATAAAAATAAATTAATAAAAAATATATATGAGTTTAATTATTATTATAAAATTATATTTATTTCGGTAATTTATTTTTATTTTTAAATAATATTTTAATTCTTTGAAATTCTTATGCAGTGTTAACCCAATATTTGTGAAAGAAGTAGAAAAATGAAATAACTGATTTTAAAAATAATAAATGTTATATGGTTTTTAAGAATTTTGTTTTTAAATGAATTTAATTCATAATTATGATGGATAAGTGATGATTTCAGTGTTTTTCTTCAATCTCCATTATTATCTTGATATTTTTTAAAGTCCAATTTTGTGAATTGTCCTGAAAATGAAATTAAATCCTATTTAATGTTAAAAAATATTTTATTAACTGATTTAAAATTTAAAAAACTTATATTAGTTCAAGTGGATGTTAATTGGTCTAAAATACCATACGTGAACCATTTATGAGCCAATTTTTATTTCAAAGATTACATTTGTGACCCTTAAATATCGGATATTTGAAAAGAAACAACATTTATTTGTTGCCAAAAAAATGGGACTCAATCTAGACTTCTGAAATACAAATTTTAGTTTGGTTTTATCTTATAATTATGTCCAAATATATTTAAACACTTCCCATATCCCGTATCTAAACCCATGTGTTGACTATAAACCTCTCTTCTAAGGGCCTTATGTTCAATCAAAATGAGTATATCAAAAGAAGAGGTAATCATCTTAATCGAGTTTATTCAAGTTTCTTTATTCGTAAACCATTAAAAAAATTCTCTAAATTTTTGAACATGATAAAATAATTATCATTAGATTAACTAAATGTTATTATTTTGATCAAAAACTATAATTTATCTCATTCACAACCATTAAAAAATGGAAATACTACTCATGCATGATCGTGGATTATCACCTCTACGAACGACTTATTTCATTTTTCATTAAAAGCTCACATAGATGGCTATAAAAATGTATTATATATATAATTATGATATTTATAAAAACTTTATTATTCTTCATTTATTTAAATTTTCCCACCTTATTTCCCTTCCATCCATTTTAAAGTGAAAACATTACACACATACGTGCGGACTACCACCACCAAAAATGGTATATTTAATTTTTCATTACACTATTATATAGATGTTTTAAAAAGGATTAATGAATAAATATTTTATTTGTAAAATAATTATGCTTCCATGATAGTTATATTATCATTTTTTGTCAATTAGAACCCTTAAGAAGGGACGGTGAATTGAGTTTCCAATTAAAATTTATCTGTATAAATCTTTCAATTACTAAGTCCCCCAATTTAAAATATAAAACCAGTTTACCCTAATAATTTATTTATATAATTTGAACCATTAAAAATATTATTATAAGTTTGATCACAACTCAGTTAAAAAAATTAAAACACTTTTAAATTTTGAAATAGTTTTATTAGTATTGTACACATTTTATAAATCTAAAATTAAAGATAAATATAAATGTAATGTTTTCAAATAATAGTTTTTAAAATAGATACTCATTTTTATAAAATAGAACAAAATAAAACAAGAAACTCAAATCAAAATTAAAAAAAGGTGTTCATCCTCAAGTCAAATCCCAATCCCCTGTACTTGGAAATCACCCACTTCCAAGCAATTTATTATAAATAAACTGATCGAAAACATGTATAGGGTTTTACATAGAATCACATAAGTATTTTTATGCTATATAGATACTCCTACGTAGTTCTATATGTGAGAATAAACTAATAATAAGTTCTCACATGCATTCCATGTTACATAGCATCTTCCATAGTTCATCATGAGAGAATAAATATTATAAAATAGAGTATGTGTGTGTGTCTATAACTCTACAGTTCAACTCAAGATCTTGTTCTTAAAATTTATATACTGTAAAAAACACACAAACTCCTTCAAAGATAAGAAAAATAAATTAAGTGTAGTGAAATGATTTTTTGTTGTAGATTTTGTGGTTTAATTGTTTTATAATAGATTCTTCTCTTATCTTTCTCTACATCTTATTTGTAATTTATGTGTGATGATGTTCAGATGTTTTATGATGTGTCATTGAAGTTCAGGAAAGAACAAAGTCACATATGTTAGAATAATAGAGCACTAGTTCATCATTATTTTAAGAATAAATTTGATATATTTAATGCATTATTTCCATCTATATTTTATATATATGCATTACATTTCAATGTCCTAAATAATCCTTTTAAAATTATTCTCTCTCAATAAATATCCATTGAAAATCATTATTGAATATCATCATGCTTTGATAGAAAATCTAGGCATAAAAATAGTTCTAGCCAGCATTTAATTCTCTATAGAGTAGTAGTTGGGTTAATATATTTAATAATATAATAATAATATAATACTTACCTTTAGATATAAACTCTTTAAAGGTTCCATGTCAAAGTTCCTTGTCTCTTATATAATTTGAAGATTTATTTAGAGGTTTTATGATGGATCATTATTACCTATGGTCGATAAATTTATACTTATAGTCAATCTTCTTATACTTACGGTCAATCATTTTCCACTTACGGTCCATCAACTTGTACTTTCAGTCAATCACCTATCACTTGGGGTTGGAAAAATACTTTGTTAAATTTAGACTACTGAATATTTTTGCTTAATTTTTCCATACAATTGATTCTATACATTGTTGAAATTTCAAATTTAACAAATGGTTTCTTTTATTTGGTTTTTTGGCCACATGGTTTCTCATTTGGTTAGTCCAACAAGCCTTACTACCAATCCAAGAGTGTGATGATATTACTATAGTGGATCTGTTAGGTATTTGGTTGATTGGTTTTCTTTTGGAAACTTATGCTTTTCTTACGGTCTCTTGCTTCCTTTTCTATATTTTTATAGTGATCGAAAAGGTGTTCTTGTGGTAATTTCATATGTTGTGCGGTTGATTTCAGGTGTATCGCGGTCGATTCCAAACATAGAGATATTTTCATTCTATCTATAACATGATTTTAATTTCATAAAACATACATTGGATTAAAATAACATAAACAAAAAAATTTATTATTAAAAAATTCAATTTCAGGATTATTCCAAAACTATCCCCCCATTGGGATAATTATAAATCATTGAATAAATAATCTTAAAATGATTAAAACTTTGGAATTAAAAATTATAATATGTTGTAACAATCAATTAAAAATAGCGAATAATCATTATCAGTTTGTTAATATTTAATATTACACTCCTTTTACTCATATGAAATAAGTTATTCCTTGTTTAATTCATATATTTTACTCCCCCTTTGGGATTATAAAAATAATTTATAAAGGGTAAATACTAAATATGAAATAAACTAGTAAGAAATCATCTATGATAAATTGGAAAAATATATAGAAATAAGATTGAAGAGATATTTCATTAATTTATTCAAAATGCTTACATCGACCCTATTAGATTCTAATGAGAATCATAGTTCTCAAGAATATATGGATTTATCAATTTCCCAATTAGAATTGGATAATGAGAAGGAATATTCCAAGGGATTGAAGGAGGGTCTAGAACATATATTCCTTTGGAATTTAGTTGTATCAATCCAAGAGATTTAGAATCATTGAGACCAAAGGGTTTTATAGGAGGTATATATGAGGTTGATATTAGATTAAATGAAGAAATTGTAACTAAGATTAAGGATATATCTTTTGGGTAGAGATGCACTAAAGAGGGAGATAAGGAGGTGATAGCATAAGATCGTGACAAACATATTTATATGGCTCTAGATTCCTCTTCATATCATCCATATCCATTATTTCATGTTATATAACCTGAAGGAACTCATATTTCTCATTCCTGAACTAATTGAGCAGAGGATTCATCAATAATAACTTACTTACAATATCTTTATATATAGTTTTCTGAGGAGGAATCTTAAAATATCTATCCAATGAATGGAACTATTTTTTAAGATATTCGTTGGTTTAAATCCTTATAATATAATATTTTATTTCACCCTTGATTATACCTTTATCTTTTTTGGTCTTGATAGACATAGATGTAATCAAATGAAACAACTCTTTTTCATGATCATCAAGGTCCATTTTCACTTGATTTTAGACATTTGACGCACTGTATAATATATTGTGAATCTCTTCATGAATCAATCCTTCTAATAAAATCCTCATCAACATATACTAAAGTAACACGAGGATATAATGTAGAATAGGAAGGTCTGTATATAATGGTTATCACTAAATGAAACCTTATGTCTATATTATCCAGCATGTCTATCAAATTATCCCACATGATTCCAATATGACTTTTAACACATTCAATTTATCTTCTAAATTACTAAATATCATAGTGCATATGGTCTATTTTTAGGAACAATAATGGAAAGATATGTAAAAAAACTCTTTTAATAGTGTATTAAATATCTTCACAACTTTAATTATTGTTAACCAATATAATTAACAATAAAATTTCCATTATAACTTCCAAAATATCATTCCTGATCCGAATTAAGTCTACATTTGTTATTCGAAGAGGTGGTATAGTGTAAGGTCTATATTCTTGAGATATAGTTTCTTGATCTAGAGTAGGATTATCTTCAAAAATGAAATTATCATCTAGATCAGAAGAATGACCACTAAAAAAGATTATATCTTCATGATTCTTCTTTAAGAAATATGATCCCATGTGGTCACTCAATTACCTTTAGAGAGGAAATAGATTCTTCCACAAAATCATCTATGACTACTCATTTTATTCATAGAGAATATTCATAAAATTATTTCTCTTGAAAAATGATTTTTTGAAATATCTCTAGGAGAGGGTGGAGTAGAAAATATCATTAACAAATATTTAGAAGAGTTAAACCATCTTGGTCTCTCTAAAAAAATCTATAAGTATGAAATGGCACAACTGATTATTCTTCCCTTGATACATTTTTAAGGTAAAATCCTTATGGATTTGGAGGATTCTCATAATCATTATCATTTCTATTCACATCTACTTTAACATCATTATCATCTTATTTATCATCCTATTTATCGTCTCTACCATATTCATTTCTAGTATATGATACATCTATATCAAATAATGGATTATCTGTAGGGGATTGTTTACTAGAAGGTAAGGAATCAAATAAGATAGTTCCCCCAATCTCAAAAATCTGTGGAATCTCCACCACTATAAAACCGTGTCATTATCACTTTATAAACCTAAAAGTGCTAGTCCAAGTTTCATTGATTGATGAAATTTTCCCCCCTCAATACTTAAATCACTTTATTTTAAAAATTCAATTAACAAATATATTTTAGTCTCTTTAATATTTTTAATTATAACCTCAAATGTTTTTGGAAAATTAATAACATGATACACCTTTTCTCTTATTAGTTCCCCCTCATCTAGAATATCATGAAAAGGATTCCCACCACACCTCTCCTAAAAATAAATTCTATCTTGATTATCTATATCAATATCGGATTTAGATTCATCTTTAATAGAGGAGTAATCAGAATCAAATATATCATTTGTTTCCAAAACATGATTACTGATATCTCTTGGTCTCAAAGTACATGAAATAGGATTGAATTTCTCATAATGATTCTCCTCATCAATGATTTTAATCCTTTTACAAGGATTATAGTTGATATTAAACCTTTTTAAGTGTTATGATTCAAACAATTAATAATCAATAACATTTTGATTTCAACTCCCATGGGAACCAATCCATTCTTTTGTAGTAAAATATAAATAAACATTTGGTATGGAAGAGTGTTGTATCTTGAATATGGTCTGATTAGCTCTTTCATAGACCTCATCAAGAATCAAGGAAATACTATTTCAATACAATAAACCATTATACACATTAAAAAACATTGATACCTTACATAACTAAAATATCCTTTCCTAGGGAAAAACTATTGTTGAAACAACTTTTACAATATCTTTCATTCTACACTTAACTCATTTTCAATAATTCTCTGATAGGTTCTATCATCCATAAACTATTTAAAAACATTCCCAATATGTAAATGGGGATGGTTCATATGGAATTATCTCTGGTAATATCCATATTATTCAATATATAAGACTCTTATACTATTTTTCCAAAAAATTGAAATGAACACACACACTTGACCTTTGATAACTATCATAATCACATCCTCATAATTTCAAACATTAAACACCATATTCAGGTAAAACAATTTTACAAGTTGTAGATAAAAAGGGTAATTTTCTTCAAAGAACCAACAGATCTAGTTATAATGAATAAAGTCTCTTTATAGTAACAAAAATCTAGTTTTTAACCACTCAAAATCAATTTATCTCTCAAAAACTACTTCGTAAGAAAGCATATAAATCTTTAAAGGATTCCTAGATTTTCCAAAAATGAACTTTATTCTTTTGGATGATTCTAGAGAATCATCTTTGAAATATCTCTTCATATCAACTATTAAGAATGGTATTTAATATTCAAATAGCTAAGGATTAGGATAATAAATGTACGTGAATGTCTATTTAAAAATGGTACATAGTTTGTCTTAGAAAAGATATGATGATTTGATTCAAATTTGAGATTTTAATAATCTAGGGATTTACTTATACAGTTTTGTGTCAAAAATAATAATAATTAATTAATATATATTTAATCCCATATGACATATTTTAAAATTAAATAAATAAACAAAAACCTCCATCAAAATTGAACATATATATAAATAAAAATAGAATAATTTATATTAAAAGAATATAAAAAGATTTTAAAAAATCTTTTTCAAAAAAGTATTCATATGAAATTTAATTTTGATATAATTAATTCTCAATTTATTCAATATATTGGTAAATTTATCATCAATATGATGTTAAGTACCAATGAATTCAAGAGTTATATTACCCTTTTTTAAATTTTCTCTCAAAAATTGGCATAATATATAAATATTTTTTGTCCTTGAATGAGATACAGGATTCATAAAAAAAATATTGCACTTGTATTGTCACAATTTATATAGAAAATTATTAATTTATTTCTATAGTCAAATAATGTGTGTTTTATCTATATAACCTATGTATAATAACTACTTACAATTATATACTTATCTTCAGTTATAGATAATGAAAACTAATTTTGTTTCTTACTATACCATGAAACTAAACACTTACCCAAAAGATAACATATTCCAAAGGTTCTCTTTTTGTGTAACTAAAAACTCCAAAATTATAATCTGAATTGTAACACCCCAGGATTTCATAGTGTGTTATTTCTTAAAAATAATTCAATAACTTGCACTACACGCAACACCGAGTTCAATCACACCATGAAGTACAAAAAAAGCCATTAAAAGAGGTCATGAATAGTATTAACAACATTTTGAACTTTATATAATCCTTATAATTTTAGAATCCCTATTATGAGTTTCTTAGTCATAATGCAAGAACAGATTCATTTTCAGTATTGCACTTTTATCAACTTTAATAGTGAAACCTTTTTTAAATAAAATATTTTAAACTATCTGAATAAATTGGGACATCAAAAAAAAAATTAAATGAAACATCACAAGCTTCCACGGTACGCTTTCCTTTGAATAAAATAGTAGCGTGTGTTGTACGCAACCTTGAGTTTTAACACACGCCACAACCAATCAAACTAGTCGTTATGAATAGTAATACCTAAATTTTGAAATTATATATATTTTATATTTTAAAATGGACTTCATTTTTGGATTCGGAATATCGAATTTAGCCTAAGGTGAAATTTTGGTACTTTTCGGATAACTTTCATATTTTGATGAATAGTGAAAATTACTAAATTTTAATTAAAAACAACTTTTTTAATAAAAATAATTAATAGTGATAAATTATGAATTTTAGTAGTTTTAAAGTATATTTAGAATATATTTTTACCATTTAATATAATGTTGGTCATTGGACATAATTTTACAATTAAACCGAACATAAACAAGTGTCAATATTTTGATAGTTATTATCTCTTAAAAACACGCTTTTTGTTTTGACAGTGGGAATTAATTTTAAATTAATTTCTGCAACTTCTGTGTTTTGAATTTAGAAAAATGGATTCCATATTTGGAATCAGGATTTCCAAATTGTGTAAATAGGTAACTTTTATTTTTAGACATTTTGAATAATTACTGTGGTAAATATTTTATTTACCATGGTTAAGGGTAAATCCGGTAAATAAGAGTTAAAAAATAATATTATAATAATACAAAATTACCCTAAAACGTGTCCTAACCTTATTGGTGGACACATACCCGACCATGAGCATCCTTGGGTCAATTTGGGGACCCCTTGGAGCCACTTGTATGTGGTAGGGACACTTTATATTAATAAAGTTAAAATAAAAATAAAAATGGCATAAGCTTACATCTTTTAGAAGAACAATTTTTACATAGGGTTATACATGTTGGATTTTCGATTATAAATATTCATTAGAAAGCTAAACAGATTTCCTACATAATGATATTTTATTTATAATTTTTAGACATCAAATAAGTTAAATTATTAATGACACAATAGTGATGCAATGTTTACCTCATTAATAAATCATTTAAATAAATAAGATTATAATGATTAAAATATTATCTAAAACCTGTCCAATTCTTATTGGTTGATGTTATTTAGAATATGAGTCATCTTATCTTCGACCTCAATGATTTTGGGACCATTATAAACCGAATATAATTATATTATAAAGTAATACTTTCACTCTTTCCTAAAGAGCCCCTCCTCTCCCTTATAAAAGGAGACCACTTCTACTCATTCCTCACACCTCTCAAGCCACTTGGCTCGTCCAAACTCCGCCCAACTACGCTCCCCACATCCCTCTCCTCCTACTTGAAGCTTCCCCTTATGCAGAAAGCATTTCAAGAAGTCCTTTGGTTCCAACCAAAGTGAGTTACCTAAATTAAAGGTAACGATTTCTCTTAAATTATTTTCATTTATTTTGCTTCTCCAACCCCCAAACTCTTTTTATTTCCTTTCTTTTGTAACAACACCAGTATCCTCAATATACTAGGATGTTGTTATAAGAAGTATTCAAACTACACATACACACAACTCCATCTAATGGATGATGAACATAATGTTTCTGTGGATGGCAAACTAACGCCTCACGAAACGATGATTGTTCAAATACATCTTACCGCCTCTCATGGTGGCCATTATGATGGCACTGTAATTAAATATGATATTAATGATATATATTTTATATATAAGCTTCTGTAATTCCATTTTATTTCATACCATTATGTTGTATATAAATACGATAATTTAATTTGAGGAAGTGCGGACTACCGCCCCCTTAAAATGATATGACTCGTTCATACCACACATGGAACGTATAAAGGATGGTGTTAATGAAACTAAAGTAACATATATAAAATATTATATTATACTGTAATATTAATATACCTAATTATCATTTGGATTCAATTCTTTTAAAATAAAAATTAAATGGAAGTTGCGTTCGTGCGTACGTACGGACTACCGTCTCCACGAACGCGATGAGATTCATCCTCCATCGTATCCATTCAAGTATAATTATCATTTGATGATTTAAAAATGATGTTTAAGGACTTGATACCATTATGGATTTGAATAATATACAACTTATCCTTTACAAACATGTCTTACGTAACAAAACATACAAAAGAAAACAAGTAAGTTAACACCCGAAACAACGATAATACTAAGATATTATTATCAAATCAATATTAAAAGATCATATAAGATATCATATTAATATATATGATTCTTGTATAATTTAATAAAAATTATTTCACCATTATACAGGAGGTTAACCTACCCCAACCAAGGAAAAGTACAAGGTAAGGGATTTTCTTATCTCACTTTCAATTCCGTGAGATTTCCATTGTTCGCCACAAAATTATTGAAAGTGGTGTATTGTGTACTGCCATTTGATATATATTATCATGATTCTATTTATATTCATGTTATTCTGTAAATCATTTGGTGGTTATTAACTTTTGGCCATACGACTCAGTTGATTAACGTGGTAAGGGGTTTTCATCTCACTCCTTATTCTCATGAGATTCATGCCATATTGCCACCATTACCTTTTGTGTGGTGTATGTACTGCCCATAATGATATTCTTTGTGTAATACACTCTAATTTATGTGTACTTACATATTCATTGTATGATACCTCTTTCATGGGTTGTATGTTTCATAAGTTACCAAACTGGTAAGGGTTATTTCACAATCTCTTCATTATCTGAGGTTGTTTATACGTAATAATCTACTGGGATCTCGTTATCATCCACATCCATGTTTCTTCAAAATGTATTTCAAAACATTTTTAATATTTAAAAGAATATGGGTTAAAGTCATTTATACCCTTGTTTGACTTTTTATAAGAGGTTTATAAGGGAATCTTTCCGTCGTTTTCCAAACAAGGTGCTTTTTAACCTTTTCGACAGAATTAAGATAAGAATGTTTTTTTAAACTTATACGTCGGGTGCGGTTATTTTCCGCCGTTATAAAATCGTCAAAGCTTCCCTTAAAAGCTTATAAGATTATTTTCAAAGAAAATGTTTGATTTTATATGGATCTTAAATGATTTCAAAATAAAAGGAGATATTTCTCTAAAAAGAATTTTGATTTCATCTATGTCAACATCCTTTGATGGGTTTTAAGATTATTTGAAGTTGATTTATTATGATACAAAACTTCTATATTGTTTTGAAGGTTTTGTGATATGTTTGACAGTGGATGTGCTATTTTTATACCATTCATAGTCTATGGTGAAAGTATTGACATTTCGTATGCTAGTTCCAATAAGAATGTTTATGTTATATTTCAATCTTTACTTCATATGAATGTGTTGGAAAAGTATGTTCCAGGTTGGGGACTGGTTAAAGTAAGCCCTCCAGGTTGGGGACTGGTAAAAGTAAGCCCTCCAGGTTGGGGACTGGTAAAAGTAAGCCCTCCAGGCTAGGGACTGGTAAAAGTAAGCCCTCCGGGTTGGTGTCCGGTTATTAGAGGCACTCCGGGTTGGTGTCCGGTTATTAGAGGCACTCCGGGTTGGTGTCCTGTTATTAGAGGCACTCCGGGTTGGGTTCCGGTTACAGTTAGCCCCAAGGTCTTGGGACGAGGCCTTGAAAAGTAATTAAAGTTTAGCATTATGCATTCCAACATTATGAAAGTGGTTATTGATTTTGCATGTGATTATTCGATTAGTAGAATATCCATGTGAACAAGTAAATGGCATTATTTCATTTTACTTTTTCCATACTATGTTGAAGTTCAAGTTTAAAAGGCTTTTGTTTTAGTAATTCATTTCCTTAAATGTTTATGCTTATTTTTGAATGTTCCGCTATATTGTTATCCTTACTGGGCATTTGAGCTCACCCCTTTTCTATGTTTTATTTTTTCCAGGATGTGAAGATGTAAGTTATGAATGACCTGCAGGGATATTATGAGGGGATTATAGTGTGGACTGTGGAAACATTATGTTGTTGTAGTAGTTTTTCATTTTATGATATAATGTAAAACTTATGAATATATCTAGTGTTTCCAAGGCTACTAAACCAATCGGTCTTTCGAGATTTGATCTTTCTTGTGATCATGCCAATTTTATGTAATAATGCAACGACTCTGGGTAACTGGGGTCGGGGCGTTACAGTTGGTATCAGAGGAAGTTTAGTACAAACCTTGGAAACTAGATTTAGATAAACTCTGATTAGAGCACGTAGACCTAAGATGAACTTTCAGGATTAGTATAGAAGAACTTCCTAGAATTTTGGTATCGTAGAGATTTTGTGAGTTTTCCGAGCAATACATCCCTGTCTGGATACGAGCAGGTAGAGGCGGCTCTGGAACAGATGTACCTAGGGGTAAAACCAGAAAACACCGCTTTGAGCTAGACTCGAACGGGAACTGGTGCATGACAACGGGCCTTGCTGCACTCTTGGTTACGACACTCCCGGGGGATATGCTTAGGATAACTCTCATTTTCTTACAAATCATTATGAAGGGTTTATGAGTATATACTTCCTCAAAGAAAACATTTTTATGATTATGGATTATATCCATAAATAGTTCAATTTATGTTAAGTGTTTTATAAGTATGGGATTATGTATTTTGATTCATAAACTGATCTAGTTTATGCCATTGTTTAGAAATGGGGCCCAGTAGAAGGAATGAGAACTCCAGAAATGCACATGATCCAAAGAGAAGGAAGGATCATATCTTTCATGGTCTTAAGCTAGGATTGATAAGAGAAATAGTCTCCCATGTATTATCATCATATGATGAAATAATATCATGTGTTGATAAGATAAGTAAAGAGTTTACTGAGTCCTATGGCTTTGAAGGGAAGCAAGAGAAGAAAATGATGGAAGAGAGAAAAATGGATAAAGGGAAGAGGGAAAAGAAGAATTTTCCCATATGTAGTAACTGTGGAAAGAAACACCCTGGAACTTGCCTGAAAGGAATGAGAGTTTGTTATAAGTGTGGAGGAAAAGGGCACAAAGTACGTGACTGCAAGGGTAAGAAAATGGTTTTAAATGTACAATGCTTCATTTGCAAGGAGTTTGGACACTACGCGAACCTATGTCCAAGTCATCAGACTATGCCGCAAATGATGCTATTGGATAATAATCAAGTTATGATACTACCACAGATTAAGAGGAATGATTAGAGTTATTATGTTGATTATATCAATTGAGTGTTGTATCAATAATGTACTTGTTATAATAATTATGGAGTATATAAGGATTGTACTACAGTACTATTTCATTAAGGACTTGAGATTGTGTGGAACAAAGAAAAGTGACTCAATAGCAGGATAAATTTTTGGAAAATATATGGTTGAGAGAATGATAAATCATAATATAGTTCTGATACTGAGGTAGTGATTTTGGAATAATATGTGATTGTTTTGAATAAATTATATTGGATATTCTTGACTACCTTGGAACTGATTAATGATTTTTATATTCCATCATTGTGGGGGTTTAAAACATTTTTGGATTAATGAAGTATATCCAGCTTTCTATATGGAATAAGGGAGCATGAATGTAATCAATAAGGAATATGGTAATTCAGGATGTTTCGGTGTATTAAAAGAATACATGATGAAGGTATTCATATGCTATTACGGGGTAAAAAGGTTCTACATTATGTTTACCTTACTTATAAATGTTGGACTGTGAGTTTGGATAGAAGTATTTTGAATAGTTCTAGTTTGGATTATTTTGGATTGCCATAAAAGGACAACCCGGAGGTCGGGCGGCAACCCGTCGCGTCCGGCAAGGCTGCGAGACTTGAACCCGCAACCGAAGGGAGACAAGGGTGTATCACCTACCACTGGCCCACGAGATGTCCTGGATTAAAAAATGTTGTTTTTTTTCAAGATCTGGTAGATGAATTATAAATTCATTTATTTTGGAACCCTGTACGAATAGTATAAATAAAAAAAATTACATTCTATTATCTTTTAGAGTGAAAGATGAGTTTGTGGTAGAAATTTATTAATGGATAAAACTCTAATTATAAAGTAAGTATATCTCCTTATGATCTTAGCCAATCTCATAAATATATTCCTCAACATTAATAAAAGGAACTTAGAACAAAAATGTTGTCCTAGATGGTACCTTAAATCATCACTAATTCATGGCTTTGGGATTGTTGGCCTTTTCATAGCCATGTTCTCTACCACTCTCCATCAAATAATTGATGGTTAGATTTCTCTTCCATATCCATATTTTCCTACATGGAACCCTAGTATGTGTTATTTTCAGTAATCTTCATACTTTCCACTCTTTATTTTAAATAGAGGCCTCGTTAATTCATTTTTCGATGTGGGATTTCAACTATGATATTTTGAAACGTCAAAAATGTGTTATCCTAATACCCTATGTTTTGTTGAACCGATGGTATTTCAAATCATCATAGATTGATGAATTTAAGGACCTCAATTATACACTTGTTTGTGATTGATGATCTCAATCACTACCTATAAATATTTACGTTTTTCCTCCAATTATATGTCTCTAATTGCCACCAATGTTCTCCTAATCGAGATCATAATTTGGTGGTGACTCTATCATTTCTCTTTTCCTCATATTAAGACTAAATTTTAGTAACCTAATTTCTGATGTGGGTTTTCCCACAAAGATATTTTCTATTTTCAACCTTTTATTTTCAAAGAACAATTTCAAATTGCGAGGACGCAATTTGTTGAAGGAGGGGAGAATGTAACACCCCAGGATTTCATAGTGTGTTCTTTCTTAAAAATAATTCAATAACTTGCACTACACGCAACGCCGAGTTCAATCACACCATGAAGTACAAAAAAAAGCCATTAAAAGAGGTCATGAATAGTATTAACAACATTTTGAACTTTATATAATCCTTATAATTTTAGAATCCCTATTATGAGTTTCTTAGTCATAATGCAAGAACAGATTCATTTTCAGTATTGCACTTTTATCAACTTTAATTGTGAAACCTTTTTTAAATAAAATATTTTAAACTATCTGAATAAATTGGGACATCAAAAAAAAATTTAAATGAAACATCCCAAGCTTCCACGGTACGCTTTCCTTTGAATAAAATAGTAGCGTGTGTTGTACGCAACCTTGAGTTTTAACACACGCCACAACCAATCAAACTAGCCGTTATGAATAGTAATACCTAAATTTTGAAATTATATATATTTTATATTTTAAAATGGACTTCATTTTTGGATTCGGAATATCGAATTTAGCCTAAGGTGAAATTTTGGTACTTTTCGGATAACTTTCATATTTTGATGAATAGTGAAAATTACTAAATTTTAATTAAAAACAACTTTTTTAATCAAAATAATTAATAGTGATAAATTATTAATTTTAGTAGTTTTAAAGTATATATAGAATATATTTTTACCATTTAATATAATTTTGGTCATTGGACATAATTTTACAATTAAACCGAACATAAACAAGTGTCAATCTTTTGATAGTTATTATCTCTTAAAAACACGCTTTTTGTTTTGACAGCGGGAATTAATTTTAAATTAATTTCTGCAACTTCTGTGTTTTGAATTTAGAAAAATGGATTCCATATTTGGAATCAGGATTTCCAAATTGTGTAAATAGGTAACTTTTATTTTTAGACATTTTGAATAATTACTGTGGTAAATATTTTATTTACCATGGTTAAGGGTAAATCCGGTAAATAAGAGTTAAAAAATAATATTATAATAATACAAAATTACCCTAAAACGTGTCCTAACCTTATTGGTGGACACATACCCGACCATGATCATCCTTGGGTCAATTTGGGGACCCCTTGGAGCCACTTGTATGTGGTAGGGACACTTTATATTAATAAAGTTAAAATAAAAATAAAAATGGCATAAGCTTACATCTTTTAGAAGAACAATTTTTACATAGGGTTATACATGTTGGATTTTCTATTATAAATATTCATTAGAAAGCTAAAAAGATTTCCTACATAATGATATTTTATTTATAATTTTTAGACATCAAATAAGTTAAATTATTAATGACACAATAGTGATGCAATGTTTACCTCATTAATAAATCATTTAAATAAATAAGATTATAATGTTTAAAATATTATCTAAAACCTGTCCAATTCTTATTGGTTGATGTTATTTAGAATATGAGTCATCTTATCTTCGACCTCAACGATTTTTGGACCATTATAAACCGAATATAATTATATTATAAAGTAATACTTTCACTCTTTCCTAAAGAGCCCCTCCTCTCCCTTATAAAAGGAGACCACTTCTACTCATTCCTCACACCTCTCAAGCCACTTGGCTCGTCCAAACACTGCCCAACTAAGCTCCCCACATCCCTCTCCTCCTCCTTGAAGCTTCCCCTTATGCAGAAAGCATTTCAAGAAGTCCTTTGGTTCCAACCAAAGTGAGTTACCTAAATTAAAGGTAACGATTTCTCTTAAATTATTTTCATTTATTTTGCTTCTCCAACCCCCAAACTCTTTTTATTTCCTTTCTTTTGTAACAAAAACAGTATCCTCAATATACTAGGATGTTGTTATAAGAAGTATTCAAACTACACATACACACAACTCCATCTAATGGATGATGAACATAATGTTTCTGTGGATGGAAAACTAACGCCTCACGAAACGATGATTGTTCAAATACATCTTACCCCCTCTCATGGTGGCCATTATGATGGAACTGTAATTAAATATGATATTAATTATATATATTTTATATATAAGCTTCTGTAATTCCATTTTATTTCATACCATTATGTTGTATATACATACGATAATTTCATTTGAGGAAGTGCGGACTACCGCCCCCTTAAAATGATATGACTCGTTCATACCACACATGGAACGTATAAAGGATGGTGTTAATGAAACTAAAGTAACATATATAAAATATTATATTATACTGTAATAGTAATATACCTAATTATCATTTGGATTCAATTCTTTTAAAATAAAAATTAAATGGAAGTTGCGTTCGTGCGTACGTACGGACTACCGTCTCCACGAACGCGATGAGATTCATCCTCCATCGTATCCATTCAAGTATAATTATCATTTGATGATTTAAAAATGATGTTTAAGGACTTGATACCATTCTGGATTTGAATAATATACAACCTATCCTTTAAAAACATGTCTTACGTAACAAAACATACAAAAGAAAACAAGTAAGTTAACACCCGAAACAACGATAATACTAAGATATTATTATCAAATCAATATTAAAAGATCATATATGATATCATATTAATATATATGATTCTTGTATAATTTAATAACAATTATTTCACCATTATACAGGAGGTTAACCTACCCAAACCAAGGAAAAGTACAAGGTAAGGGATTTTCTTATCTCACTTTCAATTCCGTGAGATTTCCATTGTTCGCCACAAAATTATTGAAAGTGGTGTATTGTGTACTGCCATTTGATATATATTATCATGATTCTATTTATATTCATGTTATTCTGTAAATCATTTGGTGGTTATTAACTTTTGGCCATACGACTCAGTTGATTAACGTGGTAAGGGGTTTTCATCTCACTCCTTATTCTCATGAGATTCATGCCATATTGCCACCATTACCTTTTGTGTGGTGTATGTACTGCCCATAATGATATTCTTTGTGTAATACACTCTAATTTATGTGTACTTACATATTAATTGTATGATACCTCTTTCATGGGTTGTATGTTTCATAAGTTACCAAACTGGTAAGGGTTATTTCACAATCTCTTCATTATCTGAGGTTGTTTATACGTAATAATCTACTGGGATCTCGTTATCATCCACATCCATGTTTCTTCAAAATGTATTTCAAAACATTTTTAATATTTAAAAGAATATGGGTTAAAGTCATTTATACCCTTGTTTGACTTTTTATAAGAGGTTTATAAGGGAATCTTTCCGTCGTTTTCCAAACAAGGTGCTTTTTAACCTTTTCGACAGAATTAAGATAAGAATGTTTTTTTTAACTTATACGGCGGGTGCGGTTATTTTCCGCCGTTATAAAATCGTCAAAGCTTCCCTTAAAAGCTTATAAGATTATTTTCAAAGAAAATGTTTGATTTTATATGGATCTTAAATGATTTCAAAATAAAAGGAGATATTTCTTTAAAAAGAATTTTGATTTCATCTATGTCAACATCCTTTGATGGGTTTTAAGATTATTTGAAGTTGATTTATTATGATACAAAACTTCTATATTGTTTTGAAGGTTTTGTGATATGTTTGACTGTGGATGTGCTATTTTTATACCATTCATAGTCTATGGTGAAAGTATTGACATTTCGTATGCTAGTTCCAATAAGAATTTTTATGTTATATTTCAATCTTTACTTCATACGAATGTGTTGGACAAGTATGTTCCAGGTTGGGGACTGGTTAAAGTAAGCCCTCCAGGTTGGGGACTGGTAAAAGTAAGACCTCCAGGTTGGGGACTAGTAAATGTAAGCCCTCCAGGCTAGGGACTGGTAAAAGTAAGCCCTCTGGGTTGGTGTCCGGTTATTAGAGGCACTCCGGGTTGGTGTCCGGTTATTAGAGGAACTCCGGGTTGGTGTCTGGTTATTAGAGGCACTCCGGGTTGGGTTCCGGTTACAGTTAGCCCCAAGGTCTTGGGACGAGGCCTTGAAAAGTAATTAAAGTTTAGCATTATGCATTCCAACATTATGAAAGTGGTTATTGATTTTTCATGTGATTATTCGATTAGTAGAATATCCATGTGAACAAGTAAATGGCATTATTTCATTTTACTTTTGCCATACTATGTTGAAGTTCAAGTTTAAAAGGCTTTTGTTTTAGTAATTCATTTCCTTAAATGTTTATGCTTATTTTTGAATGTTCCGCTATATTGTTATCCTTACTGGGCATTTGAGCTCACCCCTTTTCTATGTTTTATTTTTCCCAGGATGTGAAGATGTAAGTTATGAATGACCTACAGGGATATTATGAGGGGATTATAGTGTGGACTGTGGAAACATTATATTGTTGTAGTAGTTTTTCATTTTATGATATAATGTAAAACTTATGAATATATCTAGTGTTTCCAAGGCTACTAAACCAATCGGTCTTTCGAGATTTGATCTTTCTTGTGATCATGCCAATGTTATGTAATAATGCAACGCCTCTGGGTAACTGGGGTCGGGGCGTTACATGAATAACTATCTAATTCAAATCAATTCCTATTAGGGTAAAACAATCCAAACATGGTTTCATTCTTGAGGAATTTAAAAATAGTTTAAATATTATATATATGATATTATTTATGGTTTTATTAAAAACATTCACACATGTGCACACTGAAAATATTATCAAGTTGTCTATTAGTTAACTATAATAAACATATGATCACACCTTTATAATTATTTGGATATACTAACATTCAAGTTTCCTGAAGATATAATTTAAAACATTTTCTCATGGTAGTATCACTAATTATGGTGTTATCGAAACCAAAAAAAATAAAAGATCCTTTTTATATTTAATTCTATATGAAAAAAGTTCCTTCTTTGTTATGAAAAATTTTAATTTCAATAAGTTATTTTAACTCAATCCTTAAACTTTTTTGAAATTAATTTACCATCATTTCCAAAAATTTAATACACAATGAGTTTTTAGATAATCCAAAAATAATATCATCAATACAGATTTGAATGACTATACCATAATTTTAAATTATTTTTATAAAAGTATGGTCTGCAACACCTTTTGTAAAACCATTTGAAATAGGAAAATTTTCCAGCTTGTGATACCAAGATCTAGGAGATTATATTAATCCACACAAATAATTTTTAAATATAAAAACATTATTTTGAAATTTTTGGTTTTAAAATCTAAGAAGTTCTTCAACAAATACATCCTCAAAAATATATCCATTTAGGAATGTACTCTTGACATCCATTTGATATATTTTGAAATTATGATGTGTTGCATATGAAAAAAATATTCTAATGGCCTAAAATCAAGTTACTAGTGAAATGTTTTCTTTATATTCAATAGCTTATTATTTTCGGTATCCCTATATAAATAATCTAGATTTTTTTCTAGTTATTTTTTTAGATTCATCCATTTTGATTATATACACCCATTTAGTGCCAATAGTTATGTAGTCTTTAGGTCTATCTAATAATTCCCAAACATTATTCGTTTCAGACTAGCTCAATTATTCTTTAATTTATATTACCTAGTGTTCAAAAATGATTTTTTCATTGATGTCCTTAGGATTAATGTGTGATAAGAAATCGTGATGTTCATCCTGGTTTCTTACTATGTCTCTAATCTGAGTTCATCTATCTAGATTTCCAAATATAGAATCTAAATGGTTGTTTTTATGGGTTTGAATATATCTAGGGATAGAAGTAATTGAAACATAATTTTCTTCTTTAGGTTCAGGATGATATTTTTGATCTCCTCAATGTGAATTATAAGTTAAATTAATAGAAATAACATAATATTTTGTGGTATTATAGATATTCATTTTGGATATATTATCATCATAATTTTATGAATAATTTTTAAGTTCATACGGATATGTCTTGTTAAATTTACTATGAAAAATTTCTTCTAAAACAATTTATTTTTTTTAATAACACTATAAGCTTTATTAGTGGTTGAATAACAAAAGAAAATTCTTTTGTAAATTTTTTGTGCAAATTTTTTGCTATTCTATTTTGTGTCAAGAATATAATTATATATAGAAAACTCTAAAGTAATTTACATTGGGATACTACCCTTGAATAATACATATAGATTCTTTTTTAAGATAGTTTTTCTAAAAACTTTTTTAATTACAAAACATGCTATGTAAAGAACTTCAACCCATAAAAAGAGACCACTATTATAATTACTGAGCATTATTCATGAAATTTCTTGAAGAGTCGTATTTTCTCTTTCAAGAACCCCATTTTTTGAGGTGTTTACGGTTCATAGAAATTGTGAGTATGGACATATTGTGAGTAGAGAGGTTCAAATTCCTGTTTCTAAAACTCTTGGCCATTATTAATTTTGAATATATTTTGGTATGTCCACAAATTTTTTTTCATGGATTTAACATATTTTTAAAAACATGAAAGATATTCAATGTTATGAGAAAGCAAAAACACTCATCTGTATGTTGAATAATCATCAACTATAACAGAAGAATATTTTTTCCTAATAAACTAGAAATGATAGATTGCCCAAATAAATCCATATGAACCAATTATATATTCTGATATGTGGAGGATTCAATATTTGGATTGAAGGATATTCTGAGTTTCCTTCCATTTTGATAAGGATTGCATACTTTTTTGAATTAAGAAATTATAGCTTGGGTAGATCTTTGAATAAACATTTATTTGTTATATTTCAAAGTTAGTGTATATTGTAATTTCCAAGTCTTATATTCCATATCCTAGATTCTCTATTAATATCACTCAAACACGATATATTTTGAGAAAATAAATAATCTAAATTAACGACAAAAACCTTATCATTTCTAAAAGTAGTAATTATCAAATCATGATTAAAATAAAAAAATCAAGATTTTTTTTAAATTTAACTTGATATCCATCATAATTTTTTTAAGATTCTAAATATATTATATTTTAAACTATAACTAAATGAAAATTTATAAATAATGATAGATTCAGAGTTAATAGTTCATTCAAAATCCAATGATTTTTCCTCTTGAATTTTCACAAAAAGTTACATTCCCTCCACCCACCATTATAATTTTTTTAAATCATAAATAGTATCCAATAATATATATGGAACACCCACTATCTATATATAACATATTCTTACTATATATCTTTAATAACTTCTATTACAATCAATTAAATACACACTGAATTTAGTAATATTATATTTTTGGGTCAATAGAAGTTAGTAATCAAAGCTTTTGGAATCATTTTTTTTACAAACTTACTAGAAACAAATTTCAAGCATTTAGAAATAAAAAACGTTTTTATTCTAAAATAATTTTAATGATTTTAAAAAATAATAGAAATCTTAGAAACTTATGCTCTATTTTTGGAATGATTAATAAAATAATTTTTATACTATTTATTTTGTTATTTATATTGATAACCAAAAATGTCTCTTAGATTAGTTAT
The DNA here is from genome assembly GCA_963277665.1 of Viscum album. Classification (NCBI taxonomy): domain Eukaryota; kingdom Viridiplantae; phylum Streptophyta; class Magnoliopsida; order Santalales; family Viscaceae; genus Viscum; species Viscum album. The sequence goes on along the minus strand of OY728151.1, from coordinate 1,320,871,560 downwards.
AATCAGACTTCCTATAATTTGTTTAATGTTTCAAATATTTCAGAAAAACATTAAATGTCCCTTTTTAAATATTTATTTACCATTTTTAAATCAGTATTCACTTTAAAAAATAAAATTATTTTAATTTTCTTGTTCGAAGTAATGATTTTTATAAAGCACATCATTCTGACCCCTTTTTATATTTTTATATTTTTTTTAACTCATTAATTTTATTTCCAAGAATTTCCTAGTATTCTAATAATTATTTATTAGAAATTTTATAATCATTGGTAATATTTAAATAAATAGAATCCAACATATAGGTAGTATCCTTAAATCATATATTACCTTTTTCATTCACATATTCTTGGCTTAAATCTAAGTCACTGTAGTTATCCCCAGATGCACACCAAGAAGCGTTGATTTCTCATTTTAGTATTTTTCTCCTTAACTTTATATTTCTTTTTTATTTGAGATTTAGTTTTCATCATTTATGTTTACTTTAACTTTAAATTCATAACAGTAGGTCTCATTAGATGACTCATCCTTTTTCTATTCTTTATTCAAATTACCTCATTTTTCATATATTCCAATTAAGTTATAATTTTTTAAAAACTTCTTCCCATTGTAGAACTTGGTAAACATTCTGGCTAGATGGTCCATTTCTTCATCATAATCTATATCATCTTCACTTCCACTTGTATTTTCATCTTTTAAAACTTTCTTTTCTTTTGACTGTTGTTCTTTAAATGAAACATATATTTTTTCATATTCTTCATTAACCATCATTTTCTACTCTTTTTAAATCATTACCATTATAATAAGCTATTTTACCGATAATTTTAGGATGTCGCATGATTTATAGATAGAGTCTGTAGTGTCTATCCATTAATCTCGTAGACATCTCATGATTTTCAATACATGAGCTTTGTCATTAATTGTTTGTCCAAGTGTAATCATAGTTTTTATGATTTATTGAACATATGATACATTTCAGAAATATATTCACTTGGACTAATTTTAAATTTATAATACATAATATTATATGTATTTGAGAACATTAACTCCACATTAGATGTACCCTCGTGAGATATAAAGAATGTATCGAAAAAAACATAGTTCCTTGGAGGAAAAAAATAACACATTCATAGCTTTATATTTATAATCATATGGAGCTTTAATTTTATCATACCATTTTTTATAGTAGTTTTAGTTTCCTTATATTTGTTTTCCATATATCCCAAAATATTAAAACCCAAATTCCTAATATTTATTTTCATTATGATGTTCTATTGGGTATATTTTTTTCATTAAAATAAGGAATTTATTTGATCATATAACCTTCAAACATACCCTCAACAATTGCATATTAGAAAATAGAAATAATACCATTCTAAAAAAATTATTTAGAATAAAAATTTAGAAAAGTTAAAAAAACCTTCATTTCCAAATATTGGTTGGAGGGAAACACTTAAGGGTGGGAGGAATTAATTTTCTTATTAAAATTTATATTTAAAAATGATTTAAATAATAAATCCAAAAATTTATAAATTAAAACCAGTTTATTAAAATATTATAAGTATATAGTTTGATCTTTTAAAATAATCTGAGAATTTAAATCGTAGCTCAGTTAAAATAGGTTTAAAACTCTTTTATATTTTGGAATAGTTTTACTAGAATCTCACATGATATATAAAACAAAAAATAAAATTAACCATCAAAGTACTATTTTTATATTATAGTTTTCAAAATTCTTACTATCTTTTTTAAAACATTATAAAATAAAAAATAAACCCATATCAGAATTAAATAAGGGGTTCTATCTCAAGCCAAAACCTAAATACATAAACTTTTAAATCATCCACTTCTAATTTTTATTATTATAAATACACTGATCTAAAACCTGGAATAGGTTTTTCAAAATAACACAAAAGGATTTCAAAGATATGTTGATCCACTTACATAGTTCTATATTGGAAAATAAAAAGATAGAAACTACCCATAGGTAGTCTAGGATACACCACCTCTTCCATAATTATTGATGAGAAAATATTTAGGAAACATCATGTAAACTTTGAAAATCCTATAATAGAGAATTCAAAAGTGTGTTTTTATAAATTTAAGTGTTTAAAAACATTTTATGGATGATAAAAATAGGTCAAACTAACATCGATCATTGGGAAATCATATAATGATTATTATAAATTTATTTATAAAAATTGGGAATAAAAATGAATCAATTGGATGTGTGGTGTGATAAAAATACTAAAAAATTATTTTTATATTTTAAAAAAGTAAAAATAAATGATAATACCAAAACCAACAATGTAACTTGGGATTCTCATTAAATAATATTAAAATATTAATTAATTAATTTTTGGGTTTTTATTGATGAAAATCACATCAATCGGACATGAAGTATATTTGAAATGACCAAAAAATAATTTTCTGAAAAAAAAAGTATTAAAAAAATGATATAGTCAAAACTAATAAAAAATATTGAATATTCATGAAATATTATTAGAACAATAATTTATTAATTTAGGGAACTTTGAATAACAGTACATTAATTATACAAATAATGTGGTCATAATGATCCAAAAATATTATTTGATTTAAAAGTGTTTAAAAAATATATGGTAAAACCCATGAAAATTGGTTTGAAGAATCATTGAACATTAAAAAATACTATCATTAATTGATTTTTAACATGAAGGAATGAATAGGATATAAATCTTATATATGATGTGTTTGGAATGACCGAATTTCTTTTACATAATAATGTCATTAAAAACAATTTTATAGGGTTAAAACTATGAAAAAACCCCTAGATTGTCATAATATCTTAAGGTAATGATTATTGGTTAACTTTTTGTGACATGAATGTTTGAATAGTATATAAATAAAATTTAATATTTATTGGAAATAATAAATAGAGTAACCACGATGTTGTAGTGGTTTTGAATCACCCCAAACCCATACTCCCATATATGGTGTTAGAAATATGAACATTACATATTATTTTATGCCAAGGATAGGACCTGATAATAATACACATATATTTTACACCATTAAACATTAAATCTCAACAATTCACACAAAATCCCATGATCCCAAAACCTAAAGGTTTAATATCTTTATATATTATCTATATAAAATAAATATTACAATTTTTGACTTAAACGTCGCCCAAAATCAACTTAATACAATTTTTCATTTTAAAAATATTCCAATAAATAATTCCATAGAGAAACAAAAAACAGAATAAAGAGTGAGCTCAAAAACATAGTAAGGGAAAAACTTCATAATGAGTCATAAAAATTTAAATCATAAGCAATTGAGAAAACATGTACATGGGAGAATAATTTTATTAAAATCATTGAGTCATAATATTTTACATGCATGATAATGTGACATATAACCGAAAATTATCAAATTTTTACAGTATTATGTTAGAGTGATGAAATAAGTGACAACATTCATGATCTATAGAGCATAAAATATGTATATAACATAAAAATATGGCATAGAAAATTTTGAATAATAATTAGTATATAAAATAATAACATATGTAAAGTTTAACTTCCAATACCATTATAACATAATGTATCAGGTATCAAACCTTATTTCCTTTAGTGGATCGAGTATTAAAACTCATTTCTCATAGAGGATCAAACTTCACATATCATTTACCAAAGTGAATTGAGCATCGTAACTCATTTACCATAGTCTATTGAGCATCACAACCCATTTCCCATAGTGTATCAACCATCACAACTTATATCTCATAGTGTATCTAGTAACACAACAAATTTCCCATATTGGATCGTGCATTATAACTCATTTCTTATAGTTATCTCATGATATATAAAGATTTACCCACTGAATTGGAGGGATATATCAGGCACACCCATCATATAACGTTAATACATACATGTTTGTGTGATATAATATGAATCATACATCTATTCATGAAATCCAATTGAAATAAATTTGGTAATATAACATTTTCTAATCGTATCACATTTGATTATATCGTTGTTTAGATCAGTTGGTACCAAAAGTTCAATCACAATAAATAAATAATATAATAACATAATTTAGAGATTAATCATGAAAATTAATCCATAATATAATGGTATTTTGGATAAAGATAGTAAAATAGATGAAAAATCATAAAATAATTTTCATAAAACATTTTTATCATTTTATAAAAACAAAATGTTAAAATTTGCATTCCAAAATCATTTTCACTAAGGTGGAATTTTTAAGAAAAAATACCATTAAAATAATACTAAATAATTTATCCCTGATAAGAAATAAATTTTAATGTAATAAATTTGGAGTGGAATATACAAAATGTATGAATGTGGGAATAAATTTACTTTTTAGGATTTTTATGGTTTTCTAAAGAAAATCCCACATAGATAAAAGACTTTAAAAATTACCTATTATAAAGAGGTAAATATAAGAATTAAAATTAGAAATGATAATTTATATTTGGATTTATAAATATTCAAATAAAACAATTTTGAAAATAATAAAATGTATATATAAGTACAAGATTTATTTAAAAGGATTGGAAATATTCTTAACAATGTCATATTTTTATGAATAATAAATCCATTAAAAATGTGAATTTTATATAAAAAATGTAAATTACCCATAAAATAATAATAAAATAAAATATAACAAAATAGTAGGGAGGAATAAATAAAACATAGAATAATGAAGTTTATTAATAAATCCTATAACTCAATGAAAGAGAGATGTTTAAACAAAAATTCATACATGCATCGCAATGTATGGAGTAAGAGTTATTTAAAAGTGAGAATATGAGAAAGAAATGAAAATACTAAAAAATTAAGATGAAGGAAAATTTAATTAATCCATAGTATATGATAAATCAAGCCTATAAGAGTTGAGTTTAACAAGAAACATAATAACTCAATGGAATGAAACTAAGTTACCAAAAACTCATGCAACATTAGTAAATTTTAAATCAAAAACCATTGAAAGATATAAGATGAAATAATAAACTAAATTAAATAAATAAAAATAAAATCATTATATAATATGGAAAATATTGAATTTATAAACCATATAAATTAAAATATATGTATAATACAAAACATGTCTTAAAGAAAGGAAATTGATAAGAAAACTCTTTACCATTGATTCTCATTCCGCTAGATGTTCTCTAACCTCTTGTATGAAAAATATCACACAATAATTGTCAATTTAAGAAACTTATTATTAGAAATTACCATTTATATTAATATTTTGTAATCATTTATTTCAATATTAATACTTTTTTAGTAAATATTTGTCATTGGTTATTAGTAGTTTCAATTGTTCTTTGTCAGTCTTCAATATAGTGGTTTTATTGATAACTCTATGTTCATCATTTCATCATCTATAAAATAGTTAAGTTACTATAATATACACTCTATAAAGAGTTATTAAGCTCCATGTTCAATCCTTGGGTGTTTTGAGAATGATTATCTAAGAAGAAATCCATAACAAGCTTGTTTCGATAATATTTAATGAATAAAAAGTAATACATTAATAGTGATTTAAAAACTAATATTAACATTAAAGAATTAATATAAATGGTAAATTAAAAATTATACCATTATATTATGATAATTTATGTTTTCTTAATCATTCATGATATAAATATTATAACACCATTCAATTTGGTGGTAAAACCAACCCCAATGAGAATGTGTAATAACAAATTAATGAGTCAAAATTAGAGTTATTTTATAATAATTTAAATTTTATAGAAAAATAATGATGTTAATATAACATAATTGGAATGTTTAATATTTTTTAGGAATATAAGTGGTGAGAAAGAAAATAAAAATTAATGAAAAATAAATCGTTACTTAGTTTGAGAAAATATATCCACCTCACGATGAATTCCCTTGGAATGAAGTGCTTAGGAATCATTAATGTCACTACTAGATTTCAAATTTGATAGAGGGATATATGATTTGAAAAATGGTTTGGTATTAATTAGTTATTAAGGATAATATTTGTTTTTAGTGGCTAGCAGATACATCCTTTTTAGGTGAAAATGAGGAGCATTTCCTTTGAATCTTATGTTATATGAAGAGTAATGATGGAATCACTTGTATGTTATGTGAGTTAGGTGAGGAAATAAATATATAAATTTTAAAGTCAAATCTCCAACCAAAAAAACTTCTTCTAGAATTTATATATGTAATGTTAATTGAACAAAATTCAATCTATGATAAATTACATCCTTTTAAACATTTTAACTTGATTAATTATTTACCAGGGTAATTATTGTTTTAGTAAAAATATAACATGAACCCTCTTACATAATTTTTTACATTTTGATTCCAAATTTTGACTCCATTTAATATAATTAAATTTATTATAACTACAGAAATTAACTTTTAAATTAAAACTTAATATATACATAAAAATTAATTTTATGAAAATGGATTTTTAAAGAATATACATTCTTATTACTATTTCCTATAAATTAATAATTAAATTAGTGTTAATGTATTCATTTATATATTTAAAATTATATAATAATAATCATTTATAATATACCAATTTAATTTTTTTTAAATAATTACACAATACATATAAAAACAATTCTTTTAAAATAAAACTTTTACTTTTACCTCAGTAACAAACTTTAACCTCGATAACTTATTTTTATAGCAAAAAATAAAATTTTCCCCATTAATTAATAATTACATAATGATTCAAAATATTAAATACATTTTATTGGATTCAATAATTTTAATACATGACACATAAAACAATTTTTAAAATTCGACTTTTAAGCATAAAATAAATTTATTTTTATTCCTTGATAATTAATAAAAATTAAAAAAATACAAACATATGTTTTCAATAAATTTCATTAAGAAAATTATTCAGTATTTGTTACTTTAATTTATGAAGATAAAAAACATCAACAATATTTTATTAATTTTTTGAAAAAAATGTAACTCTTTCTATTAAATGTTTTTATCTTCATTTATAACAAATTTATTGTTAATGTAAAAATTATTATTCATTTTTCTATATTTATAATTAATAAATTTAAATTAATATCCCAAATGTGTTAAATTTATATTTTAAATAAAAATATATAATAAAAATAATGAATTTTAATTAAAAATCTTATTTATCTATGAATAATTAAATATATATTCCTTATAATTACTATATTATTTATTATATTTGATTTATTTACATTAAAAATAATTCATCTTTATTGATTCATTTTATTTAAATAAAATTTTAAAAGTAATAATTTTAATAAAAATGAATATTTTATAAAATTGATTCTATAAAATAAAAGCTATCTGCACAAACAAAGTAGTGTCCTTTAATTTTATCATAATTTATTTATTTCATTTCATTTAAATTATTTATAAATAAAATTTATATTTCTTAACATCTAAATAAAAATTAGGTATATTAACTATACATTGGTATTTCCAAAAGAGTTATACGTTTACTAGTATTATACCCAATGGTATTTTACACCTTTATAATGGATATATAAAATATATTTTTCCTCTATTACCTCCAAAAAATTAATTTGATTATAGCATCATAATGAACACTTCTCATTCCTATAGTTTTTTTCTGGATTTCCAACTTTATTTCTCCTTCCATGATGTTTTTATAAGAATATTTCATCTAATTGTTTTTCTTAAGAGTGAAGAAGATTTATGGGATATCATAGTCATAAATATAATATTATTTTATGTTTATTTTCCCATTTTAATTTTTACACTTTTATGGGATATAATCTTCTATGTTTTGTAATATATTGTTTCATAAATGTTTGTTTTCGTGTTCTATTATGATTGAATAAAGTGGTGTTAGTCTGGTTTAAACCTTGTATGAATTATTTTCAAGTTCATTTATATTTAAAGTATAAAAAAATCATAATTATAGACATATACATTTTAAAATGTGTCTCAAAACCTAGGGTGTTATAGTTTTAGACCAGGTCATGGTCGGTGCATGTATACACTACAGTGTGGTGAGTGTCACCACATCATATTACTCTGCATATAGCTTACGTATTATGAAATGATTCATTATATAGTATTTTTTCCTACACCTAAGCTATAATTACTATTTTATTATCAATTGATTATAATCCAGAGGATTATAAACATCCCAAAATAAATTTTAATCATTAAACATTAAATAACATAAGGTTATAATGAGTTATAAATATAACAGGCTAGGATCCGCACTTCTAAATGTAGTGATGAAAACATAAACATTACATTTCTAGATCTGGAACTGGTAAATTTGACACAAATTTTCATTATCAAAATCTTGCAATATAAAAAATTAATATTAGATCGTGTATATTCTAAAGGACATTTTTGGTTTATCATATTGATGAAATATGATAAGTTAGTAAATAAACAAACACCTGTATTTAAATGTTCATTTCTTCTAATTCACTAAGATTTTACTATTTCCCATTAATATATCATCAACATCCATATGAAACCCCTCTATAAATAATTCATTCATTATCATTCTTAATAAACTTATTAAAATGAAACATAAGATGGGTGATCTCCAATGCATAGTGAGAGTAAAAATAAGCTTTAACAATTGAATGTCATCATCCCAAATAATATAAAAAAAAGGGTCTGATGACATAATCAAAGTTTATAAGAATAAAATAAGATAAATATTACCCATCAAACATAGATTAATAAATATATTGCACAACATAAATATTTTACAAATGAGAGAGTCATCCAAGTCAATAATCTTGAGTCATGTGTCATTAATCTGGATCAAATTAAATATTTATAACCTATAGAAAGAATAAATAAAATGTGTTATTATCTTAGATAATAATCTTAAATACCAATTTTAAACCTATTTCAGAGATAATTAGGGCCCAGTTAAATCCATAGGTTAAGACCATCAGTAACTCCCTCCATCTTTTCTATTATTATAGGGAACATTACCCAAGGCATTATAGTTCTATATGGATGTACCAATCATATAACTTATATCATTCTCACTCGATGCTATCTTGGTACACCCATTTTATAAGTTATAATAGGCTCACCCAATTCTATATGGGTTCACCCAACATATATGTCAAAATAGGATCACATGGTTCTATATAAGAGCACCCATCATATAATCCCTAATGTGACTATCTAGTGCTATATTAGAGTACACATTATATAATCTAAAACGGTCTCACCCAACTCTATATATCTACACCCATTATCATCAATAATATCTTATTGACATTCATGAATAAATTACATAGAAAATTCATTTCACCATAATCTCATAAAAACAACATTTAATCTTTTCAAAACATGATTAACCCGTCGAAAAAATTGGTTTGATGAAAATATATTCAAAACATGGTTAGCCCATGGAAAACCAAAAAGTTTCGTAACAATATCTTTGAAACATGATTAAACAATGTAAATTAAATGGTTTCCATAAAAATATCTTTGAAACCTGATTAACCTAGGAAAAAGAAATCAGTTCAATAACAATATCTTTCAAACATGATAAAACCCGAGGAAAAGAAATGTCTACCATAATAGTATCCTTTAAACATAATTATTATATGGAAAATAAATTGGTTATATAAAAATTTCTTTAAAATATGATTAACTAATGGAAATGAAATTGGTTATAAAAAAATCTCTTTGAATCATGATTAACCCACAGAAAAGAAACAGGTTCCATAACAATCTATTTGAAAAAAGATTAACCTAGGGAAATGAAATGGATTCTATATAAATCTCATAATCTACCTAGAGAAATAATAAGGATTGTATCAATACCACATATCCCTAGTGGATTATAAGTAACATCAATATTTATTTCATTGATGAATATAAATACTATTAACAGTTCATTAAAAATATTATGTGGAAAATATCCTTTATATTTTGAAAACCACAATTAAAAACTAAAAATTCACCCAATAATGTGAAAAAACTATTCATTTAAAAATATATAGAAACATATAAAGTAATATTAAAATAAAATAATGTTCATGATGGTATAAATATTCTTTCCTGTTTTAAATGTTAAAAATAAACATTCCTTTCAAAACATTTTACAAAAGGGAGTAGAAAGTGTATTTATTGGCAAAAAATTGCTAAGAAATATCCGTTTTTATCATTTTAAAATATGGTCAAAGACCATGTGAATTAGCTCCAAGAAATAATTTATTTTTAGAAATAAAATTTTTAAATACCATTTTTGAGACATGGATATGGAAGAGAAAGATATCTGATCTAAAATAAATTACAATATTAGTGTCACATATAAATGACTTTCTCAATTTTTCATTAATTAATATGGTAATAAAAAAATTATAAAATTTTGACCAAATTAATACATAGTGTGTGTGAAATATTTCTGGTTCAGTGAAATAATAAAATTTGATTTCCATCAAGGAACTATGAACAAAAAAAATCCTAAAACAATGAAGATTGTAACATACATCCATTCCCACTTTAGTAAAAATTTAAAACATAGACTCATAAAAGAATAAATTCAAATTCAAGATTAATTTTCAGAAAAATAAAAGAGTTTAGAGATATAACATATCAATGGGATAGTGGACACCCCTATTAAATGTATATAGCTGTCTAACATAACATATATCTCATATAATACAATTTGGTTCAAGAAACCCTTATAATTATCACAATGTTGAAGTAGGAATTAAACAATGAATCAATTCTATGTATCAAATTTAAATAAAAATGAATAAATTTAAATATAATATCATATAATAAAAATTCATCAAACACATAATCTTATAATATCAAAGATAATGAATAAGTAAAATGACCTAGTGAAAAGAAATTGAGTTATGAAATTTTTAACAACTTGGTAAATTTCCTGTCAAATCCCCTTGGATGAAATGATTCAAAATGAAACATAAAATAACCTTAAATATTAATTATTCATTATATAAAATGTAATAGTTGAATTATATATACCACAAAATGTAAATATGTTATAAATATGGCATATATCTTACATGAATAATAGTGAGATGAGAATCCCTTACCCCGAGTCCAGACATTCATTTTATGTACTTAACTCCTATATATTAAGCTTACATAAATTATTTGGTTTATTAATAACATTTTTTAGTTTAAATAACCTATACTTAATTAATTTATTTTAGTTCTTTTTAATTAAACATTCAAATATTTAATCAGTTAAGTCCATATCTACTGTTCTTAGGATATTCGGTCCATTATTTCAATGTGGCTTAGGTGTATTGGCTATGGTCCAAGTTGTCATTATTTAAACATATCAAGAATAATAATAATGAAATATATATAATATTTTTCATTAATTTTATTTTTACAACCATTGATGACTTATGGTTATGAAAAAGAATAATGTTTCCGTAATTGAGACGATAGGCCATACGTACACATGAGTAACATTTCAATTTTTCAATGATAGTTATAGAAAGAAGGTAAGTAATGTTTTATCTTTATAGAATGATAATAATATACTAAATTATATATTATTATTTTTTATATAATTATATATTTCATACATGTATTTTGGTGATGAAAAAAGATTCACATTTCTTCAATAAGGTAGTATTCCACACATATGCATGAATGATGTTATCATTTTCTAGTGAGTGGAAAGGTAAGAAAGAAAATGATATAGTATCATTTAAGAATGATTATTAAGTAATTAATATCATTATTATTTCTTTATGTCACATATACTCATTAAAAGTATCCTTATTACCTTTCTTTTAAAGTGTTAGTGAGAAACAAGTCACATCACATCACTAGGAGGTAGTCTAATGTATAGACGAGCGACATAGTTGTATCCCCCATGGAATAGATTGTAAAAGGGTATATGAGATATCAAATTTTTAGAAGTTTAAATATGTTAAAATAATATATATATATATATATGTGGAATCCATCATTATATCAATCTATGAGAGGCGATGACGGAAAAAAATGACACTGGTTAATGTGGCGGTAGTCGTCCGTACACACGAATGATGATTTTATATCCCATTTGATAGAAGATGGGATTGATTTATGTTATTAAATTAACATAATGAAATATAAATATATTTTAGATATTTTTTTATTATATAATCATTATGTAAAAAAAATAAAGAGGTTGAATAAAAAATAAAATAAATATTCTTGGTTAAGCATGATATCTTCTCTTAAAACAACCTCCTTAAGTAAGCATGAAAAGGATTCTTTCGATAGATTTCAGGTTAAAATAAGGGTTCTATGATGTGGGATGGAAAGTAAGATATATATTTGATCAAGTTTTTTCTGATACAAATAGATTTTATGGTATTAAAATGGAGGATATGGGGCGGCCTTTTCTAACTGTGGTGAGTGGCATACTTGTAATTTTTTGAAACAAAAAATCTGTACCTGAATTTTTTTCCTACTAAAAAATGATCCAAAATGGGCCACTAATGTGAAATGGAAATTATAAAGTCTAAATATGTCCACAAAATAGTTTGTATATATGTTTTTAGGTCATTTGTTCTCTTATTTGTTTAGTTTAACCCCACAATAAAAAAATGTTCATCTTACCACGGTAATTAATTTTTACTAGTTCCACTATTCATTATAGAAAAACATTAATTTAAAATTATTATATAATATAAATTATTTTTATTCCAAATATTTAAACAATTTTACGAAATCTAATTCACATAATTGTAAAATTTTAATTTAAAATTAAACCAATATATGCCACAAAAAAGTGGGTTTTCAAGAAGTGTATTTTTCAAGAAAAAGATGATTTTATATTAACTCCATGAGCCAAAAAATAATTATATGAATAAAAAAAATTTGTTGACATATAATATATAATTTTTATTTCAAAAATAAATAATAATTATTTTTATTTATTAAAATGGATAAACATTTTCTAATTTAAAAAAATTAGAAAATTCGCGTTTTTAAACCCAAAAATATACTTACACAAAAATAAAATGTAATGATTATTAAATTTTGTTTAAGTGGATTAAATATAAATAAATAAAAATTATCCAATTTTAATTAATATTCACAATTTAATTGGACATTAAAATTTACTTAATTTAATGAATAAAGTGACATTTTTACTAAAAAATGTATTTTCACTATTAACAGGAAAATAATTTTTTTTTTGAGAAATTAAAATATTTCACTTATAGTAAATTTTGACTTTACAGCTTCAAAAATTTAGTTAAATTTATAAAATAAATTTACTAAAACTTCTATAAATTAATTATAATATTTTTTTGATGAAGAAAAAATAAAAATCATTGTTGAAAAAAAAACTTATTTTGAAGAATAAAATTACATTACAAAAAATAATAGATTTTTCACTAAAAATTTATCAATAAATTATATTCAGTAGAAAATTTATATATATATATATATAATTATTTAATATGATTCATACCAACCAATTTAATGGCTATGTTATAACAGTTATATATTTTTTAGTATATTTATACTCAGTGTTCCAAGTCAAATATGCTACCAAACATCATTTTATTTTTTAAAATAATGGGGTTTTAAATCCTCCCCCATTTAATAAAGTGAATCCTTAAAATTTTAACATCAACTCAATAATAAAATTTTTGAAATTTTAAAATACCATTATTGGAAACCAAAATCATAAAAAGGGTTAATGAAACATCCTCTTGAAAAGATAGAAAAGGATGTATGAAGGTCTTCTAGAATAGCACATACTATGATTCCAAATTGGATAAAATATGAGGGAAGTGCATATTAAGAAATGGAAAAAAAATTATTAAAGTACAAATAATTATGTAGATTGACAAATATCATTTATCAAAATAATGTTAATGATCATGAGAAAATAAACAACCACAACACTATAAACCAAAGAGGTGTGAGAAAAGTTCATTGATATCATTTTAAATTATGGTAATAGGGAAACATTTTGTTTCAAGATTCTTTTAAATTATTTTTGGAATTACCTTAACAACCATGCTAATATAATAAGTAAATATACTTTCTTAATGAGTAAAATTTTATCTTTTTTCTAACATCTATTAGAATCTCATCCTTTTCTCCAAATGATTAGTATTCAAGATGAATATTTTATTCCTAAATGACATAATCATTATGCATGAGAAAAACATAAGATACCCCATACCCATCACGACTAGATCAATAAATATATTGAATGAAATAAAGCTTTAACAAAGTCAATAGTCATCATATTCAATAATCATGAGCAATGTGATATCAATTTCGATCATAGGAAAACTTTCTAACCAATTCATGCATAAAAAATGTATTGGTATGTTGGAGCATCAAATTTACTAATCAGGAAAAAAAATTGTTAGATGTAATTAGTCCCTAGATAAATTCATATTATAAACTAATCAGTGACTCGCACTTTATTTTCTATTAAGATAATGAACATTTCTCAATGCATTAGAGTGTTATCTGATTATACCCATCAATTAAGATATATTAAATTCACTAAATGCTATCCTGGTGCACCCGTCATATAATATATAATGGGATAACCCAAAGCTATATGGTTTTACCCATCATGTAAGCTATAATGGGATAAACTAGTTTTATATGGGAACACCCATTATATAAGCTAAGATGAGGTCACCCAATACAATTCAAGAACACCAATCATATATGATCTAATGAACTCAAACAGAGATATCTAGGAACACCCTTGATTATTAATAATATCCAAGTACCATTCATGAATAAATTACAAAGAGCATTCATCTCTTTGAAACATGGTTAACCAATAGAAAATAAACATGTTCATAACAATCTCTTTGAAATATTATTTACCCATGGAAAAAATGGGTTTACATAACAGTCTATTTGAAACATGATTAAGTTGTGGAAATAAACAGCTTCCATAACAATATCTTTGAAACATTATTAACCCATGTAAAATAAAGAGATTCCATAAAAATATATTTGAAACATTATTAACACATGGAAAATAAATATTTTCCATCTAAATATCATTAAAACATAGTTAAATCCTTAAAATTTATTTAGTTCTGTAACAATATCTTTGAAACAAAATTAACCCCTATAAAGTAAACATATTTCATAATAATCTCATTGAAACACGAGTAACCTATGGAAAATAAATAGCTTCCATGTCTATATCATTATCCATCTACAGAAATAATAAGGATGATATCAATAAAAAACTTCCCAAGAGTGGAATTAGTAACATCGAGGGGTTTTATAATAGATGAATATAAATACCATTAAATGTTCATTAAAAACATCCTTGAGGAAAAAACCTTGTTACTTTGAATACCAATTTTAAGAACTAAAAAGTCACAAAATATTATAAAAATGTAATTGAAAATAAACATGGAAACCTATAAAGCAATTTTCAATGAAAATAATGGTTCTCGTGGAAACAAAATCTTTCATGTTATAAATGATAAAAAAACATTATTTTAAATACATTTGGTAAGAGGATATCAAAAGTGTAAAGACTTGAACTTTCCATATAATATTTTTAAAATATATAGGAATTTTATGAGTTCGTGAAAATTGATGGTGCATGATTCTGAGGCCCGGTGTGCCCGTAATGAATTTATGAACTTTTTTTTGTTATGTTCAGTAAACATATGAGCGAGTTTTTGTAACTTTTGAACTGTTGCTTGGAATTTAAATCTGAGGGCACCGATGAACTCATATTCCCGGTATTCACTTAAGGGGACCTTCATCTCGACCGCAGTAGGTCGAGGGTGAAATATAGAATTTGGGTTTTTCGTGGAAATAGAAATGGAAATAAAATAAAATAAACTTTTATTTTATTTTAATTTTTGTTGAAACCTCCCGTGTAGATGGTTTAAAGGTGGGGACCACCTAAACTAAAACTACCCACATGTGTGTTATGGAGGTGGGGACCGCTAAGCCTAAAACCCCATTTTGAATTTAGAGGAGGGTACCACCCGAACCCCCTTTAATGAGAGAAAACCTCTCAACTCCCCTACTTTAAATTTTTCCAACAACATTCATTAATTGGGACTATTAATTTTTCCAATGTGGTCCAATTAAATGATCCAATTAATTATGCCAACGTGCCAACATAATTAATCTAATTATTTTAATTATATTGTCACCTCTTAGTTTGGGAGGATTTTTGGTTGGCAAAGAAGTTCCTTGGTGGGAGAAAGTTCTCCAACAAAGAACATCATCGAAGATCTTTCTTCAGATGTCAATGAAGAGGATGACGTATGATCCCAACATTGAAGCATGGTTTCAGAAGCGATGATCGTTGGCACCTTCTTTTCCTTCTTTGACTTCTTTCTTGTGCCAACGTCAACGAACCTTCGAGGTAGGGTGGTTGTTTGAATTTCTTCCCCTTTACCTATTCTTAATAATTCATCGTAAAATCAGGAAGAGGATATATTCACTTTCTATTGGTATAACGCGGAGGGTGTGGTCCAAACAAACATGACCTGAACCCTCCATGGTTCATCTTTAGTGGTGTGTTATTGAAGATTGAAGAAGGCTTCTTTGTTCCATAGCAACAAACGAAGAGCGGCCGGCCGAACAGGCTGCCGAAGAAGGCGCGGCGTGCGACCGCGCCCTGAGGAGAGGACAGCTGGCCAACCAGACCACCACGGCTGACCACCGCCTATGGCCACCCTGCCTCACCACGACCGCCACACCAAACCTCGGACTCCGAGCCACCTTACATCGCCCTCGTGGCCCCACGACCTTCATGGTTCCCTCGAGGCCCCTTGCGCCGCCCCGTAGCCTCGTCATCCCACGGCCGTCCATGCCCCCCGCGGCCTCACCATCCAACGGCCCTCTACAGCCCCGTGACCTCACCACCATGTGGTCCTCCGCACATCCCCGCAACCCTCCGCGCCACCCCGTGGTTGCGCTGCCTCACGGCTCGCCCGGCCACCCCGCGGCCTCACAATCCTGCGGCCTCGCGATCCAGTGGCGCTCCCTGGCCCCACAGCCTCACAGCCTCCATGCTTCCCTCACAGCCTCACGCCGCTCCCTGGCCCCCTTGGGCCACTGCCCATGCTGGAAAACCAGGGCGGGATGCCCAGTGCAGGCCTGGAAAAACCCAGCAGACCGAGTCACCAAAAAGGGTCAGTCCAGACCCAACGGGTCGGGTCAGGCCGGGTCGAACTAGACCTGGACCCTGTTCGACCCAGTTACGCTATTTTGGCCATAAATTTGGCACCGGGAATCTATTTGATGAACCTTCATTGGTGCTGGAAACCCTAGAGCAAGACGGTCCCTTTGGTATACCCCACAAGAGATTTGGATAGAGTTGGGATACAGTCAGGTTGGATCGAGTACGAATCCAACTGGGCCCTCGGGACTAAAAGGCTAATAACTTACAAACCCAGTGTCTTATTGACACACTGTCTATTGCGTTGAGACCCTTATGACATAGAGGTCCTTTGGGATACTTCTTCTTGGGACTTCGTAGCTGTTGTCGTATGAACTAGTAGCTTGAGGAGCGGACGCTCCCGGAGATGAGCGGGCCTAGTGTGGGAACCCAATAGCTGGCTATGACGTGAAGAATAAATAGTGATCCAGTGTGGGTCAGCACCGAGAGATCTTGTGTGGGTCAGCACTAAGCGATCCTCTGTGGGTCAGCACCTAGCGATCCTCTGTGGGTCAGCACCGAGCGATCCTCTGTGTGTCATCACCGATCGATCCTATGTGGGTCAGCATCGAGTGAGACTGTGTGGGTCATCACCTCATGATCCATTGTGGGTCGGTGTCTAGAGATCCTTCGTGGGTCTACCTCTTAACAGAGTATGATGATTCAGTAGTTACATATAATCATCTCTACTACTGTACCAAAGAAATACCTGGTGTGTTCTGAGTCTATACCTTGTGGTACTTTCCTTCGTGGTAATACCTTGGTGCTATTCTTCTGTGTGGCATACCTATGTGTTACTTACCTTCGTGGGTTTCCTTCCTTTGAGGAATAGTTGGGATTTGAGGTTTCAGTTAGACTCTATGTTTTCTTCATGATTATGATGGATATACTCGATAAATTAGGTATATGTATGGGAATATACCTAAGTAGGGTTGATAGTTGACTTCATGCTTTTTGGTTTATCCTTTTTGGATTTTGTGAGACCTTGAGGGTCTCGGGGGCCCTATTGAGTATCGTTATACTCACCCCTGCATGGGCTCTGCCTGCACCTTGTTGTGTTTGGTGCAGACGACAGATAGTGCTGATTGAGGCTGAGGGTACCAGGGCTAGATGGGGCCCAGAGGTGGACCATACGGCGTGACAGTACGTAGAGGAGACGGGGCGACATGGAGTGTTGAGGAAGCGATCTGTACGTATCCTTCAGTTATGAACCTCGGTGGATAACCTATTAGTTTCTTTTCTTTTTCTTCAGTTGTGTATTATTTCAGTTCTACTTTCACTATTATTGTTGGGCTTGTATTCCGTCCGCTTTTTTACTTTGTACACTCTTTTTACTATACAGTTGAATTTTGTTCATATCTTTATATATGCTTTATTGTGTGTGTTTACAGATTATAAAGGTAATTCCTTCCTAGTTATAGTGAATACACCATTAGATGCTAGTTTCCAGCCCCTGGCCTGTGGGAGGTGGGCTTGGGGTAGTCACAGAGTGGGACCTGGGGGACAGGTCGTTACAAATTGGTATCAGAGGAGTCGGTTCTATAGTATAAAATAGGACTCTGATCATTCTTTTTAACTGAAATAGTGTTAAGTGAATTTAGTGTGGTTGTCAGTTTAGGGAATCCAGTGTTGGTGCGGTAGCCGATATATCCATACACCATGGCCATGACTTCTGATTTCTAACTCAATGCATGAAAACACTGATTGTGTCTGTCTTTTGAAGAGTTTTCTTTGTGATCTATTCGATTCATCTCACCAGGTATAACATTTTTTCCATGGAGCACCTATTTTATTTCAGCATACCTTAATGCAGATATCCATCTAGGGTTCCAGATATAGCACGCATCGATATCCCACCGAGCGACGGGGCCTCGGTGCAGGGCCCTCTTCTAGTAGAGGCACCAACAGAGACACCAGCAGTACGGTTACCCGTTGGCCCACTGATGCCACCAGACCCAACAGAAGAGGGTGCTCACTTCTTGAGCACGTTGCACAAGTTCCAGCGCTAGAGGCCACCCAGGTTCAGGGGAGAGACGGGCCCACGGGAGAATGAGGATTGGTTGGAGGTCATGGTGAGAGTCTTCCGTCTAGTAGGGACACTAGCTGATCTCATGGTGATCCTTCCCACCAATCTTCTACAGGTAGCAGTAGGAAAATGGTGGAGCTTGGTGCTCCAAGCACACGAAAAGGTGACACTTCTCTAGGTAGACATCAAGAGCCTGTTTTGGGTAGAGTTTGTCCCAATGACTCTTTGTGCAGGGTGCATACCGGAGCTTCTTCATCTGTAGCCAGGCTAGATGATTGTAGCTCAGTACTCAGCAAGGTTCACTAACCTCTCACGGTTCTCCACTAATATGGTGTAGGACCCATTCTTCAGGGCCCATACCTTCAATAAAGGGCTCGGGCGGGATATCAGGGCTTCGATGATTTCTATTAAAATCTCAAAGAAGACCAGGTTATTAAAGAGAGCCATCTTGGTGGAGAGTTTCCATGCTGAGTAGTCACTAGCAGGAAGACCCACCAGTAGTCGTCACATTGTAGAGTCTTCTGCAGCTGCCAACAGATAGATGTCACAGAGGTCCAAGAGGAACTGACCTACAGGTGGACAACCATAGGATTCAGGGTCGATTGTGCGGGGAACCTGAGGCAGAGCCGATCATGCTAGGAGCGGGCAGTGTTACACATGCGGTAGGCAGGGTTACATGGCTCGTGACTGTCGGACCTTCCATACAGATGATCAGAAGATGGTCGAGGGAGCTCCGAGGCAGAGACATAGGTTTTATTGAGGTGGTCTGTAAGGAGTAGGTGGATGTGGCAGAGGAGCAGGTCATACAGCTGGTGGTTGGTGAAAATTCGACATGTTACTGCCACCACCACTTGGAGGTCCCCCCCCAACTGCAGGGAGCATGTGGACAGGGGTGATCATAGCTCCTAGCAGCTGAGGCACACGATCACAGTGCTCTGTAGATTATACAAGATACATTCTGTGTCTACTCCACCTTATCTGCAGTACTTATAGACACATGTGTCAGTCATTCTTTTATTTCCAATACCCTCATTCGGAGCGGATTTGAGGATTATGCACAGGTGTTGGAAGTGTGTTCTTACTCTAGGAGGATAGAGCTTCAGCTTGCATCACCTAGTAGAGGTGTCGAGGCCTTAAAACGTCATCTTGGGTATGGACTTGTTATCTACAGTCCATGCTCAGATTGACTGTATTAGGCACAAAGTGTGGTGTGTCCACACGGATGGGACCCGGTTTACCTTCACTGGAGAGAGGGGAGCCTTTACAGCATAGGATAGAATTACTTGGATGATAGTGCAGCCGATAACTCATCATTTGGCTAGCCTTAGCCTCAGAGCAGTTGATGTGGAGTGTCTATGTTTTCCTGTAGTGGTGGACCAATACACAGATGTATTCCCTGATGATGTTCCTGGTCATCCTCCTCACAGAGAGGAGGACTTTTACATTGACTTGTACCATGGGATGGCACTGATATCTACACCATCTTATCGGATGGCTCTCATAGAGCTTTAGGAGCTGCGGGTACAGCTGGAGGACTTATAGGGGAAAGGGTTCATTCGGCCCAGTGTTTCTCCTTGGGTAGCCCTGATTTTGTTTTCCAAGAAGGCATATGGGAGATTCAGAATTTGTGTTGGCTATCGATGCCTGAACCAAGTGACCATGAAGAATAAGTACCAGCTTTTAAGGATTGATGCCATCCTTGATCAGCTGAAGAGACCATGGTAGTTCTCGAAGATTGAACTCAGATCAGGCTATCAACAGCTCAGAGTACAAGATGAGGATGTGCAGAAGATGTCTTTCAGATGTCAGTACGGCCATTACCGGTTTATGTATAGGCCATTCGGTGTAAAAAATGCTCCAGTAGTTTCCATGGGACTCATAAACAGGCTCTTTCAGCCATACCATGATCTCTTTGTAGTTGTCTTTATCGATGACATTCTGATCTTCTCGGCTACTGAGGAGGAGCATGATTAACATTTGTAGATAGTTCTGGACACACTCCGGGAACACCAGCTTTATGGTAAGCTCTTGAAGTGCCAGTTCTGGATCCAAGAGTTTCACTTTCTGGGACACGCCATCTCAGAGGCTTGAGTTGTAGTAGATCTAGTGAAGATTGAGTTGGTACTTGCTTTGGATCCACCCAAAAGTGTAACAAAGATACGGGGTTGCTTGGGTTTTTCTAGATACTACCAAAGATTTGTACCAGATTTATCCCGAGTTGAAACACCTTTATCGACATTAACTAAAGGGAAAACCCTTCATTTTTTCGGAGAGATGCCAGTGGTGTTTCTATTAGCTGAGGTAGAGGCTGACTAGTGCCCCCATCTTGAGACTTACAGAGGAGGGCGTAGGGTACGTAGTCTACTATGACCGATTAGGGATCGGAATCGGATCTATCCTGATGCAGGAGCGAGTAGTGATCGGATATGGTTCTCGACAGATGAGAAAGCATGATCAGAATAATGCTACCAATGACCTGGAGTTAGAAGCAGTGGTCTTCATCTTAAATATGTGGCGACATTACTTTATGGGTGAGTTTTTTACAGTCTAATATGATCACAAGAGCCTCGGGTATATCTTCTCTCAGAAACACATGAACCTGAGATAGCTATGTTAGCTTGAGTTCCTCCAGGACTATGAATTCAAGATAGTCTGTACATCTGAGAAGGGGAATGTTGTAGCAAATGCACTTAGAAAGAGGTCTGGTATACAGCTCCTAGGTGAGGGGATGAAGCAGCTGGCCGCTTTGCAGATATCCTTTGTAGATTGAGAAGGGGTAGCTTTTCTTCAGTCTCTTATAGTCACTCCCCCACTTCTACAGCATGTTAAGCAAACGCATCATGGGGACACTGACTACAAGACAGGACGTGCTTAGATATCCATTAGACATTCACCTGATGGATTTCATGAAGGTGGGAAGCACATCATCCTTTTCAGAGGATGTACCACTGTACCACTATCACATCATAAGGAAGTGTTGAGAGAGTTCCACACATCCCCTATACCGTCACATACTAGAGAGGCAATGATGTACCAGGATCTCTGACAACAGCACTTGTGGATGGTAATGAAGAAAGAAGTTGTAGAGTTTTCTCTCGGTGCCTCACTTGTCATCAAGTGAAGGTGGAGAATCAGGTACCAGAAGTCTTGTTTTAGCCTTTTGAAGTCCCATAGTGGAAGTGGTATGGGATATCCATGGACTTTGTGATAGGACTTCCACATACATCCATGGCTCATGACTCGATTTGGGTGATCGTTGACTGACTCGCCAAGTTAGCCCACTTCCTACCGATCAAAGAGCAGGGTTCAGTAGAGAGCTTGGGACACCTCTATATGAATGAGATTGTACGAATACATGTAGTAACCTCAACAATTGTCTATGATCATGATGCACATTTTACTTCCCAGCTATGGAAGGGGTTACTAGACACTTTCGAGATGCAGCTTCATTTGAGCACCGGCTTCCATCATCAGATGGGTGGCCAAAATGAGCAGACCATTTAGACACTCGAGGACATGCTGCATGCTTGTGTACTCAACTTCAGTAGTATATTGGAGGATCACTTTCCTTTGGTGGAGTTTACATACAACAATAGCTATCACTCAACC
This sequence comes from Viscum album, assembly GCA_963277665.1. Classification (NCBI taxonomy): domain Eukaryota; kingdom Viridiplantae; phylum Streptophyta; class Magnoliopsida; order Santalales; family Viscaceae; genus Viscum; species Viscum album. The sequence goes on along the minus strand of OY728151.1, from coordinate 1,320,848,753 downwards.
ATTGAGATGGCACCTTTTGAGGCGTTGTACGGGTTGACTTGCAGATCAACTTTGTGTTGGACTGACCTAGGGGAGTCAGCACTAGTGGGATCAGAGATGGTACAGGTTACAAAAGTGAAAGTGGGGATCATCCTGGAGTAGATGAAGACTACACAGAGCAGAAAAAGTCATATGCCGATAGAAGACGGAGACCTTTGGAGTTCGAGGATGGTGACCACGTCTTTCTACGGGTCTCACCTCAAAGAGGATTTCTGAGATTTGGCCGAGGTGGCAAGTTATCTCTGATGTTCATTGGAACCTTCAAGGTTCTCAGAAAAGTTAGCGAGGTGTCTTACCTCTAGATCTTCCACCTCAGTTGCATCTGGTGCACGACGTGTTCCACGTATCCCACCTGAGGAGATACGTGCATGAACCTTATCACATCATCAACCATGGTGAGCGGGACATCGACGATGGGGTGACTTTTATGGAGGTTCCAGTAGATATTGAGGATCAATAGGAGCGGGTCCTTCTTGGGTAGTCGATAACTCTAGTGCTCATTCGTTTGCAGCACGGGAACCTCCAGGAAAGTACATGGGAGTGGGAGGATCAGATTCGTGCTCAATACCCCCACATGTTTTCCTAGTTTAGTGTTGTGGCTTTCAGGGATGCAAAGCCCTACGGTGGGTAGATTTTAAAGACCTGAAATTTCCTTGTATTTTTTTTGAATAATATATGGGAATTTAAAAGCCCGCAAAAATTGACGGAACATGATTCTGAGGCCCAGTTTGCTCGGAATGAATTTCTGAACATTTTTTCAGGTTAGTACAATATACGTATGGGCGGGTTTTTGTAACTTTTGAACTGGTGCTTGGAATTGAATTCTAAGGGCACCGTTGAACTCACAGCACCGGTATTAACTTAATGGGGCCTTCACCTCGACCGCAGTAGGTTGAGGGTGAATGATAGAATTTGGTTTTTTCGTGGAAATAGAAATAAAAAACAAAAACTTTTATTTTATTTTTCTTTTTGTTGAAACCTCCCATGTGGATGGTTTAATGGTGGGGAGCACCTGAACTAAAACCTCCCATAAGTGTGCTATGGAGGCAGGGAAAACTGAGGCTAAAAAATCCATTTTGAATTGAGAGGTGGGGACCACCTGAACCCCCTTTAATAAGAGAAAACCTCTCAACTCCCCTACTATAATTTTTTCCAACACCATTCATTAATTGGGCCAATTAATTTTTCTATTTTGGTGCAATTAAATGAGCCAATTAATTATGCCAACGTGAAAACATAATTAATCTACTTATTTTAATTTTATTGTAACCACTTAGTTAGAGAGTATTTTTGGTTGGAAAAGAAGTTCCTTGGGGGGAGAAAATTATCCAAAGAAGAATGCCATTGATGAAAGATCATTGGAAATCAAGGAAGAGGACGACGTACGAGCCCGAAAATTAAGCGTGGTTTCAGAAGCAATGATAATTGGCACCCTCTTCACCTTCTCCGACTTCTTTCTTGAGACAACGTCAAAAAACCTTTGAGGTAGGGTGGTTGTTTGAATTTCTTCCCATTTACCCATTCTGGATAATTCATTGTGAAATCAGGAAGAGGTTATACCCGCTTACTATCACTCTAACGCGAAGGGTGGGAGCCAAACAAAAATGGCCAGACCCCTCCACTTTTCTTCTTTATTGGTGTGTTCTTAGAGATGGAAGATGGCGTCTTTGTGACATGACAACGAACGAAGAGCGGTCGACCGAACTGGCCTCCAGAGAAGGTGCAGCGTGCGATCGGGTCGCGCAGAGAGGAAGGCTGGCCTTTTGGCCAGCTGTGGCGGACCGCTGCACCATAGCCTCTGCACCGCACCACGGCCGCCCCGTCGGACCATGGCCTCTGGGCCGCCTCACGCTGCCCTCATGGAGACGTGGCCTTTGCACCACCCTCACAACCCTATGGCCTTTACACCACCCTCCATGGCCCCATGGCCTCACCGCCACGCAGCCCTTCGTGCCACCCTTCTTGCCACCCCCCAGCCGCACCGCCTCGTGGCCCTCTGCGCCACCCCACAGCCTCGCTGTCCCATGTACTTCCGCAGCCCCCCCCCCCCCTTGTGGCCTCGCCATCCAGTATCCCCACGGTCTCTCTGCCACATGGCCCTCCGTGCCACCCAGTGGTCACGCTGCCTCACGGCTCTCTGCGCCACCCCACGGCCTCACCGTCCAATGGCCCTATAACCACGGCGCCCTCATGGCCTCCGTGCCGCTTTCACGGCCTCGCGCCACTTTGTGGCCCCTGTGGGCTGCTGCCCAGGCTGGGCCACCAGGTCGGGCTGCCCAGCGGGTCGGACCGCCCAGTCCGGGCCGGGATGGACCCAACGGGTCGGGTCGGGTCGACCCGGACCCTCTTCGACCCATTTACGCTCTTTTGGACATAAATTTGGCACCAGACGTCTGTTTGATGAAAAATATATGGCGTTGGAAACCCTAGACCGAAGTGTTCCCATGGGTATACCCCACATGAGATTTGGATAGAGTTGGGATATATTCGAGTTGGATCGAGCACGAATCCAACCGGGCCCTCGGGACTAAAAAGATAATAACTTACAGACCGGGCGTCCGATTGACACCCCGTATATTGCATTGAGACCCTTATGATGTGGTGGTCCTTTGGGATACTTTCTAGTGGGACTTCATAGCTATTGGAGTATCAACCAGTGGCTTGAGGAGTGGACCCTCCAGGAGACAAGAAAGCATAGAGCGGGAACCCAGTAGATGGCTGTGACGTGAGGAATGAATAGCGATCCTGTGTGGGATAGCACCGAGCGATCCTATGTGGGTCAATACCAAGAAATCCTAAGTGGGTCAACACCGAGAAATCCTGTGTGGGTCGGCACTGAGTGATCCTATGTGGGTCAGCACCGAGAGACCCTGTGAGGGTCAGCACCGAGCAACCCTGTGTGGGTTATCACCTAGAGATCCTCTGTGGGCCAGTATCTAGAGATCCTTTGTGGGTCTGTCTCTTAACAGAGTATGATGATTAATTAGTTACATATTATCATATCTACTATTGTACCTAACAAATACCTAGTGTGAGATGAGTCTGTACCTTGTTTTACTTTCCTTCGTGGTAATACCTTAGTGGAATTATTCTGTGTGGCGTACCTATGTGGTACTTTCCTTCGTGGTATTCTTTCCTTTGTTGAACAGTTGATCTTTGAGCACTGAGTTGGACTCTGTGTTTTCCTCATGATTGAGTTGGGTATACTTGATTACTTAGGTATATGTATGGGCATATACCTAAGTAGGGTTGGGAGTTGACTTCATTCATTGTCGTTTATCCTTTCTGGATTTTGTGAGACCATGAGGGTCTCGGGGTCCCTACGGAGTATCGTTATACTCAACCCAACATGGGCTATACCCACACCTTGTTGTGTTTGGTGTAGATGACAGACAACCCTGATTGAGCCTGAGGGTACCAGGGCTAGACGGGGCCTGGAGGTGGAACATACGACATTACTTTACGTAGAGGAGACGGGCGAACGTGGAGTGCTGAGGAAGTGATATTTACCTACCCTTCAGGTAGGAAACTCGGAGGACGACCCGGTAGCTATTTTCCTTTTTCTTAAATTGTATTTTATTTCATTTGTACTTGTACTATTACTGTTGGTCTTGTATTCCGACCCCTTTTTACTTTCAATACTCTTTTTTCTATATAGTTGACTTGTGTTCATATCTTGTTGTGTGCTTGGTTGTGTGTGTTTATAGGTTATAAAGGAAATGCCTTTCAAGTTATAGGGATTATTCCTTTTGGTGCTAGTGTCCAGCCCCTGGCCTATGGGAGGCGGGCTTGGGGTAGTCATGGCACGGGCCCCAGGGGACGGTTCGTGACAAAAAGTCACTCATTTAGAAAATTCTACAAAATTTCCTTTCAAATCCTTTCAAAATAAGTTCAAAGGCCAATTAAATTATCTCTAGGAAATAATTTATTTTTATAAAGACAATATTTTGGAAATATTTTTGAAAACATTGACATAGAATGTAAATATAGCTAGTCTAATTGAAATTACAAGATTGGTATCACTTACAAATGACTTTCTAGATGTTTCTGTAATGAATAAGTGAGGAAATGGAAATAAGAAATTTTAAACACATTCATAACCACTGGATAGGAAATAAATTTTAATCAATAAAATAATAACATATGATTTCCTCTAAATGAAAACTAAAGATAAATAATCTCAAAGAAAGGAGATTGCAACCTAAAACCATTTCCACTTTAGTAATATTTTCTATCGTAAGACCCATGATAGAATAAATTCAAATTTAAATTTAAGTATCATATAAATAATGATTTTCATGATATAAAATATCAAAGTCCATGTATATAAATCTCATAATTGAAGATAGGTTTACAACATATCATTTTTCCCAAAGAAGACCATTTGAGTGAAGTAACTAGTACAATGATAATAATGTTGAAGTGAGAAATAATCAATGAATAAATTATGTGTATCAAATATAAATCCATATAATATAAATTAAAATATAACATTATATAATCAAAATTAAATTATTGCATAATCCTATAATATCAAAGATAATGAATAAGTAATATTACCCAATGAAAATAAATTGTGTTATGAAATTCTTTAACACAATGTAACTTTCAATTCAAATCCACTTGGGTGAAATAATTCGAATTGAAACATAAAATAACATGATTTATAAATTATTCATGATATAACATGTAAAAGGGGCACTATATACACAAAAAATGTAAATAAATGGTTAATATTTCATATGCACCATAGAAATATAAGTGATATGAGAAACCCTTACCTCAAGTACATAAATTCCTTATATTTTCATTAAATCTTATATAATAAGCTTAATAAATTCATTGATTTCTTAATAAAATTATCCTAGTTTAATAACCAATAATTAAATCATTACTTTTATTTCTTTTTAATGAAATATTTAAATACTTTATCAATTAAGTCCACATTAGGTGTTTTGAGGATATTCAGTTCATTGTTTCAAAACATCATCGATGTGTTGACCATGGTCAATGAATTCATTATTTGAAAATATCTATAATTATAATAGTTAATTATTTATCATATTTTTAAATAACTTATAATTTTAAAGATAATAATGAAATATGGTAATGAAAAAAGAAAAAATTTACAGTCATGGAGATGGTAGGTCATATGTACGCATGAGTAATGTTTTAATATTTCAAATGACATACCCCAACCTTGGAATTTCATTATTTTATGATTTTAATATATTTTGATCCTTTTATTGAGGTTCGGGTTGAGCCCAAATTTAAATTTTTAAATTTTTGGATGTCTCGGATTGGTTTTTATCATGTCCACGGTGAGAGTACTGTTAAGGGAAACATTGTGGCTTTCCTAGGTAACTGTGCATCCTATTTTGGGGTTTGAAGATAATGATAACTGGTTTTATATGGTTTAGGAAACCATATTGTAACCTTGTGTGAGGCTCTATCCATTTAGATTGTTGTTTTCGCATGGTTTTTGCACGGTTTCTCAAACCAGGCTTCTTTGTGAGTCATTAAATATCTAAATTTACCTCTTGTCCTCTCTAACCCTTTGACCCAAATTCTTGTTTCTCCCCCCTCCTCCATACTAGACACACCAGGGGAACCTACAATTTATACCCTCCTCACTTCCTCTCCATAAATCATGTATTATTCTTCTTTAAATCAAAGATAAGATCCTTTGATTTTTGGTCAATTTCCTCGCTTATCACCCATTCTTTCTTGGATTATGGTTCTCATATTGTGGGGTTCTCATTTTTAAAAACCCTAGATATTAGGGTTGATTTTATAGCTTGTGTTTCTTTGGTTTTAGGGTGTTCAGATCATTCCTTGGGGTGTTCTCTTCCTTCTCCATGTGTTTCATCAAATTTTCACTCTATTGAGGTAGGTGTTTCCATTATTTTCCATTTTGATCCATTCTTTTGATGTTTTTGGATATTTATATAAACTAAAAATGTGTTTCTCATTATTTTTGTATGATTTCTTTTCTGGGTATGATGTTTTCCTACTGCCTAAAATTAGTGGAAGTGGTTTTTAAAAGGGTTCCTTAATTATGTTACATAGTTATTCCTATGAGGTATTTTTCAAATTTTCAATTATTCTTTTAAAAAGAAATAATGTGTTTTGGGTAGTTCTTAATCCTGATTATGTTATGATATTATTGTATGATAATTAATTCAATATTTCAGGTGATAATTGGTAGTTTTTATGGTATTACCGATACATGTGGTTTGTTGTGTTGGTTTGAAAACATGTGGGGTTTCTTTACAAATGGTCCCTTGGATTCAAATGACTAAAATGTGATTTCAAATTCACTAATTAAAATTTATCCCCTTTGGCATCTTAATGGCAATTCTTTATGATTGTTTTATAAAAATATCCATGTTTCTCTTAAAATACTCTTGGTAACTATAATGGTATAGGAGATTTTATGGATTTTTTTGATGTAGCTCTATTTATAATGTGTTTAATGGCCCGTTTGGTATTTTGAATGTGAATGTTGTGTTTCATATTGATTTTAGAAGATTATTTGAATGTGCCTTTGTAAATGTATTATTGGTTTTTGAAATGTAAGGCCCATTTGGAACTTGAGATGAATTGGTAGCTTCGTTTCAAAACATGATTGATGTGAAAACGATTGGCATTCTAAAATGTTTTAAGAAATCGTTTGAAAGACTGTATGATATAATGTTCAGGGTAGAACTTATGAATGGTTTTTTCTGTCTAGGGAACTCCTATAGAGGATCTCCCCATATAGGTTATCATGTGGTGAATGTAAATGTTTGGGTTTGGCAAGTGTGGTGGTAGCGATTAAGGTGAGTCATTCATGTGAAGGCCTCTTACATATACATTATACTATTACAATGGGTTTCTTGGGATTATTTTAGTGGTTCAAGAAATGGTTTCTTCTCAAACCCAATTAGATAGGTTCGTGAACCCTGGACATGATTGGTCTTAGAGGTATGCTCCACTGGATTTTTTAGTTTAAGGCGGCCAGTTTTTTATAGACTATGCAGTTTCACCATATATCAATAGCTGAGTCTAACTCGAGTATGTCCAGGGATCACTCTAGGAATATTTAGGAAATTACCATGTGTACTATTTTTATGTTCTTGTTTACTTTATTTATCAATTGGTTTCCATCTTTTAATTCAAATTTATTTTCATCAAAGCCTGGTATTGATTTTATTGGGTTTTTGGTTTGGGAATTGGTTTCTAAAGTGGTATCCTCTTTTAAAAATAAAGGGTGTTTTGTATTATTTTGAAAAATGGAAAGCTATGTTTATTTTTTAAAATGGGGAAAACATATTTTTATGCATGTATTTAATACAACTATTAATGTACTATTTTTTGGAAAGGAAAGTAATGGAATCTTTGGTGATTACTTATTGATCTATTATGCTGACACCCTACTTGTACTATAACAACCCCTCTTTTATTACAAACATAAACATGATTTATTACATAAACTCTTCGCTTGATAAAACATGGAATATTGAGAGTTCTAGTGTCATTGGGGATTAAGATCATTACATAAGAACTTAAAACATGGAATACAACATCTTTATTGAAAACATCTTTTACACGACCACTACATTCTTTCGTACTTAGCATTACATGGGATAACCTGAGGACATGCATAAGAAAAGGGAGAGCTATAAAGCCCAATAAGGAAATAAAAATGGAATGACATGAGGAATACATTACATGTTATAAAATAGTAATGTAAATGGATCACAAGAGAAACATTAACATAAATTCATGATAAATCATGGTAATCATGACATGGAAATGTGGCAACAACAATTAACATGGAATTAGCATAAGCCAATCTCATTGCACGTGGAGCATGAGTAAACCCTTATTGTACATGAATAATGAGTAAAAAATCATTTAACTTGAATTATCATGAGTAAAAACCCATTTCCCATGACGTATAATGATACTATAATTTACCCAATGAATTGGAGCGCTATCAGGGCACACCCTTCTTAAATATTTCGTTTCATGCATAAGTGTGCCACATGGATCATATAACTTGGAATAAATAAACATAATAAGTTATTCCATGATTAACTAATGTGGAATAAATACCTGAAAGTACCATTCAATATGTATATGGTCATAAAGGTGAATACCCATGACAAATACATGGGTATTGTATTCACTACACAATGATCTTGGCTCAAAAAAACAAGGTGCATTTTCAGCAGCATAACAACATGACATAAGGATTCATGAAAACAATTTATGAGATAAAAAATGGTTCCTCATAATATGTACTTGAAATGGATAGTAAGGGGTCATATAGATACATTTCCCAACAAATTTAATGGAATTTTGATGCATAATCCAAAATAATTACTTGGATGTAAAAGAGAAGAAAGAAATCCCTTATGGAATTTTAGCATGGTAACGGGTGTACATGGGAGGCATTAATGAAAGATAAAGGATTCTAACATGATACAAAAATATAGAGGTCAGTATGGGGAAGGTTCTAAATCATACCCCAAAATTTTTAATTGAAAATAAAAGGGAATAACAATATTAAGAAATTTGGATAAAAAGAGAAAGGTAGGAACCCCTTACATGGAAGTGTGATCCCAAAGGCTTGGGAGGGGCTTGTGACAGGATTCTTCGTATATTGGGGAACCTTGTGAGGATTCTAAATAGAGGAGGGTAGGGTTTGGTCTAACTCCAAAAGGCTTTTAGTGGACAGAAATTGGGAGCTTGGTTGGGTTTATATAGGAAAGGAGAGGGAAATCCTTATTATTTAGGTTTGGGACACCTCACATTAAACTAATCCAAACCACAAACCAGACCATGGTTTTTTCCCATGTATATTTCCATGGGGGATTCTAAAAAAATATTGTATAATCCCAATGGCTGAACATCTTAAAACAATTGGGTCGCTTGTGCGGAGATGAGTCACACTCTCAAGGAAAACAATTTAAAAAGACAAAATGTTTTCAAGTCTTGGAGGGTCCAAAAAAGCTTTGTAAAATAAATCAAAAAAATATAAAATCACATTATTTTAATTCTAAAAAATATATTATCCGAACATAATATTTATATTATTTTATTACATCGATATTTGGTCATTATGATGTCATAAAACACATTATATATTTAAACAGTATTTAATTTTTACCCAAAAATTTGATTGTCTCAGAAAATTATGAAAAATTCACTATTGGATAATTTAGACGTCCTTATTCCAAAAATAATATTTATATTATCTAAATAATTTTATCAATATGTGAATTTTTACTTTTGAAATAAAAACAGACGTTTACCAAAAATCCATGGGTTTTGACAAAAACAGTTTTCAAACCGTAATAAAAATTACAATTGCATTCATAAAATTATATGATCATTTATATTTAATAAAAATTATTTTAATAATAATATTTTTTTAAAATATTATTTTTTCAAAAAATCCATTAATTCATCAAAATAAATTTCTTAGTTGAATATTAACTAAAAATACTATTTGTGATTTAAATCATGTTTACAAAGTAACAAAAATAAAATGAATGCACATTATTTATACAAAAAATAATTTACAGAGTCATAGTGCTAGGGTATTGTTACTTAACCCCTTATAACACCCACATAAGACTGAAGGGTAAGGTGTGCAATGGTGACAGACTCTTGGGGTGGCTCAGATAACCTCACTCGGGTGGCTATCTCTATTAATTACCACTTCTACAGTAGTTGGCTCTGCTCAAGCTTGACATATTCTAGCTCAGCTTCAGCTTGGTCAAGAGATAATCCAAATGATTCCACCTCCTTTCTGAGCTCTGAAAAATGGGCTTTGTATGGGGAAAGTCTACCGGACGAGGTCATCGCTTCCTTTGTCATAGTAAATTGGATTTGTTATAGCCCTATATTTATACTAATCATGTGATCACTATTCAATGACTATATTAGCAACGATCAAAATTAATAATGTTATTTTAAAATTCAAAAACATAAAACCAATGAAGTTCACATTTTATATAACCATAATAAGACATTTAATTAGATCAAGAGTAATTTACATTAATGAAATTTTGAGTCGTTACAATCTTACCCCCTTAAGAAATTTCACCCTCAAAATTTCCTTTTCCACACTAAAAAAGATGAGGGTAAATATTCTTCATAACTTTCTCTGATTCCCATGTCGCTTCTTCAAAATTGGGGTATTTCCACAACACCTTCATTAGGGGCATTGTCTTATTTTGTAGAAATTTTTCTCTATGATCTAAGATCTTCACTCATTTCTTCTCATAAGAAATATCATCCTCTAGTTGTACTACATTTGAAGAGATTACATGTTAACGGTCTAATATGTACTTCCTTAAGAGGGATACATGGAAGACATCATGTACTTTAGCCATGGTAGCTGGAAGTTCTAGTCAATAGGCCACATCCTCAACATGATCAAGAATCTTGAAGGGGATGATGTACCAAGGACTTAACTTACCTTTCCTTACAAACCTCATGACCTTCTTCTAGGGAGATATGCGTAGAAATATCATGTCTCTAACTTTAAACTCAATGTATCATCGATGTTTATCTGCATAACTCTTCTATCGACTCTGGTCTAACTTGATATGTTATTTATTGGTTTTCACCTTGTCTTCCATTTCTTCAACCATTTCTGGTCTTAGCAGTTTACGCTCAGCAAATTCATCCCAACATGCCAGTGTTCTGCACCTCTTCCCATACAGGGCTTTATAAGGTACCATTCTGATGATCGAGTGGAAACTGTTGTTGTATGAGAATTCAACTAGTGTAAGATATTGGCCCACCCTCCTTTTTAGTCCATAGAACACGCTCTCAAAATGTCCTCAAGTGTTTGGATAGTCCTCTCGGATTGGCCATCAGTTTGAGGATGATAAGTCGTACGGATGTTCCACTCAGTATCTAGAGAATGTTGAAGACTCTTCCAAAACATAGAGTTGAATCTTGGTTCTCGATCTGATATAATAGATAGTGGTACTCCTTACAGACTTACCACTTCCCTAATATATATTTGTGCAAGATTATCAAATGATAAATTCTAAGAAATTGCAATGAAGTGTGATGACTTTGTAAGAAGATCCACAACAACCAAGATTGCATTTTTGCCTTTGGATGTCTTTGGATGTCCTATGACAATGTCCATGGTGATTTTCTCCCATTTCCATGCTGGTATGGTCAATGGTTGCATCACCCCCTTAGACTTTTCTCTCTCTTCCTTCACTTACTAACACACCAGGAAATTTGATGTATACCTAGTGATCTTCTTCTTCATATTATCCCACCAATAATGCTCTCGGAGATCTCAATACATCTTTGTGTTTCTTGGGTGAATAGTGAAATTTTAACTATGTGCATCATCCAACAGTTCCTTCTTCAGCTCCGGACTTGATGGAACACATAGTATTTTCCCAAATCTCACAATTCCTTCTTCATTAACATTGAACTCTAAGGATTTCTCTTTTCTGATAGTTTCCATGTTCTTCTGAATTCCCAAATCATCCTTTTGGGCATACATTATCCTTTATAAAAGAGACTATTGATTAATCATTTGTGGATGGATTGATGATCTTACCTTCTTTATGATTCCCATGTCGATCATTATAAAATACAAAAATATTTTACCATTATCAATTCTCATCAATTATAGAATCATCGGGTCCTTTCAACTTAGAGCATCTGCCACCTTGTTCACTTTCATAGGGTGGTAATGGATTGAGTAGTCATAGTCTATGATCAGCTCTAACCATCTTTATTGGTGCATGTTCTACTCTTTTTGTGTGAATATATACTTGAGGATTTTGTGGTCAGTATATATTTCTCACTTCTCCCCAAAGAGATATTCCGGCCAAATTTTTAACGCAAAGATCACCGCATCCAACTCCAAATCATGTGTTGGATAATTATTCTCATAAAAATTCAATTACCTTGAAGCATAGGAAATGACCTTTTCATTTTTCATCAACACACATCTTAGGCCCTTCTTCTAAGCATCACTGAATACCACAAAAAGTTCTCCATTTGTGGGTAAAGTGAGCACAGACGTAGTGATAAGCCTCCTTTTTAACTCCTTGAATATTTCTTCCTATTCATTAATCCAAGAAAACATTACTCCCTTTTGAGTTAGCTTGGTAAGAGGGTTGGATAATCGTGAGAAATTTCTTAAAAATCGTCGATAATATCCAGCTAACCCCAAGAATCTATAGATATCTGTTACCAATGTTTCCCTCATCCATTCCTCAATTGCATCTGTTTTGGAGGGATCCATAGATATCCCATTACTTTTGATGATATGGCCCAAGAAGGTGACCCCATTTCAACCATAACTCAGACTTTATGTACTTTTCAAAGAGATTCTCCTTCTGAAAGGTCTCTAGTAAAGTTCTTAGATGCTCCTCATGATCCTCTTTAGTTTTAGAGTATATCATAATATCATTTATAAAGACTACCAAAAATTAGTCGAGGTAATCCCTAAAGACTCTATTCATATAGTCCATGAATATTACTGGAGAATTAGTGAGTCTGAAAAGAATTACAATGAATTCATAGTGCCTATATCTTGTATGAAAAGCATTCTTGGGGATATATTCCTTCTTCACCCTTACTTGATAATATCCCGGCCGCAAGTCCACCATGGAGAATTATTGTGCTCCACGTAGCTGATCGAACAAGTCATCAATTCTTGGGTGAGGATACATGTTCATTATAGTGATTTTGTTAAGCTCGCGATAATATATGCAAAGGCACATTCACACATCCTTCTTTTTGATGAAGAGGAATGGAGCACCCCATTGTGAATCACTTGGGAATATAACCCTTTATCTATATTTTCCTATAGTTTTTTCTTCATCTCCTCAAGCTCCACAACATTCATTCTATACGGAGTCATGGATATTGGAAACACCCCAAGTATAAGATCAATTGACAATTCAACAACTCTTCTAGGAGTAAGACCATCCAATTCCTCGGGAAACATTTCAGTGAATTCCCTCACAATAGGAATGTCTTCAAGGATGGTTTCCTCCTTAGACTCAATCATCTGAGCCATATACGTGTGGTCATAGGGCAGTAATATCCAGAATTGAGATGATAGAGCTAAGGAAGATTCATATTCCTCCTTTCACTTGTATAGAATTGGGGTTTGATTCTCTACATGGAGAGTGATTTCCCTATCACAGCAATTTATATTGGCTCAATATAAGGAAAGCCAATCCATTCCACGAATTGCATCAAATTCAACCATAGTGAGTATGAAAGGGATCTATAGGAAATCTAATCCACAAGTTATGATAGGAGAGGATTTATATTCATGGGATGCAATTATTTCCCCATTTATCGTACTCACCGACATCTTTACTTCCTTGATTTTTGGTGGTGCATTGATTTTTATACTAAACTTTTGTGATATAAAAGAATGATTAGAACCTAAGTCAAAAAGAACATTATCTTATATTGAATGAATAAATATAGTACATATCACCACTTCATTATCAGGGCTCACTTCGGCAATAGTGATGGAAAAATCTCTCCCTTGCTGCCTTTGAGGTTGTTGGTTTCTTCCGAAAACCCTTGTCTTCGGGCACCGATTTGAAAGATTCCCTGGTTATTTGAAGTTTTAGCAATGAACAACACCTTCTGGTTCGAACAGAGCGTTACTTTCCTCTATTATAGCCGCAGTTTTTTCTTGTCATCAGTTAACAACTAGGTTCCCTTCTCTTACACACCTACAGCTACTACTCATCCCCTTCAAGAAATTTTCAGGGTGCTTATTTCTACACCTTTGGAAAGTGGTGTGCTGGATCTTCTTAGCACCATTGGATTTATCCATCAGACCTCCAACATTTAGTTCCACCTTAGGATTCTTATCCCCATGATACCCCTAAGATTTTATGATCTCCATTTTGACCTTGAGGGCACATCAGACAATCCCTTTATAGCTATCGAAGTTGCATATCACCAGCTCTTTCCGTAGGCTAGGTTTTATCCCACCATATAAGCGGTCAACCATGCATTTTGGGGTAACGACAAAGCTGAAGGTGTATTTTCCATGCCTTTCAAATTTTTCCCCGTACACTCTGATAGATTCATAATCTTTTGGCTTGAGCGAAAGTAAGTCCCTTTCAATCTTAATTTGCAGGGTTCCTAGAAAATATTTATCAAAAAACGTCTTCTGAAAATCCTTCCAATACCATGCCTTGATATTTTCATCAGGCAATGTATTTTTGATCAATGTCCACCATTGATCGACTTCACCCTCCATACGATAAGCATCCGAAAGAACCTTCTCTTGTTCAGAACATTGAAGGATGGAGAAAATATTTTCAATGGAGTTGATCCATTGTTCGGTGATTGAGGGATCAGATGATCCATTAAAAATAGGATGTCATTGTCTCATGATGCACTCGATAGTGAAATGTTCTTTCTTATGGGGTTTGAATGTTCCTCTTGAGCCATGACTCTATTCAAATCTTGAGTTAATTGAAATATAAGCATGAAAAATTTCACGATTCCTGCTCCCATCAGATTGGGCATCTCATTTGCACAGTCATCACATTGATCTTCACATATATTGTTAGCCCGAGTTCTCCTATTACAATCCATTGGATGTAATAAAAGGAATATTAGGGGTAACAAATAAAGGGTAATCCAAGGACAAAACTAATGACTTATAAATAACAATTATTTCCTTCACTTATGAATCCATATCCTTCAATCTATGCTATTCATGATATACTTTCTGACATATATTCTTAGGGTCATTTTTTTAATTCCCTTAATAAGGGTTCATACTAAGATTGTAAATTTACCAAATCATATCCCCTAGGAGTGTCATAACCAATAGTGTAGCAAGTCCCATTGTCTTGCAATAGTTCCCATTTGAGTCTAGCTCAAAGTGATGTTTTCAGGTTTTACCCCTTGGATGCATCTGTGTCAGAGCTGCCTCTACGTGCTCGTATCCAGACAGGGATGTATTTTCTTGATAAACCACTTACACAATACTCACTAATACATAGATATGTTTTCATTATACTTATACTTGTATCTAAGTCTTCACTAGGGGTTTCAAATCCGAATCCAAAAAATAACTAAACCAATCCTCTGATACCAACTGTAACAACCCTGCTTTTATTACAAACTTAAACATTATTTATTACATAAACTCTTCACTTAATACAACATGGAAGACCGAGAGGTCTAGTTTCTTTGGGGCTTAGTATCATTACATAACAACTTAAAACACGAAATACAACATCTTTATTGAAAATTTCCTTTATATGACCACTACATTCCCTCGTACTTAGCATTGCATGGGATAACCTGAGGACATGCATAAGAAAAGGGTGAGCTATAAAACATATTAAGGAAATACACATGGTAAAAAAGAGGAATAAAATAAATTTTATAAAATAGGCATATCTATGGTTCACAATCGAAACATGAACATAAAGGCAGGATAAAGCATGATAATCATAACATGGAAATGTAGCAACAACACTTAACATGGAACTATCATGAGCCAATCTCATTTCTCATGGAGAATGAGTAAACCCTAATTTTACATGAAGAACGAGTAAAAACTCATTGCACTTGAATTAGCATGTGTCAAAACCCATTTCCCACAATTTATAATGATACTATAATTTACCCAATGAATTGGAGCGCTATCAGGGTGCACCCTTCTTAAACATTTTGTTTCATGCATAAGTGTGCCACATAGATCATATAACATGGAATCAATCAACATCATAAGTTATTCCATGATTAATTAATGTAGAATAAATACCTAAAAGTACCATTCAATATGTATATGTGAATAAAGGTGAATACCCTTGATAGAGACACGGATATGGTATTCACTACACAATGATCTTGGCTTTGAAAAACGTGGTACAGTTTCAGTAGCATAACAACATTACATAAGGATTCATGAAAATAGTTGATGAGAGAGAAAAGGGTGTCTAATAATATGTACACGAAATAGATAGTAATGGGGTCATATAGATACATTTCCCAAAAAATTTAATGGAACTTTGATGCATAATAGAAAAGAATTACTTGGATGTAAAAGAGGAGAGAGAAATCCCTCACGAAATTTCGGCATGGTAACGGGTGTACATGGGAGGAATTAATGAGAGAGAAAGGGGTGTCACATCATCCAAACATAAACAGAGATTTTTGGGTAAGGTTTGAAATCAAACCCCAACATTTTTAATTGAAAATAAAAGGTCATAACAATATTTAGAAACTTGGATAAAAAGAGAGAGGTAGGAATCCCTTACTTGGAAGTGTGATCCAAAAGGCTTGAGAGGGGCTTGAGAGAGGATTCTTGGGAGCCTGGAGCACCTTGGGAGGATTATAGAGAGAGGAGGGTAAGGTATGGTCAAACTCACAAGGCTTTTAGTGAAGAGGAAGTGGGAGCTTTGGTGGGTTTATATAGTAAAGAGAGGGAATTCATTAATATTTAGGTTTGGGATACCTCAAATTAAACTAATCAAAACCAAAAACCCACCCATGGTTTTTTCCTATGGTATTTTACAAATGGGATTATAAAATAAAATTTTATAAGTCCAATGTTCTAACATCTTAAAATAATAGGGTTGCTTATGTGGAGGTGAGTCACACTCTCAAGGAAAACAGTTTAAAAAGATAAAATGTTTTATAAGTTTCGGAGGGTCCACAAAATCATTGTAAAATAAATAAAACAAATCTATAATTACATTATTTTAATGATAAAACATATATTGGCCTAACATAATGTATATAGTATTTTATTACATTACTATTGGGTCATTATGATGTCATAAAACACATTATATATTTAAACAGTATTTAATTTTTACCCAAAAATTCGATTATCTCAGAAAATTATGAAAAATCCAACATTGGATAATTTTTACATCCTAATTCAAAAAAAAATATTCATTTTATCTAAATAATTTTATAAATATGTGAGTTTTTTACTTTTAAAATACAATCCGACATTTACCGAAAATTCATGGGTTTTGACAAAAATAGTTTTCAAACAGTAATAAAAATTACAATTGCCTTCATAAAATTATATGACCATTTATATGTAATAAAAGTAATTTAATAATAACATTTTTTAAAATATTATTTAATTCAAAAATACATTAATTCATCGAAATATATTTCTTAGTTGAAAATTAACTAAAAATACTATTTGTGCTTTAAAAACTATTTAGAAAGTAACAAAAATAAAATGAATGCAAATATTTTATAAAAAAAATAATGTACAAAGTCATAATACTAGGGTATTGTTACATAACCCCTTATAACACTCGTATAAGATAGAAGGGTAAAGTGTGCGATTGTGACAGACTCTTGGGGTGGCTCATATAACATCACTTGCGTGGTAATTTCTATTAACAACCACTTCTCCCGTAGTCGATTCCACTCAAGCTTAACGTGTTCTAGATCACCTTGAGATTGGTCAAGAGTGAAGCCCAATTATTAAACCTCCTTTCCGAGCTCTGAAAAAATTTCTTCATATGGGTAAAGTCTATTGGAAGAGGACATTGCTTCCTTTTTCATAGTAAATTGGATTTGTTAAAGCCCCATATTTATACTAATCATGATATCATTGTTCAATGGCTTTATTTGAAATGGTAACAATTAATAAATGTATTTTAAAATCCAAAAACATAAAACCAATGAATTTCACATTTTATATAACCATAATAATATATTTAATTAGATCAAGATGAATTTCCATTAATGATAGTTTGGGTCATTACATATACCATTCTGTGTTGGTAGACCCGAGTTGTTTCACAAGTTCTAGTCTCGGGTTTGAGTTTCCATTGTAATATGCTAGATGGTGGATGGTGGTTACTATAAGGTCACATGAATTCCATGTTGGTAGTAGTTTGGTTTTTTGTTTTTTGAGTTTCTGGTTTTTTTAGTTGTATTTGTAACTAGATCCATTTGTATATTTATTTGTAATTCAGTTATTCTTTTCTATTCCACTATTACAGTTTATTTATTTGATCCTAGTTATTTTTGAAAAAACATATTTCCCCCTATGATTAATTTGATTCCCAATACTATTTTTCAGTCTGTGGGGATCAAGAAATCCCTTCGGGGCCATGTCTTAGACCAGGTCGGATGTTGGGTTGGATGACATCCTGGATTGGTTCGGGACATCAACTATCATTATGGAAAAAAGGTAAGTAATGTTTCATATTTATAGGATGATAATGATATCATAACTAACATATTATATCTTGAAATATACTTATATATATCATTTATGTGTTTTGGTGATGAAAGAAGGGTCATGTTGCTTCATGGAGGATGTAGTCCACTCTTACGCACGAACGACATAATCATTTTTTACTAAGAGAAAAGATAATAAATAAAATGATATATTATATTTTCAGAATGGTAAATATATCATTAATATCATTATTATTCCATGAATATAACATATATTCTTTAACATTATTCTTATTACCTTCCATTTAAATCATTAGTGAAAAAAATCACAACTCATCGTGAGGCGATAGTCCATTGTACACATGATCCAAATTATCATATCTCTCATGGAATGGAAATTAAAAAATATATGTGTGTGATACCATATTAAAATAAGTTTAAAAATGTTAAAAATATCATATATATATATATATATATACTTTTATTCAAAAAATATTACAATTTATGGGAGGCGATGATGGAAAATGAATGACATCAGTTCGTGAGGTGGTAGTCTGACAAACCCACGATTGATGATTTTGTATGACATTTTATGTAAGGGGGGATGGATTTAGGTTATGAAATTAATATAAAAACATATCATATTATTTTAGATAATTTTTTATTATATATTCATAAATTAATAAGACCTGATTAATGAGGAAGAAGAAATAAAATAAATATGCTTGGTTAAGCACAATACCTCATCTTCAGACAACCTCGTTAGGTAAGAACCAAAACGATTCTTATAATGGATTTATGATAAAAATAATTCATCCAAGATTTTTAAAATGAATTAATTATTACATTTGTGTAGGTATTTTGGATAAAAATGGCTTTTATGGTGTAATTATTAGATGAGAGGTGTGGCCTTTTACAAGTAAGGTGTGTGAGACAATTGTAATTTTTTGAAAATAGAAAGGTTTACCAACTTTTTTCACATGCCAAAATGGTAAAAAATAAACAATAATACATTCCAAAACATTATAAGGTCAAAATATGTCAAAAAATTATTTTTAAAAAAAATCGGTCATTTTTACCGTTATATTTTTTGTTAGACCCCTGAGTAAAACCGTTTTAACATTAACCACTGTAATTAATTATTACTATTTTCAATATTCATTATATTCAAAAATAAAGTTGAAATTATTAGATTATATAAATTATTAAAATTCAAAATATTTAATCTTTCTTATAAAATTCAATTCACATATGTAGAATTTTTAATTTAAAATTAAACCCATAGACATAATGAAAAAGCGAGTTGTTAAGAAGTGTATTTTTCAAGAAAATGATGATTTTATATTAACTCTATGGAAATTAATCATAATTTTATTAATATAAATTAGTATTTATTGATATATAATATATAAATTTCATTTAAATAAGGCATAATCAGGGGGTTTTTTAATTATTTAAAAAGGAGAAACAATATGAATTTTAAAACAGTTTTCCAAAAAATCTCATTATAGACCCAAAGATAAAATTATAATAAAATAAAATATAAAGAGGATTAAAATATAATTATCGGTTATAAATAAAACTAAATAATTTTTATTGGATTTAAAATTATATTAAGAATATATTTGGGGTTTCAAATTTACTTAATTTTTTAAAAGAAATTATGTTTTTACAAAAATCATCATTTTTCATGATTCACTAAAAAATCAATATCTTTTAAAGGTTATAGAAGTTTATCCCAATGTAAATTTTCATATAATGATTTGAAAAATTAATTTAATTTTATAAAATATATTTTAAATAATTTTCAAAAAATAAATATAAATTTTTAATGAAAATCAATAAAAATATTTATTGAAGAAATCATATTTAAGAAGAATAAAATTAAATTACTAAAAATTGATGGAATATTTACTAAAAATTCATCAATAATTTATATTGAGTTGGATTTATATATATATATATATATATATTTCATAAATTTTTCAATATAATTCACACAATCCAATTAATCATCTAGGTTATAACAGTTATATATTTATCATGTCATTTAATCACGGTATTGCATACCAAATACGATGTCAAACATTATTTTCTTTTCTAAAATTTCAGGGTGTTACAGTAACCTATAAAACATTTATGAAATATTTAATTAATATAGAATAAAATATTATTAATAAAATGGTATTTTTTTTATTTCTATATATGTTGATTCTTAGTTTCTGCTGAGAGGGCATCAAATTTCATTGAAACTCCTCAAACCAATGAACACTATCTCTAATTTTAATTAATCATTTTAACTGAAGGTTCTAAAAGACTATGGATTTAAGTATGATTATCCCACAAATTGTGACATTTTCATATCTCATGTATAACCTTAGAGAAATTAGTCTATTGAATTATTTTCAATAATCTATATGAAGCTTCTTGTGAAGAGCCTGGATAAATTCAAATCAATAGAGAAAAGCTATATTATTCATCATTTATTTCATTCATTATAAATTAATGTAAAGATCTTATTATATATTGTTTTTGGTAGATTTTTTACACTTCAATTGGAAAATTTTTATCCATAACTAAACTCAACAGTGGTATAAGATCCTATTAAATCATGTTTGGATTAAATTATCCAAAGAATAAAGAAATGAAAAAATATATATTTTCCAAAATATATTTTATATTACACTCAAAACAATCAATTTTTTATTTAAATACAAAACCATATAATTTTAATGAGCTAAAATTGTAATATTCTTATAACAGTTATATAGACATGTTATAGTTTATTACAAATTTCAATTGAAAATAATTATGAAAAAAAGTCATTTTTTATTTTAATATTTTAAGGTCGTATAGTAAATTTTACATATTTCCTATTCACGTCATTGAAATATCACAAAATAAAAAATGTTTCACTAAATTTATGTCTATGATATTGTAGAGGCCACCACACCACTGTCTTCCAAAAACAATAAGGCTAAAAGGCTTCCAAAATGGTGATATTTTATTGTATGACCATAGGATTAAAAAAAATACTTTACATTATGTATCACCCCTGATTCTATGTATAGAACCCTTTTTATGCATTTTTATGGAGTTAAAGTACTTAGGTAATGTTTTGGCGAGTTTGGAAGGGATTTGGAATGGTTTGGATGCCTTTCTAGGGGAGCATGTTTTGGTGGAAATGTGTAGGATCTCCAAGTAACCATGCAAGTGGATGTAGTGGGATTTTCATAGTTTGCACACAATTTTTCTTACCCTGAATGGAAACTATGTGGTTTCCCTATTGAGACAATATCATTCACATGGTTGGCGCACGGTTTTCTAAACTATGCTAGTGAACTGTGTGTGGCACTATAGAATTCGGTTTTAAATTATGGGACCACTAGAGATTTTCCGTAAACTTGTCCTCTCTTACCCCATATGAACCCTACTCGTTATTTCTTGTTATAAAGGGTTATGGGATCTCTCCCATTCATTTTGGAAGTGAATTGAAGGGTTTTCAAGGTGTGGTAAATCTGATTTTTCTCCGATAAGTCTCCACTCTTAGTTCTTTCCAATTTTTCCTTAGATCTAGTTCTCTCTCTCTATTAATTTTCTACATCTACACTTTTTTCATGTATATATATGGTTTTTATTGCCTAAAAGGTTGTTATTGGTTCTTTTTTATGATAGTCAAAGGGATCTACAGTGGTTTTGGGTGGAGATTTTATCTGTAGTTGTGGTGTGGTTTGGCTTTATTTGATTTCTCTTAAACCCTAAGGTATGTTTCTTCTCTATTGACTCCATTTTGTTATAACTAGAAGGTTTTTTTTCAATTAATTTTTTTTTCGTAAAATAAATTTTGATCATGATGTGTGATGTTTGGTGGAAATTCCTTTTTTGATGATTCTAGTTTTTTGGGGGAAATGGGTTATTGTGGTGAAATGTTCTTTGTTGTCGGATTTTAAAATGTTGATTTTAAAAATTCATAACTTGGGTTGATTTGTGAAAAAAAAATTCAATAAAATGGGTTTTTTTATAAAAATGTGATATGGAATATAAGAACACCTAATGAATTTTTTGGTTGTTAAATAGTTATTTTCATATTATTGTGGCTTTAGTGGGTATATATTCTTGTTTTTTGTCTTAATAATTTGATGCATCTGTTGATTTTGGTGGTAAGTGGGCAGGAGTACCACTATAAAAATGGGATGTATAGTGGATGAAATGACACCATCAAGGATAAGTGGGTGTGAAGTACCTCTATATTCGGAAAGAAGTAAATGGGCTCTGATGGAAATTCCCACCGTGATTGGTTACCAGGTTGGGTATGTGAGACTCTATAGTTATGATTTGTTTGTGTGTGTGACTAGTAAAGATGAAATTGTTTTAATAACATGTTATGGTAAAATAGATTATCTCTTGTTTTTTGGATTTCCCTTATATTGGGTGGATTTGAGTATGAATGGCTTGGTAAGGCAATGTTTGGCTTACTAGAAATTATTGCACTATTTCTTATTTTATATAAATTTCTTTATATTAATATGAAAATTTTTCTATCTTAGTGGAGAGTGTAGGGACGTCATTTGAAGAAACTGTGTTGATTATTTTTACTCACCCCCTGCTTTGGAGCTTTGGTACTTTTTTATGGCATAAGGCTGAATGGACCAAAAACATTTTCATATTGTGATCTAGGTTTTAGGTGGATTTACATCGTAAATAATTCAAAAATATATAATAAATTATAAAATATGGAAAATGTAAAAAAAATTATTAAATAATAAATTTTTCATAAATAGGAATATAAAATTTTTATATTGTTATGTCTTACTTGAAAAATTATTTAAAAGAAAAAAAATGATTTTTGGATAATTTGATAAAAGGATTAAAGGATATAGAATATGAGGTTTTATAAATATGAAAAAAATTAGATAATATATTAAATTTTTACTTTTTAATGAAATCATTCATAATATATCTCATATTTTTTAGTGTGAAGGAGTTTATAAAAAATAACATGTAAATTTATAAAATAAAAGAGGTCATATTAGAATAAATAAAAAAATTAATATTTATTTATTTTAGGTATTTTACTTAAATCATGTTTAAATTATAAAATTTTTATAATTTTCTATTATTTTTGAATTGTTCAGAAATATTTATTTCATGCATAAATTTATGAATTTTTCAATTTTTTTTCATATCTACTTTATTCATGAATTTAAATTATTTATATTATTAATTTTGATGTATTATTTAGTTTAAAAGTGTTTAAACTATTTCTTTAAAATATTATACATGTATTTATGGAGTTACATACTAGTTATAATAATTGATCTAGTTTTCTTCTACCTTGGTGTTTGATTATTCATGAATTTTGTGCTTGTATAAAAAATTTATTATGGTTTATACATATTAAGTGATAGAATATTGTTGTAATTTGAGGTCTCTCTTGATTAAAAACCCATGGGTGGAGCTTCTTTGCCTGATATATGTCACTATACTAGGAGATTATGCTCTATCATGAAATGTGTGGGTTGGCTAACTGTCGAACCAAGATTACTCTTATGAGATTTTATAATTTCATAAAATTAGAATCTTATAGATGAATGGATTTTATATTTATGTGAATTATTTTTATATAGGATTCACATTGATATGTAAAAATATAGTTGCCTTTTAATTTGGTTTAGTAATACAATCTATGATTTTTCTAAAGAGTTACAAATCAATATTGTTTGACCATATTGGTTTTGTTGAAGGAATTGGGATTCAAAAACTAAATAATTAAAATCACGCACACATATAAAGGGAATAAATGATATAATATGGAAAAATATTCAAACAATATTAAAAATACTATACTCTATATTCATTCCATAGAAAAATCTGTTAGGACCTTTATCATTCAACGAGGTGTGTTCATTTTAAACCTAGGTTTCCCATGGATTATCTTGTATAAGGAAAGTAAATTATGGGTAACCCTAATTGGATTTGGTTCATGTATTATGAATATACATTAGGTTACAAATTTCTAAGAAACCATAAGAGTTGTAATATAGGAGGATTATATTTGAGTTTATACATGTTATGGATTGGGAGAAAATATTCTAATTGAACTATCCAAGATTCATATATAAAAGTGTTGGCATGATTTTTTTCCTAAATAGCTATCTTATTAGAGTAATTCCTTTATTAAATCTTTTATTATAGAAATATAGGTCATGAAATACTAAATTATATAATGAAATTTTAAATTAGGTTATCATTTTAATATGATCAAATTTAATAAAATCCCATATTAAATGAATTTAAAATATGTTACTCATATGATAAAATATTCTATTGAAAACTAAAAAAAATAGAATCATCTTCATCAAAATTTACATTGAGATAAATATGTTATAAATAAAATAATAATGGATGAAACCTTATAAAATAATGTAGAAAACATAAGAATCATTCTTAAGTAATAACGAAAGTTATATGTGTTTGAGATAAAACACCCTTAGAAACCACTGGATAATAAATCTAATCAATAAGAAATTGATAACTATAGTGAGTATGGTAAATATTCTCATGATATATCTATATTTATGTTTGTTTTGATGTAATCCAAGATATAAAACCAGAATGGGAATACAGATTCTTGTGGGATGAAAGACAACTTGAAAAGTCTTAATTTAGAATAAGATTAACATGAGATATGTGATGTTTCAAAGGAACTATATAAGTGTGTGATGATTGATGTTACTTTTTCTCGACTAATATACTAAAAATTATTGGTAATGTAAATGAATTAGAGTGTTTAGGGTCATCACTCGGGTTTAACTTCTCCACATACTTCATTTTATAGAAAATATCTAAATGGTTTCGACAACTTATTGTGAATTTCAATATGAATAAGTCTAGTAAAACATTACTCAACCTCCTCAATATTTTGAATATTATTTATAAATACATGGGATATCTATGATATAGTTTTATAGTATATAATGTAAAGGATAAAAATTTCCAAAATGAGTAGATAGTTCATAGAGATTCCACACTAACTTCTAAACCAAGGAAAATACACTCTAAGGAAGGGAAGTGTTTTCACTATAGCAAAAATGGATATTATAAATGAAATTTCCAAGATTACCTGAAGGCATGAGATAAACTCTATAGAGATTCCCTGTTTGGTAATTATGGTATAGAAATCAATTCATCGATTTTGAAGGGTATATGATACCAAATATATATTAATTTTTTTTTTAATATTTATCGGAATTTATATTTGATATAGGATTGATTACTAGAGCATAAAATTTTCATTCAAGTTATGAATAAAGGGTTTGTTACATCAAGGTGTCGGATATTGATGATCACATTAAATTTCTATTGGGTTGGAATGAAGGATAAGTTTCTAGTATTATTTCTCCTATATGAAAAGAGTGCTTTTATTGTAATTAGTTGTCGTTATAACTAAAATAGATGATGTTTTTGATAGAAAATGTTATATATGATCCAATTATATAACATTATTAAATAGGATATGGAGATAAAATATTTATCCAATATAAAATATTTTATTCAATATATTTATTGAAATATGAGGCCATGAGTTCCCACCTCCCAAAAGTGGAATATTTTCTAAGAATAAAATCATATTGTAAGTAAATTACTCTAAGAACATAAGATACCTTCAAATACATTGAGTTTAATTTTTAAATATTTTAACTATAATAAATAAGTGTTATTTCTATAAATAATTGTGTTTACGTATCATATCATGATATGATTGAAAAAATATAGTTTATAATAGGCTTGTTGGAGTATATTTAGACTTTGAGAAGTTAAATGTTTAGTAAATAAAACTGTATTCTAGTAAAAGTGAAGGTCACTTTATATCCTAAAAGATTTTTTGGTATATTAGTAAAGTAATAATGTACAGAGTTTTATTTACACACCAAAATTTATAATAAAAGAAAATTATGGAAAGGTTCTAATGATAATGATGATGACATAATAATGATTTCTACGTAGTCAATAGAATTTTTTACATTATGACATTGTATTTTGTGAAGTAAGATAATTTGAATACTATATTCAAGAATTTTAATGCTATAATCATGATGCTTATGTCTCTAGATATTTCAAAATTTAAATCTTATATATGTTTCCCATTGAAGGAGTTTTGTGGGAGGGTTTCATCTAAGGGTGATATAGATTTTTGTTAGGAATTACATCAATGTGTAATTAGTTTAAAAAAGGCCTAAAATGGAAAATACCATTATACCTCTATAATTTTCTATCATATGGGATATCATAAGATGAGCACTTATATAATATTTTATTAGTATTATTAAAGGATTAAAATAATATTAAATCTATCATGTTGTACAAAAGTTTGTCTCCTCTTTATCATTATTTCTTATTAGCCATGTATATTTTTTAATGTTTAATTATAATTGACATGTTAAAGTATAAAATTGATTATTCCATAAAAAATGTTTTTCATGGAGTAATTTTGGTTGTGATGAATTGTTATGGTTAGTGTGGTATGATTTCTTATAGAGATATAGGATATACTCAAGAAGAACAAAAAGAGTTTTATGTATTGGATAACCCTCTAATTATACCACATGGAGTGTCATACACTATATATTTAATATAAAAGGGGTGTATGATTCATATTTAATATTCATACCTAATGTTGTGAAGAAAATTATCATGATAAAATTCATACACAGATATTATTCATACACTAACCTTGAGGGATATCTAATTAGGGGATGGCTGGGTTTGTTATTTATTATGACATTAGTTGTGGCATAAATAATGTTTAATTTATCCTCTTGTAAAATGCGTAAAACCAATGGGAACTTAATTAAAAACATTGGGGAAGTATATATTCATACCTAGATAAGGTACATGTGATGTGCTTTTCAATCCAGATTAGGGGAATGTGATGTGCTCATCCACTTTCAGAAATGACATGTGATTAGTTTATTCATCTAGAAAACCTATAATTAGATAATCAAGAATGTATGGGTTGGGTATATGGGGTTGACATCCTCTATGTCTCATGGTTACTCGATGCCTTAGATAGTTGAATTTTATGGTTATGCATACATGTATATGATTCATTTGGTAGAAACATGTATGGGGATAAATTTGTCTGATAGAGATCACACTATATCCCATTATAAATTGAGTACCAAAAATTCTTTAATATTATTTTAACTCTAATTTTAGTCATGAATTTTGGAATTCATAATTATTATCAATTCTACAAAGGACTGTGGGACACACATAGAGATTTTGTGAATAAAAATTATGTTTTTTTATATATTTTTTGTGAAAAACTTTCAAATATTTCCCAAATGTATTTTGTATGATATCCAAAAGTATTTTTGGAAGTAGTATCACATGTTGTTATATATTATGTAACCTATACTAAAAATAAATAATATATATTTTGTAAGTAGTTTTTGAATAAATCCAAAAGGTTTTTTGGATATGGTTTCTCTAGTTGTTCTATATTATGTGACATAAGGTGAAAGTGTGATAAGTATATGAGGCTTTAGTTAATGA
Source organism: Viscum album (assembly GCA_963277665.1). Classification (NCBI taxonomy): domain Eukaryota; kingdom Viridiplantae; phylum Streptophyta; class Magnoliopsida; order Santalales; family Viscaceae; genus Viscum; species Viscum album. The sequence goes on along the minus strand of OY728151.1, from coordinate 1,320,820,967 downwards.
AAAAGATTATTGGAAATGTTCACTAAAGGAAACACCACAAAGTGGTGGTTTAAACCACTTAATTGTATGTTCTGAGATACACCAAGATGCGATGAGGGTCATGTAATGTTCTATAATTTCCGTATATATTTTTTAATTATATGGAATTACTTCGGACCATGAAATATGACGTCACGTGATTCTGACACCCGGACTACATGGAATGATCCGTCAAAGTTTTTTTAATCTTTGATTAGTGCGTGTAAGTAGTTTTCTTGAAAAAGTTGAATAACTCTAAAATTTTTGCCAATATCAGAAATCTAAGGGCACCATTTCATTCAAGATGGCAGATTTACCCTAGGTACGACTTAATTTTAGTTAGCATGGGCCTCCTATGGGAAAAAACAGAAAATGACATAACCATAAATAAAATAATTAAATTAAGTTATATTATTTTTCAAATTCTTATAACTCACGAATGGTGACTTGATTACAAATCTGAGATCACTGCTGAACTCGTGAGGGTATTATTTTTTAATCAGATACTAACATTGGTCGGTGCAGGAAAACTAAGGAAGTTAGTTTTTGGTTGTAAAAAAATAATTAAGTAACAATTATTTTATATTTAAAATAAATAACTTCTAAATGGTAACTTGGATTAAAAATCCAAGAGTACCATTGGGTTCAATGGGCTGTTTTTTCCTTAAGTAGAGATTAACCTCGACTGGCACGAGTCAAGGGTTAATGATAATAATTTATTGAACTTCTTTTAAGGTACATTCCATAAACACGTGAGCGGCATTTTTTAACTTTTGAACTGGTACTCAAATTAAAAATTTGAAGTCACCATTGAATCTGCAGTGCTGGGATTTTCTTTAGGAAGACTATATGTTGACCATAGTTAGTCTAGAAAAAAGTTATGTTTTGTGAATTTTTTAAAAGAAATGAAATAAAATAATTTTATTATTTTATTTTTCTTTCATATGTTCCAACGGACAAGCAGAGTGTAGGGCCAACGATTTTTCAAGCTAATAAATGTCTTTACCTTCCAATCCTAAGTAACAACATCATTTACGGATTTAGAAGGTTCATAATTTATGAGCCCCCATTAATTCCCTACGTCGATACATGCCCTCCCCTCTCTCCTATATATATTGAGCTTGGGGAGGGGAATTGGCACAGATTTTCCAAGAAACGAAGTGTTGTAGGAGTGTCGTGATGCCAAAATCTTAGAGGACGGAGCCAATCCCAGCGGGAGGTGATAGGTGACACTGAACCAAAAACCAAAGAACAATGTATGAGTAATGTCATTGGAAGCTTGTTGCGGGAATGAATAACAGTATCCCACCTTCAAGCGCAGACATTTCTCCAATGATTTGAGGTATGGGGTTTATTCATTTACGCATTTTAAATTTTTTTTCTCTTCCCCATTCTTGAATAATATGAAGAATATTAACCAACTGACTAACTGTTTGAGCCACGATTCATTTGTTTTTGTGGGAGGTTTTTTTGGGATATCGTTGTGGGGTTTTGATTGTTGTTTAATTCAATTTTTTATTAAATCATTAATCCCCTTCATGTTTATGAGCTAACGTGGAGGGTGAAGGCCCAACGAACTCGGCCCTAACCCTCTGATATCCTGGTATCATTATGCCTCTATGGAATACCGCCATCACGGAGACACCAACCGGCTATGTTGGGGATAGTGCGTCGATGCACGGCACAAGAGGAGGCCACGACACAAAGCAGCAACAGTCATCAGAGTGGTCGGCCATAGAGGAGGAGTGGTGTGTCATTTCACACTACCAGAGAGAAAAGGGGGCTATGGCTCGTCAACTGTAGTGATCATAGGAAGGCAGTCGGCACACCGGTTGACCATAAGTGGTGCAGTGGTGCTCCGTCGTGTGCCACATGAGAATTTGACCGGCACACCGGCTTGCCACGACGGAATCAGTAGGACCTGCTCCAACGGGTCTTGCATGCCACCCGGAGGTGCAACGTGTTGCCTCCATTGTGAATAAGACCAAAAGGCTTTCGTCCAATCTAGAAAATCGTGGGTCACTCCCTCAGTGGCGGCAATGGTGGACCCCCTTGCGGGTCGCGTCTCATGCGGTACGACCTCCACCCAGCAGGCCGACCCCTTGTAGGACGTCACTTTTCAGCCCGGGACGCCCCATGCCGGCCGAGCTCACCATGGCCCACCCCATACTGAGTCGAGATGGGTCAGCCCGACTAGGTTAGACCGGACCCAAGCCCCACCGGGTCTAGAAATACTTAAACGGCTATATCTTGAGAACTGGACGTTTGTTTGACGAACCGTTAACAGCATTGGGATCCTTGGATTGAGATGGTACTTTTGGAATAATTCTCTTAGGTTTTGGTGATCGTTGGAGTATGTTCAGGTTGAATTGAAACTGAATCCAATCAGGCCCCCAAAACTGAAACGCTTATAATACACAGACTTGGTGTTCGATTGACGCACCATCTATCGTGTTGTAACCCTTATGACAAGACAGTTCTTTGGGTTACTCATTTTAGGAGATTAGTGGCAATCGAGGTATGACTGATATCTCAAGTGAAGATTCTACAGAACTTGAGTGCACCAGGTGCAAGGAATCTAGTGGCTGGCAGTGAGGCAGAGGTTGGAGAAAGATCATACGGAGATCAGCGCTCAGTGATCCTGTGTGGGTCAGCACATACAAATCCTTTTTCAGTCTGATCCTATGTTGTTCAGTGCTCAAATATCCTATTTTGGTTAGTGCATACCAATCCTGTGTGGTTCAAATCTTTTGTGGGTTAGTGCTCGGCGATCCTGTATGGGTCAGCGCATACCGAACTTTTTTGGGTCAGATCCTGTGTGGGTCAATGGGGGTTAGTTACCTATCGACTTTGGGTGGGTCAGATCCTGTGTGGATCCTTTTGGGGGTTAGTACCTATCGATCCGATGTGGGTAAGACTTTGTATGGTTAGAAGAAGCGCCTCTTGATAGAATAAGATGATCTAGCAATAAACATTACTTTTATACTTCACTAAAAACCTGGTTTGAGCTGAGACTTTGTTTGAACTATGTCTTTTACCTGTGTGGTACTTCCATCTTCATGGGGATACCTGTTTGGCACTTCTACCTTCGCGGTGTAACCTTTATGGAATACTTCCCATATTTAACACTCTTTTTACTACAATAGTTCACTTAGTGGTTTCTTCTTGTCGTGTTCTTGTACAATGTGTATGTACAAGTTAAAAAGGAAATTCCTTACCATTTTAGGGATACACCTTTCCAATTCAAGTCACCATCCCCTAGCCAATGGATGGCGGGCTTGGGGTAGTCACAGCCTGAGCCCCGATGGACGGGTTGTGACAATGTGGTATTAGAGGAGTCGGTTCTACCAGAGAACTAGGACTCTAATATTTTATCTATGGAAACTCTTTAATGATTTACGAGTGTGGTTTTCTATTTGGGGAATCCAGTTTTGGTGCAGCAGCCAATGAATCCATACACAAGGACCCTAAATTCTGATTTCCAAATTGATGCATGGAAACACTAATTGTGTGCATTTTTTGAAGACTTTTTATAGTGATTTATTTGGAGTCATGTCCCCAGGTATAACTTAATGATCGTGGTGCACATGTTCCTTATTAGGATTTCAACTCATAGAAATCCAACTAGGATTCCTAATAGAGTTTGCGATGATGGCCCACCGAGAAATGAGGCATCAGTGTGGGGGCCTCTTACGATGTTAGCACCTTTAGGTGGTGCACCAGTAGCACCACCACCTGTTGGGAAGCAGATACCACCCCCCCCCCCCCCAGTAGAGGGTGCATGCCTACTGAGTGGTTTACATGAGTTTCAGCGGTAGAGAGCTCCGAAGATCTAAGGTGAGACAGATCCCCATACAGCTGAGGACTGGCTGGAGGCTGTGGCTAGAGTTTTCCACATATTTGGGACACTAGAAGATCAGATGGTTTTCCTAGCTACTATTATTTATTAGTGTGTGACCATGAGGACAGTCCGGATAGTGGTGAGGCATCGGTACATCGACTATATCCCGATATGGTGCCTTCGGGTAGTGTGCCTGCTATATCATTGATCATTGTTCAGTAGTTACAACCAGGGGTACCGGTAGAGGACATATGTAGGCTTAGTTGCATACACTTGTTTTAGCATCAGATACCCCTCAGGTTCTGAGGGGATCCCAATTCCCAAGCGGCTAAGGATTATCTTGGTGAGGTGGACATGTTTCCATCATGCCAAGGCACCATTCGATCTGATTATGGTCCTGGTAGAGAGCCGTCTATGTGGCTTAGTAGGACAATTATAGGGCTTAGGTTACCATGATCTTTCAAAGAAGTGACTTTTATCTGTACAAGCTTGAGAACCTTTCTCAATGAATGGGTGTCTCTTTCCTTAAAGTGCTATGGGATGAGAGTTCCCTAGGACTTCTATAACATCGGCAAGATGACATGTCAGTAGTTGAGTATTCATCGAGGCATACTAAAAATCCTAGGTACATGATGAATATAGTACGATCAGTGCTTCAGGTCGTGGACCTCTAAGCAAGTTGTGTTTAGGGACATTCCATCTAGCATTATTTCTATATGCATTCTTACTTACATTAGGGTGCTAGAGAGAACCTTTTTGAATGAATGGTCTTTGGTTGAGCCAATATTGGCAGTGAATGTTAGCAGTATGAAAGCAGGAAACTAAATCCAGACATAGATACTTGGGTGTGAAAAAAAATTTATGGAGAGAAAGTGTTAGGGACTGATGAATCTGTAGGGCGGCAGACATGGAAGTTGAGCTAGAAGATCAGCGTGAGGTGGTATAAATTTCGACATGTTACAACCACCACCCCAATGTAGTCCCCACCAGGCATAGGGAGCTGGAGGACATGGGAAGGGAGTAGCTACATATGATCAAAGAGAGTGACCAAAGGGCTCCATGAATGATTAATGGTACGATCTTGGTCTACTACTAGATGTCATATTAATAGACATAGGTACTAATCATTCCTTCTTTCCACAAATATTTTTCAAGACCTAGAGTTTCCGGTTAAACCATTGACTTGACCCTTATGTCTGGATATACCTTTGGGAGGAGACTCAATAATCAAACTTATGCTGATGGTGTGATCTGATCCTTGACGTGAGAGTTTTAGTTAGAACCTCTTGGTGGCAGCGTCGAGGCCTTACGACGTTAGTTTGGGTATGGACTAGACATTTACGGTTCATACATAGATTGAATGTATTAGGCAAGAAGGTTGTGGTTTATCTACAACATTGGAATGGGGTTTTCCTTGGTCGATAAAAAAAGAAACCTAGGAAGCATAGGATAAACTCATGTATAGGAGGGTGCAGACGATCACTCTTGAGTCGGCCATCCTTACACTCATGGCTGGAAGAGTTTTGAGTTTTCTGTTCCCAATAGGAGTGGCAGAGTGTGGGGACATCTTTTCAAAAAATGTTTCTAGGATTTCCTCCCCTAAGGGGGGGGACTTCTAATTTGTCTAGGTACTAACAGAGATTTGAACCAAATTTCTTCAAGGTAGAGACAACCTTTTCAGCATTGATGAAGAAGGGGTAGCATTTCCTATGGATGAAAAAATTCCAGTAGAGCTTTCATGAGCTGAGATAGAGACTGACGAGTGCCCCCATCTTGAGGCTACGAGAACAGCGAATTTGGTATGTAGTCTATTGTGATGCATCAGGGACTAGATTAGGTTGTTCCTTGATTCAGGAGTGGGTGTTGATTGCCTACAGCTCATGGAAGTTGTGATGGAATGAGTAGAACTACATTACCAATGACCTGGAGTTAGTATGAGTGGTCTTTGCGATGAAGATGTGGTGGCACTACTTGATGGGTGAAAGGATTAATGTTTACTCTGATCACAAGAGTCTCAGGTATATCTTCTCATAGAAGGACCTGATGTTGAGATAGTGATGATGGCTAGAGATCATCCAGGACTATGACCATGAGATAGTCTATACTACTGGGAAGGGAAACGTGGTAGCAAATGTACTCAGCAGGAGGTCTAGTCTACAACTACTATGTAAGGCATCAGAGAATCTAGTCGCATTGCAGATATCCTTTGTGGATAATTATGGAGTAGCTTACCTCTATTATATGACTGTCACTCCCCCAATTCATCAGCGAATTCGAGAGGCACAGCTTTAGACGTTGACTGTGAAGCCCGACGTGCTCAGATATCCTCAATATGGTCTCCTAAAGTATTTTTAGAAGGTGTGTAGCATAGCCTCCTATTCATAAGATGCACCATGGTACCAATTATTCTTCAGGAGGAGGTAACGAGAGAGATCCATAAAGCCCCTTTAATGGTACATCTTAGAGTGGTGAAGATGTACCAGGACCTCTGGCGTCAGTACTGGTGGCAGGGGTGAAGGAAGCAGTGGCAGACTTTGTATCATGATCCCTCACTTGTCAGCAAGTGAAGACTACAAAGATCTCGTAGAAGTATTTTGACGATAGGGAATGGAGACCCATATAGTTTTAGGAGGGAGACCATGTCTTCTAATAAGTATCACCACGATGAGTATTGCGGAGGTTTGTTTGGGGCAGCAAGTTATCTCTGAGGTTCATCAGACCTTTGTCGATTCTCGGCAGAGTGGATGAGGTGGAATACCATCTACATCTTCCTCCACAGATGCACCAGGTGCATAATGTTTTTCATGTTTCACAGTTGAGAATATTTGTGCATGATTCATCACATGTTTTCGACTATGGTGAGATGGACTTTGACAATGGGGTGACTTTTACGGAGTTCCCAGTGGAGATAGAGGATCAAATTTAGAGAGTCCTTTTTGGACAGTCGGTTCCTCTGGTAGGAGTGTTGTGGAAGCATTGGGACATCCAAGAGAGAACATGTGAGTAGGAGGCTTAGATTCATTCTCAATACACCCCTTTTCTTTATTTAGTCTATGTTGTGGCTTTTGGGGATATAAATCCCAAATGTGGGGAGAATTTAATGTCCTGTAATTTTCATATAACATTTTTTTAATTTCATGGAATTATTTAGAGACCATGAAATCTAACGGCACCTGATTCCGAGCCCCAGAGTGCCCGGAATGATCTGCCAAAGTTTTGTTAAGATTTAATTAGTGCACATAATTAGTTTTCCTGAAAACGTAGAATAACTCTTAAACAGTTTCCCAGATCAGAAATCTGAGGGAACCATTCCATTCAGGATAGTGGGTTTACCCTGGGTGCGACGTAATTTTAGTTTGCACAAACCTCCTATGAGAAAACCCAAAAATGGAATAACCGAAAATAAAATAATTAAATAAAGTTATTTTATTTTTCAAATGCTTATAACTCACAAACAGTGACTCGGATTAAAAATCGGATACCACCGCTGAACTCATTAGGGTATTCTTTCATTAGAAAGATACTAACATTGTCCGGCATGAGCCAACTAGGTATGTTAGTTTTTTTCCGTAAATAAAATAATTAAGTAACAATTATTTTAATTTTAAAATCCATAACTTATAAACGGTAACTCAGATTAAAAATATGAGAGTATCGTTGGGTTCGTTGTGTTGATTTTCTCGTAGTCAAAGTCTAACCTCGACCGACACGAGTCTAGAGTGAATTTTAATAATTTATTGATCTTTTTTAAGGTATGTTCAGAAAATTCATGAGCAGTGTTTTCTAACTTTTGACCCAGTGCTTTGATTAAAAATACAAGGGAACCGTTGAATCCGCAGCACAAGGATTCACATAAGGGAGACTTTACATTGACCGTAGTTGGTCTGGAGAAAAAGTTTTATTTTTTGAATTTTTTAAAGAAAATGAAATAAAATTATTTCATTATTTTATTTTTCTTTCATATCCTCCAATAGAAAAGCTGTGCGTGGGGTCAGTGATATGTCAAGCCAATATATGGATTGTCCTACCAATCCTAAGTAATGAGGTCATTGGGGTATTAGGAAGCTTACTAATTTATGAACCCCCATTAATCCCCATGTTATTACATAACCTCCCCCTCTCCTATATATATGGAGTTTGGGGAGTGGTATCGGCACATCTTCACCAAGAAACGAAGTGTTTAAGGAGTGTCGTGATGTCGAACCATTAGAGGACGAAGCCGATCCAAGTGGGAGGTGATGGGTGAAATCGAAACACAAACTGAAGGACGATGTACGAGGGTGTCGTCGGAAGCCTGTTGCGGGAATGAGGAACACCGACCCACATTCAAGTGTGGGCATTTCTCTAATGATTCGATGTAGGGGGTATATTCGTTTATGCATTTTAAATGTTTTCCTCTTCCCTGTTCTTGAATAATATAATGAACGCAGACCAACCAACTAATTAGTTGATCCGCAATTCATTCGTTTTGGTGGAAGGTTGTTGTGGTGTATCTTTGTAGTTTTTTTATTGTGGTTTAATTCAATTGTTTATTAAACCCTTAATCCCCCTCATGTTTATGAGCTAATGCAGAGGGCATGGTCCTAATGAAACTGCCATGAACCCTCCGCTGTCTTTCTATACTTGTGTCTCCATGGAAGACCACCATCGCGGATACACCGACTAACTACGTTGGGGATATCGCGTCGAAACACACTGAAACAGGAGACCATGGTACAAAGAGGTGGCGGTCGTCGGAGTAGCCATCACCGGTCAGCCATGGAGGAGGCGTAGCACGCCATCCCACGCCGTCAGTGAGCAAAGGGGGTCGCGGTTCATCAGCCGCGACGACCGGAACACCGGCCAGTCGTGGGTGGTGGAGTGGCGTGATGTCGCTTGCCGTTGTAGAATTCATCCAGCACACCAGCTGGCCGTAATGAAATCTGCAAGACCCGCTCCAATGGATCCCACATTCCACCTTGCAGTGTCGCCACTACGAAGAAGACCGAACGGCCTTTGGTCGTTCGGCAAAACCGGGGTTCTCTCCCCTAGAAGCGTCTAGGGAACCCCCCCACGGGTCGTACCTCATGTATCTCACCTCCCATCGGGCTTCCCCCTTGTAGGTTGCACCATATGTGGGTTGGGCCGCCCCTTGTGGGTCACGCCCTACATGGGCTGGGCCACCCCATTGTGGGTCGTGCCCTACCCGAGTCAGACCACCCCCTTGGGGGCTGCCATTTGTAGGCCGGCCCTTGCGGGCTGGGCAGGACCTCATCTAAGCGGGCTGAGCCCGTCGCGGCCTAGCCTAGACTGGGTCTGGCCAATCATGTTAGACCAGACACGGGCCCAATAGGTCCCAAAAACACTTAAAGGGCCATATCATGAGAACCAGACATTCTTCTGAAAAACCATCTGCGGCGTTGGGATCCTTGGATCAAGACAGCCCTTTTGGTATACTCCAATTGAGTTTTAAAGATATTTGGAGTACGGTGGGGTTGGATCAAACATGAATCCAACTGGGCCCTCGGAACTAAAATACATATAACTCAAAGATCGGGCATCTGATCGATGCCACGGCTTCCACGTTGGAACCCTTAGGACATGATGGTTCTTTGGGTTACTCCTTTGCGGAGCTTAGTGGATATTGAGGTATGACGGATATCTCGAGAGTAGATTATATGGAACTCAAGCGCACCGGGTGTGTGGAATCTAGTGGCTAGCAGTAAGGTGGAGTTTGGAGACTAATTATATGAAGGCCAACGCTCATATATCCTTTTTGGGTCAGTGTATACCGATCCTATGTGGGTCAGATCCTATGTGGGTCAGCGCTCAACGATCCTGTGTGGGTATGCGCATACCGATCCTGTGTGGATCAGATCTTGTGGGGGTTAGCGCTCAACGATCCTGTGTGGGTCAGCGCATACTAATCCTATGTGGGTCAGATCCTGTGTGGGTCAGCACATACCGATCATATGTGGGTTAGATCTTGTGTGGGTCAGCGCTCTGCGATCCTGTGTTGGTCAGCGCATACTGATCCTGTGTGGGTCAAATCCTGCGTGGGTCAGCGAGGGTTAGTTACCTATCGACTCTCGGCAGATCGGATCCTATGTGGATCATTGTGTGGGTTAGTAGCTATCAGTCTAATGTGGGTTAGACATTATATGGTCAGAAGCAATGCATCTTGATAGAATAAGAGGATCTAGCTTTGCGACTAATCAACTGTACTTCTATACTTCACTGAAAAGGTATATCATTACTTATTTAATAATTTATGTCCAAACTAATAGAAAGATAATATAGTTTATAGTTTTTGGTTTATTTTTTCTTCTATGTTTGGATAAGTGTTATCTCCTCCAAAAACCATCATATTTTGGTCAAAATATTAAAAAACATTTGAAAACTAAAAAGTTATTTGATGAAATTGATATAGTAAACCAAGAAAATGACCTCGGATTGTTAATTAATATTAGGATAATAATTTTTAATTCATTTTTGAAATGATTGAATGAATGGAACATAAATAAAATCTGTGGTTTGGTATTAAATACGTGAATTGTGTCTTTATAGATTTAAATTTTAAAAAAAAATCATCAACTTATCCCAATCAATACCCATTTGTGTCCCTCCTGGACCAGTAGTGAAGGTGATAAGTGAACCCCCAAATCCAACATCCAATAGCTCATATGTTAGTGACTATCATGGAGGGCATCATATACATGTATGGAAGGCTTACCCTCAACAATCCCAAAAAATTAAATAAACAACCACCAACAAAATCCATCATATAAATAAATAGTACATAAATATAATCTTGATACATGATATTTCATAAAATTTGGATGAAAAAAAAATAAGCTAATGAACCACTTACAAACACCTATTTTTTCCTTGTAAGACATTGAAATATTTCAAAGTATATTTCAAAAGCTAGGTGCTGAGATGGTGTGCAATTCTGAGTCTCGGTTTCCCGGAACTAATTTTATAAAGATATTAAATATATTTTATATTGGGAATTCATGTTTAATAAAATAAAATGGAATAAATCATAAAATATTGATTGGATCAGAAATATAATACCATGGTTGTGTCTGAAATGTAGTGTTTACACTAGGTGCGACATAGAATGAGTCATCACGAGATGTCCGGACCCACGCTTGTTTGCGGTATGCTTAAGTAGATTAATTTATTAATCATTTAATTAATCACTTAAATTTATTTTAACCTAAAAGTGATTATAAATGCTTTTTATGGAGGATTTTTCCATGGTTGGACTCACAATTCTTAGAATCCTCTTGTGATATCTCTCTCTTCATCATCCATTGGCGATGAACCTCTAATTTATGGAGGATCATAGAGCAAAGAATGCAATGGATCCTCCACATCTTTTGATGAATTGTTTCCTCAATAATGAATGATCCAAATAAGAGGTATGGCTCTTCAACTGGTGTTTTCTCCCTTTGATTAAATTATTGAGTATGTCAAATGTTATTCTTCTATTCATGCCCTTGTGGAAAAATTTTTCAGAAAAATAAGTATTAATATATTTCTATACCTTTTGATTTATAATATGAATTTTATATTCTTGGATGATTATCCAAGAACACATATCCGAAAATCATAAAACCTTTGTTATTGGTGATTTTTCTTCCCATGTTCTTCATTTACTTCGCCGTTGGAACCTCATAGTTCTTATAATGATAGTTTTCAGGAATATCAAGCTTGATTGGGTACCTAGATTTATAGAGGATCAATGAAATGACAACATAATGTTTAATCGAGTATATATTAAAGTATCTTGTGGGATGGGGTGAAAAAATTGATGGTTTGAGGATATATCGTCATGTGTGGAATCCACATTAGTGATTTGACTGAATAAGGGTTTACCAAATCTTCATCAGATATGTTTTCCAACAAATGATGGTCGACGATCATGAATCACATCCAGGTCTATGAGATAGGGGGAGAGATTCAAGATATATGGTGGTTTAAATAAATTTGAATCATGAAGGTGGGTTTGAGAAACCTAAGGATTATTGAAAAATCCTGACTGCATTCATTGTTGGATCAGGAACACATGTCGTGAATCTTCTTTCTAGCAGCTTTTCTTGGGTTTGGGGACCCAGAAGGATATCTTGGCATGTACTTCCTTGACATGGCATGTAACACCTTCTTGTGTGAATGATCCATGTGACGGACAATAAGTCTAAAGACACGGCATGTATAAAGTACACAGAAATGAGTTGGCCACATGGGTAGTGTCCCATGTGAACCCACATGATGTGTACCAATGTACATCGATATGGGGTCCGAGTACACGGACACAGCTAGCTGACACGGTCTGGTCCCCAGAATGGTGGGAAACACTATGTAGTCAACTTACACAGTGTGTATCCCTACATTGATGATACCCATGTACTGACCAGCGACATATCCAGGAAGTGAAGTGGGACCACAAATTGTTTGGGTCCGCTCACACATCATGTGCTACTTGAGCTCTTTTGAGAAATATTTGAACGTTCATATCTCCTTATTTTGAACCCGTATTTTGGATCCTAATATTCCTCACATCAGTTTTTTTAATGGAGAATGTGATGGTTCTCTAGAAAAAATATTTTGAGATATGATGGGAAATATTATGGGTCTATGACATGTAGAGGAAATACCCAATGATGGAAATAGTCCTACAAAATCATCATAGCAATACCAATCTTACCCTCTAACTGGGCTAGGTAGTGGTGTTCCCTGATGGCAGTTATGGGCTTACCATCCAGTTGGGATGGGCATTGAAATCTCCCAATGATCATTCTTAGTAACCCTCTAGTAGGACTGTGAAGTGTATTTCTGTGATGTTGAGGTCTTACCCTCTATCAAGGCTAGGAAGTGGAATTCACTTATGAAATCTTCTAGGTGTAACCCTCCATCTTATCTAGGAATTTGGGTTTCCATGATGACTCACTGGGATTACCCTCCCATAAGAAAATGTAATGGTGTTCCCCAGTGACCTTCATGAGTAGTACCCTCCAGTAGGACTGGGAAAAGCCATTCCTTAGTGACAACTAGAGTTAGACCATCCTTTTGTACCATTCCACGAGATCCTTTCACAAAACATGTGACCCCTCGATTTTGCGGTATAGTGATAAGGCACGGTTTGAAAAACCTTTATACTCATGATAAATAAGGTTTCTTTCCCCACCTAGACATGTTATTTTAATGTGACATAAAACCATTCAGGTGAGATAGAGCCTCCCAGAGCAAATAGTATCGAGGTGTGGTGATTGAGTCCCTTATAATTGTGTTCCTTGGGCAGACACATGAGATGTTGGGAATCATTGATGGACTTCCTTTTAGATTTATTGGTTACTCATCTTCTTTGGATGAATTCTATAATGGAGATCCCTTTACTCTCTCATTTTTGATTCATTCACTAATAACACACAAACACACACACACACACACACACACACATATATATATATATATAATACTTCAGTGCCCACTCCTTGGATATATCTACTCTTCTTCTAGGAGATATGGAGATGTTCATGGTATGCCACTTACTTTTCGTTCATTTCTTTTCATGGTTGGATGAGTCCACTCTCCAACTATAGGTAGTGGATACTATATTAGTAGGTAATATTATCACCATGTTGATCTCCTTATGTTTATAAGAGTTCACTTTCACTCTATTGATGGGTTTATTTGTACTCTTTTATTGTACCTTGTTCTATCTGTTGCTTCCCTCTTCAGTTGTATCTCTTACTACTACCCCTTCAACATTTTGGGACGTTCTATAGGGTATGAATACACTCACCCCCTACATAGAATTTTCCCAACATGTGTCATTTCTTTGGAAGATGGAGGACATATCGATCATGACTTTAGAGGAGCTTTGGGATAGAGAGTGTTCAGACTGTTTACAGTGGTCGTAGCATTGGATACAGGAGTCAGGTTGTCTTAATTATTTACTATTTTTCCTTTTTTTCCGTTTGGGACATATTTTTGGTTTGGGAATTTATTGTTTCCCATTTCTTACTATACACAATGATAAGTTGTTTTTTTAGTTTTCCATGAATATTTGGTATATTTATGGTAGTGTTGCATCTTTTACTCTTTCCCTGTTCACTTTTCATTGAGTTGGTTATGTGTGTGTACAAGTATTTTCGAAAATGACTCCATGAGTTTAGTGTGGTTTTTCTTCTTGTCTTCACCCCTATCATATGGAGGTAGGCTTGGGGTAGTTGTGGATCAAGTACCATCTTTGGTCGGGTAATAATATATTGGTATCAGAGTTTCTTTGACCCTTGGGATGTTGTTTAGATATTTCCAAACAAAAAAGTATTTTGGTTGGGTTTAGGGAAATAATGTAAAACTATCTCAAGTGCATCTCTTAGTCCAGGAAGTCCAGTGATTTTACAGTGGTTGATGTAACCATTCACCAGGACCTTGACTACCTTCTTATCGATTCATCTTGCTGAGACTTTTTTTATAGAGACCAATAATTCAGGAATAATATAGGATTGAGTCTTTGAGTGTATTTATTAAGTCATATCCCCATTATTACTGATATATATATATATATGATCATATTAATGTGGTACTCCTTGATAATTTTTAGTATTCCTCTATGATGATAGGTAACCATGATACAAGCTCCATTTGATTATAACAACCCTATGAGGGACAAGGCCTCAAGTCAGGGTAAATCTCACAATCCCTTTCTTCCAGGTAGGTAGGTAGCAGCACCACCACCACCTATTGATCATAATATTGTCCTAGAATATCATACTGAGGACAATAATATAATGAGAACACTCCAAGAGTTCTAGTGTCAGATATCGCTAATGTTTTGTGGCGAGCTAAATCCTCAGGCAGTAGAGGATTGGCTAGAGTTGGTGGTATGTACCATCAGGATTATTCAGACCCTGAGAGATCCGTTGGTGGATTTGGAATCTAGTATATTACATGTATTAGCTTTTTGTTAATGGATCCTTTTTACCCAGATGCATGCTGAGTCATCACACTCATGGGATGAATTCCAACAACTATTTATTGAGGATTATTACCCCTCCTGCATATGCTTCATTCAGATTCATGAGCTTCTAGAGATTTAGTCGGGAGGGATGATAGTGACATGGTACGTAGCTAGGTTCAAAACCCTTGCATTCTATTCTATTGAAATTATCAAAGATGGATACTTAGGAGCACAGAAGTTTGTGATGGGACTCAATAGAGATATCTGAGCCATCGTAGTTCCCTTTTGCATCCTCTCCTATGTCGGGGTGTTGGAGTGGGATCTTGTGATAGAGATATTTATATTATATGGATTCTGTATATTTGGATCTATTAGTGTGTGTGATAGGGAGGATACATCTATAGTAGTAGGTAGGCACTAGATATCTCATAAAAAGAGATACTTCCCTGAGAAGGATTGGGGATGTGGTCGTACAGTGCAGTGGTAGTGAAAATCACTAGGGCATCCTGAGGAGGGCCGATTCTATGATTTTGATGGGTGAGGTCACATGCAATGAGACTTTATTACCAGATATACTAATCATCCCAATAAGATAGAATATGGAGCACCCCAGTAGAGACAACATCATGATCAGGGTGGTCCCCAGGGAGTTAGAGTTAGAAGAGGTGTCATAAGAGTTGTAGGTGGAAGAAAACATTATGAGGTCCTTCCAGCACCACCACTAGGCATCCCATTTTAGTCTTAGGGAGTAGGTTGATGGGGTCACAAAAAACATCAAGCTTTGGATGTCTATGATATTATGTCACAATAAATGTTTTGAGATACGATCATAGTTTGTTCTACTCTAGCCTCAGTATTAATTGACACATGTGATATTCATTATTTTATCTCTTGAATCTTGGTGTGAGATCTAGAGCTCCTATTAGAGATTCTAGAAAATCGTGTTTGAATTTAGGTTTCTATAGGGAATGCATCCTCTGTATATTTCATCTAATAGTAGTGTGATCTACCTCTTATAGGAGAGAGGATCATGTGGGACCTTATGTTCATCATGATGGAACCCTATGATGTCATCTTGGGAATGTATTGTATTTACATAGTTTTATCCCAAATTTTTTGCTGTTGCTGATTAGTCATATGTCTAGTCACTGATGGGATGAATTTTTCCTTTTCTAGAATGAGAGACCTTATAAAATGGCAAGAAGATGTTGTGAGTAGGGTATTTCATCCTATCACCCATCAGTTAGCGAGTGTAACCCTTGGTACAGTATAATACTCAGGCATTTGGGTTCCTTAATATGTGGATGGATATATATATATGTCTTCGCCAAAGAAGTTATGGGACTACCTCTGAGGTGGGAGATGGATTTTTTTATTAACTTACAACTACGGACTTCCCCAATATCTTTTTTGGCATATCTGATGAAACCTACCAAAATATGGGGGTTTAAATTTCAGGTTAAGGATGTTTGTGAGAAATGTTTCATTAGAACCATTATATCCTACAATGCATCCGAATTTATGTTCATGAAAAATGCATATGGGAGCTTATGGCTTTGTGTGGATTATTATTACATGAATCATGCCAAAATAAACAACAAGTTTCAATTTTGAGGATTGATGACCTATTTAATCAATTATGAGGTGAAATGTTGTTTTCAAAGATCAATGTCGGGTTTAGCAACCACCAGTTGAGGGTTCGCAATGCTGATATTCCGAATAATCATTCCGATGTCACTACAGACACTACGAGTTCCTAGTGATGCCATTTGGTGTGACAAATACCCATGTCATCTTTATAATTAGATGAACTAGATCTTATAGTCATACATGGACCAGTTTTTTTGTTGTATTCTTCAACGACATAGTCATCTACTCTAAAATAGAGGAGGAGTATGCAGAGAACTTGATGATGGTTCCTAATTTACTTCGAGAAAACCAGCTTTATGTAAATCTCTCAATGTGATAGTTCTAGATACAAGAGGTTCACTTTTTGGGGAATTTCTTTTCTAAAGAATTTTTAGCCATAGATCTATAAAATATCGAGGAAGTGATTTCTTAGTAACCACCCAAGAATGTATCAGAGATGCAATGTTTTCTTGTCTTGTAAAGGTACTATAAAAGATTTATGGAAGAATTCTCTAGAATCAGGCCCCCTTTGACCACCCTAACATTGAAGGGACATCTGTTTACCTAGTTTGAGTAGCTCTATAATGCCTTCAATGTGCTGAGGTAGTGGTTTATGAGTTCTCAAGTGTTGAGGCTATAGGATTAATGTGTTGAGTACATGGTGAATTGTGATGCTTCGGGGGCTGGGCTCAGATCCCTATTGATGTAATGACTGGCAGTCATCCCATACTGGTTAAGGTAGTTGAGACCCCATGAGTAGAACAATGTGACTAATGACCTGTAGATAGTATTTCTAGTATTCTTCTAGGGGATTTTGAGTGACTAAATTCAAGGAGAGTGCTTTTTGGTTTACTCATACCACCCGAGCCTCTGGTACATCCTCGCTTAGAGAGACTTGAACCTAAGGTAGTGATGTTGGTTGGAGTTCATGTAGGACAATGACTTTATGATAGTCTATACTACAGGGGAGGGAAATATTATAGTAGATTCCCTTAGAAAGAATTCCTAGGCTCTCTTAGTGAAGGAACCTTATAAGAAGTTTTCTTCCCAACAGCTAACCCTAGTAGATCAGGATGCTACCAATTTCATTTATTCGATGGTGTTGACTTCATCACCCCTTGAACATGTGAAGGACTCCCAACTAGGAGACATCAACTATGAGGTTAGGTGTGATTATATATCCATAATAGATGAACGAGATTGATATTATCAAGGGGGGAAACATCAAATCTTGTTCCAATAGATATCAGTGGTTCCAGTCGCGATATAGGAATAGGTGACGCAGTAGTTCCACGCCCCTCCCTTATATTTACATCATGGTGTGGGAAAGATGTATAGAGACCTTGAATGGTAGTTTTAGTGGTCCTTCATGAGACAAAGTTTATACGAGTTCATCTCATGGTTCCTCACCAATCAATTGGTGAAAGATGAGAACTGTGTTCTGGTAGGTTTGTTTCGGTCCTATGAGATCTCGGAGTTGAAGTGGGATGACATATCCATGGACTTCATCACAGGGATTCCACACACATGGAAGGGTCATGACATCATTTGAGTGATAGTATACCAACTCACAAAATCATTTTACTTCCTTACTATCAGGTAATAGGGTTTGGTGGAGAGTTTAGGGCAGTTGTATGTATGGGAGATCATCTGCCTTCATGGGGAAACCTCAACGATTGTCACTGATCGTGATGTGTGGTTTATGTCATGATTGTGGATGGTCCTACATGAGGTATTCAAGACCTAGTTGTTGATTATTATAGTCGTTAAAAAAAGAAAAATGGGAAGAATGAATGAACTATCTAAGTTCTAAAGGATATGTTGATGTCTTGCGTGTTGGATTTTAGTTGGATCTGGGAGGATCAAATGCCTTTATTAGAGTTTGCGTACAACAAAAACCACTGATCTACCTTTAGTATAGAACCTTTTGAGGACCTATATTAGAGACATTTTAGGCATCCCGTGTGTTTTATGGAGATCATAGATTCATCTCTTGTAGGCCCATATATGGTGAAGGCGACTGTGGAGAAAGTGCAGGTCATGCCTGACCAGATGAGGACGGCCCAAAGAGGACAGAAATCCAACACAGATCACCATTGTAGACCCTTGGAGTTTTAGAAGGGATACCAAATATTATTGAGAGTCTCCTCACAATGAGGAATGTGTTGGTTTGGTCAGTGATTCAAGATATCTCTGAGGATCATGAACCCGTTCAAGATCATGTAGAGGGTTGGCAAGGTTTCCTACCTCCTCGCCCTACCCCCATAGCTTGAGAGGGTTATTGATGTATTCCATGTTTCATAGTTGAAGAAAAACATGTATGCCCCTATAAACATTATTAAATATAATGATATAGACTTCAAGGATAGATCCACCTTTGTGGAGCACCTAGTGGCGATCGAAGACCGATAAGGGCAGACCTTATGATGACAAACCATATCATTGGTTCTCTTATTCTGGTATAATGAAAAAGTGGAATAGAGTGCCTAGGAATGGGAGACCCAAAAGCGGGCTCAGTATCCCAGGTTTTTCCCCTTGTTCTTATTTTTAATGAAGAAAATATTGAAGGAGAGAATTATGTAGTGAAATTTTTTTCCTTGTATGTATTCAAAATATTTCTAAGTATATTTCCAGTACTAGGTTTTAATATTGCATTAAATTATGAGTCTAGGTGTGCTCGAAATTAAATTTATAAAAATATTAAATATATTTTTATATTCCTCGTGTGTTGTTAATTAATGAAAATTGGATAACACTTAAACAGTTGACCATATCAGAAATCTGAGACCATGGTTGTGTCTGAAATGTAGTGTTTACACTAGGCGCGACATAAAATGATTCTGTGTGGTACATCTGAACCCCTCACTCATTAGTAGTGCGCTTAAGAGGATTAATTAATTAATCACTGAAATTTATTTTAACCTAATAATTCCTATAAATTCATTGTTTGGAGGATTTTTCA
This sequence comes from Viscum album, assembly GCA_963277665.1. NCBI lineage: Eukaryota > Viridiplantae > Streptophyta > Magnoliopsida > Santalales > Viscaceae > Viscum > Viscum album. The sequence goes on along the minus strand of OY728151.1, from coordinate 1,320,801,566 downwards.
ATGGGTGGCCTCACAATTCCTAGAATCTGCCAGAGAGGGCTCTCTCATCCACATCTATTTGTGATTAGTGATAAACATCTAATTCAAGGAGGCTAAAGGCACAAAAAACTCAATGGATCTTCCTGCCCTAGTAGTTAACACATTATTCAGAAAATAATGATCAAAATATGTGGTATGGCTCACAAACTATAGTTTTCTCCCTAGGATTAAATGTTTGAGTATGTTGAACATTATTCTTCAATCAACACCCCTATTGGAAAACTTTTCATGAGCCTAAGTACTAAAATATTGTTTAAGAGTCTATTTATAATATGAATTTCCAATTCTTAATCTATTGGAAAAAAATTATTAGCCAATGATCATAAAACCTCTATTTTTTTGTTCTTTTTTTCCGTGTTCTTCGCATTCATTACCATTAGAACCCTATGATTCCCAGATCGATAGTTTTTAAGATTACCAAGATTAATCAAGTGCATGAATTCATGGGATGTAGATTAAATGATATTGGAATACCGAATTGATAATTGATTTGTAAATCGTGGAGGATGGGGATGAAAATATTGACGGTTCGAGTGTAGATCATCAAGGATGGAAGATGCAGCGGCGAGCAGAATGAATGAGGGTTTACCAAATATTCACCGGAGCCATTTTAGGGAGAATGAAGGTCATTGATCATGAACCACATCCATATCTATGAGATATTGGAGTAAAGTACCTAGGATATATGGAATTTTAAATATATGTAAAGCATGAAGGCCGAATCAAGAAACCCAAGGATTCTAGAAAAAACTGACAGCATGTCGTGTAGGATCAAGAATACACAGAGTGTTGTCCCTTTTCCAATAGCAGCACTAGGGTTTGAGAACCCATAAGGATTGAATGGTGTGTACTTACATGACAAACCATGTAACACCTTCTTGTGTGAATGAGTCTTGTGATAGACTACACTGCTAGAGACACACCATATATAAAGTACACAAACACAAGCTGGCTACACGGGCAATGTCTTGTGTGAACCCACATGTCGTGTCCCAATGTACATAGACACATGGTCTTAGTACATAGAAATTGTGAGTAAACACAGCCCAATCCCCAGATAGTTGGGACACGCCTTGAAGTCCACCCACATGGAATGTAACCCTACATTAAAGGGACCCATGTAAAGACCAAAGACACAGTGAGGTAGTGAAGAGGGACTACACTCCATGTCGGACCCCTCACACGTCGTCTGCTACTTGATCTCTTCTGAGTGATCTTCAAACATCCATATATATTTTTCTTGAACATGTATTTTGGCCTGAGAGATGTATATCTTGAGTTTTTTTACACATAAAATTTGATGGTTCAATAAAAATTGAGTTCTTCCGAGTGATCTTCAAACGTCCATATATATTTTTCTTGAACATGTATTTTGGCCTGAGATATGTATATATTGATTTTTTTTTACACATAGAATGTGATGGGTCAATAAAAAGTGTATTTTTAGATAAGATGGAAAATGATTCAGGTTTGAAACACACTAAGGTGACACCTGATGATGGAACCACTCATATAGAATCATCAAAGCAGAACCATGCTTACCCTCTAGTTTGGATGGGTAGTGGAATTCCCTGATGGAAGTTCTAGGATTAACCTCTGGCTGGGTTGGGTAGTGGAATTTTTAGATGATCATTCTATGTTACCCTCTAATCGGACTAGGTAGTGGAGTTCTACAATATTACAGGCTTACCATCTTGCAGGGATGGGCATTGGAATTCACCTATGACATATTCTAGGTGTGACCCTCTAGATGAGATGGGTAGTATAATTTCCCTGATGAATCACTGGGCTTACCCTCCAGTTATACTAGGATGTTGTGTTCCCTGGTGACCTTCACAATCGGTACCCTCCAATAGGACTGGGCAGTGGTGTTCTTCACTGACTACCAAAGTAGGGGTCTCCATTCATACTAGGGAATGAGATCCTTTCCTAAAATGTATGACCCCTCAAATATGTGACACATTGATGTACAATTATTTGAAGATCATTTGGACCCATGAAAAAGAGGGACTCTTTCCCCACTTACATGAGTTTTTGTGATGCAACTTAAAATCATGTCGGCAAGTGAGTACCGTCCAAAATAGATAGTATCAAGGTGTGGTAATTGAGTCCCTTAGACTTGTGTTCCCTAGGAAAATTCATGAGGTACTTGGTATCATTGGTTGGACATCCTTTTGGAAATATTGGCTACCCATATTTTTGGGTTGAGTAGTGAGATGAAGATCCCCTTAAACTCTTGTTTGGGTTTCTTTGAATGAATATATATATATATATATCCTACTTTAGTACCCACTCCTTGGGTATAGATAATCTACTTCCAGCCAAAGAAAATTTGTGTGGGGCATTCCATGGGCTCTCGTTAATTACCTTCTCATGGTTGGACATGTCCAATATCCAGCTATAGATAGTGAAGACTCTATGAATAGTTCATCTTCTCCCAATGTTGCGCTCCCTGGGTTTGGAAAATTTCGCTTTATCTCTCTTATTGGGTTGAGTTGTACTATTCTGTTATACCTTATTAAATTTATAGCTTTCCTCTCCAGTTTTATCTCTTAATACACCCCATTAATCTTTTTGGGGAATTCTACTGGGTATTTATATACTCACTCCAGTATCCTCTTTTCCCAACACATGTCATGTCTTTTGAAGATAGCAGATAGGTCTATTTTGACTTCATATGAGCTTAGGGATATAGGGTTCTTGGACTATGTGTGATGGTCGTAGCATGGAATATAGGAGACGGGATCTCTCAACTATTTAATCTTTCATTTTTTCTGCTTAGGATATATTTCTAGTTTCGAAGTGTATTTTTTCCCTTATTATTTTTCATATACAATACCTTAATTCATTCTGTTTAGTAGTCCAAGAATATTTTTTCTATTTATAGTAGTGTTTTATATTTTATTCTTTCCTTCTAAATATTTTCGTTAAGTTGGATGTGTTCTTCTGTATACGAATTTAGGAAAAGGAATCCTTGAGTTTATTGTGACTTCAAGAACTTTTCAACACCCCCTGGCCTATGGATATGGGCTCGGAGTAGTTGTAGATCGAGCCTCAGCTTGGGCTGGGTTGTGACACCACTCTTGAGATAGTATCCATGAACTCTAGTAGCTTAAGAAAAACCCCATAATCTAGTATCATCAGTTCAATCACCCTCACTCACCGACTAACCTGAAAAAACATAAATAAGAGTACATGAGTGTATTCAGTATGATATCCTCCAAAAATTCTCAGGAAAATATTGTAGAAGTATAATAAATACCTATTGAATAAAAATATGAACAAACATGTCACCTAATTAGGTATACTATATTCTCAATCTCACTAAGGCTCAATTTCTCTCTAATGTATAAAATATGGTAACATCATATAAAAAGAATATAATGTAATGATACTCAGCTACCATATTCCCATTAATCTAGTCACTCTAGAACTTGATGGCTCACATCATTGTGCTCCCATATCCCCCAAATTAATCCTCTGAAGTGGTTTAATACTCATTCTTACCTTCCCTAGTCTTGCACATGGATCAGCACCACATGTTGGCATCAAAACATATATCCATGTCATCATCAAATATTGTACTGAAGCCACCACTACCTACATATCATACACTACACCTCAATCTATCACAGTATGTGCATGAGTACTCCAATAATAATTAAATCCATTTTTGGTATAATACAAGTATATTTTATAAACTCAAGACATAATATACCACACAGACATGTATGTTATAACCATGATCCAACACAACACATATGAGAAAATTCCATATAGAAAAAAGCTATCATATCTTGGGTATGTCCACATACATAGTCTTCCCAAAGGATAGATCATGGTAGTAGGAGTATTCATCTATCTAATCCCTTAACAACCTAGATTTTGGGAAACACCTAGAACCTATGGAAAATATGGGCATCATCCACCCTCAACCAATTCAATTTGTGAAGTTTAATAAATCACTGAACGTGTCGATATAAATATCACAAAAACTACATTATGAGAAATAATCTACCATAAAATCAAGTTATAAATAACATCCCATATGAAATATTTGTTTCCTTCACTAATACTAAACTAATAATTCTAGACGAATAAAATCAGAAATGATACCACATTTTATATATTATATAATTTAATAATTACCATTTAAATTATTAAACCATTATAAATTATGTTTATATTATTTTATAATTATCCAAAGCTAAAGGTATTTATTTTTGTTATTATTTAAATTATAGATTTCATTAACATGATCTCAATCATTTCTAAACTACCCCATGGTTTTTATTTAACAATACATTTCTATAAACTATTATCATTCCTATGTATTCAAGAGTAATTAGATTTCCATTCCATATCCTGGGTATTCTAAGACCTAACCCAATCAATATCATGGGGAGATATACCCAAATGAATCAACCAATTACATCAAGAATAAATTAAAATAGAATCAAGAATCATAAGAAATAAGAAAAAATTAAAGACCATCTCATATCATGAATATTAAATCCCAACATACACATCAACACATTAATGTTAGTAGGCATGCCCCACTATCTACCTACTTTATTAAGCTCAGTGTAATCCTAAAAACCCCAATCACCACCACAACTCAGTCACTCTAGGAATTCCCTAGTTGAATAAATCAATCATACTTGGTTCAACATAAAAAATCACATCAAGGGATGTATCATATATTTAAAAGGATGCAAAAATATTTTTAGCACAATAATTTCAAGGGGAAACTAAGTCTATTTCAAACTTTAACACAAATATAATGAAATTGAGGATATGATTGAAACAACCTTAAATATTAAATTCTATAAGCAAGCATAATTTAACATTTACCTCCTTTTATAATTGATTCATTATTGGTTTGGTAAATAAGAACCTAAACAAAAAATGGTTTACACTTGTTTATTAGTCAATATAACATATTCAAGAAAGTCTTTATATTTCTCAAAATTTCCCTGAAATATTTATAATAATTACATCAATTATTCCATTAATTATCTTCCATAATTTACCAATCTAATTATCTCATTTAATTTTTAACATATTCCAACAATTTATGAATCCATTAGTAATAATTTAATATTATCTTTGTTTATTTAGAATACATGATCTGAGAAATTCTTATCAAAAAATACAGTTACAAGGAATAGGTATAGAGTTCATTTACTTTTCCCTCACTTTTTCACCAAATTTAAATTTCTTATCAATTTTATCATTCCAATTTCGTAGGGGAATCCCAGATAAATATAGAATAAATATTACACACTATCAAGTAAGTCAAAAAGAACTACTACCATGTAATAAGGCTTAAACACATGAAATCACATAATCCCCTTATCATTACTTCATTTTTATCATTTCTAATTATTATATACATTAAATCCAATAAAATAGATTTTCCAATAATGATATAGTATGATACCCCCCCCCCCACACACACATTCACATAAAAAAGAGAATTCATTGATCGATGAACTCAGATATAAGATTCAGCATCAATTATAATTAGTTGGAAGGAGAGGAAGAAGCATCAATGAAGTATATAGAACTATCAAAGAGGACTCTTCATGGGTTCCAGCAACTGATTACATGAAGATGAGGGCTATAAAATGAATTATAGATCTCTAAAAAACTCTAAGGAACTTCTGGTTGATAAAAGGAAAATGGAGAATGGGGAAGATAAATAAGGAGAATGAAACTCAAGAAATAAAAATGGAAGGAATGTTGTATGTCTTATAACCACACCCATCAACTATACGCATCCATAATTGATAAAAATGGGATATGGTGTTTTCACCACCATATATACCCCCATACATGATAGGCCACACACCAAACATGAAGTATTGAAGATAATAAAGAAATTAATCCACAAGTTCATAGGTTAAATTCAAACCCTTCATAGCCATGTAATGATGGAACCATTATGTAATCACTCCCATAAAACTTGGATAAAAAAACATCCCCCGTGTCAGGGTTTATCCCACCCCACTATTTTGAGGCACATAATGAGAACCACCACAACATCAATATTTTAAGGTTCAAATTTCCAACTTTCCCACTCAGTGTGTGCATGACTCAACTAAATCCACTAAGTCATCCAACTATTCAAAGTGGTCTCTATATTTTCAATAATGAGACACTCTAAAAGAAACACACATCACTTGGAAATTTCAATCTCACCATTGAGGAACCCCAGACCTGCAATCCTGTGTTTTGTGATAGAAACACTCTATTTAAACATTGGATTTGATACAAATTTAGATGAACTTATCTTTATTCAAAAAATTACAGTAATCTAAGAATTACAACTTATAAATAATCAAATAATCCCAAGAACATAATTTTTAGTATCTCTAAGGATCATCTATATAAGAAACTTATTTTATGATACTTGTAAAAATTTCTACATATCCAAACTACACTAGATAAACATCTATAATTTAATAAGGTAATAATAATATTTATAACATGAGGAAAGAAAACATAAGTAATGGTTGATTGGTAACAATCAACAAGGTAAAACATAACAACATTTCATCAAGGTTTACATAAAAATAATATGAAAAACATGATAATGGGAGAAATATCTTATTAAAAGAACATGGTTCAATAAGACTTATCTATAATTCATGATAGAAGAACATGTAATCTCAAATGAAAAATCATATAACATGGAATATGTGTATGGAAACATGACACAATAAATATGAGCCTAGGAGAATAATATTTGGCATATAGCTTAGAAATATGGAATACAAATAATAATATGAATCCAAAAAAATGTGAACCTAGATAACCGAATCAGGTTCATATTAAATCTTGTAAACCTAGATAATATACATTGATTTCATGGTCAGTCCTATGAACTTAGCCGACATGCATTGAGTTCATCCTTAATATTGTGAACCAAGATAACCTAATCTAATTTTGAAGTCAATATTCTAAAACTAGATAACATGCATTGTGTTAATCCTAAATATTTTTAACCTATCTAATTTTCCTCTAGTAAACACTCCATATTATAAACCTAGCTAACTATTATTGGATTATCACTCAATCTTGTAAACCAAGATAACCTACCTAACATTATAACTCAATATCGTGAACCTAGAAAACCTACATCAGGTTCATGCTCAATATTTTGGAACTCTCTAACCCCCATAGAGTTCACACTCATTCTTGTGAACCATATTAATATGAATCAAGTTCATGCTCAATATTTTGAACCTAGTTAACTTGCATAAGGTTCATGATCAATCTTGTGAACATATATAACCTACATCAGTTTCACACTAAATAATTTAATCCTAGATAACCCACGTCATAAAAGGATTAAAATAACATCCTTTTTAAAAGATGAGAAGGTAAATATGAATTTCATAAGAGATAAAATATAATTGGGTTTCCAAAAAAATATAACATTGATGGGAAAATGAAACATGGACAAGAAGTGCAATCATCAATTAAAGAGGATAGTAATTATTCTCAAAAATAATATACATTTTATGGGAAAGAAATTCATTGTGGAGTATTATTTGAATAAAAATTTCCATTGACCCCATGATAAATCTAAATAACCATAAAATAAAATATACTAGTTGAAGTAACCAATCTTAGATGATTGATGTAAAAGAAGATACATTATAACTCAATGATGGGATTTGAGTTAACAAATACACTTACAAATTTGGTATATTTTTAATCAAAAGACACTTAAATAAATAACATATATGGATCATTAAATCAGGTGAATTTCATGAATATGGAAAAATATACTTATTAATAATTAATTACACCATATTAATGACTCGTTGTGCACAATAGGAATTATGTCTCAAGAAGATAAATTTGAGATAAAGGGCCCATTACCTTGTATTCTCACTTACTTGAACATAATTTAACTATCTGTATAATAAAAATAACTATCTTGATCACTTATTTAATAACTATAATCATATTTATAACTTTTTATAAATTTATTTTATAATTATTCTCTACAAGTATATAAGTTAGTTATTATCTATTTTCAATATCAGGTATGAGTAATCTTGAGGGTATTGAACTAGTTTATTAATAGCATTGTGGCTCTATATGTTTCTCTAAAATTTCATCATTATGAGAATATTAATGAAAGAATAATTATTATTTTAATGGTTCCATAAATTCTATTTCATTATTTTAAAGTCATAGATATGGTTCATCAAAAAGGAAGTTGTGATGAAATAGTTCCGACATGTTTAGTGACCAAAAATTTATATATTAATAAATCTATTAGATACTAATAGAACATTTATACAACAATTAAAACATATAAATTTTTTTAATATTAAATGATATTACCATTATATAACATTCCTTAATCATTAATCATTTAAACATTATGACATTGTTCATCTAGGTGGTAACAACTGGCATAATGAAGAGTTGGTTATAATGATTTTTCTTGTAAGGAAATTTTTTAATATAATATTAATATGACTTTTTACATAATACTAAACATGTAAAAATATCATTTAACTTAATTAAATTTATTACTATAACCATCCATGTATGGTGGTGATGGAAAATTAAATCTATCGTTTATGGAGGTGGTAGTATTCCATACACACAATTAACAATTCATTTTCTCAATGAATCGAATAAAATAGAGGTATATGATAAATTATAACTTTTTAATATTTATTATATTAAATAATTAAATCCATTTTCTTTACCAACCATTAAAGGAAATGATGAGGAATGGATGATGCTGTTTTATGGAGGTGATATCTTGCATATACACATATCAATGTTTTTAGATTTTACAAGTGAAAGGAAATGAATAAACAAGGGTTGTTAAAATAATATAATAACATTTTAGTATAATAAGGATACTTATTTAATTCTATTACTCTATTTAGGATAGGTTTGAAGGTGAAAATTTAAGAATAAAATGTTGAGGGTTATGTAATACTCATATTGGGACCTTCAACTTTCTCTTAAAAGTATCCTTGGAAATAAAGGGCTTAGAAAAACTAATTTGGATCATAGGATTATAGACATGAGATATGTCTTTAGGAGGAGAGAAATGGAATAGTTTAATGAGGAAATTAAAAAGGAATAATCGTGGAATGAATGGGTGGAAGGGTTCCCATTTTGTAATTGAAGAAAAGGTCTCTTCTATGAATACCCAGTATTTTTTAAAAACTTCATGACACAATTCATGGATAAATGGATTAAAAGTGTAAAATATTAGAGTTTTTAGTGAAATAAGTTCTATAAAACGTGTACCACTCATTTTAACACATGTTTTAAACCTATTTCAATCATTTGACCACCACATTTTACTATTTAATATTTTGGTTTTTCCTTGGTAACTAGTTTTTACCAATGTGGTTTATATTTTATTAAAAATATAAGTTAATCCATTATATAATATATTTAATTTTATAAATAACATAAAATGTGATTTTAATCTAAAAATGTTAATATATAAAAAACTATTTTTTTGAAAATAATTACCATTAAGTGTGATTCATATTGTATAATATTATTCACCAATTAAATGATTGATAAAATATTTTTATATATTCTAAAACATCATATAATAGATTTTATATTAAATATTTCTTTTTAATTTATTATATAAAAATTATACAACTTTAATAAAACTATTTTTTTAAGACAACTCTTTCAGCACTATGATGGTTATTGACTTAAATCTTAGTAATAATTATTTTATTCTTAAATAAAATTGAACTTATTTCTATATTTTCATATTTTGTGTCTATAAGTGATAATAACTAATTTTTACTATAAGAAGATAAAGGTTTTTAGAGTAAAATATTACTTATTTTCTTTAATTTTTAAAAATTAATTTTATAAATTCAACACAGTATTTTAAATTATTTATATAACATATTAAATATATATCATGAATAGATAAAATGTTTCACAAACTATTAATTCATTCTTATGTTAAAATAATTCTGTAATAGTGACATTCTTTAGAAAAATTGGAATTTTATATTATTCACACAAAAAATTTTATATTAGAAAAATAAAAAAATCACCCTAAGATAATTTTAAAATTATGAATTCAAAAAATAAGTTTCATCAACAAAATTAAATTCTAAAATTTAATAATTTATATTTTAAATTAAAATATATTATATAAATAAAAACTAAATTTATTATAAAATTCCATTTCCAACCATTAAGGATTATTAATAAAATTTTGGATCAATTTTTAATGGATTATAATATTTTTACTTACTAGTTGTTTTATTATTCTTAAAATTATCTAATAATATTCATCTAATATGTAATGAATCATTTTATTTTGGTCTTTTTCATGAAATAATATAATGAACAGGTTATTAATATAGAAGAAAATATTCCAAAATCTTGTGGTGTGACATCCCCTCCCCCCACACAATAAATTACATCCTCATAATTCTAATTATCAGTTACTATTGGAACTATATAAGGTTATCTAATATATAGACATGAATCATGGTATAATTTGTAGAGTGATATCAAAAAACTTAAGAAATTTATCTGTTTCCCTTAAAAAATAAATATATTAATATCCTAAACCATTTATAACAAATAAGCCTTTATAGACAAGTATTAAGAGTTGTGGAGACATATATTACACAAAATCATTTTCAAGATCCTTTCTCCAAACAAATATTAAAACTAATATAATTATGATAATATCTAGTAAAATCAAATAACATGATCATATGATTTTGAAATCTCAATACTAAGATATCTCATTCAATGAAACCTTCATTTAAAACCTATGATAGTTTCACTTCAACTATGTCCCATTAGGTTTATCCTATAACCCTATTTCTTCATCATAGGTTACATTAAGCTTTGTTATCTCATACTTCTTAACCTAATCCCATAAATTAATTTAGAAATAATTCCTTCATATTTTATTTTAATGATAATGTTATTAAACAAACAATATCCCATGGGAGTGTGTAGCTATGTGTTATGTCTTACTACTATTCATTGTGCACCATAGTGAAGATTTATTTGATAAACAACTATCCATTTCGGGTGATTACACTTGTATGAATTTCTGAAACATCCAAATCCACTTTCTAGAATCCAAACAGGGATGTAATTTTCAAAATAACAACATAATCTCTACTTTACAAAAACATAAAAATGTTATCCTATGAATAATTTCATTACATATACTTATCCCTTATTATTTCAATAATGTTAATAATCATAATACAAAAAAAACTAACTAAAACTAAAAATAATAAAAGCATGATCTAATACTAACTAAAGTTCCCCAAACCTGCACTCTAATATCCAGTGCTAAAACAATTTATTTAAACACTATATTTGATGAAAAGTGAGATTAACCTACCTTTATTTTAAAAATTGTGATAATTAAATGATTTCATCTCAAAAATGATCAAAAAATACCAAGAATGTAAGGTATGGTGTCTATGAGGATCAACTACATAATAAATTTATTTTAAGATACTTTGGAAAATTTTACCATATTCAAACTTCACTATATCTAGTTTTAGATATATCCTATTATATACTCATCTTTATAAATTGGGTAATAAAAACCTGAGAAATGGCTGAGCTCGAATTCTTAGTAAGGGAAAATTTATCGACATGGAATCTAGGGTTAGGATAAAATAATATGATAATATATGAAAAAGTGATAAATATATTATTAAAAGAACAAGGAATAAAAAAATTATATATAAGTCATGACACAAGGACATGTAATCTTAAATGAACATTAATATACCATGGATGAAGAGTTAAGAATCATGGGATATTAAATATGATCTGAGGAGCATAATCAAATAGAAAAAATATAGAAATGTGGCATAGGAATAGGCCTAAGAAACCATAACATTTTTAACCTATCTAACCACATTTGGTCCATGCTCAACATTATGAACCTAGCTAATTCACACCATGATCATTATCATTCTTCTGATCCTAGATAACCTATATTGGTTTCACACTTAATATTTTGAACCTATCTAACCCGATTCATGTTCACACTCAATCTTTTGAACTTATCTAGTCTACATCAGGTATACTCTCAATATTGTTATCCTAGATAACATGTATTGAGTTTATGCTCAATATTCTAAAGTTAGATAACATGCATTAGGTTTACGCTCAATATTGTGAACCTAGTTAAACTACATTGGGTTCATGATCAACATTGTGAACCTTGATAACCTATATTGGGTTCAGGCTCAATATTGTGAAGTTTTATCACCTATATCAGGTCATTCTCAATATTTTGAGATGAATTATTCTTTATTGGGTTCATGCTCAATATTTTGACCCTAGATAGATCACATAAGGTTCAAACCCAATTCATTAAACATATCTAGCCTTCTTCTGGTTTATGCACAAGCTATCAGACCAAACTATTTTTTTGTATTTTTAAAATAAAACCACTATGTAGTTAAGTGAGAACCTAGGAAGGAAGAACAATAGGAAAATCAGTGTTCTTATGGGGATCAACCATTGTAGGCATGAGATAAACCAAACCCCAGACACTAAAAACGTTTCCTAAGTACCACACTCAATATTTTGAACCTAGATATCTTGCATCATAAAAAGAGTAGTAGACATTTATTTTCAAAATAATGGAATGTAAATATTATTGTCACATTATATATGAAAAAATTAGGTTTCCACATAAAAAAAGAGATAATTTTCTGGAAAGGTAAATATGGACAAGGAAGGTAAATTTTTATAAAAGTGGTTTGGAATTATTATCAAGAGTGATATACTTTATGGTGAAGAAATTCATTGAGAAGGAATATTTGAATCAAAATTTTCATTCAAATCAGTGAGAAATATAAAGAATCATAAAATAAAATATTAGGGGGGAAGAAATCAATCTTAGAATAAAAAATTTCAATAAGATTCATTATAACTAAACCAAGGGAGTTGAGTTAACAATAACGCTTACAACATATGCATCTTCTGAGTCAAAATACATTTAACAAAAGAATGAAATATTGATTTTAAAACCCCATAAATTTCATGAATCTGTAAATCCAAATTATTTCAGATGTAATTACACCATTTTATGGATATCTTGGTTTTAAAAAAATAAATATGTCTCGGGAAGTCAAATTTGAAGCAATAGACCCCTTACCTTGAATCCTCACATACTCAAATGTGCTATAACCTCTTATATAATAATAGTATATATATTAATGACTTATTAAATAAATTTACTCATATATATAACATTTGATATATTCTTTTTATAATTATTATAAATATTTATATTAGTAATTTATTATCTATTTTTGATATCAGGTGTGAGTAATATTGATTATTTAGAAGTGGTTTCATAATAGCAATGTTATTCTTAGTTATTCTCCCAAATTTCATCAGTAATAGATTATTAGGGATATAAAATTATTTTTTCATTTATTCCTCAAGTACCACATCATTAGGTGAAATACATAGATATATATCATTAAAAACGAAGTCATGATTAACTAGTTCTGGTGTGTTGAACAATACAAAAGTGATATATTGAAAATATATTAATTATTAATAAAAAAATAATATAGTAATTAAAAATATTAAAAGAATATTTTTAAACTATACTACCATGAGAAGTCATACATAAATAATTCATGGTTTAATAATTATAACATCATTCAAGTAGGTGGTAATAATTGACCCAAATGATAGCAGGTTATAATGCTTTTTTGAGAAAGAACATGTTTTTTATATAATGTTAATATAAATTTTACATAATATTAAATATTTTATAAATATAATATACCGTTATTAAATTCATTCTTATAACTATAAATCGAGGTTGGTGATGATCAATGAAATTCATTGTTCCTAAAGGTAGTAGTTCATCATATATAAAATTAACGATTCTATTACTCAGTGAATGGAATAAAATTGTGGTATATGAAAAATTATCATTTTATAATTATAATTTTGAAATATTTAGATTATTAATTTATCAAATCCATCCTTTTCACTTACCATGAATGGAGATGATGAAAAATGGAATGTGTCATTTTGTGGAGTTGGTAGTTCTCACGTAAACACGATCGACTTTCTTTAATTTTTCTAAGTGGATGGAAATAGATAAATAATGGTTATTACATTAATATAATAACACTTCAATATAATAATTAGTATTTTTTACAATGATATTTTTAGGATTGGTTTGGAATAGAATGATTATGAATAAAAAGTTAAGGATTAAGTAATACTCATGATTGGACCTTGAACATTCTCTTGAAAGTATCCTTATAAATGATGGGAGTATGCTAAATAATTGAGACCTGAAGCTTATGAATTCAAAATATATTTATATTATGATAAAACATTAATATTTTAAGGCTGATATCATAAGGAATTGGTTTGTAATGAAGGTGTGGAAGGGTTCCCCTTTTGTAAGTGAAGAAAATGGATCTTTTGTGAATACCTATTATTTTTCAATAATGTCACAACTATATTCAAGAGTAAATGAATCAAAAAATTAAAAATAATGGAGTTTTAATTATATGAGTTCAATAATTCCTCTAAAACTCATTGTTTTACATGTTTTAAACATGTTTCAGTAATTTTACCAATTTATTTTTAAATTTTATTATTTTGGTGTTTACCTTGGAAAATAGTGTTTACCCAAAAAATTTATATTTTATTGATCATATAAGGAAAAATATAATACTAATTTTGGGTGTGGGGAACCTAAATATTATCCCCATATAATATAATTCAATTTATAAATATTATAAAATTAACTTTTATATAAAAATATATAATATATAGAAAAACGTTTTTATACAATTGTTCGGTTTTCTTCATTATGTGTTCTTACTATTATAAAACATTAATTACCAAATAAATTCATGATAGAACATTTTTATATATATGAAAACATAATATAATGTATTTTTTATAAAATAGATCATTTAAATTTTTTAGATAAAAATTATGTAACTTTAATAAAATAATTCTTTGAAAATAACCATTTCATCATTATCGTGGCCATTGACTTTAATCTTAGAAATAATAATTTTATGAGTAAAATAAAATTGAAATTATTATATTATATGAAAAGTTTGATATGAAAACAAATTTTTTAGAATTACTTTTAACAAATTAGGGAAACTAATTTTTAATATAAGTAATAAAAATAGTGTTTAGAGTAAAATGTCCATTATGTTTCCCAAACTTTAAACATGGATTTTAAAAATTCAATATAAATTTTTTAAAATTAATTATGTTAATTATTACATATATATTGTATATAAAATAAGTTTTCAAGAAATTTTGCGTCATTTTTTGTTATGATAATTTCATAAAAGTTACAGTTTTTAGCAAAACTGGCATTTTTCACTACTCACCTAAAAATCATTTATTTTAGAAAAATATCCAAAATTAACCCTAAGATAACATCCACATTATGAATTAAAAAATAATGTTTTTTAAATGAAAATATAATATATAATGAAAAAAATATTTTATTTCGAAAATCCCTTTTAAAACATTAAATGTTCTTAATAAAATTTTATATATTTTTTTAATTGAATATAATATTTTTATTTAATATTTTGTTTTATAATTATTAAATTTTATTAAAAAATATTCATCTGATATGACATAAGTTTTTTTATTTAGGTGTTTTGTGTGAAATAATCTAATAAACTTTTGTATTAATGTAGATTAAAAAAACTATTCCAAAACCTTAGGGTTCACAATCATCGTACATTGGGACTAAACCTAAGAACCTCGAATAACCCTATTTATGAATTAGGTATGGATCCATTAAATATCACTACAATTAATTATTTTGGACATAATATGGATGAATAATGAGTTAGAGAATTTTCTAAGGGGTTATGGGGCTTGATCGGAGCCCGAAACCCATGTTTTGGGGAAAACTGGGCATGTTTCACAGTTGGAGA
The DNA here is from genome assembly GCA_963277665.1 of Viscum album. Lineage (NCBI taxonomy): Eukaryota > Viridiplantae > Streptophyta > Magnoliopsida > Santalales > Viscaceae > Viscum > Viscum album. Next base: position 1,320,785,556 of record OY728151.1, on the reverse strand, counting down.
AAACTGTGCGGGTAGGCCACGTGGTTAGATATAACCATGTGGATTGCATATATTTTTAGGCAGTTCCATATCAGATAATTGTAACAATGTTTCCTTAAATTTTCATCCCAACCATTCTATTTCCGCTCTTCTATAGATATCCATGCATGGTCTGTGCAAGGTTTGAAAACTATGCAGACAAACCATACGGAGGCCAGATTTTGGGAAATTTTACCTTTTATTCCCTTAATGATCTAATTAATATCATCCTTCCTCTCTAATCATATTTTTAGTTTAATTATCTTCCTTTCCTCAAATTTTGGATCATTTTTAAGGCCTATAGTAAGGATTAATATATCTCCTTCATCTTGGATCCGACCGAGCTTCTGTTTATCACGTTGGATGCACAACGGTATGTACTTGAGTCTGTTTGATCCATTATTTATATCTCTTTCTCTCGACCTAGTTATTGAGGAGTGATAATTTTTCAATGTTCCTCATATCTACATTAATCAAAGCCAAATAATAGGCTAATAATATAGGATAATAGTCATTCCAATCAAATGTTGGTGGTCTACAACTCATCCCTCAAGTTCGTCGATTTTAGAATTGTTTTTTGGGACCCACCGATTTCATCAGGTGCCATTTATTGAATTTATATGACATTATTATACTCATCAAAACTGTATGGTTATTCTATTTCCAAATATGTGATTATTTTGTATTGGTTACACCTACAACACCAACCATTCCATGTAGGATGTTATGGTATAATTTTTGTTTTAGTGTTTTGACATGTTTGAGCCACTGTTAGGGTGTGACTTTTCTTGACCTTCCTAAGGGTTAGATTTTATATTTTAAATGGATTTATTTTATATTATTAATCACATAATGGAAAGTAAAAAAGTATTATCACTGCTTGAAACACCTATGTTAAGTGTTTCAATTCATAAACTAATGTTAAATGGAAAATGGAAAGTATACTAAGTATATGACTTTTCCTTAGAAGATATAAATGAATTTTTTTTTTCTTGTCCACGTCACACCATCCATGTTGATAGAAGGTAATATAGTGAACCTTAATTATTGAATATTCCTTAAATGGATTTAATAATTTTTTCCTTCTACTTGGCATTGTCACATTTAAAAAAGGAAAGTCTTGAACAAAGTGGATGCGTCAATTAATTTTGACTAGATTAAAGGGTTGAATGCTACTTGGCCTTGTCACACTAATTAAAGGAAAGCTTTGAAGCAATTTAAATTATAGGTTAATTCATTATCAATATAGGAGTGTCCTGACTTGTACATTCCTTATATTCTATAGGGAATCCACTGAGCACTCAGGAACCCCTTTCTGATTCAATGATTTAGTTTTCCTTGGTTGAAACCCACCTAGAATCCATTCCTTGTATAATATTGGATGCCTAGTATGACACCATAGGATCCCATAAATATTATTACAGGGTGTATTGGATACATTCATTGTATCTATCTTTTACAATTAGGTTCCATGGTTAAATCCCATGGGGCCCAGTCATTGCTTACCCTCATTTTACCTTGGATGAACCCCTCGGACTCAGTAAGTGTCTCATTGTGAAATTCCATGGACTATGATCCTTGTATTACATACTTACCCTTTTCCATGCTATAATTTTTACTAAGTTGGTGACCCTTGAGGTATAAATTTCTTTGGTTATTACCTTGGAACTTTATTATTAAATATCGTTACAGGATTCCTTGTTTCATCTTAGTACCATTACTATTGTTAACATGTATCTTAAGTATAAAATGTAAATGATGAAATAAAGAACTGGTTACATGTTCAGACACAATCTAGGGGTGAAACAGGTACGTGGGTATTTAGTTACATTGTACAACTTTACCTTATATATGTATTTATCCATAGTATTACATTTTCATTACATGGGTCATATGTTATGGACACCATTGGTGGTGGCCCAATGAGATTTATCTCACACCCTATCTGAGTGTCGTTTGGTAACCAGGGTAGACTAAATGATTTTAGTTGTTGATAAAGTGAATCATATGGATTTAAACACTTGATTACTTTCTTTTTAGGATTGATCCTAATAGAAGATAACTGATCTAGATCTCGATATGCTTGGGGTAGTCTTTTTTCCATTATGATTTTGTGGAAGATGTTATGCCTATTATATTATAACTATGGTTTCCAGTTTTCTAGTGACATGAAATATCATCATCATTCATTCTATTTGATTTAGTTTTTTATCCTTATTTATTTATTACTTCGATCTGCTTCAACTATATACTTATATTGCTTATTCTACTTTCCTTTGTCTATATTTATCCATTGTACTACACTTTGGTAATGAGGTAATAGTCTCCCCACTGACACACCCTAGGTCCTCACTACTAGTTGTCAGCCTTTGGAGTTTGGGGAGATGCACTTGAGTCTATGTGGCCCACCAAGCTTGGGGAACCTATTAAGTGGCATCCAGATCTGGGAAATCACAAATTGGTATCAGAATGGGTTCTTTTCTCGCTTTAATATTTGGAGTCAATAGTGTGAAAATTGGGAATGCTTGGGAGAAAGTCATAAGTCATCCATGGGAATTACGAATCCAAGAACGAGGTAAAATCCAAGTTACACAAAATATAATTGTTTTTTTTGTTTTTCTTATTATAGTTAATATTATTTCACCATTGTGTGAAACACATTTTGTGGGGTGTATTTTATTTTTCTTTTAATTTTGATTCTATTTTATCCTTGGCTCGATGGGATGAGGGCAAGGAAAACTATTAAATGCATCATTATAGGCACCTATAATCACATTCCATGCATATTTCCATGTCATATAGGTGCATTTCACTACTTTCATTACTAGATATGCATGTGATTATTGAGTGATATTTTGATAGTTTCCTTATTCTTATATTACTCTTGGTTGTGATTGAGTAATTTCATGTCTCAATTCATGAGGTGTATAAAACCTTGTGGGTTGGGATCAGTAATTTACCAAGTCAATCCATTATGATATAAATAAATCGCTGTCATTTTCAATGATAAGGTGTATGGGAACTAATTCAATGGGGTAGAATATCCATTATATAGTGAAACATGACTTATAATATGAAATTGTATAACGTTCTTAACTTTCCTTTCCATGTTTATGGAAGGTAAAGGAGTGATCCTGGTAAATAAATTTAAAAATGAAATGTAACTTGTAATGGAGCACTTACTAGTACTTGTCCACCTAATTGGGTAGTTGCTATTTTATGCCTTGGGTAGTGAGTCTTTCCTTGTTTAGATTCCCCAAAATATGCTATGTATTTTCTTAAATCTTGTTCTTATGCATTTTATTTTCATTTTTAGAGCAATTTTTTCATGATATCCTCACATCGTATGCCAAGAAGGTGGGGAAGTCCTTGCTCCAAACTTTGTAGGCTCTGATCCTCCACTCCTACCTCCAATAGTTCCCCTTGAGGCACCACCTTCTGTACCTAATTTGGTCACTTACACCCAATTCCATGATGCTTTCCTACATCTGATGCAGTCTATGAATAGGGCTCCATGAATTTCACCTACGATGGATGATCTTTCTCGTGAGTTCTAGCAGTAGCATCCTCCTACTTTTTCAGGGGATGGTGATCAATAGGCTACTGAGTCTTGGCTATAGGACACTCTATCTATATTTGATCATTTAGAGATTCCACCAGAGTGGAGGGTCAATCTTGATACATAAAATCTTAAGGATTCATCTAAGCACTAGTGGGATGTGATTATCTAGACAAGTCATCATCAGGGCATGTTATGGGTTGATTTCCAGATTGTCTTCTAAGATTAGTTTTTTCCTCAAATGCTAGTAGTTGAAAGAGCTAGAGATATCATGCATATTGATTAGGGTTCTATGTCAGTTATAGAATATTTAGTGTGTTTCATAGAGTTATAGCACCTTACACCACTTCTAAATAGTAATGAGCTTTCGCATGGTAAACGTTTTGAGGATGGGATCTAGTATGCCATTCGTGTGAAGGTGAATGTCTTTTTCCTACCTACATTATAAAAAATATTAAATGAGGATCTTACCACTGAACATAACCTAAGGTATGGAAATAGTACTAGATATAGGGGACTAGTGTAATGGTAGGCCTGTAGTTCTTCTGGTGGCAGGAAACATTCCCTTGAGGTATCTCGTCAGGGAAGTGACCACCATAGTACCCATTTGGATATATCAATGGTGTGTTGTCTGTGTGGACTATGTGGGACCCTAATGCTTCGTTATGAAAGAGGCCTAATGGAGTGTCATCTTGTGGTCATATGGGGAATCATCAGTGTTTTTCATGACCTTTCTACTATCTTTGAGTGGAAAAGGATCTGCAACAGCTCCACCTTCAAGAGTTGGTTCTTTTGCGCTATGTTAGGAAGGGAGTTGGGATAACACCAACAGAAGTAGATGAGGAAGAGGTTGTGGCCATAATAGTAAAACCCTGATCATTATTATCACTAGTAGAGTATTTTTTATCATGGTAGTCCAACTATTTCACAGGTATGTGGATCATTTCAGTTCCATGCACTACAACTGATACCTAAGGATCAGGATACAGGACCATCTATAGTATGAGGTACTCATCTTGTGGCATATACCATAGTACTAATTTATTTGATATAGGTTATTTGAACTCTTTTATATATGTATCTATTGTGGAATGTCTCAGAGAGTAAATACAATATTATTGTGGTGTAATGACCCTAGATACAATGTTGGCTATTTGGTCCGAGGGAATACACTAGTGTAGGGATTCACCTTTCCATTTTTATGATAGGTAAAGGAGTTAACCTGGTAAATAATTTTTAAAATGAAATGAAACTTATAATTAATCACTTACTAGTACTTGGCCATCAATAGGGTAGTCAGTGTTTAATGCCTTGGGTAGTGAGTCTTTCTTTGTTTAGATTCCTCAAAATATGCTATGTATTTTCTTAAATCTTGTTCTGAGGCATTTTCTTTTCATTTGTAGACCAATGTTTCCATGATTTCCTCATATCATAGGCCAAGAAGGTGGTTAAGACCATGCTCCAGATGTGGTAGGCTCTGATCGTCCACTCCAACCTCCCAGAGTTCCCCTTGAGGCACCACCTTTCATAGATAATTTGGGAACTAACACCCAATTCCATGATGCTTTCCTACATCTGATGTTGTCTATGAATAGTTCTCCATGACTTGATCCTATGATGGATGATCTTTCTCATGAGTTCTAAAAGTAGAATTCTCCTACTTTTTCGGGGGAGGGTGGTCCATAGGCTAGTGAGTCTTGGCTAGAGGCCAATATATCTATCTTTGAGCATCTGGATATGCCACCAGAGTGGGGGGTCAATCTTGACACATAAAATCTTCAGGATTCATCCAAGCACTAGTTTAATGTAATTACCCAGACAATTCATCATCAGGGCATGTTATGGGTTGATTTCTAGACTACCTTAAAAGATCAGTTCTTTCCTCAAATTCTAGTAGTTGAAAGAGCTAGAGAGATCAGGAATATTGATTAGGGTTCTATGTTAGTTATGGAATATTCAATATGTTTCACAGATTTATAGAACCTTACACCACTTCTAACCAGCAATGAGCTTTTGCATGATAAACGTTTCGAGGATGGGTTCTAGTATGCCATATGTGTGCAGGTGAAAGTCTTTTTCCTACCTACATTATATAAAATATTAAATGAGGATCTTACCACTGAACATAACCTAAGGGATGGAAATAGTACCAGATATAGAGGATCAATGTTGTGGTAGGCCAGTAGTTCTCCTGCAGGCAGGAAATGTTCGCATGAGTTTTCCCATCAGGACAGTCACCACCAGAGTACCCATTTCGATAGATCAATTGTGTGTTGTTAGTGTGGACTTTGTGGGACCCTGATGCTTATTTATGATAGAGACCTAATGCATTGTCATCTTGTGGTCATATGGGGAACCATCAATGTTTTTTCATGACCTTTCCACTATCTTTGAGTGGAAAAGTATCTGCAACAGCTCCACCTTCAAGAGTTGGTTCTTTTGCACCATGTCAGGCGGGGAGTTAGAATAAGGCCGGAAGGACTAGATGAGGAAGTGGTTGTGGTCGTAATAGTCAGGCCCTGATCATTATCATCACTATTAGAGTATTTTTTATCATGGTAGTCTAGCTATTTCATAGGTATGTGGATCAGGTTAGTTGCAAGGGCTATAACTAATACCTGAGGATCAGGCTACATGACCAACTATAGTATGAGGTACTCATCTTGTGGCATATACCATAGTATTGCTTTATTTGATATTGGTTCTTCAAACTCTCTTATCTCTATATCTATTGTGGAATGTCTTAGATAGGAAATAAAATATTATTGTGGTGTAATGACCCTAGATACAATGTTGGGTATTTTCTTTGAGAGCATACGCTAGTGTAGGGATTCTCCCCTTGAGGTAGTGAGTTACACTTTCTTATAGAACCTCTTCATTCTCAAGATGACAGGCTTTAATGTCATTCTTAGGATGGGATGGTTGCTTCATTATTATGCTTTTATATACTACAATCATCAAAGGGTATAGTTTATATCACCATAGGGAAGTAGTTTTCTACATAAGGGTGAGTCGTATTTCTAGGCTGGTAGAACGAGACCATAACATCATGGGCTAAGTGGAGTGACTACCCAGATCAATAATCTTTTCAATGATTATCAGGGTTCACATCATGTTTATTTCCCTCTAGTAGTGGATTGTTTCAGGGACTTATTTCATGATGACTTTTCTAGTTTACCCCCTGACATAGTGGTAGATTTTACGACCGATCTTGTTCCAGGAGAAGCTCCAGTTTCCATTCCTCGGTATAGGATGGAACATAATTAGCTCTAGGAGCTCAAGCATCAGTTAGAAGATTTAGGGGACAAAGGATTTATGCGGAACAATAAATCATCTTGGGTTATCCAATGATTTTCTTCAATAATTTGGATGGAACATTACATTTATGCATGGATTACGAAAGGTTGAACCAACATAAAGTAAAGAATTGGTGTACCCTACCTTGAAGAGATGATCTCCTCAACTAGCTCTAGGGGGAAAGAATCTTCTCTAAGATTGACCTGAGATCAGGTTATCATCAAATATAATTTATCTCATTAGACATACTATGTAGAGATTTCTATAGAATGTATGGTTTGTATGAGTACCTAGTTATGTCCTTTGGTCTTACGAAGGTGCCTGCCATTTATATGGATATGATGAATAGGGTTTTCTACCCCTCTTTGGACACTATTGTTATAGTATTTTTGGATGAAATCATGGTGTATTCTCACACTCATAGAGGCAATGACAAACATCTTGGGATCATTCTGGGTACACTAAGAGAGCATCAACTTTAGGCCAAGATTGCAAAGTTCCACTTCTGGATCGATAAAGTTCACTTCATGGGTCATATAATATTCAAATTAGAAGTATCTAATGACCCCAAAAAAATTAGAGCTATAGTTTCCTATGAGAATCCCAAGAACATGTTCGATATACAGAGATTATTTGGAATGGATGTATATTACAAGCATTTCATATAGGACTTGTTACGCCTTTCTTCACCTATCATTGGTCTTACAAATAAGGGTTTCAAGTTCTTTTGGTCTAAATCATGTGATAAATACCTTCAGAAGATGAAAGGGAGGCTTGTCTTGGAACCTATTCAAACTCTTCTAGAGTCGGACAGAGGTCCTACCATCTTCTGTGATAAATCAGGCGTCAGCCTAGGAGTAGTTCTAATGCAAGATGATTGAGTTGTTTCATATGGATATCGGTAGTTAAGGCCTCATTAGATAAACTACCTGATGTATGACCTGGTGCTAGTAGCATTTTTCCATGCCTTATATTCCTAGAGACATTATCTATTGGGTGAGTGCTTTGTGGTGTATAGGGACCATAAGAGCCTAAAATATATCTTTTCACAGCATGACATGAACCACATATAGTGAATATGGGTCAAATATCTATAATCCATTGATTTTGATCATTCCTATATGCCGTTAAAGGAAAATGTGGATGCAGATGTGCTGAGTCAGAAAACTCAAACGTAGGCCTTATGGGAATCCAGTGATGACTGGAAGTTAATGGCTCTATTTTCTGAGTCACATTTGGAGTTTTAATATGGTTATGAGAATTTTTTCTACTCATCTTTGATAGTCACATATTCTCTCTATGAGAAGTTGAAAGGTAGAAATTTTTTAGATCTAGAGGGCTTGGTTCTCTTTGAGTGTATATCAGGATATGACTCACCTATGGATTTGTATGTGGATAAAGACGATGTCTTGTACATAAATGGATGTGTTAGGGTTCCTTCAGATATGATAGAGGAGTTGGTTATAGAGATTCATGCTTCTCAGTGGGTATTTCATCCAGTTATCTTCATGATGTATCAAGATATGTTCTGCCAATATTGGTGTCCTAGGATGAAACGTTAGATTTCAGGCTTTACCACTAGGTGTTCCACTTGTCTGCAGGTGAAGGTGGAGCACCAGAGACACGCAGGCTAGTTATACCCAATTCCAGTCCTAGAATGGAAATGAGATGATATTTCTATGGATTTTATAGTAATCTAACCTGGGTCACCGAAGGTTTATGATGTTATATGGGTGGTTATTGACTTACTAATGAAATTATCCCACTTAATTCCTATTCTAGACACTTTCTCAAATTATGATTTTGGAATACATTATGTTTGTGACATCATATGATTACATGATGTTCAATGCGCTATCATTTTAGATAGGGATGCTTGTTTCACATCACATTTCTAGTAGGGATTGAAAAATGATATGGGAACCTAGGTTCTTCTAGGAACATATTTTCACCCTCATCCCAATGGACAATTAGAATAGAAGATACTAGTTCTAGACGGTATACTCTAAGTATTTTTCCTTGATTTTAGTGATTTATAGGAAAATCTTATCCCTCTCGGTGAGTAGGCATGTAATAATAGATTCCAAGTGACAATTCATATGGATGCTTTTGAGGCCTTATATGGTAGGTCATGTTGTTCACCCCTATACTTGATAGAGGTAGGTGAGGAAGCCGTACTAGGTTGTCATCATGTTCAGGAGAATTTGGAGCTGGTTTGCCAAATTCGAAAGAATGTGTCTACTTCTCATTATAGATAGAAATATTATGATGATCACCATCAGAGACCTTTGTAGTTCAAGGCCAGCAATCATTTTTTCCTTCAATTATTTCCTGGGATATGGAATAGACAGTTATGGAAACAATGTACGCTATCATCTCATTATGTAGGGTCATTTGATATTCTAGAGAGAGTTGGGATGGTATCCTATCAGTTTCTACTACCTCAGAGGTATTGTACCATGCACGTTGTCTTCATTATTTCACAACATCTCCAATATCAGGCCAAATCATCTCATACCTTTGATCTTATTTAAGTTGAGTTAGATTCAAATGAAACCTTTGAGGAGTATCCAGTACACATTGTTGAGCAGGGAAGGGAGGATCTCTAAGGTCGTTATATCCCTCTAGTGCGGGTGTTATGGAAACATGGCCACGTGAAGGATGAGACATGGGAGAGGGATTCCGACATACATGACTAGTGGCCAGAATTTCTCTCTAATAGTTTTTCAAAACCATGAGAAGGTGAACTCGGGGATGGGTTATTTTATGGTGGAAAACTTTAAGAACCCAATTTTTCACTCAGATATGGATTCTTTAAATTTTAGTCTAAATATTTATTTTGGATCTAATATGGATTCCTAATGATTTAGAAATGTTTATGATGGTGCGTGGGGATTTTTCGGATCCCGGAACCCATTTTTTGTGGAAAACTGGTCCTATTGTATAATTAGAACAAATCATGTGGGTGGGCCACATGGGTAGATCTAACTGTTCGGATGGTCTAAATTTTCATGTGGAGCCATCTCACACGGTTGGTGTACGGTTTCCCTAGGCATGTGCCCTAAACATTCTATTTCCCTTCTTCTCTAGGAACATGTCCAAGGTTTTCACAAGATTTGTCAAACTATGTAGACAAACGATGAATAGGCTAAATTTTACTTAATTTTACCTATTTTCCTTTAATGATATAATTAAACTTCTCCTTCATCCTTAATCTAGTTTCAAGTGGGATTATTCTCGTTTCCTCTCATTTTAGTTAATTTTGAAGGCCTAATGTAGGGATCAAGATATCTCATTCATCTAGGATCTGATAGAGCTTTTTTTAATCATGTTGGATGTGAAACTAGTAAGTACTCAAGTCCATTAGATCCATTATTTGTCTATCTTTCTCTCGACCTAGTTATCAAGGTGTGCCCATTTTTTCATTTTTATCAGATCTACTCTAATCCAATCCAAATTAGAGGCTAATACTATGGAAGGATATTCATATGATCCTAATGTGGGTGGATTATAACTCATCCCTCATGTTCGTTGATTTTGGAATTATCGAGTGGGGCCCTCCAATTTCATCGGGTGTCGTTTATTCAATTTATATGCCATGTTTATACTCATTAGAACTATATGGTTATTCTATTTCTAAATATGTGATTATTTTTTAGTAATTAAACCCAAAACTCAATCATTCCCATGTATGATGTTATTCCATAATTTTCATTTTAGTGTTTTTACATGTTTTAGCTACTGTTTGGTTGTGCATTGTCCTGACCTTCCTAAGGGTAAAATCTTCTATATTAAATGGATTGATTTTATATTTCGAATTGCATAATGGAAAGTAAAATTTATTCTCACCACTTAAAATACCTACAATAAGTGTTTCAATTGATAAAGTAATGTTAAATGGAAATTGTAAAGTATATTAAGAATAGGACTTTTCCTTATAGATATAAATGAATGTTTGGTTGCTTATTCATATCACCCCTTCTATGTTGATAGAAGTTAACAGAGTGAACCTTAATTAATGAATATGACTTAAATGGATGTAATAATGGTTGTATACTACTTGGCCTTTTCACACTAATGAATGGAAAGGCTTGAACCAAGTTGATTCATCAATTAATTATGACTTGATTAAAGGGTTACATGCCACTTTCCATTTTCACACAAATGAAAATAAATTCTTGAACCAATTGAAATTATATATGAATTCATTATTGAAATAAGAGTGGTATGACTATGGATCACCTTGGATTCAATTGGTAATTCCTTGAGAACTTGAAGACCCCATTCTGATTCAGGGATGTAGTTTTCCTTGGATGAAACCCACCTGTAACCTAGTCCTTGTCTATTCTTGGATGCCCAATATGACACCAAAGGATCCCTTAAATATTATTATAGGATTCATTGGATATAATCCTTGGCTACATCATTGAAAAGTAGGTTCCACAGTTAAAGCCCATTGGGACCAGTCATTTATCATCCCCATTTTACCTTGGATGAACCCGTTGGACTTGATAGGTGTCTCATTGTGGAATTCCTTAGACTATTCTCCTTGGATTACACTCTTACTCTTAGATAGGATACAATTTTTACTAAGTTGGTGACCCATGAGGTCTATATTTCCTTGGTTATTACCTTGGAAATTCATTATTAAATATCATTATAGGATGCCTTGATATATCTTGGAACCATTACTATTATTAAAATTTGACTTAAGTATAAACATTTAATGATCAAATAATGAATTAGTTATATTTTCCGACACCATCCAAGGACTGAAGTAGGTACTTGGGTATTTAGTTAAATTGTACTACTTTAACTTATATATGCATTCTTTTATACTATTATATTTCCATTACATGTACCGGGTGTCATAGACAACATTGTTTGTGGCCCACTGAGATTTATCTCACATCCTCTCTGAGTGCCATTTGGTTCCTAGGGTAGATTAAATGATTGAAGGTATTGATAAAGGGAATAATATGGATTAAAACAATTGATTACTTTCTATTTAGAATGGATCCTAATAGAAGATGACTGATCTAGAGATCAAGATGGTTGGTATAGTATTTTTTCTTTTATTATTTTTTGGAAGATGTTATGGTTGTTATCTTGTACCCTTGTTTACCAGTTTTCTTATGACATGACATGTCATCATCAGTTATTCCAGTTGATTCAGTTATTGTTATCTTTGTTTATTTATTAATTCCATCTTCTTCCTTTATCTACTTATATTTATTCCACTAATTACCTCTATTTATATGTATCCATTGGGATAAACTCTTATAATGAGGGAATAGTCTCCCAAAAGACACACCTTAGGCCCCCACTTCTAGTTAGCAGCCTCTGGAATTTAGGGAGATGTGCATGAGGCCATGTGGCCCACCTAGCTTGGGGAACCTACAATATGGAATCAGGGTCTGAGAAATCATATAACCACACCATGTAAAAGAATATAGAACTAATATTATCACTCCCAAAGTTTACTAATGACCGCTATAAACACATAAAAAACTTACGTAGCTATGGTGTTTTGGATTCCTAGATCACCAAGGACAAAAATTGTAAGCCTTTAACAAACTAAAATGGGGAAAAAGGTTCTCTCCCTTACCCTAATCTGAAAACAAAAAACCACCACATCCATCACCAGGGTTTGGATGTCCAAAAAAAGGATATAAACACATCCTCCTCCTCTAGATCACTTCCAAGCTCACATTCGATGCCTCTAAGGCCCAATAAATCAAAAAGGGAAGGGTTAAAGATAAATGATCCCTTATATTAGATAGATCTCAAACATTTATCATCCTCACGAATAAAAATAAATCCTAGGATGTAAATAAGAAGGAAACATAAGAAAAAAAATATCATTAGATATACCTAAAATAGGTATCTCGCTATAACAGAGCAAGACCATCCATTATAAGGGAAGAAAAAAATATCAATCATCTCATAAATAAACAATGATCATATATATCATCAAACATGAATAAAAAAACTTAGGTTACTAATAATTCATTTGTGACTCCCATTCCCATGTATATTCTTTTAAAGCACCATGTCCCCATAAGGATCATCCCAAGGGGATATCACTCCTATGAAACACCTTCTCTTGCGGGTCTTGAATCTCAATAGGTTAATCCATAGAGGTCATATCATCTCAAAAATCTATATCACCCAATTAAATGGAATGGGAATCATTATATAGATATCATTAATGTTATTATGCATTTAAAAATCATTAATTCAACTCATGTGTTGGCGGTTCTAACCTATATGAAACAACATTGGCATGCTCAAACACCTAAAAAGGACTAAAAATTAGGGAGAAGGCATATTCACATACCAAACCTTCAATTTCCATGATGAGAGGATACATTAAACAATACATGATCCCCAATATCAAAATCCAGAATCCATATCCTATTATTGGAAAAGGACATCTCATGATCCTATGCTACATTCATCTGACCTCAAATAACTTGTAATTTATTTTTTGTATTCTTCACCAATTTTAGTCTGAAAATAAATAACTCTTTCAACTAGGTACACTATAATAGGGATTAGAGAGGTCGTTTATATAACCCATTGAATGGTTACATGCTAATGTTAGAGTGATAAATTTTACTATAAGAAGTCTCAAACAATGTTAGATACTATACACACTTTCCTATAAAATTCAAAACTCATGCAAAAAGAATTTATTATAAATTATGAATAATCTAAAACATGTATCCATCTATATATGGATATAAAATAGTTATGAGGGTAAGATGATAGCCAAAATCATGTTGTAGAACTCTCCAAACTTGGGAGATGAAGCTGGTATCACACTCACAGATGATCCAACATAGAACCCCATGAATCCTCACTAACTCCTCCAAATACTTCTTCACTAAAATACCCACTGAGATAAACTTCTAGATCTATAAGAAGTTGTTTGGATTTATCAAGAAGTTAAAAAACCCAAATACAACCATATCCACTCAGTTCTCAAGGTGAACCGATAAATAAATACCTTGATATATCCTTCTAATTACAAGGGGGAACATCAAGCGGCTCATGTAACCCACTAGGAACACAATGGTAAGAATCATCCTTTTGGTAGACCAAACACCAAGATACAAACACTACAACCAACCTCATTATCACGAGACACCAAAACTATACCCTTAGGGCATGATACATCTTTTCCAACAAAGATATACCGCTAAAGATAGATACTAGAACTCACAGAGAACCACCTCATGTATCATCGAAGGAATGAATAGTCTACCTTGATACGACACCTAATTATAATCATCCTATGACCAAGCCTTATGGGTATCCCCAAAAACAACCCAATCTCATGAAACCACCAACATGAAATTCCCAAATTTGGAATCCTTCACCTTTTTCACCAAATATTACTATACAGTCATCTATAAAAGGTATCATCTTCCATTAACTTCTCCCATATATAAATGCATCTTTCAGAGATCCTCTATCACTATTTATGTGTTACTATACTATTTAATAGAATCAATTCATGACTTCATGAGCAGTGAATTAGGAACAATATTCACTTTCCCCACTATTTAGTAAAACTAGAAGTCATAATTCTACAATAAATATATCCACCCCCATTGTTGGAAATTATAATCATCTAGGAGAAGATATACCCCAATCTCTTTTGATCAATGAAAACAAAAAAAATCCATAAATATTGTAATTCCACCAAAACATCAATGAAAAATGTACCGCTGAAAGTTCAAGATCTTGGGTATTGTAGTTACAATCAAGAATCCATAACCACCAAAACCCATAAGTGATAATTTATCTCTATTGAATAAACACACAACACGATGCATTCCACATCCATTAAAGGTCTCAAGGGAAACACATGCAGACAATGTACTTCACAACCACATAGTATAAGGGTAGATCATGCATTCTAGGGAATGGAATATCTATCAAGGTCTATGTTAAGGTCCTTATATCACAAATCCATACCACATCGGTCATTATCATGTTGTCATATAATATGGTTTTAATTTGACACATTGTTCATCTCCCCACATAACCTGGCCAAGTCCTCTACCATTCACTCAAGTCATAATATCACACATACCACCTGATGATAATATATTTGGGATTATTAATCAGGTTCGGTCCATGTTCTTTGGTACTAATACCCAAAACCACCCCATGGGGATGCTATAGCTCAAATTATCATTTCAACCCTTATCAACCTACAGGTAGAGTCAATTCCTAACCAAGACACACTTAGTTCCCATGTAAAATTTCTAAGTTAATTTTCAAGACATACACGAAAGTCTAATCCCACATTTTAAGAAAGTCCAATCAATGATTAGCTGCAAAATCCCTAATATAGTAAAATATCTCTATGAATTACCCAATCCAAGGATGTAACTATCAACCCATATTTGGTTACCTCACACATATCTTGAGGGAGAGTTCTCAACAACATAGGGGGTTACTCCTCATTATCTTAGGAACTAAATATTGAAGGAATAATTTTGTTATACGCACACCATATAGGATATCCATATATAAAAAAGCGCACAATTACCAACCATGGTCTCTCATTAGGTAAACTGACATTGTCATATCATGGAGACCTAGTTTCCCAATGATACAAGCACGCCCTATGTGAACAAGTGAACTCATCATGGTTCTAGAAACTCATAGGAAATTTATTGCTTGATCTAAGGTTATATTGGTCTATCCCTATACTATATGGATACAAGTAATCAATAAGTCACACAATAGACATATAGATTCCTATATTAAATGTGAAAATATAATTACAATAGAGTAGAATAAAATCAAATTCACTCATAAGCACATATATGATGGAGTATCTAAGGGGTAACCTACCTTGAAGAAAGTATCCATGATCACTGATATCATGCAAGCCTTCAGTTGGAATCAACATGCATCATACAAACCATGTGCATAATCAGATTATCGCATTCACTCTAATGAATTCTCAAGAGATATGTTATGGGTGCTAGATATAGGCAACAATAAAAGGGATATACTCAAACATGCTAGAAATGAAGTTTGTCATCACTAAACCAAGCATAAAGCATTAGATATGATGATTACAGTCTTGGTATATGGCTCCAATACAAGGAAGAATAGAGGATCTCACAATAACACAAAGAGTGAATGGATAAATGAGAAAATATCAAGACTCTCAGGATATGATCACTCTAGATCCATGGGAACTCATAAAAAGGGGGTGGTATTAATCTAGAAAAGCCATCGGAGTCCAAGGGTTTGAGAACTCTAGGTATAGGGAGAATAATAATAGAAAATGGATATATTGTGGGCCTTAAAGGAGGGATTTGAATAATAAATCAGTGTGTGCATAGTTTGGTTGTAAACTTCTTCAAATCATGATCCAACCACACTATCTCCTCTAACTCAGGTCACATGTTTTTTTTAAAAAAACTCAACACACTTAAAGAAACCATGAATCCAAACCATGAATAGGGTACATGGTTACCTAGATATGTTGTACACTTTAAAATACATGTGGCTTGACCATTCACAGGTCGCATGGTTACCTGGGAATGGTTGTACACTTTGAAAAAAATACGAACTAACTATGCACACCTAAAAAGGATCCTAAAACTATCATATTCACATAAATATTTACTAGAACCTCACCCAAATAAATCATAGATCTAGACATATGATTTAAATGTTGAACAACTCAAAACTTATTCCACCCAAACCAAGGATCCAAATAAATTTTTAAAAGACTGAAATTAAAACAATATAAAGAAAATATTATATTTCCTTAAAAATACCACATGTAAGGATACAGGTAGTTATATTTTCCCCACTATAATTATTATCTCCCTCAAGAAGACTATGTCATTGAAAAGTAAAACATAGATAAACCTCAATATTCAATGAAAACACCCCAAAAAAAGCCCAGTCATACCATACTTTCCAATGGTACTCGGATTAGTAGCAGAGATTCAACTAAAAACCCATTCCATGATGCCTAACACACAAAGGTGCTAATGCATCATCCAACACTGATACAGAATCTTTTACCCATATAGAGTTCAAATTACCTAGTTGGATAACTAACCTTTTGCACCAATTGATTATCTTTCAACCAATCTTAGAGCATCTATAATCTGTCTTGTGACTAAAACTGTGATACAATGACCTGAGTCCAGTGTTAACATCTGAATTTTGACTAATTACACATTTGATTATGAAATATGGTATTCACAGAGGAACCAAATCCACTAATTCACTATTTTCATTAAGAACTAATGAATAATCAATGGCAGATTTAAGAACCTCCATGATACTCTCGAATGAATTTTTTCACCCATAGTCAATCTAATTCTCCCTGCCAAAGGATTATCCTTATTGTTTTCGACTCCAGTCTTGTATAACTCATCACTAAACTTAATGAACTATTGTGACCATAAACTTATAACCAAGTGACAAATGAACATTGATTAGCCTCACTTCTAGACCACAATAAGAATGGAATAACTAATGTTTAAGAACCATAGGATACATATATAATGTCATCATCACACTATGGTGTGATCTCCGCCATTGGTTTCTCCTAACATCGATTATCAAGATCGAACCCCAACTGAAAAAGAACTGAAAGTGTGTTATTCTCTCAATCCATGGTCTTCTACCCTACCATCTACTAATTCTCCCATCATTTTTTACACCTAAAACAAACACATAATGATATTATGAAGTATATTAATGTCACCTTCCTTGATGAGAATATTCATATTTCCTAATAATATCTTTGAACATGAAAATATTCTGCCCTGAGGTTTATCTAAAACTAGAAAATACAACCACTCCCCTCGCACAGTAGTATTCAGATTAATCTGAAACACTCAAACCATCACCAATGGTCAAATCACCACTGTATTCCCAGTGGTACATAAACTAATATATATGTGCAGAGCCTATATTCCAAAGCTCGCATTCATTAAGGTGTTCCCATAAATTTCCCAGGACACCATTACTCCACTCAAGATAGAATATTCCCTGGTTAACTATTTACCTATTTTCAATCTCAAAACCCCACTCGGTCTTATATGATCCTAATGGTCATGAAATATCATGAAAATAAATCAAGATACCAAGAGACACACCTCATTAATTCTATGTTTTATAGTCTTAAACTACATACCAAGCTCAAAAAGGATGTTGGTATCATATAAAAAAAGTACCCTAGTTAATACAAAACTTCTTCATGCCAAAACAACCAAAGTCGCATGGGAAAAACCAATAGTACATGCCTTCCTGATCCTACTCACTCAGCAAAATTTCATACCCAGGAACATATCATTCTTGACATCATCATATCAAGGAAAAAAACTCAAACCATTGCACAACCCTCAAGGGTTTCCTTGACCATAGGTCAATCAGTTATCATCATTTGATCACCTCTCAGACATGCCTACACTCATCAGGTTTTAACTAGGGAATAGAGTTCCCAAGATGATCACAGATATTTTCTACACATGTCCCTTGATGGAGACATAATCATCACTAAAGTAGTGATCTTTCACCATAGGATCCACATGGCCTTCCATCAGAATATTTTTCATGGAAAAACACACAAAAAAATACATGTCATGTGATCCCTACATTTATCATTTCATTCATGATCATAGGCCTCCTTCCAAGGATCCAACAAAAAAACCAGATAAACCACAACTCTAATGAAACATACTTTTTAGGAAACCTATCAATAGTAATAGCACAAAAAAATAATAGTGATCCTTAAAACTGGTATCTAGGACTTATTACTGAAAATGTGTTCCTAACCCACCAGTATGTGGTCCATGACAAACCCTGAAACATTTCTAGATCGTATTCCTATAACCCCCCCCCCCTCAATAGCAAAATAAAAAATATTTGATATTATTATTTAATTACCTAACATGAATATTTGGGTCCGAGATGGAGTGTTACCTAGCCTCATATGTGCCTCCCCCTATGCCAAAGGATGCTGACTAGCAGTGATGGTCTATAGTAACCCATGTGGAGTCTATACCCTATGATCAGAGTAAATCATAGCCTCAAAATAATAACATAAATAACAAAATAATATAACATAATCTTAACCATTTGAATATCAAGAATAAAAATAAACATAATGATATGTGAAATGATGATTTCAAAAAAGTCATACCACTGAACCCTCCAATAGTTCAATCAAACATATATATACACAAGATATAACTAAACGTAAAACATACAAGAGACCCAAAAACAACACTAAGTTAAATGAATCCCAATATCCATATACAAATCTATCTATATTAGTTCAAACCACTACAAATTCATGTTCTCATCTGGAGAAGTAGATTAAAGGTTTTCATGAAAAGTAAGCTGCCAGTGCAGGGTTTGAGCATATAAACATAGTAGGGTCTCATCAAGAACCCCTAATAAATTTTTTAATATATATTTCTGAGTGTAATTAAATTAAATTTAGAAACAAAAAATTCATATTGAGAATTAATAAATGAAAAAAAACCACAATGAATCCTGATTGTTCCTTATTTGGATCTATATTAGAATAAAGTGAAATTCATTAACAACACATTAGAAGACCTTCCACAAGTACCAACACCATTTTTCACCATATTCATATGACTCATGCCTTCTGGTCCCACCTTTAAAGAACACCAGATGCCCCTCCCTGATTTTGGTCATTATCCGGAACACTAAATTACCCACCTTGATGATTTCCATTATTAGGAATGCCACACATCCCACACCAAAGTTGGTCATTATCCTTGTATGATGGTTAGTCCAACCTGACCTAGTTGAAATTGGATAATAACATAACCCCTTGTAAGGATTTCTTTAAATTTTTCCTATTTCCAATGAATTTCGATTTCCCATGAATGGTCTACTCCCACTTCAGAAGACATGTCTATGATCCAACCCATACAATAAAATGAGCCATAGTATATAACCACTATTATGTCATCATGCTTCTCCTTCAAGGGGAATTTTCTAGAAACTGAGCCACATGTTCATCCGGATACCTGAAGCAAGGTTCCATAGGATATAAAATTTAATAATCAATACATATCCTAGTAAGGAATAATAAGTCATGTCAAGTAAAGTACTAAATATGTTACACATAAATCAGATGATCACATATCCAATATGGGTCTTAAGGACACTCACTCACCAATATGATCAAAACAAAGAACATAGACTTCATGGGATGCACATGCATACCCTGGGTACCATATCATAAAAATGTTATCTAAGTTGCATACACATTATCCCCTAATCATGACACAATAACCAAGGTCACATGGGAAACACACACACACTAATGCAATATAGGCACATCAAAACCACAAGGTCTATGAGAACCTCATGCATACTAGAAAATGAAAAATCAACAAAGTAATAAGGAATGTTCCTTATACCACAAATTCATACCACACCAGTCACTAGTAATGTCATAGCCTAAAGTACCATCTCTACTCATATCCCCGATTGGAAGAATCAATTCCCAACCAAGACCAACATGGTTCCCATGGACAAGTTCTAGGGAAATTCTCAAGAACTATGTCAAGGAATAATCACACTTTTTTAAGGAAGTGTAATCATCTCTTAGTTGCAACATTTTCAAGATAGCCTACCATCTCTAGGAATTACTCATTCCAAGACTGTAACCCTCAACCCACAATTGGTTACCATGCACATCTTATGAGGGATTATACTCAACAACAAAAGGTTTCTCTCCTCTTTATCATAGGCACTGAGTCCTGGAGGTCTAATTTTCATTAAGGCACACCATCTAGGAAACCAATTTTTCAAAACTCACTCAATGACCTATCATGGTCTCTCACTTTATAAACTAAAATTGTAACTTCACAGTGTCCTAGTTTCCAAATGATATTGTCACACCCTAGGTGTAAAATTACACTCTTCATGGGTCTAGAGCCTCATGACAACTTCATTGCTTAGGCTAATGGTTTTTCTATGATTAACCGAGGTGGATTTCCCTCAAACCCAACACCTGGCCCATTATTCCACATTTCTTATGGGCATTCCCGATCCCCATGGGCTGGCTATAAGCACCCCGGAATCAAACAACATAATAAATGGAAAGATTTTTCCCAAACTGAACAACCACATGGAATACATATATATATATCAAGAAATAAACAGAGTAATACTAGTTAATATATATGCCATAACTATAAGGAAATAGTGTAAATATACAATATCTAAATTTTCTAAAAACTCCAAAATAATTCCAACAAAAAAGGACTAAAAACCACACAACTACTCCAAATGATGGTATGGATGAACTCCCACCATATCATAACCAGAAACCCAACTAGATGGCTCGAACCCAACCTCCACACTACGGCACCTTGGATTTCCCTACACCGGAAGATAAACAAATGTTTATGCACCATAGAAGAGGTGTGTAGGGTGTGGGATAACCGGATTAGTATGATCCCACTCAGGTATTCCATAACAAGTATCTGTATAAAAAAATCATGTATGATCATTTTAAATAAAAACATGGCATGATAAGCAGTAAAAAAGATTTATAGATGACAAGGTAAAAATTTCCCCTTTTTCACAGTTCTAAAAAAAGTGGGTATATCAATTTCAAATCATATTTTCCATATTATTTTCCACAAGCATAAACATATATATCATGGCTAACTCAGAAAGACAATAAATACATAACAAAAGAATAGGTATCACAACACTTAGGAATACTAATGTTCTAGGATGTAGACTACTCATACCATAATAATCTTATGAAAAAATAAGATCCTAGAACACCGGCCTAAGAAGAAAAGGAATACCCTATGAGTAAACCCCCCAAAATGCCAATATTGGTCCCTTAGAACAACGGGCCTAGGAAACATAGGAATACCATAAGAAAAACCTCCTTGATAATTAAAAAAAATAGATGATGGACCCAAGATAAACTTTCCACCTAAGTACCCAAGGTAACCCATATTCTCTTTTTTACAATCCATTTTTAATGCTTTGGAAACCCATTCAAACCCATTTTTTTATCCATTTCATTTACCATTAACCAAGTAAAATCTATTTTTCATTGAAAACCATTTTTCATTAAACCTTAAAAAATCATTCCCATATTTAATTTTGAATCATTTTGAAATGAAAAACAAGAACATTTATTATCATAGGCTAGATATGGAACCACCAACCTCAAAACATGGTTTGCACACACCCACAACAAAATCCAAAATCAACGAAACCCAAAACTTTAAACAAAGTACCTAGAATAAAATCCACATCAATATTGATTAAATTTAGAATAAAAGGGGTTAGTGTAAGAGAGTAAACTCACATAACTCATAGATGAATGTCTACTACACCACAATCAATGGAAGAAAAGGCCTCTGGAATGAGATCACACATTGGATCTAGAAGAAACCAAGAACTACCAACATTAAACCAAATGATCTAATAATGAAACCCTAATGAATTACCAGGATTAAAAGAAATGAAGAAACAAAAGAAAAAATTACTTGGTGAGATGAATCATGATTTCAATAGAGATTGGACATCAAAAGTATCGATCTAGAAGGGGTTCAGTCTCTCAAAAATGCACCAGAACTGCCTTAGGTCTAGAGCCATGAATAATTGGTGAAGGAATTGAAACAAAATAGTTGCACACTATCTTTCCAAACTGGGCATGGTCCGTTACATGATGTGTGACCCAAGTCCACGATTTGTAATTTCCACATCCCACATATGCCAAAAAACTCATCACCTTGGATTAAAAACCATAATTTAAACCATACATGATGTGTAATCACCATTCACAAAATGTATCAGTTCAGAGAATGATCTTTCCTTTCATGACATACATCTAGTTTTAATTACATGGCGTGTAAAATAGTTACATGACGTGTATCTGCTCTACAGCTTGTAGAAACAAATGGTTTTTAGTGAAATTCCAACAAATATTTGACTTCACCATTATAGGTATCCTCAAAATATTAAAGGAGGGTAAAACCATGATAAGGGTTAAGGAAATACCTGCTATAATTGTAAAGAGATGTTACATTATCTATCTATCCCCATACTACCTGATCCCAAGAAATTAAAAAGGAATATAAGAGAAACGTCAAAGAATACAAGAAATATGAAAACATAACTGCAATAGAGAAGAATACAATAAATTCAATCCATAAACATATATAATACTGAGTATCGAAGGGGCCACCTACTATGAATAGGTTATTTGTGATCATCAAGACTACATAATCCTTCACTAAGCAATGGCATGCATCATTTAAATGATGTTCATCCTTATCTAATCATATTCATTCTAATAAATCCTTCTGATATCTTCTATTACTGCTAGATGTGGTAAATAATCCAAGGTAGAACCTCCACTATGTTGGAAATGAAGTTTTTCATCACTAAATTGATGATATCTTTTCAGATCTAATGGTTATAACCCGGTTATATGGATTTGATCCAAGGAAGAAGAAAGGATCTTACCAGATTACATAGAATGGTTTGATAAATGATTACATTCATTTAATCTCATGATCTAACCACTCTAGATCTATTGATATTCATGTATGCATGATTTGGCCACATGGTTTTTCAAACCATGTACCAACCGTGCAATTCTCTCTAACATAGTTCAAATGGTTTCATGGAAAAAATTGCACACTTAAACAAACTACGTGTCCAAACCATGAACATGATACATGGTTACCTATAAAGGCTACACACTTAAAAAAATCCTTGTATCCTAACCATGCACAAGCCACACAGTTACCTAGGAATGTCTGCGCAATTATAAAAATTTAACAACCAAACAATGCACACCTAAATATGATCTCTATACTCCAAAATTTAACTAAAATTTACCGAAACCCTACCAGAATAGATCATATATCAAAAAATATTATTTGAAGATGAAAAAATAGAAACTTATTACACACAAACAAAGGTTGGAAAAAATATTTAAAAAACTAAAATTTAAACAAATTAAATAAAATATCAAATTTACCTAGAATTCCAATGCCTAGCAATGCATGTCATTGAATTCTCCCCACTATTACAGTTATCATCCTCAATATGACTCAATGGTTGACCTCCAAAACTCATATCAACTACTGACTTCAAAGGTGATAGCATAAAACCAATCTGGGTTGAACCATCCTTTATAATGGTACTCTTCTTAAAAGTTGAGATTCAACCAAATAACTAGGCCATGATTCCTAACACCCCAATGTACTGAAGCATCATCCAACATCGGCATTAAATCATGTAGCCAGCTACAGTTTGTACTCCTTGGTTGGATAACCAAGATCCTTACATGTCAAAAACCAACATGCAACCAAAGTCACACTATGAAGACCCAATTCTGATGTTAACATTAGAAATATGATTAACCCCACACCAAAATTAGAAATATAGTATTCATTGTAGAACCAGATCCACTCAGATGACCCAATACACTATAATCATGAAGAAACAATGACCAAGTAGTGTATGAATTAAGCACTTAAATTATCCTCTTTATCAAAAAATTTCCCCCATGGATGATTTGATGCTCCCCACTAAATGATTATCCTTATCATCATTATCTCTAGTCACGTAAAATTCATCACTAATGCAATGACCCGATATAACCACCCACTTATAACTAAGTTCAAAACCCCTTCTTCTATTCCATTAATAAAATGGAATTCTCGATGTTCAAAAACCCCAGATGATATCTGTTATATCTTCCACACACTATAGTGTTCTCTCCACTATAAGGATATCTTAACGCTACTCCTCAAGATCAAACCATAACTAGTAAAAAACTGCAATTGTTTTATTCTCTCAGGTCATTATCTTACACCTCATCATCTACTAATTCTCTCATCATGGTTTACACCTTGGACAAACACACAATAGTACTCTAAACAATACAGATGTCCCCTTCCACTGTGAAAATATTCATATTTCCCAAGCATATTTCTAAACATGTACATCATTTACCTTGAGGTTTATCTCAATCTTAAAAATACCACCACTCCCATGCAATAGTGGAATTGAGAATCTTCTGAAACATCTAAAAAATTTTCCAAGGTCAGGTCACCACCCTATCTCTAAAATACATAAACTAAAACATATTTTCTTAACATGTATAAAAAATCATTCATGCCTCAAGTTGTTCCTATATATCCATCATTATGTCACTCTTCCTCTCAAGATAGTTTGTTCCCTGGTGAATTGGTTACTGATCTTTACTCTCAAACCCCACTCTATCTCATCTAATACTAACAGTTGTGCACTGTCAAAATACTAAATTAAGATACCAAAAAACAAAAATCACTATGTCTAAGGTTTACACTCTTAAACTATAGACCATTCTCAGCAAGTATGATGTACTCATCTGAAAAGAACACTCTAGTCAATGGAAACTTTTTTCTTTCCAAAACTAACAATTTTTTATAAAAACAAACAAGATTTGACACATGTATGATCATTTTCACACACCAAAATTTTATAACCAAGAAAATATCGTGTTTTAATTTAAAAACTCATAGAAAATCTTTGAATCCACTACTAAACCATCAAGAGTTATTCAACCATTAGGAAATCTATGATCATCCATAGATCACCTCTGATGAATTCCTTCCCTCACCATGTTCCAACATGGTTGTTGAGTTCCCAATCTAATCATACATATTTTCCATGCATTTCCTTTGATTAAAGGATTTTCATCACCATCCGAGAGATCTATCACCATTGGATCCAGATGACCCACCATCATAAAAGTGCTTGGGGAAAGCACACATAAGAAATTACATATCATGTGGGTCCTACATTCCTAGTATAATGCTTGATCAAAGGCCTCCTACTGATGAGATATGAACCAAAACATATAAATTATATTTTTTTACCTTATATAAATGATAACTTTTATAACACATTATTTTTATAAAGCCTCATAATAATAACATCATGTAGAAATAACAGAAATACCTAAAGTAAGTATCCATGAATTCCCTTTCGAAAATTACCCATGACCCACCAGTCTATGATCCATCACAATCTATAACACATTCCTAGACCACATTTCCACAAACTCCCAAAAACTAGAAAATAATATATCTATGATACCATATTATAATTCCCCAACCTGAATCATCTTGTTTAGGTCAGAGTGTTACATACCCAAGTTGTTCCTCCATATACGCCATAGGTTGCTGACAAGAAATTAAGTTCTACAGTAAGTCATGGGGAGAATATACCCTACAATAATTTTAAATTATAGTGGAAAATAATATCATAAGTAATCAAATTGTATAAAATAATATTTACCATAATTATAACCAAAATAACAACAAATTTAATACTTTATCAAATGACTTTATCAAATAATAGATACCACTGATCATCCAATGGGTCAATAAAACATATATATACATAAGATATAACAGAAGGTAAAATATATATAGGAGAATAAATAAAAAATAAATATAAAATTATTCTTAATGTCCATATAAACACCATACTACCTCATCTCGAACCACTATACATTGTAGTGCTCAATCTGAAAAGTACTTGTAAAGCTTGTATGCGCACCATGGAGACCATATAGAGTGTAATCATATAATGTCATTAGGGACTCACCAAACACCTCCAATCAATGAATTCATATATGTATGAATGTAAAGAACATTAATAAACAAACAAAAACACATGATGAGTTTTTATGCACTAACTAAGATTCCATGAACCCTGATCGTTCCTTCTTCATCTACATGTCAAAAGAAATTAAAAAAAATGTCACCACATTTTACAAGATGTTCCTCAAGTATAAATATCAGTTAGCTCCCTACTCCTATCAATATTGTATCTATGTTCCACCATTAAGGAACACCACATGACCCACCATGATGTTGGTCTCTATTAGGAACACTACATACCCCACCCAAATGGTGGTCGTTATCTAGAAAATTCCACACCCCACCCCAAAGGTGCTCATTATCCATGTATGATGGTAAGACCCACATGACATGTTTAATGTAATTGGATAATCACATATCCCATTCATGAAATTCTCAAAATTCATCATATAACTGATGGATTCTCATTTCCCATGCATAGACTACTCCCATGTCACCAAACATGTCAGTGATATGACCCGTACCATCAAATGATCCATAAACCATACCCATCTACATGGAATCACACTTCCCCTTTAAGGGGCCTTATAATTGAATGTGCTCCACCTAATCATCTTGATACCTATATTATGGTTTCATAGGCTATAAAATTCCATAGGAAATAGATATATTAGAAGGAAATAATAATAAATATTAAGAAAAGTTATCAAGAGGCACCACAAAAATCATATTATCACAAATCAAATATGGATCTCAAGAGCCACTCACTCAACCATATTATCGATATAGAAAAAAAAGGTTTCACGACCCACACACACACACCATTAATGATATATCATACAAAGGATCTCTCATCTATACACAAATATGCCCCTAAGAAAACCACAAAAACCAACGTCACTTGGGTAACATAGGCACTTAGATGCGGGTCATATATTCTATGTTATCAAGGGAAATACATTCACACAATGATTTCCACAACCACATAGTCTAAGGTAATCTCAAGAACACTAAAGCATTGTATATCCACAAAGGTCTAAGAAAAGGTCCTCTTACCAAAAAGGTATATCACATTGTTCACTAGAACAATTTCACGTAATATGGTTATAATATTACACACCAATCATTCGCTCACATGACCCAGACTAGTCCTCTACTAACGACTCAAATCATAGCATCACGCATACCACCTGATGGAAATATAGCAAGGATTACTGATCAACCTTGGTCCGCACTTGCTAGTACTAAGGCCAAAATAAATCATAGTTCAAAAAATATCATTTATTGGATAAAAACATGAAACATCTTCAACGCAAACCATGGCTCCAAACAAATCTTTAAAATACTGAAATAAATTCAACATGAATAAAACCTCAAATTACCTCATAATTTCTTTCTGTAATGATACAGTTTGTTATACCCATGTTATAAACCATGAAATTGATTCTTAAAATGTTTTAAAACCTCTTCAATCAAAAATGGGATATATATTTTGTGGTTTCAATTTTTTTAAGGGGGAGTGAATGTAACACCTTAAGAATTTAGTGTGTATTACATTAAATAAATATCTTATTGAATAACATGTCATATTTGCAACACCGAAATAAATTTACTAATAATTTATTAAAAAATTAATGGTAATAATTAATACATTATGGATATAATATGTGTAAATAAATATATTAAAATTCATTATTAATTGATATGATATAAGATTAATAACACTTAAACATTAAAGGGTTATTTTTTATAAATGTTGTTTTCCTTTATATTCTGTATTTTAATTTAAAAGATAAATTTTTATGTTTTAATATTTTAATTTCATTAAATGATAATAAATTGAATTTATAATGTAAAAATTAATATAAGTTGTTTTTTTGTTTTCTTGAAATGAATGGTTTTGGGTGAATAGTGAAAAAATACTGATTTTATAAATATTTACATTTTTATGATTTTACCATGACATAAAAATAAATTTAAATTTTATTAAAACCATTTTATTGACCAAATATATATTAAATATTAATATAATTCATTGAAAATTTTAATTTTGAACAAATAAATTTTTTTGACGCTTTTTAAATCTAATTAATGTTTTTATTCAATTAAAAACCATTTTTTCTTTTATTTTAATCAATTTTTTACAAAGTTACTTTTAGATTTTGATTGGTTTTAATGTGAAATAATTATCATTTTATTTATAATAATCCAATTATTTTCATATTAATAAATATTATACATGGTTTTTCTGTAAAATAGTTTTTATGCTTAAAAGGGAATTTTTTTAAAAATAGTTTTTCTTTGCGCTTTGTGAAGTTATATTAAAAGAATATTTTACCACTTAGAGAAATTGAATCATATAAAATGGATTATGTATTTGGAATCATCATGTTAAAATTTGGCAATGGGTTTGATTTAATTTTTATTCATAATGAATTGTTACCATGGTAATTGTTTTTCACCATCATAATGATTAAATGGATTAACGAGTGTGTAAATTAACAGATAAGGATTAAAATATCTCTAAAACATGTATAAAATTGATTGTGTGATTTAATTTTGGAACATAAAATATATTTTATTCAAAATTGGTTTTCCTTGTAATAACATTCCTTGATAAATAAATTTATCATATTTTAAAGTTTATAATATTTACAAGGGTGCCACTCCCTTCACTTATAAAAGGGATCTTCTTCTCTTCACTTATCCACACAACTTGAACCATTTATATTGACCAATATCTAATCAAAACCCATACCAAATATACTTCCCACCACTTATATGTAATTTTATCTCAAAAATATGAATCTTATAAGTCATAAGGTGTAATCCAAAATAATATTTCCAAGGAGGAGGTATAAATCTTAACAGAACACTTTCTAGTTTATTTCTTATTATACCTCCTTGAAATCTATTATAACCATAATAATATAACTATATAAGTACATTTAATGTAATTAAATGTTATTATATATGTGTAACAACTATGTTATACCTTCTTTCCATCCTATGGGAAATGAAAATCTCACTCATGTGTACGTTCATACTACTACCACCACAAAATCATGTATTCTATTTTTCATCACCACCTCACACAAATGGTTATAAATATAGATTTAATGGATATATATGATGATTATGGATTAATTATAATAAATTAAAAATAAAAAAATCAGCCGCATTACCCTTTCATCCCTTGTAAAATGATAAAGTCGCTTGTGCATATGTGTGGACTACCACCTCCATGAAGCGATGTGATTCCTTTTTCAGAACCATTTCAAATGGATGATCATAAGAATGTATTTAATAAATTGATATTATATATTATATGATTTAAATTTTTCAATTTTAAACCTTTATCTTATTTATTTCTTTTTCATAAATTATAAAAATTAAAGTGTTGCACATGTGTATGTGCAAACTACCGCCTCCATGAAATAATGCATTTCATTTTTCATTACCACCTTATAAAGATGATTTTAAAGGTATATTTAATTTATAAAAATGTTAGTTATAAAAATTTTAAGATTATATAGATTATGTAAACATGAAACATTTAACTTGGTTCAACCTACCTAAGTTGTTTTAATGGTTATGAACCAAACGACATCAAAATGTGTGATGTAATGTTAACTGATTTAGTAACTAAATGAAATAAAATATGAAATAAAAATAAAAATAATAAAATAATAAACATGAAATAGGTTCTAAATTAAGTAGATAATTAATATAATTTTATTATTCAAAAAAATAAAATATATATGTGATGATTCAGTAGATAAGGTAAGTCATTTTATTTAAAACCTTATTTTAATGTTCTCCTTTAAAAATCAATATTTTACATGTAAATAGTATTTAAAATGTTTCAAGAGTGTTCTTTTTAAAATATAAAATTTTAGGGTTAATTTTTTAATAATTTTGAATTTATATATAAATATTTAAAAATAAATATTTCCAATGTTTACTTAATAAGTTATTTTTTTCTTTTTTTTACAAAATTAGAAAGTTAATGTTATATAAAAATATACTGCATGACAACATTTTCCAACCATCACTTTCGTTATTCATTATTAAAATTTCTCTACAAGTTTATATGGTTTTTAAAATAATACAATTTTCACATTATTTTAGTACTTTTTTTCAAAATGTTTTGAAGTGAAAAGGATATTTCTTGTCATTTTATGGGATATATGAAATTTCTTTTGCATATGGGTTCAAAGAGTTTTTCGACGATTTTATTAAGAAAAACTACAATATTATATATGTTTTTTATGTGATATAGTTCTTAAAATTTTATATAGAATATCTTGGTTTTGATATATCCCTCTAATTCATTGGGTAATGATATGTTCTCGAGAAGAGACATGTGGAATTAACCATGAAAGTTATTACTTTATAAGGGTTCTTGTAACGATGATTGAAAGGATGAAATCTCAAAATCAATGCATGGTTTTCTAATGAATTTTATTAGTTTTAATGAAATACTTTTATTTAGTAAGGTAATTAAATGGTTTTGTGAATTTTTCTACCTTCTAAATATGAAAGGTTTGTTTTTAAAGGGAAATTTTTTTAGGAGTTCTTATAGTTTCTCAATAAACTATCATCACTATTGGTTTTATGTTATCCTTAAAAAAACATTTTTCATGAAAAACATTGGGAAATTAACTTTTTCTTTATGAGTAATTAAATTATTATTTTATATCAATGTTTATTTTTTAAAAATGAAAACATATTTATGGATTTCCATGTTTCTCAAATAGAATAACGAGTTTCCCTCCTTTTTATATCCCTTAATTAAAATGTTTTTAAAATTATTCAAGGATGTGTAGATGTTATATCATGGTAAATGGTGACATTTCTTGGTTGAATAAAACATGTCATGAATGAAACTAGATTATAAACATAAGAACCTATTTTTATTGGAAAAAATGTACACTATGTATAAATGTACACTTTGTTATGTAATGATTTTCTTAATTATATGAAACTCTAAACCTAAAAGATATTATAAATTTAAGAAATTGAATCCCGTAATATATATCAAGTAATTATGGATAGATTATTTTATGGGGTGATATATATTCACAAATTTAATTTTTTTATTAATAAGAGAAACCACTTTTAGAATATTAGTGGAAACCCAAATAGAATAATAGATCATTATACCACCAGAAAAGAACTAAAAGATTACAAATTAAAAAAACACCAACAGAATATATCATAATAATTTCTCTACATAACATAGAATAATGAAAAGAAATTTGAATCCAACATGTGGTGTCGTTTTAATGATATAAAAGTTAAAATTAGATTAAAAGTGAAATGATTTAAATTGATTAAAATAACCTCATATTTCCATTAAATCATAAGAAAATGATTAAAAATTAATTTATTATATTTATAAATTAACATAAAATCAATCCAATTTATAGTGTTCTTGTGAAAAGTAAATATAGTTTTAGATTAAAATGTGCTAAAAAATAAGTGATACAGTCAAAATCGATCATAAAAACAAATATTTCTATGAAATTTTAGTAAAAAAGGCTTTGATTAATTTTTAATGTGTTGTAATGAATAATGTAACATGATTTATATGCTGATAAATTATTTAAAATTTTCAAAACCATACATTTTTTAACGGTTATCTGATATTGGAGGAGTTGGAAGAGGTTGGGGATGGAATTTTTTGAGTTATCCCCTATTCAGAAAAAAAAATTTATAGGAAGAAGGTCACACTAAATAAGAGGAACATGACATGGTTAGGGGATGTATAAATTAAAATTTTAAAGTTGGTTTTTGGTCACTCTGAAACTCATGCATTTCACAATGAAGGAATGCTCAAGGGGACGAGTTTTTTGTAAATCACCAAGCCATTCCATAATTTATGTTTATAATTTATTGGTTCTTACTTAGAAGGGAGTTTTATGCCATGATGAGGAGGATCACTCTATAAAATGGCCCTTATAAAAGGTTTTTGTGGTTTTCTAGTTCTTTACTAGTTGATTCATAGGGAACATGTCCACACTATAGTCATTGACTTGGATTTATTTGGGTTTTCCAGGGATGGGGTGTTGTACTGTGATACATGAGTTTGTGTCGCAACACACCCTTGTGAAGTTATAGAAATACCTTGAGTAGGTAAGTTGATCCATGACATAAGGGGTCACATTGTAATGATCCTTTATTTTTAGAGGGGATTTAAATTAAGAACCCCTTAGGTTTCGGGGTTCAACTAACTAAGAATATAGATGCAGTCATCGTTCTTATCCCCTATTTTCCCTTATTATACACCTTAAACCCAATAAGATTTATGATCAATTTATTAAGTGATTAATGTTAGTTACCTCTCAAGTATTCCTCCCCTTTTCTACTCCTTCCATTTTCTATAATTCAATACATTTTTTATTAGGGTTTTGGTCCCCATTCCACTAAATTGTGGTGGAATAAAGTAAAAAATATAGGTATTTGTTATGGTTTTGATATTGGAGGACGAGGAGGGATTATCATACAATGTGAAATTTAGTTTCATTTGAGGTAATCTTTAAGAACCTGGTTCTTCCTTTGAGGTACAGATCATTATTTTCAGTTTTTACTTAAGAAACAGGAGGAAAACAAGGTGAATGTTGGATGCAAGACTGTTACACAATGTGACTAGGGTTAACACATTGTGTAATCCTAGTACTCACCATGTAATGTTGTCATCAGGCCTTTTATGATGTGTAAGGCGTGTCAGAAAAAGGAGAGAAAAACTAGCATATACATGGAATGTATTCTCAATAACATGCCATGTAATTTTTTTCCTTTTTCATAAAAGGGTTATAGCTTTGTTTTCTTATTTCTGGGAAGAGGATCACCCACTGGTTCTCAAACTGTAGTGTTGAGGGAATATTTCTATCCTATTTTCTCATCTGAACTTTGATTAAAACACCATCAGATGAATTGGAACCCATTGGTATGCTCTTGATTCCTCTTGAGTCATTATTCATGATTTCTTCTCTTGACCTAATTATTGAAGGTTGAGATTTTAGGCCCATTTTGTATATCTACACTATTCTGTCTCGAATTAGAGGCTAACACAGGATGAGGGGACTCGTACTAGAAGAGGTTTGTGGTCTCATGCCTTTTTATAATTGTAGAATTGAATATATGTTTCGGAGTACCACACACCCATTTTTTAGGGTGTTTCCTTGAATGAATTTTTCATATTTCTATTTCCTATTGATGTTTAGGTAGTTTATTAATGGTTTTGAAACATGTTTGGGGATTTTTAACTTGATTAAGGGAAACTCCATTCTTGTGTTTCCATTGGATGACCATTTATGGTCGTTTCTCCTAGGATGCCTCTAAGGCATGCCTTTGTTTCACTTCTAGGGTTATTTAAAATGAAGTCGGTTAAATAAATGAATTTCCCATGTGAGATAAATTGTTGGTTAAGACTTTTGATAGTTTAATTACATGATAGGATTGTTATATAAATTATCCATGTTAGTTTATTAAATCTGAAAAGTCATGTGACAATTTAATTTACATGTGTTTCTTATTATGTGAATTTTCCCATGTGAGTTTATTAATGTGAAATCCATATAATAGATTAATTTATAAGATTTTATTGTTATGAAAATTTATCCCATGTGGGTAATTGAATGTCCAAGCCTTCTGAGGTTGGTTCTTGCTTGAGACTATATGGCATGCCTGTGGTTTTGACCTTTTCATGCCTAATGAAATGTTAATTTCATATTAAATGCTCATAAGGTAAATATAAATGGGAAAATTTTGGATTTTGATTAGAATTCCATGAATGAGTTCATGGGACTATTGTACCATATACGTTGGGTGACCTAGGGATCCATTGTGGGATGCCATGTATAGACCGAAGGGAGGTTTATTATGTTAAGTCATGAGCGAGCCACTTATATAGTGGTCGGACTCATGGAGACTATGTTTAAAGGTCGAACAAGTCATGGATTGAGGGATACCATTGATAGGTTCTATTAATAATTTTTATTTGTCTTGTGAGATACTTATGTCTTATTTATAGGATCTACAGATGGATCAGTTGACATATATTAACACCACACCTAGAGTGAGACCGGGTTCCTGAGAGGATTATATAGACAGGCTTATAGGATGGAGGTGGTTTTATATATGGAGTAATACTAGAATTCTAGATTAAGAATGTCAATTCAGACTCAGATGATAATTGAATAATTAAATGAAATGACTTAAGATATGTCTTCCAAGACAAATAACAAGCTTGGATTCAGTCTTCTCTTATATTATTTTAGATAGTCTTTTGAGAATTTTTTTTTACTTTTTTACAGGGATCATTGGGCCTAGTCTGGATCCCAAGAATAATATAATACAATGTAATTTAATTATGAATGAACATTAAATGAATGAAAATGAAAACTAGTGCTTGTAGGATTGTTTACTTTTGAGTACTTCCTAGCTTACTATTTTCCCTATTGTAATGGACTTGTTATATATATACACTAATAGATTGGCAAAGACCATGGGTGGTTTCCTATTGGGATTTAGTCTCAAACCCTAATTGGGTCATGTTTTTGGGCCTAAAAGATTATATTTTCATAGGTGTTGATAAGGGTAAGAACCCTTCTACAAGTACTTGATTTCATGTTAGGAGAAGGAGAGCTTGGGACCAAGCCGAGGATTGTGGTTCTTTTGAGTTTATTTATTTACTTTCTATAATTTTGGTACCTGTATCATGTATTACTATAGTGTATCCTATTTTGGATGTTTTCCAATAACATGTGACATGAAACATCATCCTTTGAATTCTTTGACATGTAGTTATTTTGATTATCTATCTTCCATTGATAACTTCTATTGTGTGGTATTACTACTTTTGGTATCTGTATATTATTTCAATTATGTGTTCTCTTTCATTGAGGGCATAGTTTCCCCACTATTACACCTAGTCCCTCATTTCTACTTGGCAACTTCTAGAATTTAGGGAAATTTTCTTGAGTCCATGTGGACAATCGGTCTTGGGGCACTGTTAAGTGGCATCGGGACCTAGGACATTACCATGTGGTATTAGATAATTTCTTTTCAGTTTTTCTTTATTGGTTAAAGATAATATAAAGACATTGAAATTCAAGGGTATTTGGTAATATGTTGTTCCAAGGAGTAGTTACCCCTCGTACATGGAAAATCCAAATTACCTCAAATTGAATAGTGATTTTTGGATTTTGAGCTATTATAATTGATTTGATTTCCTTATTTGGTGATGAACATGTATTTTTATATTTTTATTGATATTATTGTTGTTTTATTTTGTTGCAACTGATGAGATGAGGGTATGCCATCTCATGCATCATATAGGAACCTTTTAGAAATCATATTCCATTCACTATTTCCAATCCATTTAGAGAGAATTACTTAGTGTATGTTGTTATAATATATTTCATGCTAGATATACATGTTGTTGTGATAGGTTCCATGATAGATATACCATCCATTTTGATAGGTGAATTCGTACATGTTACAGTTTGAACTGAATGGATGCCAAGATTTTATCCTTAAGGTGTATGGGACCTCTTGGATCCAAATTTGGTCGATCAAGTGGCTGATTTAAATTAAATTGAGGTATTATGTTCGGAAGGTGGATGAAAAAATTTTATTCTTGTGGAGTGTGGGCCCTCACAGATCTGAAATTGGTATACCATTGTCTTAATTTTCATAAATAGGGGTTCTGGAAAAGTTTTAGTGGCCTACTTTCCAAAAACAAATACAAAATGGTGTCTGATGATTTCAATACATTCCATGTGTTATTATGTTTTATATTAACACTTTTCTTAAGTACACGACGTGTGGTATGTAACTATATGTCCAACTACGTAAAAGAGAATCCAGAATGATGGTTTTTGGCCAATGCATGATGTATACTTCAAGTACATTTTGTTTAGTGTTACTTAGGAAGAACCTGTGTGGTTCTGGACATGTAAAATTACCTATCATGGAGGGGAGACTCGAGTACACATTGTGTACTAGTCGGACAAACCATGTATCTTGGGTGGTTACATGCCCAGGATGGCAGAAATACACACCCATGTAGGAGATTGATGGTATATGTCTTGTATGGTTTTTAAGGCCTTGTACAACTTTTTTGTAACCTTTGAGGATTTTATTCTGCTATATAGATTTTATTCTCTTTAACTGTGAACTTTGAAAATAATTTGAACTGAGGTTTGTGCTTGACCTTGTAGATTCATTCCTCCACGATGACCTCTAGTAGTATTCTAGGAGATTGATGGTGATCATACTCCGAAGGTGGTTGGCCATGGGATACCAGTGAATCCTATCGTTTTTCAAATTGAGGCACCAACTGTTGTTCTAGATGAAAGTGAGGAGGCACAGTTCCATGAAAACATTACACGCCTCATGCAGGCCATCCAGGGGGCACCACAGCCTGCCACATCTGTGGTTGAGCTTACACAAGTGTTCCAGCAGTAGCATCCACCCACATTTTTGGGTGATAGTGGACCATAGGATACAAATTTAGTGTCATAGTCCATGTTATAAATCTTTGAGCATCTAGAGATGCATCTTGAGATGAGGATCACGATCACTATATATATGTTTCTTGATTCCGCCAAGAGATGGTGGGATGTTACCACTAAGAAGCAACATCCTCAAGATACATATTAGGGAAGATTTTTAAATATTTTTTTGTGATTACTTCTATCTCTAGACATTGAGGTCCGATAAAGCCCAGGAGTTTATGTATTTTTAGTAGGGCGCTATATCAGTTATTGATTACTTATCCTACTTTATCGAGCTCCAACGATTCACACCTATTCTGATGGGTGATGATCTATCGAAGGCTCTGTGATTTGAGGATGGTCTCAACTATGATGTATGATCATAGGAAAATGTATTCAACTTGAATATTATATCTTCTATAGTGAATTAGGCACTGATTATCGAGGAAAACCTGAGGGAATCTGGAGGTGCAATCCTAGGTAATTCGACACCTAGATCTGGTACTATATTGACTGGTATTATGAAGCATCATTGGAAGCTTCCTCGTGGAAATGTTATTAGTTATAAAGTATCTTCAGGTATCGAAGTGAGGTGTAAAAGTGTGGTAGGCTAGGTAATATGAGGCCATAGTGTCTGCAGGACCCAGTCGAGTGTCGATCTTGCGGTAAGATGGGCCATCTACAACGTTTTTACAGGATGTTTCCACCAGTAACTAGTGAGAGAGGGCCTCTAGAGACTCCACATTTAGGGTAAGGTTCAGAATCTTCTCACAAGTTAGGGAACTAGAATATGTCAAGATGCTCAGGACTAGGTTTTGGTCATGTTCGTGGTAGCCAAACCTAGGTTCTCAGGGAAAATTTTGTGGATTAGCACAACATAGCTAGGAAATGTCACAGGGTTAGGTATAGGTTATAAATATGTAGTACAACAACCAAAGTAAGAGTAGGCTCTCGGACCCTCTACTGTCAGAGGTACTAATCTTGTTTCTCTGTTTTAGCTTCTACACTCTTCGATATAGGGGCTTCACATAGTTTCATATTTGTGGCTATTGTGGAGATCCTTGGGCTCTTGGTTTTTGCTTATGATAATGCAATTACTTTAGAAACTCCATTTGGGATTATAATAGATGGTGTGTGTTAGTTCAAGGTGTCATTTTTTATGGTACTTCTATATTTTAGAGATGATAGGCTTTGATGTTATTCTTGGAATGGACCGGTTGGTTTCGTTTCAGGCCTTTGTTGATTGTTATTGTCGCAGTGTGAGTTTCACATCACTAGAGGTCGGATCATTTCTACATAGAGGTGAATTGGATGTCTAGGAGAGCCGATTTGGACCTGAGTATCATGGGTTGGGTGGGATGAAATCCCTTATTGTGAGTTCATATCTGGATGATCAGGGAACATTTCAGATAGATTTCCCTCTAGTAGTTGATCATTTCAGGGATGTCTTACCATATTACTTTTCAAGTTTACATCCGATAAGAGAGGTATAGTTCTTTATAAAACCATTGCTATAAGCTTCACCGATATCCATTCCTTTTTAAAGGATGGCTATGACAGAGTTACATTACCTCAAGTGGAAAATAGAGGATTTGGAAGCTAAGGGTTTCATCTGACCCAGTACTTCTCCTTGGGGTTCGGTGGTCCTTTTTTTGAAAAAGGCAGACAATACCCTTAAATTTTTCCTGGATTTTAGGAATTTTAACATGTTCATGGTTATTTCATCACTCTTAATTTCACTAATGAAATGAGTGTTCCATCTTTATATTGATTTGTTTATTGTGGTTTTCATGGATGATATATTTTTTTATTCTCATAATCGACCAAAACATGCCCCACATCTTAAGATCATTTTGAGTACACTGAGATAGAATCATTTATATGTTAAGATCACAAAGTTCCACTTCTAGATAGATCATATTCACTTCCTAGGTCACATCATCTTTGATAGAGGAGTATCAATGGACCCGGAGAAGGTGAGGGCAAAAGTTTCCTAGGAATATCCATAGAACATCTTTGATATATTAAGTTTCATAGAGCTATTTGGTTACTAAAAATGTTTTATATAGGACTTATCACACATAGTGGTACCATTTAAGGGATTGAATAAGAAGGTTGTGAAGTTAGTTTGGTCATATTCTTTTGAGACAACCTTTCAGAAGCTGAAAGGGAGGTTGACATTAGCACCAATCCTAATACTGCCAGACTAGGGTAAGATTTACACAGTTTACTATGAAGCTTCAGGCATTGGGTTGGGGGAAATGTTGATGTAGGGGAATGGAGTCATGGAATATGTGTCTTGGTAGAAGAGGCCTTATGAGAGGAATTACCCTACACATGATCTAAATTTAGCAACAGTTTTACATGTGTTGCTCTATTGGAGACATTGTTTTATGGGAGATCATTTTGTGGTGTTCACAGACCAAAAAATCCTAATGTATATATTTATGCAGTGTGATCTAAATATGATGCAGTGATGGTGGGGGGATTACCTTCAGTACTTTTACTTTGATCTTGAATATATGTCTGGTAAGGGAAATGTAGTGGCTAATTCACTAAGTAGGAGGAATCAGATACAGGCGGTGCAATAGGCCAGTAGTTAGTGGTATCTTTTGGCATTGTATTATGAGATTCATCTAGAGGTTCATGACTATTAATGGTAGACATATATTTAATCCTTAATTTTTACCTATACCCTTTTAGATAGAGGTATAATGAGGTAACCATTAGATTCAGAGGTCCTAGTTCTATGGGAGTGTGTGGAAGGTGAGAACCCACCTCTTGGTTGGACGGTAGGAAATGATGAGATCCTACATATCGATGAATGTGTTTAGGTACCATTGGATATATGTGAGTAGTTGATGTGGGAGTTTCTTACATTAGCTTATTCGGTACATCCCGGGGTCACCATGATGTACCGCGATTTACGTTGTTGATATTTGTGGCCTTGTATGAAGAGAGAGGTATCTAGTTTTGTTACATGGTGTTCCACCTGTCAGCAAGTGAAGGAAGAACATCTGTGATCGGCTGGAATTTTACAGTCGTTACCTATTTCAGAGTGGAAATGGGATGATTTCCTGATTTATTCCATGATTGGTTTTCCAAGTTCTCCTAGAGTTAATGATGTTGTGTGTTTTTTTATTGATAAGCTTATGAAGGTTGGTCATTTCTTTCTGATCAAGGAGACCTTCAATGTGGATGATCTTGGAAGGTTGTATATCCTAAAAGTCGTATGAATACATGGGGTCACGTGCTCAATCATTTCTCATAGGGATGCGCATTTCACATATTTTTTATAGAAATTTTTTCAAATGGAACTGGGTAAACATGTGCTTTTAAGCACAGAATACCACCCTAAGACTAATGGATAGTCACAACATACGGTATAGGTTCTAGAGGACATGTTGCGAGCATATTTTCTAAATTTTGGGGGATATTAGGAGAAGCACATTCCCCTAGTTAAATTTTCATACAATAATAGTTATTAGGAGACAATTAAAATGGCACATTTTGTGGATTTATACGATTACTGATGTTGGTATCCCGTGTTCTGGTTAGAGATAGTTGAGGTAGCTTTTCTGGGACCATGTCTCGTGTCGGAGACTTCTATAGAGGTCCAGTGGATTCAAAAGTAAATGGACACTAAAGAATCTTGTCAGAAATCATAATTTGATTATTGTAGATGACCTCGAGAGTTTGAGGTCAGGGATTTGGTTTTCTTGTGCATTTTACTGAGGTTGGGACATATGAAGATCAAGAGATAGGGTAAGAATTCACCGATATATGTCAGGCCATTTGAGATTATAGAGAGGGTCAGGCTATTTGTCTATCGGTTGTAGTTACCTCAGAGGTACTGATCCATGCATGACATCTCCCATGTAATTGATTTGGACCACTATCACTCAGACCCATCTCAAACTTTTTTAGCCCAAGTAGGTTGAGCTTCTGGTTGATATATCTTTCGAGGGGCATCTGATACGTATAGTTGACCAGAGAAAAATGGTTCTATGAGGCCAGTCAGTTCTTCTAGTATGGGTGTTATGGTAGTATAACCATTCATTGGATGAGACCTGGGAGTGGGAGTCCAACATAAATGATTATTTTCTAGAGTTGTTCTCATATATTTCTTCACCACCCATTGAAGATCTATTCAAAGATGAATTGCATTAAGGTGGAGTTTGTAAGAACTCGGTTCATTATAAGTGGTACAGAACTTTCTTTTCGGTTTTTAATTAAGATAAAGGATTGAAACTATGCCAAATTCTAGCTGAATGACTATTACACAACGTGAAGAGAGTAAACACGTCATCTAATCACAGTACATGCCATGTAATGATGTCATTAGTCCTTTAGATTATGTTTAAGGAATGTCAGCAGAATGAGGTAAAAATTTGGATATACATGGCATGTATTCTCAATAACATTTCGTGTACTTTTCTTTTTTTATTAAAATAGTCAGTAGCCTCATTTTCTCATTTCTGGAAAGAGTCTCACTCTTTGTTTCATGAACTGCAGTGCTGAGGGAATATTTTTCTCCCATTTGTCCATTCAAAATCTGATTCAAATGTTTTCACCTAAATTAGAACCCCATTGTTAAGCTCTCAATTCCACTTAAGACATTCTTCATGATTTCTTATATTTACTTAGTTATAGCAGGTTGAGTATTTATGTTCATTTTATATATCTTCAGTATTCTAACTTGAATTATATGTTTTAATTAGATGAGGAGAGTCGTACTAGAACAATCTAGGTAGTGTCATTCATTTCTCTAATTTTCTTGTTGAATATATGTGTCAAATTGTCGCACACCCATTTTTAGGTTGTCACCTTGAATGAATTTTGTCTATTTATATTTCCAATTTATCATAAGGTAATTGATTAAAGGTTTTAAATATTTTTTGGGGTTTTTTACCTAGATTAAGGGCCACCCCATGGATGTGTTTCCCTTGGATGACCATTTATGGCCGTTTAGCATAGGATACCTATATGGCATGACTTTTTCCCTTATAGGGTTGTTTAAAATGAAATTAGTTAAATTAATAAATTGACTATATGATATAAATTGTGGGTTAATCCTTTTGATAGTTTAATTACATGATATTATTGTTATATAAAATTCTCATGTGAGTTGATTAAATGCTAAAATCCATGTAATCATTTAATTTATATGTATTGCTTATTATTTGAATTTTCCCACATGAGTTTATTAATGTGTAATCCATGTAATTTTTTAATTTACATGAGTTTCTTGTTATGAAAATTTATCCCATGTGGGTAATTGAAAGGGCAAGATTTATGAGATTGGTTCTTGGTTGAGAATATATGGCATGCCTTCGGTTTTGACCTTTGCATGGCAAATGAAATGTTAATTGCATATTGAATGATAAAAAAAGGTAAATAGAAATGGGAGAATCATGGATTTTGAATATAATTCCATGAACAGGTTCATGTGAATGTTTTACCTTATGGCTTGGGTGACCCAGGTATCCATTGATAAATACCATGGATACCATAAAGGTAGGTTTATTATGTTATGTTGTGTCTAAGCCATGAATGTAGTGTTCAGGCTCATGGATACTATGTTTTAAGGTCGAATGATTCATGGAATGAGGGATACCATGGATGGGTTTTATTGTAAATGTTTATATGTATTGGGAGATACGTGGGTTTTATTTATAGGATCCAAGGATGAATCAGTTGACACATACTCTCACCACACCTAGAGTAAGACATGGTTCCGGAGAGGATCGTACAGACAGACTTTTTGGATGGAGGTGGTTTTATACCTGGCTTAATACTTGAATTCTAGATTAAGAATTTCAATTTAGACTCAGATCATAATTTAATAATTAAATGGAATGATTAAGATACGTCTTCTAAGACAAAGCACAAGCATTGATTCAGTATTCTCTTATAATTTCATAGATGGTCTTTTGAGACATCTGTTGTGCTTACATTAATACGGGGATCGTTGGGCCTAGTTAGGATTCTGAGACTTATGTAATACATTGTAATTGAATTTCTAATGAACAAAAAATGAATGTATATAGAAACCAGGGCTTATAGGACTGTTTAACTGTGAGTACTTCCTAGATTACAAATTTCTCTATTATTCACAACTTGTTATATATATTCACTAACAGATTGGAATATAACTTAGGTGGTTGCCTATGGGTATTTAGTCTCACAATTTTTTTTGGTAATGTTTTTCATCCCAAACTGATTATGTTGTTGCAGGTGTCGATAGGGGTAAGAACACTTCTACAAGTACTTGATTTGTTAT
Source organism: Viscum album (assembly GCA_963277665.1). NCBI lineage: Eukaryota > Viridiplantae > Streptophyta > Magnoliopsida > Santalales > Viscaceae > Viscum > Viscum album. The sequence goes on along the minus strand of OY728151.1, from coordinate 1,320,742,218 downwards.
TAGGAGCAGAAGAGCATGGGACCAAGCTGAGGCTTACAATACTTCTTTGTTTATTTTATTCCTTTTTATACCTTTGGTAATTTTATCATGTATTACTACTGTGTGTCATGTTCTAGCTATTTTCCTAGAACACATGACATGCATCATCATACTTTGAATGTTATGACATCAGGTTATTTTGATTATCATTATTCCAATATTTACTTCTGTTGTATGGTATTGTTGCTTCAACTATATATATATTATTTCCACTTTTTATACTCTTCCAATAAGGGAATATTTTTCACACACTCATATATAGGCCCTCGCAGCAAGTCAGTAGCCTCTGGAGTTTGTGGAAATTTGTTTTAGCTCATGTGACCAACTGGGCACAGGGCACTATTAGGTGGCATCCAAACCCGGGACATTACAATGTGGAATCATAGAATTTATTTTCTATTTTTCTTTATTGTTTTTCGATAATAGAAATATATAGAAATGCAATGGGATTTGGTAATAAGAAATACCCGGGAGTATCTAACCTGCGTATAGGGAAAATCCAAATTGCCATGAATAGAGTTGTGATTTTTGTATTTTGATCTATTAAAATTGATTCAATTTAACAATTGGGTGAGACATTTGTATTGTGTAATTATTATTGATATTATTGTGGTTCTATTTTGTTTCAAACCAATGAGATGAGGTATTCCATCTCATGCGTTATATAGGCACTTGTTATAAATCACATGCCATGCACTCTTTCCATTCAATTTAGAGAGAATTACTAATTACATATTGTTCTGATATATGCCGTTCAAGATATGCATGTTGTTATGATAGGTACCATGATAGATATACATGCTATTATGATAGGTGTATTGGTATGTGTTATGGTTTTAATCGAATGGATTCCAAGATTGATCCTTGAGGTGTATAGTCCCTCTAGGATCATAATTTGTGGATCATGTGTCTACATTAAATTAAACTTTGATATGATGTGATACATGTGGATTCCAAACATTGATTCACATGGATTATGGGCCCTCACGGATTGGAATTTAGTATACCATTGTCTTACTTTTTCAAAATTGGGGTTCTGAGGATGTTTCAGAGGTTTATTACCCGGAAACCTAGAAAAAACGACGTGTGATGATATGAATACACACCATATGTTATTATTTTTAGGAAGAAAACTTTTCTTGAGTACACTCTTTTTACTGTGTGTGAACGCCATGTGGTAAGTAACTATGTGTCCATCTCTATGAAGAAGGAAGAAGAATACAGAATGATTTTTTTTGGCTAGTGCACGTCGTGTACTATTGGTACATGTTGTGTAGTGTTACTCAAGTAGAACCTGTGTGGTTCTGGCCTTGTAAGTGTATGTTTCTAGGAGGGGAGACATGAGTAAAATCCATGTACTATTTTGACACACCATGTATCTTGGGTGGTTACACGCCCATGGTGGTGGAAATACATGCCTAGGTAGGAGCTTGAGGGTACACGCCGTGTATGGTTTCTAGACACTGTATACTTCTCTTTTTGGTAAAATTTGAGGGTTTTATTCTCCTATTTAGTTATTGCGCTCTTGAACTGTGAAAATTGAAAATAATTTAAATTGAGGTGTGTGATTGACCTTGTAAAGTCATCCCTCCATGAATACCTCTAATAGAATACTAGGAGAGTAATTATGATCCTACTTCGGAGGTGGTAGGCCATGGGCAACCAATGGATCCTCCAACTGTGCCAACTGAAGCACTAGCTATTGTGCTAGATGCAGGTGTTGAGGAACAGTTTTGTGACAACTTTACACTCTTTATGAAGACCGTCTAGGAATCACTACAGCCTGCCACATCTATGGATGAGCTAACACGAGTGTTTCAATAGAAGCATCCACCAACATTTTTTAGGGATGGTGGACCATAGGCTATAAAGTAATTGTTATATTCTATGTTATCAATTTTTGAGCATCTAGATACTCCATCTGAGCAGAGGTTCAATCTTGGTACATATATGTTTCATGATTCCACCAAGAGATTGTGGGATGTTACCACTCAAACGGAAGGTTGTTGGGATATGGCTTGGGAATATTTTCATATATTCTTCTATGATTACTTCTATCCTGAGAAGTTGAGGGCCTAAAAACTCTGAGAGTTTATGAATCTGGGGTAGGGATTTCTATCAGTTATGGATTACTTGTCGTGCTTTATTGAACTCATGTGTTGTACACCTATTTTGATCGGTGAAGATCTATCAAAGGCTAGGTGATTTGAGGATGGCCTCAGGTATGAACTCTGATGGTAGGTAAATGTATTCAAGTGGAATATTGTATCTATCATAGTGAATTAGGGAATAATTATAGAGAACATCCTTAGGGAATCTGGAGGTATGAGTCAGGGCAGTTTATCACCACGATCTGGTTTTATCATGACTGACAATAAGAAGCATCATTAGGAGCTTCTTCATGGCAATGTTAGTAGTCAGAACTTATCTTTGGGTATCCAAGTAAGGTGTTACCAGTGTGGTAGGCTAGGGAATACGATCCCACAATGTTTCCATGACCCATACAGTTGATCATCATGTGGCAAGATGGTCCATCTATAGTGTTTTTTTAGGACGTTTCCACTAGTAACTAGTGAGATAGGGTCTGCACCGACTCTACATTCAAGAGTAGGATCAGTAGATTATTCGTAGTCAAGGAACTAGAATGTGTCAGGCCGCTCAGCCTAAGGTAGTAGTCGTGGCTGTGGTAGCCAGACCCTAGGTTCTCAGTGACAGTAGGTTGGATTAGCTCAGGGTATCTAGGCATTGCACAGGGCCACGGTACAGGTCATACTTATGTAGTGCAACAAACCTAGCAGGGGAATGATCTCATACCCTCTACTACCAGAGGTACTATTCTTGTCACCTCTATTTTAGATTTTGCACTCTTTGATACAGGGGATTCACATAGTTTTATATTTGTGCCTATTATGGAGATCCTTAGGATCTATGTTTTTACTTATGATAATGTTATAATTATACACACTCTATTAGGAATTAGAACAGTAGGTGTGTGTTAGTGCAAGGAGTTCCCCCATGAGGTTGGTGGGTATCACTTCATATGGGACCGATCTTTCTTGCAGATGACTGGCCTAGATGTAAGTCTGAAAATGGATTGGCGGGTTTCCTTTTAGGCCTTTATTTATTACTATCATTGTAGGGTGAGTTTCACATCACCATAGGGAGGATTTTTTCTACATAAAGGTGAATGGGATGTCCATACGAGCTGAGCTAGACCCGAGCATCATGCGTTTGGTGGGATGACAGGCCAGATTGTTTTTTTTATATCTATATGATCCACGAAAATTACAAATAGATTTCCCTCTAGTAGTTGATTGTTTCTATGACATATTCCTGAATGAATATTATGGTTTAACTCCGATAAGAGTGGTAGAGTTTTCTATCGAGATAGTTCCAGGAGCTACACTAGTATCCATTACTCCTTACAGGACGGCTACAACAGATTTATAGGAGCTCAAGCAGCAACTAGATAATTTCAAAGCTAAGGGTTTCATCAGACTTAATACATCTACTTGGTTTTCTCTAATCCTTTTTCCGAAAAGGTAGAAAATACCCTTAGACTGCGCATGGATTATATAAAGTTAAACCAGTTGATGGTTAGGAACTGGTATCCTATTCCAATCATAGATGATCTCTTCAACCAGCTTTAAAGAGATCAGGTCTTTTCAAAAGTTTATTTTAATTCTAGTTATCATCAGGTGCATGTTCAGTCATCAGTCATACCTTGCACAACATTTAGAAGTAGGTAAAATCTGTATGAATATCTTATTATGTCATTCAGTCTCAAGAATACTCCAGAAGTCTTTATGAAACTACTGAACTTAGTGTTCCATCCTTATCCTAATTAGTTTTTTGTGGTTTTCATAGATAATATCTTAGTGTATTCTCATAATTGAATCAACCATGCCCCACATCTTGAGATCATTTTTTTCACCGAAAGATAATCATTTATATGTTATGCTCACAAAGTTCTACTTCTGGATGGATCAAATTCACTTCTCATGTCACATCATATTGAAGATAATAGTATAAGTGGACCCAAAGAAGGTGAGGGAAGTATTTTCCTAGAAACAACCCGATAACATATTTGTAATAAAAAGTTTCTTAGGGAGAGTTGTTTACAACAGTCATTTTATACAGGACTTATAGTGCTTAGTGGTGCTATTGACGAGATTGAACAAGAAGGGTGTAAAGGTATTTTTTTCATATTCTTGTGAGATAGCCATTTAGTAGTTTAAGGGAGGTTGACATTAGCACTAGTATAGATACAATCAGAGTTGTCCAAGAGTTACAGGGTTTACTATTATGCTTCAGGCATTGGGCTTGGGGCAGGGCAGATGTTGGGGAATGAAGTTGTGGCGTATGGATCTCAGCAGTTGATGCCTGATTGGAGAAATTATCATATGCATGATATGGAGTTAGCTGCAGTTGTACACGCATTGCGCTATTGGAGAGACTATTAACTGGGGGAGTGTTTTGCGGTGTTCACGTTCCAAAAAATATTCAACTATATCTTTATAAAGCGTAATCTAAATATGAGGTTTCCAAGGTTGGTGGCGTACATGCAGTCCTTTGATTTTGAGAATGCCTACACACCTAGTAAGGGTAATGCAGTTTCCAATTCACTGAATAGGAGGACTCAGATACAAGTGGTGCAATAGGAAAATAGTTAGTATAAACTTATGGAATTGATATATAAGATTCATCTAGAGGTGCGTGAGTTTCAGGGGCATACTTATATTTCATCATTATCTATGACCTCTACCCTTCTAGATAGAGATAAGATGAGGCAGCTATTAGATTTAGAGGGCAGAGTTCTATAGGATTGTGTGGAAGGTGAGTACCCTCCTCCTTATTGGATGGTAGGTGATGATGAGATCCTATGTATCCACATATGTGTTTGGGTCCTAGTGGAGATACATGAAGAGTTGATACTGGAGTATCATGATTTAGCTTCGGTTGTGCATCTCGGGGTCACCTAGATTTATGGTGATTTACATTGTTAGTATTGGTGTCCGAGTATGAATAGAGAAGTAATTATCTTTGTTACATGGTGTTCCACCTTTCAGCATGTGAAGGAATAACATCAGTGACCGGATGGGATTTTACAGTAGTTACCTATTCTGAAGTGAAAATGGGATGATGCCCTGATGGATTTTTTGACTGGTTTTCTAAGGTCCCATAGAGGTATTGATGTTGTGTGGGTTGTCATTGACAGGCTTACGGAGGTCTCTTGTTTCTTTCAGGTCAATGAGACATTTGGTGTGGATGATCATGGAAGGATATATACCTGAGAGGTGGTATGAATACATGGGATCCCATGCTCTATCATTTCGAATATGGATGCCCATTTCACATCTTGTTTCTGGTAATGTTTTTAGAGGGAACTGGGTAAGAACTTGATTATGAACACAGCATAATACCCTCAGACTGATGGCTAGTCAGAGCATACGATACTAGTCTTATATGACATACTGTGATCTTGCTTCCTGGATTTTCAAAAGTCTTGGGGGAATCACATTACCTATGTTGAATTCAACTAAAATAATAGTTATCATGAAAGAATAAATATGGAACCTTATGAGTCTTTATATAGTAGGACATATTGTTATACCCTGTGCTAGTTAGAGGTTGGTGAGGTAGCATTACTGGGACCACGTCTCAAGAAGGAGAGTTTTGAATAGGTATTGTAGATTTAGAAGAGAATGGACACTGCACAGTATCATCAAAAATCATACTCCAATTTCCGCAGATGACCTATATAGTTTGAGGTCACGGATTAGGTTTTCTTGAACCTTTCACTGAGGTAGGTATATTGTCAAATTAAGAGATAGGGTAAGAATTCACTGATATATGTCGGTCTGTTTAATATTCTTGAGAGGGTTGGAATGGTTTCCTATTGGTTTAAGTTATCTCAGAGTTACTAAGCCATGCATGACATCTTCTATGGGTCTCAACTACACCATTATCACTTAGACTCATCTCATGGTTTTTTTCCAAGGAGTTTGAGCTTCAAGTTGATGCTTCCTTTGTGAATCATCTGATACGTACAGTAGACCAAAGCACGATGTTTATCCAAGGCCATATAGTTCCTCTAACTCATGTGTTATGGTATCAAGGTCAATCACAAGATGAGACCAGGGATTTGGAGGTTGTCATACATGCTTATTGGCTAGAGTTTATCTCAAATATTTCTTCACCAACCATTAAAGTGAAATTTGGAGATGAATTACTTTAAGGAGGAAGTTTGTAAGAACCTAGTTCTTCTATTGATGTATGGATATTTCTTCTCGGTTATTACTTAATAAAAAGGAGGAAAAATATGTTGAATGTTGGATACAAGACTATTACACAATATGACTAGGGTTTACATGCCATGTAATACCAGTACACACCATGTAATTAGAAATAAAAAATGGGTTGTGGGCCTGTGGGAAAAGTGGTCTTGGGTAGAATTACAGTGAGGTGGGTTTATTAAAAACAACCCACATTTGAAGCGGGCTTATATGGACAGCCTTCACAGGCATCCAACCCGTACGGATTTACCTGCACTGATACAGGATGAACCACGTGTTATTTTAATTTTTTTATAATAATTGTCATAATAATTAAAATTTAAAATTTCATTTCTGAGGTGATAGACCCACCACTAGCATGCTGAACTCATTCAATCCGAGATGCTTAGAACCAGCAGACGACCTCCTCCTTTTCCCAACATATCCTAATATGAGAAATCCTTGAAAAAATCATGCCTCATCCTATTCCAATCATCTCTCCTTATTATTTTATTTATTTTAACTCTACCCTCTAAGACTCCTTCATTGCAGACCTATGTAGACGACTTCTCCATCCTCCCTTACAGACGCACCTGCCCTTCTCCACCCTCCCCGTCATCACATTCCCTCTTTAACTGACTTCCCCATCCTTTGGGACCCCTACTACCCCCACCTAGCCCCCCCGTCACCTTAGTTCCAACCCTTCCTAGCCCTAAGACTTCCCCCGCCTCCTCCTTTATAACCCCAGCCCATCCACGACCCCCACCTATGTTACCTCTATTACTGCTATCCCCACCCAACCCCCGCCTCCTTAGCTGCCCCAGCCACCCCCACCACCTTTGTTTCATCCTCTCCCATCCCCGAGACCTCCCCTGCCTTCTCCCTGACCCCAGCCTGATAGTGACCCTCACCTATGGCGCCTACTCTGTGACCCCTTCCCCTTCCCCTTTTTTGTGACCCCTCGCCACCTACACCTACACCCCAACCCTCTCCAGCTACCACTCTCCTCCTCCACCTCCCACACCTCCTCTGCTACTATAACCTCCTCTACCACCCCTAGTTTCCCTTCCCGCCTCCTCCAGTGCAATTATGGGGTTACCACCCACCTCCTCCTCCAATGAAATGGTGAGCTGGTACATCAATGGTGAGGTAATCCCTTGCCTCCTCCTCCAGTACTACAACGGTGAGCCTGTGCCCACCTCCTCCTTTGGTACCACAACGGTGTGGTAACCACTAGCTTCCTCCTCTATTTATTCACCCACGGAGAGGTAAGAATCTATGTATGTAGGTCTGGCTATTTTTATTTTTTATATTTTTTATTTATGGTAAATTATTTTAATTTTTAGTTTTAATTTTTAATATTTTTCATATTTTCATTCTGTATCTCATAATATTTTAATATAAATTTATAAAATAACTTATAACATCAATAAATATTATACCACATCTTTATTTTTTAATTTAAAATGTAATTATTTTTTTAATATATCTATATTAATTTTTTAATTATATTAATATTAACTCTTAATATTATTGGTTATTTTTTGAATTTTTTTTTATAATTTTATTTAAAATGAAATAATTTATTTTCTAATTTTTTATTTTATAATATTTCTATAGATTATCACATTTTATCATTTATATATTTATATTTTAATTTTTAATATATAATTTTTATTTATTAACATTTATGATTGTTAAAATATAATTCTTTTAATGTTTAGTGTATTTTTGAATCACCAAAAATTGTATTAAAAACATTATATAAATTATTTGGGTAATATAGATATAGTATTTTGTTATTGTAGGTTATCTGAAACATGATTCAAATTCAAAATGATATCGAATTACAAAACAAATCAAGGCATTAATGATAGAAACTCAGTTATACATGGTGATTGTGTGGATACAACTTGTCAATCTAGTCAAGCCATGGATAAAGATGGAAATAGAAATGATGATGTTCATGTGGAAGAAAAATGATCAAAAAAGACCACATTGGACATTTGGAGTTATTTTGAGAAAATGGATTTAATTTATGAAAGCCATTGGGATAATTATAAAGGATGTTTATTAGTATTGGTGGTAAGTGGAGGAGGTGAGGGGTGGTAGGAGGGGATCGGTGTAGGTGGGGTAGTGGGGGAGGAGGTGGGGGTCACGAAAAAGGTTAAGGAGGCTGGGGTCATAGAGTAGGCACCAAATGCAAGGGTTGCGGTCAGGCACGTGTCATAGATAAGTTATGGGATGGATTAGATTTGGGTGGTGTTGGTGTATATGTAGAGAGGGTGTTCAGGGAGGCTGGGGATGGGTGGGGATAGTGGAGGTGGTGGACGTAGCGGAGGTGGGGGTTGTGGCTGGGCAGGGTCATGGAGGAGGAGGCAGGGGAATGCTCAGGGCTGGGTAGGGTTGGCATGGAGGTGGTGAAAGTGGCTGGGGTGGTGGAGGTGGCTAGGGGCTCGGCTGGGGTAGTGGCGGTCATGGAGGATAGGTAAGTCAGCAGAGAACGGTTGGTGGTGACGAGGAGGATGGATAAGGGTGGGTGCGTCTACAAGGGAGGATAGACAAGTCAGCTGCATGGGTATACAAGGAAGGAGTAAAAGAGGGTTGATTTTGGATAAATAAAATAATAAAGAGGGATTATGGGAATATAAGGTAGCAGGATTGTTTTGAGGCTTTCTCGGATTAAGAGATTTGGGGAAAAGGAAGAGGCAGTCTTCTTGTTCGAGGAGTCTCAAATTGAACATGTTCAGCACACTGGTGGTGGGTCTATCACCACAAAAATAAAATTTAAAATGTCAATTATTATGATAATTATTATAAAAAAATTAAAAGAACCTATGGTCCAGCCCATGTGGGCTGTCCATATTAGCTCGCTTCAAATGTGTGTTATTTTTAATAAACTCGCCCTGCCCAAAACCCTCCCCAAACCCACTTAGCCCACGATCCCACATCCTGTTTTTCATTTCTATCAGTGATACATGGTGATGGTGTGGATAATTCTTTTCAATCTAGTCAATCCATGGATAAAGATGGAAATAAAAATGAAAATTTTCATGTTAAAGAAAAAAGATTAAAAAAAGACTACATCGGATGTTTGATGTTATTCTGATCAAATGGGTTTAATAGATGAAAACATTGGGTTAAGTGTAAAGGTTGTGGATTAGTATTGTTGGGAGTTGGAAGGAAATATTGAACATTAAATTTTTCTCAGAATATTGAAAAATTTAATGGAATCAGAGTATTAAAGGATGAGTATGTTCTTTTAATGATCTTGGACCATTTATGAAAGTTAAAAAATAAAAAGTTCTATTCAAATATATTTTAGGAAAATATGTAAATTTACATTAAAATACATGACCTCCATTTTTAACCTGTTGAATATGAAAGAGATAGATAAATTTTCAATTATTTGAATATAGAAGTGATTTTTTTCTATACGTATTGTATGTTCAGATGTGATGGAAGTATATGATCAGATTAAAAAATTGAAAGATATTTTTTCAAACATTAGTGTTAAGATATGTCTTACTTATAATTTTTGGCGGCATGTACTAGTAAAGTATATCTTTGTTTGACTTCTCATTATATTGATTTGGAGTGGTAGTTAAAAAGAATAATTCTTTATTTTGTTGACATGAGACCTGCACATTCTTGTTTTGAATTAGGAAAAAAGTGAAAGAAATATTAGTTTATTGGTGCATACAAAAGATACTTTTCTCTCTTACCCTTGGAAGCACTTCATACAATTATACCATACAAAAAAGTTAAAATATCAATTCATTTTGGAAAATAATTTTCTTTTCAGGGGTGCATTTTTTCATGTTTGATGTTGTGCTCATGTTTTAAATGTAATTGTTAAAGAATGTATAAATGTTATTGATTTTTCATGTAAAAAAATTATAGAAATAATTTATTATGTTAATGGATCTGAGGGTAGAATGACTTGTTTTCAAGATTGTGAAAATAGTGTTTCAGTTGATAGTGGTGTGATTTTGAGATTGGATTTTTCAACTAGGTAGAATTCTACTTATAAAATGCTATAAATTGAATTGTAGTAGAAACATGTTTTAAAAAATTTGGATATTTTTGACCCAAATTATATGAATTTCCCTTCATAAGAATAATTTTAAATAGGTGAACTCGTTTTCAATTTTTTGAATCCCTTTTATTATTTGAAAATTTTGATTTATGGATCCGCATATCCTACTTCAAATTTATACTTTGGTCAAGTTTGGAAAATTGAGAGGTTTTTATTTCACAATGTCAACAATTATGATGACGTCATTAAAATAATTTAATGAAATATAAAGAATGAATTTGATAAATATTAGAGTCATTATATTATTATACTTCCAATGGATACTGTGTTTGATCCTCAGATAAAGTTGACAATGTTGTAATTTACCTATCAATGTCTTGATTCATGTCATTATAAAGAAAAGTTTTTTGTGGTGAAATACAGGATATATCAGCTTTATGAAAAGCTTGAAAAATATTTCCCTTCTATTTCATTAATGAAAACTAATCAAATGTGTTCATCTTCTTCTTCTTTTGATTCTTCAACAATGGAAAATTCTGATGTAATTGTAGTAAGATTAATTTATTAATATTTAAATAATTATTTATGTATTTCATTTCATTTAATTTTATTTAACTTTCTATGTCTATATATATTTTGGTAGATTTAGATTGATCTAAAAATAAAGTTTTTGGCCCAAATGATGAAAAATCCCAATTGGATATTTATTTGGATATTCCATTGGTAGATATGTCAATTTATAGAAATCTAAATGTGCTCGATTGGTGAAAGGTTGAAAGTGAAATATTTATTATTTATCACTCATGGCATGTGATTTGTTAAGCATTGTCATTACCATGGTGGCCTCATAGTCTGCCATTATAATTGGAAGAAGGGTGTTGAATAAATACAAGAGTCATCTTCTACTAAAAAACATTGAAGCATAAATATGTGCTTGAATTTGGATTCATGGTCTTGAACCTGTCGGTAAATCTATCATTATTATCTCTTATCATCTTATATATATAATAATTATATTTACATTTATTTTCTTACATGATTGGATGATGAAAGAATAGAATTTTTCTTGGAGGAAGATTCTTGTTTAGAATGTATATATATGTAAAACACAAGTACCCCTTCGATTTCTTAAATGTATGTCTTCCTAATAAGTAATAACGACCCATTGATTTTATTAATATATTTTTATAAGATTTCTTTTCAAAAGCAAATGCATACTATATTTTTTATTTTTTATTTGTTTAGAAATTTATCCCTATTTTATATTTGTTGTTGATTGTTGTATATTTTATATTTCTATCATTGATTTTGAATATTCATACTTTTATGCTAATCATGGACAATTTTATAATTAGGTATATTTTTGAATATTCATTAAAATAAATTTTTATATTTTTTTATATTTTTATGCTCACATTATCATTCTCATACATTCCAACCATAAATCTACTCATTTTTTGTTAGGATCCTATTAAAATGTAAAAATTATAAAAATAATAATTAATGTTGGTTGCCCATAGGATTTCCCACATACGTTGTGGGGCGGGTTGAGCTTGATAAATCCACCCATTTTTTATGCGGGCTTTTGTGGTACTAGCTCGTGCCGACGTGGACAGCCCCGCTCTGCCCTGCCTGTTTAATATTACTATGTGTAATGATGTCGTTAGGCCTTTTATGACTTGTAAGGCATGGTAGGATAAGGAGGGAAAACTAGCCTATACCTGACACGTATTCTCAATAACACATCATGTACTGTTATTTTATTTTTCTTAAAATGGGTACTAGCATTATTTTATCATGTCTAGACAGAGGCTCACCTAATGGTTCTCAAACTACAAAAATGACATAAGATTTTCCTCCCTTTTTTTCAAACAAACTCCAATCTGAATGTCGTTAGATGCATTGGAATCCAATCGTTAAGATCTTGATTCCTCATGATCTATTCTCAGTAATTTATTATCTTGACCTAGTTATTTAAGGTTGATATTTTGTGATATATTTGTATATATATAATGTTCATTCTTGAATTTGAGGTCGACGCTGGAAAAGGAGGGTCGTACTAACATAAGGTAGGTGGTCTTGTTCCTTTCTCTAATTTCCAAGTAGAATATATGTGATGGAGTTCGGCATACCCATTTTTAGGGTGTCTCATTGAATGAATTTTGTCTATTTTTGTTTCCTATTGATGTTTAGGTAATTGATTAAAGGATTTGAAGCATTTTTTGGGATATTTACCTTTATTAAGCACCACCTCATGAGTGTGTTTCCCTTGGATGACCATTTATGGTCGTTTGGCCTAGGATGCCTATAAGGCATGCATTTTTTACCATATAGGGTTTATTAAAATGAAATTGGTTAAATGAATTAATTTCCCACATGAGATAAATTGATGGTTAAGCCTTATTATTGTTTAATTATGTGACATGCTTGTTATATAAATTGCACATGTGAGTTGAATAAATGTTAAAATCTATGTGATTGTTTAATTTACATGTATTTATTTTTATATAAATTTTCCTATGTGAGTTTAATAATGTGTAATCCATGTAATAGTTTAATATACATGAGTTTCTTTTTATGTGAATTTAGCCCATGTGAGTAATTGAAAGTCCAAGACTTCTAAGGTTGGTTATTTATTGAGACTATATGTCATGCATTTGGTTTTCACCATTGAATTCCAAATGAAAGGTTAATTGTGCAATGAATGATAAAAGGATAAATAGAAATTGGCAAATCCTAGATTCTGATTGAAATTCCATGAAAGGGTTCAAGTTAATATTGTACCTTATACATCGAGTGTCTGAGGGATCTATTGAGGGATGCCATTGATAGACTAAAGAGAGGTTTATTATTTTATGTCATGAGTAAGCAATAGATGTAGTAGTTTAGCTCTTGGAAAATGTGGTTAATGGATGAACAATTAATGGAATGAGGGATTCCATGGATGGGTTCTGTTTAAAATGATTATATTTTTTGGAAGAAACTTGGGTCTTATTTATAGGATCAAAGGATGGTTCAATTGACATATACTTGCACCACACCAAGAGTGATACTGGGTTCCTGAGAGGATCGTATGGACACTCTTGTAGGATGGAGTTGGTTTTATAACTAGAGTAATAATTGAATTCTAGATTTATAATGTCAAGTCAATGTCGGATCATAATTGAATAACTAAATGGAATAACTTCAGATTAATATACCATGATAAATCACAGTCTTAGGCTCAGTATTCTCTTATACTTGTTTAGATAGTCTTTTGAGACATCTTTTGTGCTTAGTTTTGTACGGGGATCGTCGGGCCTACGCCAGATCCCGAGACTTTTCTAATACAGTGTAATTTAATTTCTAATGAACATGAAATGAATGTAAATGGAAACCAGTTCTTGTAGGATTATTTACTTTTGAGTACTTCCTAGCTTACTACTTTACCTATTGTACACTGTCTATTATAGATGTTCACTGATTTATTGGCACAGACCTTGGGTGGTTTCCTATTTGGATTTAGTCTCACACCCTTTTTGGGTAATGTTTATGGGCCCAAACATATTTTGTTGTTGCAGGTGTCAATAAGGGTAATAAACCATCTACAAGTACTTGATTTCTTGTTAGTAGTATGAGAGAATCAGATCAAGTCGAGGCTTGTGATGCTTCTGAGTTTCTTCTATTCCTTTTTGTAATTTTGGTACTTGTATTGTGTATTACTACATTGTATCTTATTTTGTATTTTTTTCCTAGAACAAGTGACATGCAAAATCTTCATTTGAATGCTATGACATCTTATTATTTTCATTCTCAGTCTTCCACTTTTTACTTCTATTGTATGGTATTACAGCTTCCACTATCTGTATATTATTTCGGTTCTGTATACTCTTCCAGTGAGGGAATTGTTTCCCCACTATCACACCTAGGCCCTCACTACTAGTCGACAACCTTTGGAATTTGGGGAAATGTACTTAAGTCCATATAGTCAACTGGGCTCGAGGCACTTTTTGTGGGAATACAAACTCAGGATGTTACATAAAACATCCTTGGTATTTAGTTATTTTGGATGAAATTTGTTGAAGAATTTAAATAAACAATTTTTCTATTTTGTGTGGGGTATGTTTGAGTGTATTCTAGGTGGGGATCAAAACTCATTAATCAAGGATTTTATGAGGATATGTCACCTAGTGAGTATTACCTATTTTATGCCTAATTGATTTTTTGTGGATAAATTAGTTAAATTAAGTAAGAGTTATTTAAAATTAATTTAGAAAACTTTTAAAAATTTCTGAGTTCGAGGATTGTGTTGATGATTAATGATGGATTGGTTGAGGATAAATTGGATTTTTTAAGCGTATAAATATAATTTGAAGTAGGTGGTTCCTAATATTGCTACGTTATATATGTTTCATAAATTTTTTTGATTGTAATTATGGGTATGTGGGTGGAGTGACCTGATATGGAACCATTGGTGAGTTTTATTATGTAAGGCGGGTCTAGTGAGTTGATTAGTCTATTTGAATGTCCTTGGGTGATAAGAATTTATTACATATCCATAAAGGGAAATGCCACTTATGTGAGTGGCCAATTTAAAGTGGAATTAGAATATGTTTGAGAAATTAAACTAATGACATATGGAGATCTTGTTGATATATGACACCAGCATTGAGAGGCGGCTAGAGGAGATCCTAAAGAATGTCTTGGTATAGGACATATGGAAAGAAGAAATTGGTGGGTATGTGATGCTTATCTAAAGAGTAACGGGATGTGGAATCCTAGATCTTTGAGAAATGAATATAGATATCTAGATCTTGATAGTTCATCCAAAACTTTTGGGTTGAACAAATGGATATTGATGGCTATATTTACAAGATATTATGACGTTGCACTTAGTGAATGGAACCATGATCTGTGTACTCATCCCTAACATTAATTAAGGTACTTATATAGTATCTTTCAGTGTTCTTTAATAATGGAAACACATGTATTGGTCAATATATGTGGGGAGATATCCTTGAGATGGGGCTTTAGTATAATGAGTTCCCCTAATAGTACAATCCTTGTTATATGGGTAGTTATATAGGATCTTATATCATTCCATGGGTTGTAGAAATTTATGTTTGTGTCTTAGGGGTAAAACATCATTGATATGGGTTTCCTGGAGAGTACCTTATGTTTTGTTGAACAAATTATTAGGGTGATAACTCATTCACCATAGTTATGATGATGATATGTCTATTCTCATGTCAATGGTGATAATTCATTCAACCTTGTCACTATATTTCTTATAGAGATAGTTTTTTCACCCCATTTTTATTTAAAAGGTGATAAATTATTCACCTATGGTCATGTTGTTTGGTGGTATATCATTCACCTTTTTCTATTAACATTTTCATGCATTTTTTACCAGGCAATACATCAATATCCCTATTATTGTATGATGATATATCATTCAACCAGTGATACGTCATTCACTCTAACTGTTATTGTGTGGTGATGAATCATCCACCTGGAGATACAATAATCACCCTATTTTTTTATAGTGATACATTTTTCCTTGGTGATACATCATTCTCCCCATTATTATATGGAGATACAACATTCATTAGGTAATACCATATTCACCATATTTGTTTTGGTGGTTCATTATCCACTTTGTTGATGAGAGTTGATACATCATTCACCCACATGTAATGATATGACAATATCTCATTATCCATAATAAATTTAATGAGTGGTGATGGATCATTCACCCTTTTACAGTGTTCGAACTATGTGAATATCATCCCACTATGGTACTAGACAATGTAGGTATGTGTCAACTATTTGGATCACTCCTTGTGTACCTAATGATGTGACTAATGTATGAACATGATGTTTATAGCTTACTTTTAACTCATTATGTGGATGAACATATATTTTTGTTTTTATTAGGGGAATCCTTGGTGGTTTTCTACTAGGTTTTATTCTCACACCCTATATGAGAACTTGGGTACTTGAACTGATCCAAGGGCTTTCATGTAGGTCCAAGTTATTGTCTTGGTATAATTTGATGTGCTTAAGGATCTCAGTTTACTTATTGAGTCAAATTCATGGTGAGTTCAAGGATATTTGTCGATTTCCCTTTTATATTATTTACCTATTATTCTTTAACTATATCTGATCAGCCAATTAGGAAATCCAATTCTATTATTTGACTCTTGGTCCTGAATATAAATTCTGTTATAGCATGGCTACATTACTGTTATTGTATGTTTACCATTTTAAATCCATTTGATGTACTCTCATATTTTTTAGTTTTTGATATTCATTTATTTAGCTATTATTATTCAGACGATACTAGGGGGTATAGTCTCCCAACATGGTTTCTTAAACCCTCCCTACTATTCGGCTGACTATGTATGTAACACCCCAAGTTTTTCTAAAAATAAATAGAAATTCCTAGAACTTTGTTTTAAGTAGATATTTTTAATTATCCTTTAAAACATAACTTTTCTACTTCTATTTTCTGAATTTCAAGAAACTTCTATCTACAATTGTGTTCGGTATGTTATTTGGAGTCTATTGGAACCAACTTGTTTTTTTGGTGAATAGTAACATACTCTTATGAATAGTAATATGAATAGTAATATGACCCTAATAAATAGTAAATTTTATTATTATTTTATTTTATTGAGGATTTAAGATAATAGCATTTAGGTTAATTTTTCATTGTGATATAGAAGTAGTAACATAATTAGAATTGTTAATTTTTTAATTAAGCATGATTTTATTTAAAAATTAAATTAATAATATTTTGAGAAATATTTTCAAAAAATGGAATTCATTTTTTAAATGTACACATCGATAAATGGTTTGTGTGGATTTTTTGAATTTTTCTGAAACAGTTGATTTTTCAGTGACTAGTAAAAAATACAGCTTTTAGTTTTAGTGTGCTAATGACATCATTAATGATATAATAATGATTTCATAAATCTGGTATACTTATGTATAGTTAAATAATATGTGAGGTTTCCCCAGTGTCTTATACCATGGGAAAATACCATGGTCAAGCCCATGGTTTTGCAAATACCACTCATAAGGTGTCCCTTGAAAATTATTAAAATCATCCCTCACTTTTCCTATAAATACCAACTCTTCCCTTCATTGAATTCATTCTCAATTCTCCCTAAACAAAGATCTATCCTCATTTCATTCATATTAGTCCTCCCATGGTTTTATCATGCCCCCAAGGTCCCAAACATCAAGTTCTAAGTGTTACTCTATAAGGTAAGAAAAGTTTCAATTTATTTCTTTTTCCATTCAAGTTCTATTTTATGTGGTATATCTTTCAAGTTTCCATACCAGGTTATTATTTCCTTATTATTCTAGATCTATTATGTATTATGACTCATTTATCGATGGGTTACACTTTCCCTTTCTCTTCTTAATGTTTTATAAAACCCTGCCGCATAGTCGTTGGGCTGACGAATGTTTTGTAATAAATTTCTCACTTATTCTTTTATTTTGAGTTCCTTCCTTATTCTTTCTTCATATATCCTTACCCAAGTGGAATTAAATCTCAATAAATCATGTATATTCTTGATTTTATCATGTTTATGGAAAATTACTCATAATTATTCTTCTCCTCTCCCACTTGATTAAATAATAAAAAAAATGTCTGTTTGTGTCGAATTATCAACATCGTGGACGATGTGATTTCAATTTTCATTAATTCATTCAAGTCTAGTCAGGAAATAATTTATATGGCTGAACCAGGTTAAAATATATGTTTTATGACTCACCCATGGTTCTAGAATTCTTTTGTTCTCATGGTTCTAATTTATAAGACAAAACGAGGTTGTTACTATCAAAGAACCACTAAAATGATCTAAACGAACATCATTAATGTTTTAACTTATAAATAAACCTCATATTAAAAATCAAAATGATAAATGGTATAAATTATGGTACTAGAAATAAGTAAATACCTTTCCATTCCAATTCTGTAGTTTCACTTCCAATCAAAAAGAATGTCCACCACGAACCAGTCATAGAAATCATGTAAAGAATTCACCCAGAAACAGTGCAAGGAGCAACATACTAACAATTAAAGGTTGAAATGATGTAATGAAATGATCATATAATATGTTATGAACATGAAATTGTTTCTGTAAAATATTAATAACACTCTTTTAACCATTATACTGGAGGTTTAAACAAGTTTTAATTAAGACAAACCCGGGGTAAGGGAATTCTTAACCCGATTTCCATTCTCTGGGTTAACCTTCTACTTCATTATTTATGTGCTATTTAAATTGTTTTTGTGATGGTTTATGTTTATATTTTGTTCTATTATGTGTATTTATAGTATATATAAATACTCCATCCACTCTATTAAGTCTCTCTTCAATTATATGATATTTATAAGGGGCTTTTCTTAAAAATCATCTTTTTAAGTTTTGTTTTACAAAATTCAAAATTAATGTCTTTATGCTATTTTTAATGTTTTGTGGTGTTGTTGTGGTTCATGGAGATTGTTTATGATGAAGGGTGGGACCTATATTTCCCTCCAATGCATTGGGTATGAGTAAGTTGGAAGTCGTCTGTATGGTTACTCAAAGTGTAACTGTGATAGTTACACAAAGTAAGGTAGCCGTGAGGGTTACAAAATATAAGGTAGCCAAGAATGGTTAAAATATTATGTAATTAATTCCCCAAGATACCTTTATGATTATATTTATGTTCTCATGTTTGTGTGGATCTTGTGTAAATCTCATGTTGCACGAAGTAAGTATATATGGGTGAAAATCATATTTTTTTAAAATGTTTTCATACATTATGAGTATTCATGGACTAATGTGATATTTCATTATTTTCCATACCTTACTAAGCTTTTGTGCTCATCCCATGTTTTTAAATTATTTTTCAAAGGTTAATGTATGTGTAATAAAAGGAAGGAAGACATATTAAATGTTGAAGAATTGTCAAGGATTCTTGTTTTAAGTTTTAATGTTTTATATTTTGAACAAAATGGAAACTGTTTTTATGGTATCCACTCTATAATAATGTGTAATATTATGAATGTAATATCCTAATTATCTAAATATATAAACTTGAAAATATCCTCCATGTTAAAGGATGTTTTTTTCTTGACTAAATTCAAGATTATATATGTAATAAGGTCAGGTTCTTATATTTGGTATCTGAGGATGGTTTAGACTACTTTAGGGGTTAGGGTGATGTTAATAGAATACCATAAATGATTATCACTATATTTTTATGAAATGTTTTAGCTTATAATTTAATTATTACCATGTTGCTTCATATAAGACATGTTTGTTCAGAATGGTTGTCCATAGAAGGAACAGTGATGCTGAAGAGGAGAGGCACCGACAGAATGAAATCCTTCCGAAACTACAGCAAGGAATGGTAGGGATTGGAACCGAGAAGTTTGTGACAGTAATGACTTAGATAACGCATGAAATAAATAGTGGTGTCATCCTTGTAAGAGAACCAACTAAGGTACCACAATGGAAGATGACAATAGTGGAACATTTTATGAGACAACATCCTCCTGCATTGAATAGATCATCTGACCCAGTAGCAATTGGAGGATGGATCAAAGACCTTGAAAAGATATTTGATGTTATTGTATGTTCAAACAATCAAAAGGTAAGTCTTTCCATTTATCATTTTGAAGTGAAAGCTGATCAGTGGTGGTCAATGGTAAGGAATGTCATGGGTATAGAGGATTTTTATGCCTTAGAGTGGGATGAATTTAAAAGTCTCTTCCTTGAAAAATATTTTCCTAAGGTGGTGCGAATTAGAATGGAGAAGCAATTACATGAATTGAAATAGAAGGGGGGATATTTTTTAGTTGTGTATGAATCGAACTTCACCTAACTGGTCAGGTATGCTCCAAATATTATTCTAGATCTTGATATAAAAAATCAACCGCTTTTACTTAAAATTTAACCCAAGGTATCAAAGGGCATTGGCCTCCCATGAATTCAAAAGTTATGAGAAACTTGTCCGATGTGCTGAGAGGGTAGATATGGAGTTTGCTGATGATCATGTGCATTTTTGAAACAAAGAGAAGAAGAGGTCCAGTTGGCAAGAAATGGGTATTAATCAACCAAAGAAATCTAATGGTAAGAAAATATAATTTCCAATTTGTGAAAAGTGCGGCAGGAAGAACCCTGGGGAATGTCTTAGCAGAACTGGGAAGTGTTTTAAATGTGGTAAGTTTGGACATATGGCCTGAGATTGTAACAAAAATAATCCAAAGAAAAATCCTGATAAGAAGACTATAAAGAGTTTTAAATGTGGTGAAATGGGTCATTATGAAAATTCCTGCCCAAAGAGAGATCTGAATGATGCAAAGAAGCCACACTACAAGTAGAAAGGTGTAGTGAGATCCTTTAAGACGACGTCCACAGATGTCGGGCCATTCGATGAAGTTGTATTAGGTACTTTATTTTTTCATGGAGATTTTTCTGAAGATATGTTTTATATGGGGTCTACACATTCCTTCATTTCGGAGAAATTTTCTGGTAAATTGGAAATATCACCACAATAAATGAGACCTGAACTTGTTGTTAAAACACCAGTGGAAAATTTTATAGAAAAGAGGAATTATAATAATCTTTCTATTGTGGTATGTGGAAAAACTTTACCTTCAAACCTTGTTGTTTTACCCTTAGTAAAGTTTGATGTTATTCTGGTAATGAACTAGCTTTCTAATTATCATGCTAAGATTGATTGTAGAGCTAAAGAAGTTATTTTTCAGAAAGAGTTTCAGTTTGTATACAAGAATGAACCCACACAATTGATAACATATCATGAAGCTGAGAAACTATTGAAAGATGGAAATGAAAGTTATCTTGCTCATATTTTTTAAAATAGGGGAACTATTCAAATTAATGATGTGCGAGTGGTAAATGAATACCTTTATATTTTTTCTGATGAGTTACCCGGTTTCAAACCTGATCGAGAAGTCGAATTCACAATTGACTTAGTTCCTAATGCTAAGCCAATTTCAAAACCCCCCATATCATATGGCTCCAATAGAACCTCTTGAATTGAAAAATCAGTTGCAATATTTTCTTGACAAAGGCTTCATTCTTCCTAGCACTTCACGATTGGGAGACCCTATTTTGTTTGTTAAAAAGAAAGATGGTTCCATGAGACTTTCATTGATTATAGAGCTTTGAATAACATCACTGTTAAAAACAAGTTTCCTTTACTTCATATCGATGACTTGTTGGATCAGCTCCAGGGATCTCTGTACTTTTCCAAGATTGACTTAAGATTCGGATACCATCAGCTGAAGGTGAAGGAGGATGACATCCCTAAAATAGCCTTTCATACTAGATATGGGAATTATGAATTTGTTGTTAGGACGTTTGGATTAACTATTAAACCTTCTATATTCTTGAATCTTATGAATAAAGTGTTTAATGAGTTCTTGTATAAGTTTGTGGTTGTATTTATTGATGACATTCTGGTTTTTTATAAAAACAAATAGGATCATGAAAAACATCTAGGGGTTGTTTTGAAAACTTTAAAAGAAAGGAAACTATATGGAAAATTTAGAAAGTTTTTTTTGGTTACAACAGATTTATTTTCTCGGGCACATTGTAAATAAGGATGGAATAATAGTTGATCCTACCAAAACAAAATTAGTTGATGAATGGCCAAGACCCACAAATGTTACAGAGATTCGTAGTTTTCTTGGGTTAGTAGTTTATTACAGACGGTTTGTTAAGAACTTTGCACGGTTATTTAGCCTGATAACTAAGTTAACATGGAAAGGGGTTAAATTTGTTTGGACATAAGAATTTGATGTTTGTTTTCAGAAACTGAAGAATAGATTTGTGAATGCTTCAGTTTTGACCTTACCTTCCCAAAATGGTGAGTTTTTCATCTACCGTGATGCTTCTTTGAAGGGACTTGGTTGTGTTTTGAAGAAAAATAATCAGGTAATTGTTTATTCATCAAGACCACATAATCCTCACGAGATAAATTATCCCACACATGATTTGGAATTTCCAGCTGTGGTTTTTTCTTTGAAAATTTGGAGGCATCATCTATACAGAACCAAATTCCAAATATATACTGACCATAAAAGAATAAATTATATATTCAATCAGAAGGAATTAAACATGAGGTAGAGAAGATGGGTAGAACTGATAAAGGATTTTGACTGAATGATCAATTACCATCTTGGAAAAGAAAAAAAGTAGCAGATTCCTTAAGTCAGAAACATCATGCATCATTAACCATGTTACATTTGAAACATGATCCCTTGATTAATGATTTGATTAATTTTGGATTAGAAGTTGTTGGTGTAGGGAATACCTCTATTTTGTTTCAGGTTTTAGTGCAGTCTTCATTGTCAGACAGAATTAAGCAAGTGCAGAGGGAAGACCGTGAGCTACAAAAAAAGGTATAATTGGTTAAAATGGTTAAGTTTCTAAAATTTAACCTTGACAAAGATTTTGTTTTAAGAATTAGAAAAATGTTTTGTGTGACCAGTGATTCTCAGTTGAAGAAATATTTGTTGTGCGAAGCTCATAGTTCTCCATTTTCTATTCATCCTAGTGACACTAATATGTACATAGACCTTCGGGAGTATTATTGGTGGGATGGAATGAAAAGAGATATTGCTGATTTTACCATGAAATGTTTGACGTGTCAACAGGTTAAAGCAGAGAGACAGTTACCAAAGGGGATGCTTTAGCCTTTTCCAGTCCCATAGTGGAAATGGGAGAATGTATCCATGGACTTCATGGTGGGACTACCAAGTACTTCTTGAGGTAACAATGCGATTTGGGTTGTTGTTGATCAGCTAACAAAGTCTGCACATTTTTTTCTATTCAAGATACAATGACTTTGGATCAACTTTCTCAATTGTACCTCAAGATGATTTTCAGGTCACATGGAGTTCCTCTTTCCATTTTATATGACCGAAATCCTAGGTTCACTTCTAACTTCTGGAAGGGACTTCAGAAGTTATTGGGCACAGAGTTAAATATCAGTAAAACTTTTCATCCTCAATTAGATGGGAAGTCAAAACGAAAGATTCAAACTTTGGATGATATTCTTCGAGCTTTTTCAATGGACTATTAGGGATGTTGGGATCAACAACATTCTTTAGTTGAGTTTTCTTATAATAATAGTTTTTATTCCAGTTTTCAGATGACACATTTTGAGGCCTTGTATGGGAAGTGGTGTCGGACTCCAGCGTTTTGGGGTGAAGTTGGTGAAAGAAATTTTATGGGGCCAGAATTAGTTGAATAAGTGGCTAAGAAATTGAGGATGATCCAATAGCACATGAGGACAGCTCAGAGCAGGCAGAAAAGTTATGCAGATAACAGAAGTAAAGACATCTATTTCGAGGTAGGTGACCTTTTTTTCCTTAAAATATCTCCTTGGAAAAGTGTGATGTGTTTTGGTAAGAAAGGAAAACTAAGTCCACGGTTCATTGGTCCTTTTGAAATCTTAGAGAAAGTTGGAACAGTTGTATACCGCGTAGCTTTTCCTTTGAGCTTCTTTCAGGTAAACAATGGTTTTTATGTTTCAATGATGAGGAAGTATCTTCCATATTCATCACATGTCTTGAGCCCAAAAGAAGTTCATCTAGAATAGAACCATTCTTATGAAGAGAAACTAGTTCAGATTCTTGATCGAAGGGAACAGGTATTGCGGAATAAGGTAATCCACTAGGTAAAGGTTTTGTGGAGAAACCACATGGTTAAATAAGTGACATGGGAGTCAGAAAATGCTATGAGGTAAAAATACCCTCAGTTGTTTAATAAATAAATAAAATTGTGGGGTTGAAATTTCAAGAAGGTGGGGATAATGTAACACCCCTAGTTTTTCTAAAAATAAATATAAATTCCTAGAACTTTATTTCATGTATACATGTTTAATTATCCTTTAAAACATTACTTTTCTACTTCTATGTTCTGAATTTCAAGAAACTATCATCTACAATTGTGTTCAGTATGTTATTTGGAGTCTATTGGAACCAACTTGTTTTTTTGCTAAATAGTAACATACCGTTATGAATATTAATATCAATAGTAATATGACCCTAATGAATAGTAAATTTTATTATTATTTTATTTTATTAAGGATTTAAGATAATAGCATCTAGGTTAATTTTTCATTATGATATAGAAGTAGTAACATAATTAAAATTGTTAATTTTTGAATTAAGTATGATTTTATTTAAAAATTAAATTAAAAATATTTAAAAAATTATTTTCAAAAAATGGACTTCATTTTTGAAATCTACTTGTCGATAAATGGTTAGGGTAAATTTTGGAAATTTTTCTGAAACATTTGATTTTTCGGTGAATAGTAAAAAATACAGTTTTAGTTTCGGTGTGTTAATGACATCATTAATGATATAATAATGATTTCATAAAACTGTTAGACTTATTTATAGTTAAATAATATGTGAGGTGTCCCATGTGACTTATACCATGGGCAAATACAATGGGCAAGCCCATGGTTTTGCAAATACCACACATGAGGTGTCCCTTGAAAATTTTTAAAATAATCCCTCACTTTTCCTATAAATACCAACTCATCCCTTCATTAAATTCATTCTCAATTCTCCCTAAACGAATATCATGCCTCATTAACTTCATATTATTCCTCCCAAGGTTTCCCCAAGCCCCCATGGTCCCAACCTTCATGTTCTAAGTGTTACTCTACAAGGTAAGAAAATTTTCAATTTCTTTCTTTTCTTTCTTTTCTCCATTCAAGTTCTCCTTTATGTGGTATATCTTTCAATATTCCATACCATGTTATTATATCATTATTATTATTGATATATTCTGTATTATGAATCATTTTTGGATGGGTTACCCTTGTACCCTCTCTTATTAATGTTTTCTAAAACCCTGTCACATAGTCGTTGGGCTACCGAATGTTTTGTAAGAAATTTCTTAGTTATTCTTTTATTTTGAGTTCCTTATTTATTATTTCTTCATATCTCCTTACCCAAGAGGCATGAAATCTCCAGAAATCATGTATATTTTTGATTTTATCATTTTTATCGATAATTACTCATCATTATTCTTCTCCTCTCCCACTTGTTTAAAGAATAAAAACATTGTCCGTTTGTGTCGAATTATCGACATCGTGGACGATGTGATTTCAATTTCAATTAATTCTTTCAAGTCCTATCATTAAACCATTTATATTGTTGAACTAGGTTATAATATATGTTCTATGACTCACCCATGGTTCTGTAATTCTTTTTTACTCTTGGTTCTAATTTATAAGACAAAACGAGGTTGTTATTATCAAAGAACCACTAAAATGATCTAAACGAACATCATTAATGTTTTAACTTATGAATCATCCATATATTAAACATCAAAATAATAAATTGTTTAAATTATGGTACTATAAATATTTATATAAATTTTCATTCCAATTCTGGATTTTCACTTCCAATCGACAAGAATTTTCACCATGAACCAATCATAGAAATCATGTAAAGAATTCACCCAAAAACAGTGCAAGGAGAAAAATACTAACAATTAAAGGTACAAATTATGTTATGAAAAGAAAATATAAGATTTTATAAACATGAAATTGTTTCTGTAAAATATTAATAACACTCTTTTAATTATTATATAGGAGGTTTAAACAATTTTTAAGTAAGAAAAACCTGAGGTAAGGGAATTCTTAACCCGATTTACATTCATTGGGTTAACCTTCTACTTCATTATTTACATGTTATTTAAATTTTTTGTGTGATGGGTTATGTTTATATTATGTTCTATTATGTTTATTTATAGTATATATACATACTCCATCCACTCTATTAAGTCTCTCTTCAATCGTATGATATTTATAAGGGGCTTTTCTTAAAAAAAATCATCTTTTTAAGTTCTGTTTTACAAAATTCAAAAGTAATGTCTTTATGCTATTTTTCATGTTGTATGGTTATGTTTTTGTTCCTGGGGATTGTTTATAATGAAGGGTGGGACCTATATTTCCCTCCAATTTATTGGGTATGAGTATGTTGGAGGTCAACCGTAAGGTTACTCCAAGTGTAACTACGATGGTTACACAATGTAAGGTAGCCGTGTGGGTTACAAATTATAAGGTAACCAAGAATGGTTACAAGATTATGTAAGTAATTCCCCAAGATACATTTATTATTATATTTATTTTCTCATGTTTGTGTGGATCTTGTATAAATATCATGTTACATGAATTAAGTATATATGGTCGAAAATCATGTCTTCTGAAAATGTTTCCATACGTTATGAGTATTCATGGACTAATGCGATCTTTCCTTCTTTTCCATACCTTACTGAGCTTTTGTGCTCATCCCGTGTTTTTAAATTATTTTTCACAGGTTAATGGATTTGTAATACAAGGAATTAGTACATGTTAAATGTTGAATAATGGTCAAGGAGTCATGTTTTATGTTTTAATATTTTATTTTTTGAACAAAATGGAAACTGTTTTTATGGTATCCACTCTGTAATAATGTGTAATGTTATGAATGTATTGTCCTAATTATCTAAATATCTAAACTTTAAAATATCCTCAATGTAAAAGGTTTTTATCTTTATTTACTAAATTCAGGATTATGTATGTAATAATTTTGGGTTCTTATAATGAAATATTGAGAGACATGCTTGTGATCCTATGAAACACTTGGCTCAGGCCAGTAGTTTTTTATAAGTCTGAGGATGTCATAAAGTGGTTTTAGACCTTTTTTAATTTGATCTCTATTTTTGATATTGTAGATATAGATAATACTAGTTAGAACTTGTGATGGAAGTAATGTTAGTGTCTACAAAACAGCTATATAAGCTAAATTTAGGTTTTTAGTATGTTGGGATTATTGTTTTTGGTTTTCATTATTATGGTTAGATTGATTTATTCTTGGTATAATGTTATGATTTATTGATTTGTTGGTTTTTCTATTGGTTCGAGGTGGAATGAGTTGTACATTCTTAAATCACATTTGAACCATTATATTCACCTAACATGTGTTTGCTTATATGTGATTAAAAATCTAATTATGAGAAGATTTTAATTGTTTAAAGAGTTAATAAAAACATATATAAATTATTATCTTAAAACTTATTTATTGAATTCTACTCAACTAAATTATAGTTATTGGATTTTTCTAAGTATGATGACTAGTTATGTGAATCAATGTGTATTAGATATCTGGCTATAAGTTGGTACGTTAGGAAATAGTCAAGATCATGTGATATGATAACCTTATGTTGTAGGGTAGTGGAACACACTATCTACTAATAAATTCTTTTATTTTTTTGTGTATTTAATGAGCTTAAATTATTGTAGGTAATGTTGTTGTTGTATTTATGGGTGTGATAATGTCCCTCATGTGAGATATGGTCTAGATAAATGGTTGGGTTGTATAGTGAGGATGAGTCTTAGCTCAAAATAGTTTTGAGTCATGTATTGGCTATATAGTGGAGTGATTTCACTAATTATACCTAGGATGGTTTGTGTTATATAAGGGTAGTCAAGGGAGAGAGAGATAGAGAAGTCATCCCAATCAAGTGGATTCCTTATAGATAAAAAATAATGGTTAGATATGTCATTTGAAGGTAATAACACATGGGTAAGGTTTGATAAAGTTTTTCTTTATGTGTGAGGGATTCTTTGGGTGAATAGAGATGGAAATCATAGTAAGTGCTTCATGGTAAATTAAATTAACATTCTCAAAATGTAGGCTATGTTTACTAGGTGTGTGAGCTTTTAATATATGGGATATAGCACATGGTATCATGAGTTGATTGGTATATCATTCTAGTAATATGGTGTATTCTTTCAGGGTTTCTAGACAAACATGATAGTAGTGGGTGTAGTACACTTTATGAAATTTCTACATTGGAATATCTTTTTCCATGATAACAAGAGAGTGAGTTTGATATTATCCCCATGGTAGGATGAATAGTGTTCTCTAAGCTCATCTGAATCCATGAATCATTATATTTGATAATCATGATTGAACTTGGATAGCATGTGACACATGCTGAATATAATGATTTGGAAAATATCTAAGGGGGGGATCTATATGTGGGTTACATGACAACATGGGATATTTATGATATAGTTATTGTTGTAGGATGGATGTTTGAGAGACTTTTGAGTTATATAATTGGGTAATCCTAGGTGTGTGTTCAATCCTTCCAATTCCCATAAGCATATAGGACCTAGAGGGGTGCCTATGGGTTTTGAGGGGGCATATGACTCCTTGGACTCTATAACTAATAAAGATAGGTCATGGGACGATGATAAATTAGTAGGTGATCACTTTTAGGATGTGATTTCGGTTGATATGGTCCTTATAAAGTTGTGGGTAACCATGATATGATTAAGAAATATCTAAAGGTGTTATCTATACTAATGTGATTTCATTTGTGGATGTGAGAAAGTGGTTTTATAGATTTAGTCAAGTGTTTATTGACAAGTGATGAATGATGTGTTATGATGAGTGTTTGTGGTTAGTATGGTCAACTCATGAAACTAATGGGTAGTGACTTATTAATGAATATTAGGTGTAGTTTCTTAAGGACTGCTAGGTTTTATAGAATTATAAGGGCTAAGGGGCTCGGTGTGGTTATTATGGGACCTGATAGGTGTCTCAGCCATGGAGGATGAGGCACTAGTAAAATATTTTAATCACTAATGAATTGATGTGATTCTATAACAACTAGGAATGTGAGATTCACGTGCTAGCCAGTTCACTCATTGATATTGGGATATATCTATCAAGATCAGGTATGTGGTGATGGATCACCAGTGGTTTTGGAAAATTGAAGTGAGTATCACCACAATTTCATAGGCCTTAGCCCAAGATCATGGGTTGGGTCTGTCAATAAAAACCCAAGTATTGTAAATGATATATCATTATTATGTTTTATTGATATTTTTAAAAAAAATAATTATTTTAAATTTGTATGAGATTATTCCATTTCCAAAAAGATATTATATAATTAATTAGATACTCATTATACATTTAAATGAATTGTGTTTACTACATGATAAAAAATGTGTTTTATTAATATGTTAAATATATTTTCATAACAAGACTTATTATTTTGATATTATTACAGATTTATTTAATTATTTTATATTTAAAAAATGGATATAAATGTTAATTATGTGGTTATATGTTCACATTTAAAATTATGATAATCATGGGAATCATTTTTTCATTTTATGAAATAAAAATAAGTTTTTTAGATATATTTTATATTTGAAAAAAAATGTATTATATATAGTAAGTTCTAACATAGAAGTTATTATTTTATAGTCATAGATTTAATTTAATAAAATGAATTATATATTTTTAATATTCAGGTTAAAATTAGATGTAAGGTATTTTGTTAAAAAGTTATAATAATAATCTATGATTGTAAATGGTAAATTTTATTTATAGTCACTATTTTTATTAAATATTATACTAAAAGGTTATAAATGATATTTTAATTTTAATTATTGTTTTTTGAATTCTTAAGGGTCTAATTTTCAATTTCAATATTTGAATTTAATGTGTTTATAAGTTGATTATTACATGTAAATTTTAATTACTTTTAAAAAAATAATATATAAGAGTTGAAATTCAAATTGATTTATATTACTTATTAATTTATAAATATCTAGAATATTTTATAATAATTGATAAATATATGGATAATCTAAAAAATTTAAGGTGTAAGAAATATTAATTTTTAAATTCTAAATGTGAAATTTTATTTTTAAAATATTTAATAAACATTTAAAATCCTTTTAAAATAAGTTTTTGATTTCAAATGTAGTTTTAGGTTATACTAATATAAATTTATTTAAAGTGATATGTAATAATATTGAAACATATGGAAGATATATTACATGATAATATACTCAAAATATTATATAATTACTATAAAAATAATATAAATTGATTTTTTATTTAATGAAGTATATGAAAATAATTATTGATGTTTACACACTTCATACACAACATAGGGATAATAAAAAATTGATGGCTTAAAAAACAAAATTGAGAAAGGATGGGATAATGCTCGTGTATGGTTATAGAAATTAAAATAACCTTGTATTTGTTTTTTCTTAGGAATTTTGTGTGTACATGGTTGTTAGTAGTATTTTGGGGAGTTAGGGGTTGAGTTTAATCTATGATTTCAACTAGAATAGGTTTGTAAAAACATGATGGTATGAGTCATTCCATGATTGGTCGACTGGGAATTTGCATCATGGAATTAGGTTATGTCTTAGCTTGGGGAATAGGTTATCAGAGTTAGGAGTTTACTTATTTATGTTAGTCTTATTTTTTCACTCCATGACAGTTCAAGTCATGGTTTCATGGTTGTTTATTGTGATGTGACCATGAGTCTTACACCATGTAGATTTGGTTATCAGACATTTATTTAGCTAAGTCTAGAGAGGCC
This sequence comes from Viscum album, assembly GCA_963277665.1. Lineage (NCBI taxonomy): Eukaryota > Viridiplantae > Streptophyta > Magnoliopsida > Santalales > Viscaceae > Viscum > Viscum album. Next base: position 1,320,711,433 of record OY728151.1, on the reverse strand, counting down.
CTTATGTAAGTAAACCTTACATATCAGTTTACCCCTATGTAGAAGTATCTCATGGCATGAGATCATTAGTCATGGAATGTAGGTTATTTGGGGGTTACATAATTTTTTTGTAAATTTTTAATTGAAGTGTGGTTATAGAAAATATGTCTTGAAGCTCTGGGTAGTCAATTCCTTAGATCTCCATCCTTAAGAGTCATTAAACTCTATGGATTTTGTTTCATTATTTCATTGTTGAAATTATCACCATGATTACCAGGGATTCTAATATCACAACATGTTTATGTTCATCATTTCATGACTGTCCTCATTTATATCGAATTTAAAGGTTATGGACAATTTTGAAAAGGAGGATCACCTGGGAGGATATCGTCGTAATCCTCATTAGCGTGTTTGAAAACAATATTTCTTTCCATGACTCCACCCATCACACCATGATTCTAAGAATTTATATTTTCATTATAAATAAGGGGTTCCAATCCCTTTTGTTTTATCCCCCTTTTTTCTCTCAAGAACAGAGTAACTTAGGGGATTCCTTTTTCAATTTTTGGATGCTTAATTCATGGTTCCTAAAGCACTGGATTTAAAGTTCTTTCCTCCATTGATTTGAGGTTCCTTTCTCTTTTATTTTTCTTACTCTAGTAATGGTTATAGTAATACTTAAGTTTGTTTTTGGTGGTTTTTTTATGTGGATTAACATTAAGAATGTTAAAGAAATCATCTCATAGATTCATTGGTTCTTGGCCTCGGTTCTCATGGCATAGAATTGATCGTCTTTATTTTGGTTAAGGATTACTAATATTTTCTTAAATATTATAGAATATATATTATTTATTCTATGAAACTATCTAAGTTGCCTCATTGATCATAAAACCCTTATTTTTATGACTCTTTGAATCCAACGATAGAAAATATCATTGATTTTTATCCCTTCAAAATGAATGATTGAAATTACCATTATTCTATTTGAATGAAACCCTACCATAGAATACTATAATCCATGAATCCTTATACCACTTCAACATTTGATATTCTACCAACTCCAAAAATTGAATTAGATGGGGTAAGTCCATACCCTTTCATTGGGGTTGGTGAATATGGTTTGTTTTAGAAATATTTTTTACCATTTACTTATTCCTTTATATATCATATTCTTATAAATGGCCCAGTATTGGTGTTTTGGTCCAGAGGAATGGGTAATTTTATATTTCTTCCTTTATTTAATATCAGAAATGATTAGATTTTTCATTTCTTGATTAATATAGTTATTTTATTATTCCATTTAGTTTCTTCGTAAGAATGGTGATATTATAATTCCATGTAGTGATGTTGATTAAAATATATTCATTATTTTATGATACTATGTGGTATCCCATGGGAGAAGGTAAATATTCTAGAAATATAATTGAAAAGTCAATTGGGGTAGATGATGGATAATATTGGGGGATGAATTTGATTCTTTTTTATACTGGTATTATAAATTATGTAATCCTTTTATGATTTTGTTGTAACTTTATAATATTATGTTGAATTATATGTGTATATGATACAACATTGTGTTGAAAATCCTATACTGAAAATATATGTGTAAATGGAAAGTATGAAAAAGAAGGTAATGAATAATAAATTAAAAATTAAAATTAATGTGATAGAAATTAATTCAATATTTGTCTTTCATGTAACACCCTATTATATTTGAATAAGAACATTATGTTTGATAGTGTATATGACATGCAACATTAAGCTTAAATGACCCATGAAATATATTATTTAAATATGACCATTATAACCAATCCATTGAAATTGTAGGTAAAATATGATTAAATAATTTATAAAATATATATAATGGTTCTAGTCAATAAAAATATATTAATAAAACATTATTAAATAATCACTCAATTTTTAATAAATATATTTTATTCTTAAAAAATACGACATCTTGAAAAATGATATTTATTGATTTTTATTTATAGATAATATAAATGAATTATTGAACTTTTAGAAATACTATTTTATAAAAATGATAAAAATTTTAAAATAATCATTCTAAAAATATTTAGGGTGTATTTTTTTGTATATTTTAGAAAATACTAGTTTTTTACGGAATAGTAAAAAATACTGATTTTTGTAAAATAGTCATTTATTTTCATTAAATAATGTAATTTGAAAGTCCCATTATATTATGGATTTTGTATTAAATTAAAATTTTATCTATTTTATTTATAATAATCTCGTTAATTTCATTTTAATTATAAATTTTAATGATTTTGGAATGAACCCATTTTTTTTAAAAGTATTTTTTTGAAAACTATTTTAAAGTTCATAATTTATTCCCCTTTTAATTAATTAAAAAAAACTAATGATGATTTATTTAAATTAAAATTAAATATTTTATATCTATATATTTTAATTTAAGTCCATATAATTAATATTACTATTCATGGAGTTAATGTAAAATCATATTTTCCTTAAAACAAAAATTTATTTTCATCAAGGTTTGTGAGATGATTATAAAATGAATTACTACCACTTATAGAGATTTAATTTTGGAAAAATAGATTCCATATTTTTAATCATAATAATTAACATTATTTAATAAGTCTAACTTAATTTTTTTAATTATATATAGTAGAAACTATAAAACAATCACCATTGTAAAAAGGTAAATTGGGGTAACCAAGGTTAAAAATATGTGATAAATCAACCATTTTTCATATTCGATCTTATTGTATTTTGTTATTTCTAACCATATAACCTTAGTATGAATATAGATTTATTAAGGGAAATTTTTCCATTAATGTGACCTATATAATATTTTGAGTAAAGAAAATGACAAAAACATTCTATTGCATTTAAATATAAATTATGTTTTTATGTATGGAAAAATGAATGTTTTGAATGAATATTAAATATTATCTTGATAATAATAAAATTATTTTCATGATTTTTATTCATTTATAGTATTTAGTAATTATAAAATTACCTTAAATTTTTATTCAATGTTGACACATTATTTATTGATTTTTAAAAAAATAAATTTAAAAATATTAAAAGTAATATAATTTGAAAGAATTATTTTATAAAATGGATTTTGTAGGTAAATATAAAATTTTAGTGAGGTTTTAATGTAATATATTCTAATTCCATATTTTTCTTGGATTATTTAGATTAAAATTAAATGATGTGTGTTAGAAATGAAAATAATGTTATTTCATAATATATATTATTTTATTAAATAATTTAAAATATCTAAAAAACCAATATTCATACAATTGATTGTTATATATTTAAAAATATAATATATTGTTCATTTATGGAATAATTTTCCTTTTATAATAACTATCTTGGCCCCTAAAGTGTAAAAACGTCATTACTATAGTAATTGTCAAAAAGGGGTTAACATGAGTTAAAACAATAGTATCAGGGTGAAAAACATCCCTTGAACATGTCTATTTTTTATTATATGAGATGTATTTAGTATCATCCATATATTATATTTTAATTATAATAGCATGAACCTCTTTGGTCCATTCCTCAACAGAAATCTAGTGTTTGAGGTGTTCTGGGAGGTTAAGGTGACTTATCCCCAACACTTTTCCAAATTTCCATTTCTGTAAATAGGTCCATCAGTGAGACCAATGTGAATAGTACCGTCAGCATCGGTGTGTTCTGGGGGGTGCTACTCGATATGCCCTGGCTCCAACATGATCCAACACCTCGAAGGGACCAACAAACAGGGGAGAAATCTTACTCCCACAGCCAAACCTTTGCTACCCATGATGGGGAGACACCTTCATAAACATGTGATCCCTAACATCAAACTCCAAAGGTATCATCATTTGATTGTAATATGATTTATGATGATCATGCGTTATCTGCATCCTCTAAAGAATCATCGGGACCATCTCTGTGGTATTCTGCACTAGTTCTAGTCCTAGAATTACTGACTCTCTGACCCTTGTCCAGCACATTGGACAATGACATGGTCAGCCATACAAGGCTTAAAATGGCACCATACTGATGGTGGAGTGAAAACAATTATTGTATGCGAACTCTAACATGGATAATTTCCTCATCCATGAACCTCAAAAATCTAGGACACAAGAGCGCAACATGTCTTCAATAGTCTGGATAGTCTGCTCTGTGTGACCATCCATATGAAGATAAAAATAAGTGCTAAGGAATAGTTGAGAACCCAAGGCATGATGGAGACCTCTCCACACCCTATAGGTAAAACAAGGATCTCGATCAGAAATGATCATCCTTGGGACTCTATGGAGTCTCACCACCTCCTCTGGATACTACCTCGACAAAACCTCCACTAAGCTCAACTCCTTGATTGTAATAAAGTGGGTTGATTTGGTTAAACGGTCCACTACCACACAAATAGCATCATGTCCTCCCTGAGGATGAGGTAAACCAGTAAAAAAGTTTACTATGATTTCCTCCCACTTCCACTAAGGAATATCTAATGGATAGATCAAACTACTAGGGACACAGTGCTCAGCCTTAACTTTCTGGCAGACCAAACATCGATACATGAATTCCTCAACTACACGATTCAACCCAGGACACCAAAACTGACTCATCAGGGCTCGGTACATATTTTTCACACTCAGATGCACCACTAAAGGTGAAATATGGAACTCTATGAGAACATTCTCGTGCATCACTAAAGGAATAAATATCATTCCGTGATAAAAAAACTAGGTGTTGTTCATTCTCAAAACAACAATCAGGGGCCTCGCCACAAACAACTCGGTCTACCCAGAACTCCACCTCAAGATCCCAAAATTAGGACTCTTACAACTATTGTACTAGATATGACTACACCATCATCTGGAAAAGACAACATCTTCCCCAAACTTCTCCCATATCAAGATGTAATGCTGAAAGTTATTCCATAACTCTCCAGGAATCACTAGATTCACACATTGCATCACCACGTGGCTTCTTACTCAACAAATTAGCTACAAAATTTCCCTTTCCAGGGGTATACAATATTTCAAAGTCGTATTCTTATAAGAACACTATCCACCATTGTTGTCTCAAGTTTAAGTCACGCTGGGGGAAAACATATCTCAGGATCTTATGATTTGTGAAAACCACAAAGTGATCGTCAATGAGGTAATGCCTCCACAACTTCAGATAAAACACCACAGCTGCCAACTCAGGATCATGGCTGGAACAGTTACATTCATGGGTATATAACTGCTGAGACCCATAAGAAACAATTGATCTCTACTATATCAAAACACAATCTTACCCTAGATGAGAAGCATCATAGAAAACATCAAACTGAACTCCCTCTGCTGAAAGACAAATAACTAGAGCACTTACTAACTTCTCCTACAGCTAATTGAGAGCTTCCTTCCACTGATCAGCCCACATGAACATAACTATTTCACCTATGATCTTAAGTTGGCAGCCATGGTGTTTTCTCTAAAGTTGTGGAGACATTACCTCATTGGAGATCGCTTTTTGGTTTTCACCGATCATAATATCTTGAGGAATATTTTCTCCCAGTATAACTTAAACATGCTATAATGTCAGTGGATGGAGGTCTTATAGGAATGAGACTTCGAAATATCATACACCCCTGGAAAGGGAAATTTTATAGCTGATGTACTAAGTAAGAAGTCATGTGGTGTTGTTGTAAGTGAATCTGGTGATTCCTAGAGAGTTGTGGAAGAACTGTCAGCATTACATCTCAATATGGGAGAAGTTGGGGGTAGATGTTGTCTTTTACAAATGACGATGTTGTCATCTCTAGTATAGTAGGTGGAAGAGTCCCAGTTGGGGGATCTTGAGGTAGATGTCTGGAGAGTTGGAGTTGTTTGTCATGAGGCCCCTGATGGTTGGTATGAGGATGAACAATACTGACTGTTGTATCATAGAAGTCTATTTATTACTTTGACCATGCACGAGATGGTTACAAGAGAGTTCCATAGTTCACCTCATCAGTGCATCCGGGCATGAAAATGATGTACCGATCCATGAGGAGTTAGTTTTGGTGGCCTGGGTTTAAGTGTGCAGTTGCGGAGTTTGTGTCTTGGCATTTGGTCTGTCAGAAGGTGAAGGTTGATCATCGGGTCCCCAGTGGTTTTCTATAGCCATTATATATTCCTCAGTGGAAGTGGGAGGACATATCAATGGACTTTGTTATTGTTTTACCTCGATCATAGGGAGGAAATTATTCTATTTGGGTGGTAGTGTACTATTTCACAAAATTAGCCCACTTTATTGGAATCATGGAGTCGAGCTTAGTGGAAGTTTTGTCGAGGCGGTATCCGGAGGAGGTGGTGAAACTCTATGGAGTTCCAAGGATGATCATTTATGATTGAGATCTCCATTTTACCTCTATGGTGTGGAGAGGTCTCTAGTATGCCTTTTGTTCTCAGTTATGCCTTAACACTGCTTTCCATCCACAAACAGATGGTCAGACAGAGCGTACTATACAGACACTTGAAGACATGTTGTGTTCTTGTGTCCTGGATTTTGGAGGTTCATGGATGAGGCACCTTCCCTTGGTAGATTTCTCTTGAAACAATAGTTTTCACTCCACCATCAGTATGGAGCCGTTTGAAACCATGTATGGGAAACCATTCTGTTCTCCACTATGTTCGACTCGGGTGGAAGAGTCAGCAATTCTTGGACTGGAACTAGTGCAAAATATAATAGAGATAGTCTAGGTGATTCATGGGATGATGAAGACAGTGTAGGATCATCATAAATCATATGTCGATCAAAGTAAGATACCTTTGGAGTTTTATGTTGGGTATCACGTGTTTCTGAAGGTGACTCCCCATCATGGGAAACGAAGGGATGTTATGGGAGTAATCTTTCTCCCCAATTTGTTGGGCCCTTTGAGGTGTTGGATCATGTTAGATCTATTTCATACCATATAGTACCCCCCTAGGACACACCGATGTTGATGGTACTATTTACATTGGTCTCACTGATGAAACTATTTTTTAGAATTGTAAATTTGGAAAAGTGTTGGGGATAAGTCACCTTGACCCCCCAAAACACCTCAAACACCATATTTCTGTAGAAGAATGAACCAAATAGGTATGTTCCATTACATTAATTTTATAAATTTTGAGCCATTTTAATATGAAAATTAATTTTTATTAATTTAATACTTTAAGAAATCTCAAGAGTTCCCCTCCCCTAACTTATAAAAGAGAACCTAGTAACCTCTTTCCTTCACACATAAAAATAATTTTTTCAGCCAATACCTTTCCAAATCCCTTCCTTACCTCCCTTCCAATTTCCTAGAGGATTTTTTTTATTATAAAACCCTTCAGTTAATTCTTTTATGTAAACTTAAAGAGGTTGTCTGAAGAAGATGTATCATTCTTAACCAAGAATTTTTTATTACTTACCCCCCCCCCCTTAAAATATTATTCAACAATTATTATATAATAATATAACTTCCATATAATGATATTTTTTATGTTAGTTTCATACCCAGTATCCATATCCTCTTCCATTAAATTTTAAATGAAACTTTCATTCATGTGTATGGTCGACTATCGCCTCGTGAACAAATTTAAAACATTTTCTATCACCACATATAAAGGATGGTTTTAATGTTGAATTTAATATATATATATATATGATATTAATATAATATTTATCATTATTAAAATATAATAAATCATATAATTTATTACCTTTCTATTCATTTAAAAATTATAATTTCATTTATGTGTATGTGTGGATTACCACCACCACGAAGCAAGGTGATTTATTTTTTGTTATTGCTTCATATGGATGGTATATATAAGTGTATTTAAAAAATAATATTATATTTATTATATAATTATAATTATTTAAATAGAAAATTATTCTTACCTTCTTTTCTTCATGATCGTATAATAATCAAAATATTACTCATGCGTACAAATGGTTTACCATCACCATGATTATAATATAGTTCAGTTTTTTATAACCGTAATTATTTATTGAATTAAAAAGTATAATTGATGTATAAAAATGATGATTATTTAATTATTATTTTTCTTTATATAATGGAATAGTGAACCCTTTTACCATAGTCAACCTACCGAAGACATCTTCAATATATGAACTGAAAATCGTCAAAACATCCAATGTGGACTTATCCGATTAAGTAATTAAATTTAACATGGTAATAAATAAATAAAAATTAATATTAAACATAAAAAAGGTTCTTAATCAAGTAAATATTTAACGTAAGTTAGTTTTTAAGGAAAATAGTGAATGTACATGATGATATGGGCCTGAGGTAATGGATTTTATCTCAATTTACATCCATTGAGGCATATTTTATATTGTGCATCTAATTTATTTTATATAGTGTATATGTTTTCCTTTATAAATGGTATAACATTAATCCTTCATACATAATGTTATTTTTTGTTTCAATTAAACTTATTTCATCCACATAGATTTGACTTGAAAGATACCAAGTGGTAAGGGGTTTTATAACTCAATTTTATTTTATTAGCTTATATTACTTCGTCAATGTCTTTGACATTATAAGATTATTTATGTAATGGTTTTTGATTGTTTTATGAATTATTTCCACTTTTTAATGCATATTTACATTTGATACACATAATCAATTCACTGAGTAATTATCACGTCAATGGCATGATCTTCGTAAGAGATTTCTCCTCAATTCCCACTCTATTGAGACATATTATGTATTATACACCTATTTATTTTTATGAGGTGTATATATTACACCTATAATATGTTATATAATAAATATATTTATATTTTTGGTATTTAATGTTTCACATTAATTTATTACTTTCATGGGTTCATCATTTAAAAGTTATAAAATAGTAAGGGTTTATTTCACAATCTCATAATTATTCGAGATCATTTATGATTAAGACTTTGATGGAGGAATTATATGATATTTATATATTAGAACAAAACTATTTTTTTACCCTATGGTTATTTCTATAAATTATTTGTTTTCCTTTTATTTTCCACTCTTTATGTACACACGATATTGAAATCATTTTTTAGGGGAAAATGACTCTGTTTTTCTACTCAATTGGGAATATTCTTCTTTTATATCTATATTTTATTGAAAATGTTTTAAATAATATTTTTAATATTATCCAATGATTTATTAAATAAATTTTTACACATATTTTAATGTTTAAAAAATGGTTTCAATGCATACTTTTTTTCATTTTCTGAACATGGTACTTTTTGATTTTTTACTGAAAATGCTAAAAGAATATTTGTTTTAACATAGCATGAACATGATTTACAATCATAATTACTACATTATTCTTGGAATCTGACATTATTGGTTTAAAATTTTATTATTAATTAAAAAACTCATTAATATTCTATAAATTTTATATTTTTTAAGTTAATTTTAAAAAACAATAACCCTTTATGGTATTTATGGTATTTATATTCATAAAACACAATAACCCTTTATTTTATTTATAATATAAGGGGTATATGATGTAATATTACCATAATTATTCTTTCTCTGGATGGTTTATGGTTAGTTTTACTAGTTAAATATTAATATTTTGTATGTCAGTTTACCAATACGAATGTTTATAATGGTTATGTATTGAATTGTTATTCACCCCATTCATGTGATAAATTTATTTGACAGAGTAAGTGATGGGTGGGGCTCATTATTTCCAATATATTCATTGGTAGGACTCATGAGACAAACTAATTTGGGTTTTTTGTTGAGTCCTTACCCATTTATGTAATATTTCTTTACATGAGACCATAATGGTAAGTTTATGATGTCTGTTATTATGCATTACATCATTATAAGATTATTTATTTATGTTCAAGTGATTATTTGAATAGTTATGGATAATTTATAAACACATGTAATTATTTAAAAATCATTAATTGATCATTATTTATTCCTTCCAAATTATTATTCATGCTCAAGTTATTTATTAAATGGAATGTGTTTTTAATTGTTTACTTTTACATACTTATTATGCCTTATTTACTCATGATAACTTCCAATGTACATAACCCTTACAGAGAATCTAATCTCACCCTTTATTTATTTCCTTTCCACAAGATATGAAGAAGGATATTTTTTATGTTATCAAAAATTCAATAATATTACTTATCCAATGTTTTTATATTTCCTGTGTAATATGTGTATCAAATATGTATCTTGTTTAACAAGACTACTAAAATATTTGGTCTTTTGGGATATCTTTTCTTGTATATAGTACCAATGTAATAAATTAACCACTAATTTGAGTCTACTAGTGTTGATATGTTATGGTTTGAATCAGATAAAGTTTGGTAGAAACCTTGGGAAATAGATTTAGGAAAACATTTATTTGGAAACATAACCTTATGACTGACTTTAATGATAACTCTAAGTATATGGTAACATCCTAATGTTTTGGTAAGCTATAGAATATGTGTTTTTATTAGTAATACATCCTTTCTTGGACACTACAAGTTCACATGGTTTTAGAGCCGATCAATCTATAGGTAATCACCCATAAAAGATTTGGTCATGTATATTTTATCCTTCCTTATAGTGCATGGTTATTGTGCCATTAATATGTGATTACATTGACACTCTCATGGGATATTCTTAGGTTAATTCACATTTTCTTTATAAACCATTATGATAAATTACATAATATAACATATTAAAACCTATAATATTTCATAGTGATATGAGAGAAACCTAAAATATCTTGGGTTGATAATTATAAGGATGATCATATATTTAATGGAATGGATACCCCTTCTAAGGCTTTAAGTGATTGTATTTTGAGTTTATTTGAAACTTTTACTTATTTTAATATAGAATACACTATTTGAGTTTTAATAAACTTTTGGGTTAGTATACAATTTAATGTTAATTTGATTATGGTCTATTATATAGTAGGATATAGATACTATTGATGGTTAAAAGTGATTTTTTTACAAGGTGATATTTTTAGAGATATTTAGGATCTATCCAAGGATTATCTTTTACATTAGTATCAAAATTTTATTCAAGATATTCTATTTAATTTCACTGCATTATAATATTATATAGTGATTTATCATGGTGATTAATGATAAGTTTGGGATACTTCATTGGGTTGAAGTATATATACAATTTAAGTTGAACATAAGGTTTAACATGAAATATTATTTAGTAAGAATGAAATTAAATTTTGGGAATATAATGTAAAATGGTATAAAAAATCCATTTAGTATAAAACATTCTTTGATGTTGAGATTTTACAGATTAATGTATTTTATTTACTCATATTGTATAACACATTATAACCATTTTGGTATTGGTAAATATTTAGAGACATATGGAAATAATTTTACGCTTTTATAGATCTTATGATCAGTTAAAATTTATGTTAGTGATTCATCCATAAAAAAATCATCTTCAATGTTAATTTATTAGAGTATGAGGTGATGTGGAAATTGATTGAATAATAACCAAAATGTGGAATTATGCTTATGAAATATAAATATATAAAGTATATTTTCTGGTGTTCTCTATCATTATAGTAAACTAATACCATAACATTTAGAAAATAATATTTAAATAAATAAATTTTACTTTAGCTTTAATTTTTTGATGAATGAATTGTCTTTCCAACCATCACAGATTTGTGGATTTTTGGTCATTAACTTTATCTTGGCCATGTTCTATATTACTATTTATTATCCCTTTGTGTTAGATTTCTCCTTTATGTCCATATTTTCACTTCTCATTAAATTTCTCTTATTTGTAAACATATTTTTGAGTTATTCTATATGACCTTTTTATATCCCTTAACCTCTTTTTAATAGGAATTTTTGTTAACACTTTTATGATGTAGTTTTTCCATAATATAATTTTTAATTTTCAAACTCTTTATTTTCACGCACATTTCCAAATTACAAGGATTAAATTTATTGAATGTAGGGATAAATTACCACCTAGATATTTTAAAAGAAGAACATTATTTTTGATAACGTATACAACATGCAACACTGAGCTTAAACGACTAATAAAATATATTATTTAAATAAGACTGTTATAAACAAGTCATTGAATTAGAGAATATAAATAGAATTAACAACATCACATAATATATATAAAGGTTATAAGTAATATAAACATGTTGGTATATAATTAGTAAATAATAACTCAATTTCTAGTAAGGTCATCTTATGTTTCAAAAATAGTTTTTCTTGAAAAATTATTTTTATTGATTTTTATCCATGGATAACGTAAATAATTTTTGGAACCTTTAGAAATAATATTTTTCAAAAACTATATCATTTCAAAATAATAATATCAAATATATATTAGGGTCAAATTTTTTAATTTTTCTAAAAGGATTTTTTATTCAATGGATAGTAAAAAAATAAAAAAAAATTGTGAAACTATCATATCTTTTCATTAAATAAAGTAATTTAAAAGACTAATTATATTATAAATTTGTTATTAAAGTTACATGTGATTAATTTTATTTATAATAATTTAATTAATTTCATTTGAATCAACAATTTTCTTGATTTTGTTATGATTCTATTTTTATTTTTAAAACACATTTTTCTAAAAACTATTCTTAATTGAATAATGTCTTTATATTTTTATTAATTAAAATAAATTTTAATTAGGAATTATTCAGATTAAATTTATATATTTTATATTTATCTATATGAATTTCAATTAATATAATTAATTGAACTTTACAAAGAGTTAATATAAAAACATTTATTCCTTGAAAAATGCATTTTCATGAAAAAAATGTTTTATTTTTATCACACTTTGTGCGATAATTATAAAATGAATTTATACCAATTATTTATATTTAATTTGGTAAATTTTGTTCCATATATTTAATCATAACTATTATTATTATTTAACAATGTTAACTTAATTTTTTTTCATATTGAATAGTAAAACAAAAAAATAGTTATCATGGTAAAAGGGTAAATCGAGTAAAACTACATTTAGACAATATATAATATGAAGGTATATCAAGAATTATAAAATTATAATCGATATTTATTGTCTTATGGGACACTTTTCCATGAATGTGAGCAATATAATTTTTTAATTAAAGAAAAAAAAGAAAAAATGACACTCTATTACTTTTCAATATCATTTATGTGTTTACATAGGGAACAAATAATTTGTGAAGCAATATTAAAGTTTATTTTGAGAATAATGAGATTATTTTTATTATATTCATTCATTTATATTTTTTAATAATTATTTAATAATCAGATTCTTTATTTCATTTATTCCTTTGCATTTTCTGCTCTCTGTTGATACCCACACTAGTTCTTCCTCCGCTATTATTTCCTGATTATCGCGTTTTTGACCCCATATTGGTCTGATATACTATTTAATTTAGTGTAGTTTGGCTTGTTTTGGTTTAGAAATAATTTTTTTATTAATAGTGTGACATGTGGTTGTCACCTTCCTCTATTTTTTGGTTCTCTATAGCGGTGATCATAGTTCCTGGTTTAGTTTTTGGTTGGATGTTGGGTCCATATCCTACCTCGAACTCTGATCTAGATTCCTTCTAAATCACTCCAACCCTATTTAGTTTGGTGTGGTGGTCTTATTGGAGGCTTTGGGAAATATTTTTCTGGTGATTGATGGTGTCCTGGTGTCATGACCCTCATTTTATTTTTTTTGTATTTTTGATGGGGCTTCATTCCTGATGTTTTTGTTAGTTAGATGTTTGAGGTTTGTGATGTTGATGGTGGTTTGGTTTTCATCCTTGTTGAAGTTGATGTTCTTCTAAGATGCTATGATGGGATTCTGGTATTCTATTTTGGTTTGATTCAAAGGTGAAATCATGGTTTTTCATTGGCAAGGTTTAATTTTTCTCTAGTGATGCTGGTTTGAAACTCTACTGGGTCCTACCTCTTCCATTTTGAAGGATTTCAGTTTTCAATACGGTGTCAAATTCTACTCTAGTGGTTCTTATTTTAGGTGATGTGATGATTAAAAAGGTTTGATATAATGTCAAAGGTGGTGTTCCAAACCAATTAGGATGATGATCAGGGTGATTTTCAATATGATGGTGATGGGTCGGTGATGATGAAAATTCTAATGGATGGTCTCATCGGTGACCTGCTCTTCTTAAGGACATGTGATTATGGGTTCATGGATTGATGTGGTTGAGAGACACAAGGTGGACCTAGAGTTTGTGATGTATCATGGGCCGAGTTTGGGTCATGATTCCAATCGATATTTAAAATTTGGAAATTTTATTGAATTATGTAAAGTACATATACCACTATTGTGGATCTACTATGTTTGAGTTTTGTGTATTTTTTTATATGAGTTTTGATAATCCTCCAACCCTATTTAGTTTGGTGTGGTGGTCTTATTGGAGGCTTTGGGAAATATTTTTCTGGTGATTGATGGTGTCCTGGTGTCATGACCCTCGTTTTATTTTTTTTTTGGATTTTTGATGGGGCTTCATTCCTGATGTTTGTGTCAGTTAGATGTTTGAGGTTTGTGATGTTGATGGTGGCTTGGTTTTCAGCCTTGTTGAAGTTGATGTTGTTCCGAGATGCTATGATGGGATTCTGGTATTCTATTTTGGTTTGATTCAAAGGTGAAATCATGGTTTTTCATTGGCAAGGTTTAATTTTTCTCTAGTGATGCTGGTTTGAAACTCTACTGGGTCATACCTCTTCCATTTTGAAGGATTTCAGTTTTCAATACGGTGTCAAATTCTACTCTGGTGGTTCTTATTTTCGGTGATGTGATGATTAAAAAGGGTTGATATAATGTCAAAGGCGGTGTTTCAAACCAATTAGGATGATGATCAGGGTGATTTTCGATGTGATGGTGATGGGTCGGTGATGATGAAAATTCTAATGGATGGTCTCATCGGTAACCTGCTCTTCTTAAGGACGTGTGATGATGGGTTCATGGATTGATGTGGTTGAGAGACACAAGGTGGACCTAGAGTTTGTGATGTATCATGGGCCGAGTTTGGGTCATGATTCCGATCGATATTTAAAATTTGGAGATTTTATTGAATTATGTAAAGTACATATACCACTATTGTGGATCTACTATGTTTGAGTTTTGTGTATTTTTTTATATGAGTTTTGATAATCCTTATAATTTTTATTAAAATGTAAAAAATGGATTTGGAGAATTCTTTTGTCTCATAAATATATTATCTTATAATATTATCAATTTGAATTCATATTAACCCAATAATTAATTCATATTTGTTTAATTATTTAAGAAATTTCAAGAGTTCCCCTCCCCTCAATTATAAAAGGGAACCTCCTATCCTCTTTCCTTCACACTTAAAAAGCTTTTTCATTCAGATAATAAATGCCCAAATTCTATAATTAATTCCATTCATACATCCTACAGGTATTATTTTTATTATAAAACCCCCCATGAAATACTTTTCATGTAAACCTAAAGTGGCCATCCAAAGAAGAGGTGTCACTCTTAATCGAGAGTTTTTATTTCATTTCTTCTTCTTCCCCGTTAAAATATTATTCAACCATGATTATATAATAAAATCATTAAATTACATGTAATTATATTTTTATATTTTAATTTCATAGAACATATCCATATTATATTCAATCAAATGGGAAATAAAATGGTCATGTGTGAGTATGGTGGACTACTGCCTCTTGAACCGATGTAATTCATTTTCCATCAACACCGATCAAGGACGATTTTAATGATCTATTTAGTATATATATAAATATTATATTAATTAAATATTTATCATTATATAAATAAATATATCATATAATTTCTTACCTTTCCAATCATTTAGAATTGATAATGGTGTCTGCGCGTACGCATGGATTACCACCTCTAAAAAGTGATGCATTTTTTTTCATTACCGCATCACATAGATGGTATATATAAGTATATTTAAAGAAATTATATTATAGTTATGTTTAATTATCATTTTTAAATGTTAAATAATACTTACCATGTTTCCATCATGATCATTGAAAAATGGAAAGATTAATCATCTGTACGTATGACCTATTATCTCCATTATTTTGATATAGTTCATTTTTCATATAAATATTTATTGATTGGTTTAAAAATTATAATTTATTTATAAAAATGATAATTATTTCATTATTATTATTCTATATATTATGGAATAATGACCTTTTTTACCATATTCAACCTACCAAAGTCATTTTGGATATATGAACTGAATATCATCAAAACATTCGGTGTAAACTTAATTGATTACGTAATTAAATATAACCTGGTAGTAAATAAAAAAAATTAATAATAATATTTAATATAGTTATTGATAAAGTAAATAATTAACATATGTTTATTATTGAAGAAGTTAATGGAGTTATGTGAGAATCGGTCCTGATATAAGGGAAATTTTGTCTTAATTTATTTTCATTGAGGCATATTTTTATGTAAAGCACCTAATTTATTTTATATGGTGAATATATTTCACATTTTACATGTTATATAATGAATAATTAACAATTAATATTATTTTAAGTTTCAATTCAATTTATTTTACCCAAGGGGATTTGACTGGAATGTTACCAACTGGTAAGGGGTTTCATAACACAATTTCGTTTCATTAGATTATATCCCTACTTCATTGCCTTTGATATTCTATGATTATGTGTGTGATGAATTTTGATTATTTTATATTTTATTTCCACCTTTTTTATGTGGATTTACATTTTTTAAACATAATCAATTTATTTATTAATTCCCACTTCATTTGAATGATATTTGTAAATGATTACATCTCAATTTCCCCTCCATTGAGAAATATTTTGTATTATGTGACTATTTTTTTATGAGGTGTATCTATATAAACATTGATATGTTATATCATGAATATAATTATATTCATGGTATTTAATGTTTCATTTTATGTTATTTATTTCATGGTGTTTATGATTCAAAAGTTACCAATGTGGTAAGGGTTTATTTCACAATCTCATTATTTTTCAGGATCATTTATGATTAAGTCTATAATGGAGAAACTATTTGATATTTCTATCTTAAACCCAAAATGTTTTCTTATCCTTTGTTTATTTCAATAAATTATTATTTTTTCTTTCATTTTCTAGTCTTTAAGTACTCAAGATACAATAATAGTGTTTTAAATGAAACTAACATTATTTTATACTTGGTTGGGAATCTTTTTCATCATTTTCCATATTTTACAAAAATATTTTAAATAATATTGTATATTATCTAATGGTTTATTAAATAAACTTTTACCCATTCTTTACATTTTACATAATGTTTTGAAATGATTTTTTTTATTTTATAAACAAGGTACTTTTTGGATTTTTATAGAAAATATGAAAGTAGTCTTTATTTTAACATACCTAGAGTGAATGGAATTTCCCATCATCATGAACACACAATGTTTTGAAGATTCATTTACAAGATTACAAGTTTATTTTCAAAGAAAATTTTTCTCTTAATATTCAAAAATAATTTATTTTTTCATTGGGATTTTCAAATTGAAATTGGTATTTTCCACAAAAATGTTTTTAATGATCTTTTTAGGGTATTTATATTAATCAAAGAAAATAAACTTTTATTTTATATAAAATATAACAGGTATATGCTGTAACGATACCAACCTATTTATTTCTTTGGAAAATTTATGATCAGTTTGACTAGGAAAATATTAACATTTTGAAGATATGTTTTCTAATATAAATGTGTATATTGATTATGTATTGAATTTTAATTAACCCCTTTCATATAATGAATAAATTGGACTTGGTAAGTGATGGGTGAGGCATGTTATATCCCCCTGGTGCATTGGTATGTCTCTTGAGACAAAATAGTTTTGTTTTTTGGCTAAGGACTGACCCATTTATATAAAATGTCATGACATGAGGCCTCGAAGGTAATTTTATGATGTCTGACATTATGAATTCCATCATAATGATAATAGTTTTTTTTAAAGTGATTATTTTAATAGTTGTTGATAAGTTTCAACATCCTATGATTATTTATATGACATTATTTGGTCATCATTTATTCCTTCCATATTATTCATCACACTCAAGTTATTTATTAAATTTCATGTGTTTTTATTTATTTATTATTCCATATTTATTATTCCTTAATTACTCATGATAGATTCCACTATACATAACCCTTAATGAGCATTTGATCTCACACTTTACTTGTTTTATTTCCTAATGATATGAAGAATGATATTTCTAATCTTATTAAGGATGCAATAATGTATCTTATACAGTGTTTTTATATTTCCATTATTATATGGGAATCATTTAAATACCCAGTATACCATTACTAATAAACTATTTTTTACATTTGGATGTGATTACTTATGTCTAATGCCAATGTAATAAATTAAAAACTGATTTTGTGCTATTAGATTCAGGCTATTACAATTAGTATCAGAGTAAGTTTTCTAAAACTCTTAGAAACTAGATTTAGGAAAATATATATTAGGGAACATAACCTTATTATTTACTTTTAGGATAACTCTAAGTATAAGATAACAACCTAATTTTTTTAAGGTATAGATAAAGAGGTTTTCTTAGTATTACATCCTTGTTTGGAAACTACAAGTGTATGTGGTTTGGTAAAAAATTCTTCTAGGGGTAATAACCATAAAAATATTTGTTTGAGTATATCTTATCCATAATTCTGGTGCATGGTGAGTATTCCCTTACTATGCACTTTCTTTGACACTCCTAGGGTATATTATTCGGTGAATTAAAATTTTATTAATAAACCCTTATAATGAATGAGATAATAGAACCTATGGGAACCTAAGACATGCCATAGTGATATGTGAGAAACCTAAAGTATCTAGTGTTGATAAGTCTAAGGTTGATCATATGTTTATAGGTATAAATACCCCTTTGAAGTTTTATGTGATGAAATTTTATTGTGATTTGAAACATTTATTTGGTTTTAGTAAGAATAAACTATTGAGTTTTAAATAACCCTTCGGGTTAATATATGATTTGATGTTAATTTAATTATGGTGTATTGTATAGTGGGATATAGAAAATATTGTTTGTTAAAAATTTATTCTTTGACAAAGTGATATTTTCAATGATATTTTGGTTCAAGATAAGCATTACCATTCATGTCAGTATAAATATTTGATTCATGAAATTTTATTAAGGTTAAATACATTATAAGAATATATAGTGATTCATCATGATGAGTAATGATATGTCTGTGATGATTCATTGGGATTAAGTATCTATAAAGTTTAGGATTAACATGTGGTTTAACATAAAATATTATTTAGGAAGAATAAAATTAAATTTTGGGAATATAAGTCAAAAGGGTATAAGAAAACCTTTGTGGTTAATACATTATTTGATTTTGAGATTTTATAGATTAATGTATTATATTTATCCATATTGGATAACATGTAATAATCATTTTGGTTTTAGTAAATATTTATATATAGATGGAAATACTTCTCACTCTTTTATATATCTTATGATCCATTAAATGTTAATTTTAGTGAAGTTGGGGGTTTGTGGTAAAACCCATAATAATGCATCCAAAATATTGTGGTTCAAATACTAGAATGAACCTTGGGGATTTAAGCCATAGCTAGTGACATAAGAATGAAATGGATAGGCATTAACATAAGCTATTAGGTTGGTATGGAGTATTGTATTCTCCTATGATACCTACTATAGGATCAAAATGATGATGTGGATACTCAATATATAATATGGGTGAATTTTATACTTTAAAAAATTCCTTTGGAACTTTTAAAGTTGGTTAGAAACCTTTTTATTGTTTAACAATTTTAAACAAGATAAATTTACAAAACCTCTAAGTTCTACAAACGTGCTAGATTCTGGAAATGTGATTCTGAGAATGTAATTCTGGAAAATTGATTCCGAAAATAAAACATAACTAACATTTACAAAGATAAAGATTCTACCTTAAAGCGTATAAAATCTCACTAAATCAGAGTATACAAATATAAGAATGTATAAGATAGTTTTACTTTCCTCAACAACCAAAATACAGCGGAAAACTTGAAACAATAAATGTAACAAGTAGTAATCCATTTAACCCAAAGATAAGGGTATCCAACAACCTTGGATAAAGGTCCCTTGATTTGTACATTCAATAAATTATGTCTTACCCACACCAGGGTAAGCCCTCAATACGAATATCAGAATATTCCTTATTATCCCTGCAAGCCCTCGATCATCAAGGTAGTTGGAACCTCTGTATTCTTATCTCTGGAAGCCCTCAAATGTACTCAACAACATTAGGAGTCGCATGAAGAAATTCTAAACAAGATGTTCAATACGCACAAATCTTGAAAAGACTCTCCCTAGAAATCACTTCAGCAGCATGAAATCTCTATAGTCATAGAATTGTTCATCAAAGTTATGAGCTCTTTCGAATGAGCTCCTATTTATAAGCACGGCTTCAACGATTGGCTCCCACCTCCAATGGTCATATTTTTCCTTGAATTTTGGAGGGACCTGTACATGTGTCACTTAAAAAAATGGTTAGTTAGTAACTAAATGTACAACATCATTTTATAACCAAAAAATGAGTAAGAAAAAAATATGTTTGTTTAACAAAAATTAACTGTTCACAATCAAGGAATAAAAGTTCGGAGTCTAAAAAAACTATTCGGTGTCTATAATGCATGGATACTCATATTCTATCTTCAGAAGAATTAGGAACCTGAATTCAATAGTATTCTAGATTTTGAATTTCAAGGAAATTCGGAGTCTGAATTCATAAGAATTCAGAGTCTGAAATTTAAGGATTCGGAGTCTGAATTCATAAGAATTCGGAGTCTGATCTCAGAATGTTTGGAGTCTGAATTTAGAGAACTCAGAACCTTAACTTCATAAAGTTTGAAGTCCGAATTTAGAGAACTCGAACCTGAACTTCAAAATTTCTGATTCTGAATTCTGAGAACTCAGATCCTAAACTTCCAAAAGTCTGGAGTCTGAATTCAGAGAACTCTGAACCTGAACGTCAAATGTTTGGAGTCTGAATTTAGAGAACTCGGAACCTGAATTCGGATCCTGAAAATAGAATTCTTTATATCTAAGTATTTATAAGAGTTCGTGGTTTTGGATACGAAATTGAGTTTTCTACATAGACAAAATATGAACAATTAAAAACATGGTAAGGATAAATTTCCTTGGGGATGGAAAATTTACACATGAAATTAAAGCATAGGGTAAATGAAATTTTCCTTAAGATAAGGTGTTTGTGATTTTCAAAACATGAACGAATGGTAAAGTCATAAGGAAACATTATTGAATCAAAAATCTCCCCAAACTTGAATGAATGTAAAAGTCATAAGGAAACCTTATTAACTCAACAATCTCCCCCTTTTTGGAAAGCACAAAAATCATTACTAAAAAGAATATAAGTGCATAGAAAATATTTTTCTGGATATTGAAAGTAAAACTAATCTCCTTTAACTCATGGGAAAAGATGAATATGACTAACTCCCCCTTAGGATTTGAACACACTAAGGATCATATTCCATATTTTCGGAATAAGACTTAGTATTTTATTGCATACAAAAATCTTCTTATATAAGAACTCCCCCTTAGATGAACTCCACCTTACTTAGGGGAATTTTTTCTTTACCTGGTATTCTTTTTTCCTATCTCCCCCTTAGTGATTTTCAAAAATAAATATATGGAATGGAAAAGAAAATATGGTACCTAAAAAATTAGTAATAGACAATAAAATATATGAAGAGAAACCCGAAAAATTTCATTAGGATTAGAAAAATTTGTATAATGAATGAATACAACAAAATATCAGAATTGAACAACATTATTCTTGTTTTTCCTTCAGCATAAACTTCTTTACTATAGTCTTTAGATTTTTTAATTCCTTGTGATCTTCCTCAGAACACTTGAGAAGTTGATCCTGATCCTCTGTCTTCTTCTCTAAGGATTTGATTCTTTATTCCTAAGCCATAAGAACCTCTACCTGAGCCTTAAAGGCTTCTTCCTTCTTAGAAATTTTTTCTTCTATCTCACTATTGAGATCTATTTCTCTTTTCTAGCTTTGAACAACTGAATACAACTTCCCATTCAGGTCTTTTACTTCAGAAATTTGATAATTTTTTTCCAGAGTTAGCTTCTTCTCAAAACTATTTGTGAGATCCTTGATCTTCATATCTTTAGTGTCAAAGGAATCCTTGACACTATCTTGGAACTCATCAAGAATTATCATGTCCTCTATAGTTTTCCTTGACCAACTGGTCATCTTCTTGCAAGATCTTTTATGGGCTTTGTAGTTAATGAAAAAGATTTTGAAGTCTGCCTCAAGCTTGATGAACTTTTCCATCACTACGGATACTGAATCCGATTTTTGATTCAATGAATGTTGAAGCATTTGGAATCTTGATTCTATTCTTGGAAATATTAGGATAGTTCCAACAAGATTCTTCAATGACTCAACTATGAAATCATGTCCCAGAGAGGATGATTCCAAATCAGAAATTTTGCTTGGTGATGTTTCTTTTTCCAACTCAGTAGCTTTCCTCTTTGAAGATCCATCAAAATCTTTCTTCTTAACCACATCTTTGGTAGGTGTATCAATTACTACCTATTTCCCCTTACCAATCTATAGAATGGATTCTTCATCATGGGATTCATGTTCACTATCAAATAGTTGATCAAATTTATCTTCACTTATCTCTTCTTTCTCAAATCCTGCCTCAGCATCTTATGGGTGAACAAAATCTTTATTGTTGCTTTCTTCTTCATACAGCTTATTCACTTCTTCTTCAACATTGTAATCTTCACCTTTCACATATTACCAAGGGGTAGAAAGCTTTGAGGACTCAGATTGAGAAGTTTATATTGAAATATTCTCATATGGACTTTCCTTCTCATGAAAATCTTCTACCTACTTAATGAGATCTACAGTATCACCACTGCCTTCTTCCTCCTCTTCTTCTTCCTCCACTAATTTTTCTTGAACTTTTTCCAGAGCCACAAATTTCTTTCCACATGTCTCTGGTAAATCTTCTACTCAGAAGGATTGTAGTACTGCAATATTTTTGGAGGATTTCTCAACATCCTTCAGAAGAGAATGAACAATCTCTGCTTCAGTCATCTTCTTCTTTTGTTTCTTTTCTTTTGCTTTCTTTTCAAGCACATCAGCAGTCTTTTCTTTTAATGATTTTACTTCAGTAGTATCCATACCAAAGCTAGGATCCCCTGATTTCTTTTTCTCCTTGTCTTCTCTCTATTTTTCTACTACCTCATCCGAATATTATTTTTTCTTCTTAGGCTTTAGTGGTACAAATTGTGTTTCCTTAGCCTGTGGGGATTCTTCTTTCTCTTCTACTTCCTTCATCATCCTCTTCCTTCCTCCCTTCATAGAGGTCTCAGCATCCTTCTATTTATTTGATAAGGCTTCTATATCCTCATCAGTAAAATCATAAAATTCTACAGATTCTTTAGAAAATCCAACATTCATCCTTCTTAGAGTATAATCACTTACCAGCATAACATTGAAATTTCTCGGCTTAGAACTAAAAGGTATTTTGAATGACTCTAAACACTGAATAATAAGCTTTGAGATAATGGCTGGATAAATAATAATCTGATCCTTCTGATTACCATTCTTAATATTCTCAATTTTAATCAGAATATACTTAACCAGGTTAATCTTTATTAGATTCACCTAGAAATCTAGGACATACATGTCATTCTTCTTCAAAGTATCCTTGTACCCTTTTCTCAGAATGACGAGTCCTTGAACGCATAACTCAACAATCCATAAATTTGTTGATAGGTGAACAATTTTTAGATTCTTGACATCTGAAAGACTGAGGAAAGCCATAGCCTTCACCTTAATAAAGCTTCCTTGAAAATCTGGTATCTTATGAGAACAAAACTCAGCTTCTCCTTCATAGGGTATTCTAATCAAATAGGCTTCCTTGTTGTAACAAAGAGAATAATTCTTCCCATAGCTCTTGAAAGAGAATTTATCTTTTCCTTCTTCCTTGAAAAAACTTATTGACTCATATAATTCAACAAACAAGTCCGGATATACCAGATCCTGAGCTCCTGGTTTCGATACGCAAACACTCTCCCATCCATTCAGCTTGATGTTCTTTGAGATTATAGAATCATACATAGAAAAGAAATTTGGATGTACCAACCTTTCTCTATAAATCTACCTTTCAAAAATTGGATTGAAAGTTGACATGTCTTTCTGGGTTGATACTTCGACAGACATTCGGAATTGAGAAAATCTTGAAAATCTGGAATGATCTTATGTTGAACGGGATGCCTTCAGCATGCACGAGATTGAGTTTCAATGTGGGAAAACCATCAGGGGTCCTTCATATAGGTGATTTGGGGGATTGTTCATCTTCCACACTCAATCCAATGGTTGAGAAACCTTCTGATCAAATCTGACGGTTGAGATGATAGCCAGAACAAAATTTTGATGGAATCTGATCTTTTGAGGTTTTTTAATAAAAATATTCATATTTAAATAAAAGAGAATCTGAAAATTTAAAATCAAAAATTGAAGGAAAATACAAGAAATTAGAATGTGATTATGAAAATTTAAGAAAGGAAACATACCTTTCATATTTCTAGGAATATTATTCATATTGAGGAAAATTCTTCTTAAAGAACATTAGATTCCAAAAATTTGGTAATTGTAAAATTTTCATTATGAAAAAAAAACTAACAAAAAAATGTACTCCCCATATGAAAAGAAGTTTCTTACTATAAATATATTGGTTTCAACATGAATTTGACATGGAATATTACCTTACAGTTATCAATCCTAACTTCTGTTTAATGTTTTCAAATATATCAGAGGGTAATGATTTTTTGAAAATATCAGCAAGTTGGTCTTGTGTTCCGATAAATTGAAGAATAGTATCCCCTTTTTTGTGATCCCTAAGAAAGTGATGCCTAATATATATGTGTTTTGAATGAGAGTTATGTGTAGGGTTTTTACTTAAAAAATGGTAACTAGTAATATCACACAAAATTTTGGGTTTGGTAAAACTCATACCATAGTCTGTGAGTGTGTGTTGCATCCACAACACATGAGCACAACAACTTCTAGCTACTACATATTCATCTTCAGTAGTGGAAAGTGATAATGAGTGTTGTTTTTTTCATGACCAAGAACCTAATTAATCTCCTAAGAAATGACAAGTTCTGGAAATACTCTTCCTATCCTTTCTACATCCACCAAAGTCAGCATCTAAAAAAAATTAAAACAAAATCATTTCCAAATGTATAAAAGAGTCCTAGATCCACGGTTCCCTTTAAGTAGTGAAAAATCCTTTTCACTACCTTTAATTGAGATTCCTTAGGATTTAATTGATATATTGCACATAAGCATACTGAAAACATTAAGTCAAGATGACTAGCTGTCAAGTAAATTAAACATCCCATCATACCTCTAAATGATGTTTGATCTACTGGTTTCCCAACTTCATCTAGATCAAGTGAATTTGAGGTACCAATGGGAGTACTTATACTCTTATTTTTGTCATATATGTACTTTTTAAGAAGATCCTTAATATACTTATTTTGGGATATATAGATTCTTTCTGGTTATTGAGAAATTTGAAGACCAAGGAAAAATGTTAACTCACTCATCATACTCATTTCAAACTCATATTTCATTAGATCCGCAAAGGAATCAGTTAAAGATTGCTGAGTTGAACCAAATATAATTCCATTAACATAAATTTTAACAATCAAAATGTTTATCTTATCTTTCTTTATAAAAAGGGTTGGATAAGCATTTCCCTTAACAAAATTATTTTGATGTAAAAATCATGTAGGTCTATTATACCAAGCTTGAGGGGATTTATAAAGTCCATAAAAAGGTTTGGTATGTTTAAAAACATGTTCATGATTATTTGTATCTTCAAAACCAGGAGGTTGTTAAACAAAAACTTCCTCTTGAACATAACCATTAAAGAAATCACATTTCACATCCATTTAAAAATGTTTGAAATTGAAGAATGATACAAAGGAAATTAGATTAAGAATTGATTCAAGTATAGCTACTAGAGCATAGGTTTCTTCATAGTCTATTCCTTCTTGTTACATACAAATTGAATTTTTATTGAAGAGAAGAAAAGAAGGACACCAAGCAAGCTACGGAGGTCTAATGTAATGCAGACCGAGGGCATCCCCTCTGATCAAATTAACACATTCTGCCTTCAAACTATTAGTCCGGAAGATATGCACGTCTGTGGACCTGTGATCATCCATGGAAGACAAATAGTCTGTGACCTTGTTCCCCTCTCGCCATATGTGGGAGAGAGTGATGTTTTGACTAAGCATATCACAACATTTCCTGACCACATACACAATGGACCAAGGTGTAGAGAGCCCGGGCCTCTGCTTTGATGGCAGTTCCCCTGCCCAGTAAACGAGAGAAAGCCAGTTTCACATCACCCTTAGGATATCTAACAACCCCCCTCTGAAGAACCATTTTACTCCAATAACAGAAGTTTCCTTAGGCTTTTCAACCAATGTACAGACTTTATTCCTTTTGAATTCATTTAGTTCATCTTGAATAGCTTTTATCCAATCATTATCATATAAATCATCATCAGTTCTTTTTTGTTCTAATTGGAAAAGAAATTCTAGATATTATACTTTATTTCTTAAGGAATATCTAGTCCTTACAGGTTGATTTACATCAACAATGATACTATCACTGGGATGATTCTTTAGAAACAACTGATTTGGGTTTTTTAAAACCTATTCATCCACATAGGGTAGGAAATCATCTGAGGTAAATGTTTTAAAAATACCTTCTTGAACATTTTCCTTATATGAAGGATCTCTTATTAAGGGTTGATAATAGGTTTTTAAAAACACATCTGAAGATGTATGTTTAGGATGTTTAAAAACAAAAGCATCAGTTTCATAAAATTTTTCATGTACTGTCTCTTCAACAGTACAACTGTTTTTATTGAAAACTCTATAAGAATTAGAAGTTGTGGAGTAACCTAAGAAAATTCCTTCATTGGATTTTGGTGCGAATTTGTGTATATTATCTTTAGTATTCAAAATTAATACCTTGCAACCAAAAATCGTGAAGTATGAAAGTATAGGTTATCTACCATATCATAACTCATAAAGAGTTTTATTAAGAATATGTCTAATCAAAACATTGATTATAGTATAACATGCAGTACTTATAGCTTTTGCCCAAAAATGTTTGGCTACTGAATATTCACTCAACATGGTTCTTGTGATCTCTTGAATAATTCTATTTATTCTTTCAACAACACCATTTTTTGAGGTGTTATTGGTGATTAGAAGTTATGAGTAATGCATTTTCTACTACAAAAGGTTTCAAAATAAGAATTTTTAAATTCCCTTCCATGATCACTATGAATAGTTATCAAAGGAAGGTTTTTCTCATTTTTTAACTTCGGCTCTAAAAGTGTTGAAATAAGAAAAGGCTTTATATTAATTTACCCGAAAATTGACCCACATAAATCTAGTGTAATCATCTACTAAGAAAAATACATAATACTTTCCTCCAATGCTTCTAGTTTGGGTAGGACCAAAAAGATCCATATAACCTAACTGTAATCTATTAGTGGTTGAGACTTTATCGACTAATTTAAAACTTGATTTATGTTTCTTTCCATATTGACTAGGATCATAAACTTTAGAAGAATCAAATATAAGCTCTAGTACATCCTTAACTAGTCTCTCTTAGAGAGTTTTCATAGGTTCATGAGGTTACAGTGTCCTAGCCTTCTATTCCACAACCAAGAATGATCTTTTGTTGAACTAAGGCAAGGTAGGTCTTGGATCCTAAGGTCTTATAAGTTTAGTGTATACATTCTCTTGCCTATTGGCAGAAAGAATAAACTCTTCCTTGGAATTTTGTACTATGCACTTTTCATTCCTAAAATTCATAAGGTAACCTTCATCACATAATTGACTTATGCTAATGAGGTTGTGCTTAAGAAACATAATAAATAAAACATTTTAAATCAAATTTTTTCCAAGAAGAACAATGTTACCTATACCAATAATTTATCCCTTAGCATTATCTTCAAAAGTTACTTTTCCTCCTTTCGTCATGATAATATTTTCAAAAATGTTTTTATTACCAGTCATGTGTCAGGAACATCCACTATCCATATACCAAGTCTTATTTTGGTACTTTCTTTATTTTCCTAAAAATATGAGAGTTAGACTTTTGGAATCCAAACTTTATTGGATCCAGAAACTTCAGAAAGAAAAATTTTAGGAATCCACATTTTCATTGGAAATAAATATTTATGAAATCCTAAAGATTGAGTATTGTTTAAGGAATAGTTTTTTTCCCAATGTCCACCACACTGACACTTGGTGAAGAAGGGAGAACATTGTGGAACAAAGTAATTATTACTAGAATTCAATTTTGAACCAGTATAACCAAATCTAGAATTATTCCTTCAAGGTCAGATTTTAGAATACATCTTATCAAAATTTTCCTTACCTAAGGTAAAGTTTGACAAACACTTCCTCAAGGAAACTATTTCTAACATTTGTCTAATAACTAAGTTCTTATCTTCAAAAACATCAGTTTTAGAACTAGAGTTAGGCTCAAAAACACTTTTCATAGAAATTACATTTTCTAGGTCCTTAGAAAATTTATCCTTTTTAAAATTTACTTCCTCAAGGTTTTTTGAAATAATTTAAAAATCAAGGGTTTTATTATCAATTTCTTTAGAAAGAACTGATATTTATTTTGTAAGAATAGAAATTATAAAATTTTATCTATCAATATTTCTCTTAACTTTAGAATTTTCATTCTCAAGGAGCTTAGAAAACCTAGAATCATCTTCATAGATAGGTAAAATATTATCATCATTATAAGAAGATTCTTCATCTGAAGATTCATAATATTTACAATCACTATAATTATAATTCAAGGATACATTGGTCATAGATTCAGCATTGTGTACCTTAGCTATTAAAGAATGATTTTAAATAGGTAGTCTGGCGATGAGACCAAGATTATTCTATCTAGAAGATTCATAATCTGATGATTCTTCAGAAGAGTCTCCACCACTGGAACCGGAGGTGTCATTAGCTTTCAAAACTTTCTTAGAATTATCTTTGTATTACTTCTTTCTATTTCTTTTAGTATGCTTCACCATTCTATCTTTTCTCATACGAAAATATAGTATTATATTTCCAGATCTTTTTCATTCATAAAATGTGATTTTAGAGCCTTTCTTATCATTTCTTTCTTCTTGTATCTATACTGCAAATCTTTCTTCTCAACTATCTTATTCATCCTTAGAGCAAGATTAGCTATTTCATTATCAGAATGTTCACTTGCACTAGATTCGGATTGAATAACAACCTTCTTATATTTGGATGTAGCAACTCTTTCATGATTCTTGGCTTTCATATGATGTGAAGTAGTTTTAAAAGAAACACATCCATTCCAATTATTCTTCTTAACATTGTCTGCATATCTCTTCATTCTAGTCTCATGTTGAATAAGTGTTCCAAAAATCTCATCAAGAGTAATCTATGAGACTTTCCTATTCTCATCAATAGTTGTTCTCTTGGATTCCCACTCAATAGGTATGATATCTGCAATCTTGTCTACATGTGCCTCATCATCTAAAGCTTTTTCACCTATGAATTGTAAGCTATTGAAAATAGTCATAAATCTATGTTGTACCTTACAAATAGGTTCTCTATAAGGAAATAAAAAACCATGGTACTCAGATCTAAGAATAGGTCTTTTAGTTTCAATAACATTGGAAGTACCAAAATGTGTAACTTCAAGCTTCTTCCAAATATAATTTGCTGGTTTACAAGACAAAATCAGGATATATATATATATTTCTGGTCATGGAACACAACAAAGTATTGAGTACCTTACAGTTTAGTTGATATTATGATTTTTCTTGATTAGTAAAAGTTCTAACTTCCTTATCATGAATCTTGTAATCTCAGGTCATCATAACAAAGTTATCTACTCTAGTATTGATATCAAAAGTCTTCATACCATCTCCCCAATATTATTAATCATTACCATCAAAAATAGGTGGTCTAGTAGGATTAAAATTGTCAATGGAACCGACATTCATTCCTTCCATCTCCAAGATAATAACTTTCCACACAAACTTGTTATTAATAAATGTTCGTAATCAGGGAAAAAATATCTTAAGCAAGGAAAATATAAAACAATGACAAACTTGAGCAAGAAAACTTATATGTGAATATAAGTGTTTCAGAGACCTCCTTTCATTATAATTGTTAGGTTGTTATGGAGTATGATATTCAATTATGATACCAACTGTAGGATCGAAATGATGATGTAGATGCTCAATATACAAGAGGGGGGTGAATTGTATACATTAAAAAATTCCTTTGGAACTTTTAATGTTGTTTAGAAACATTTTTATTGTTTAACAAGGTTAAATAAGACAAATTTAATAAACCACTAAGTTCTACAAACTTTCTTGATTTCAGAAATTTGATTCTGAGAATATAATTCTGGGAAAGTGATTCTGGAAATGAAACTTAACAATAGTTTACGATGATAAAGATTCTACCTTAAAGCGTATAGAATCTCACTAAATCAGAGTATACAAGTATAAGAAAGTATAAGATAGTTATACTTTCCTCAACAACAAAAATAGAGTGGAAAACATGAAACAATAAACGTAACAAGTAGTAAATATTTTAACCCAAAGAGAAGGGTATCAAACAACCATGGATAAAGGTCCCTTGATTTATACTTTCAAAAAATTCTGTCTTACCCACACCAGGGTAGGCCCTCAATTAAAATATCAGAATCTGTCTTGCTATCCCTGCAAGCCCTTGATCTTTAATGTAGTCGGCACCTCTGTCTTCATATCCCCCTAATCCCTCAAATGTACTCAGCAACATTTAAAGTCGCACTAAGAAATTCTGAACAAGATGTTTAGTATGAAAAAAGCATGAAAATCCTCTCTCTAGAAATCACTTTAGTAGAATGTAATCTATAGAGTCATAGAACTGTTCATAAAAGTTATGAGCTCTTTAAAATGAGATCTTATTTATAGGTACAGCTTCAACGGTTGGCTCCCTCCTCCAACAGTCGTATTTTTCCTTGAATTTTAGAGGGATCGGTACACGTGTCACACAATGAATGGTTAGTTAGTAACTGAATGTATGACATCATTTTATAACCAAAACATGAGTAAGTAAAAAATATGGTTTCTTAACCAAAATTAACTATTCTAAGTCAAGGAATAAAAGTTCGGAGTCTAACCAAAAACCATTCGGTGTCTATATTGAATAGATACTCAGATTCTGTATTCAGAAGTATTTAGAACCTAAATTATTTAGAATTCTGAATTATGAATTTCAAGGAAATTCGGAGTCTGAATTTATAAGAATTCAGATTCTGAACTCTGAGAATTCGGAGTCTGAATTCATTTGAATTCAGAGTCTAAACTCAGAAATTTTGAAGTCTAGATTCAGAGAACTCAGAACCTAAATATTAGAAATTTCGTAGTCTGAATTCATAGAACTTGGAACCTAAACTTCCAAAAGTTTGGAGTCTGAATTCTGAGAACTCGGAACATGAACTTCAGAATGTTTAGAGTCTAAATTAAGAGAACTCCAAACCTAAAATTCAAAAAGTTCAGAGTCGGAATTCATAGAACTCAGAACCTCAATTCCGATCCTCAAAATAGAATGTTCTATATCTAAGTATTTATAAGAGTCCGAGGTTTTGGATATGAAACTGAGTTTTATAGTGAGACATAATATGAACAATGAAAAATATAGCATCCCGTCTTTTTATGACATAACTTTCATTCCATTACACGGAACTGGGGATCTTTAAGGTTTAGTGTCTTGGAAACAAGGAATATAAAACATGAAACAAAAAAAACATTCTTCTTAAACACTTGAAAGGATTCTCCTCATGTTCACCCTAGGCTCATTACTGCATCTCATAACCTGAGGATATACATCAAAAGAAAGGGTGAGCAGAAGGCCCAGCAAGGGAAACAAGTGAAACATTTTTCATATGAACTTGAGATACATCAATAAAGTCATGAAAAGAACTTTAAGGCATGAAAATGAAATCCTGAGGCATATCATAATAAAAATAAAAAATTTTCATAACTTGAAGATGTGGCTGAAACATTTAATATTGACAATCATGAACATATCACCAAGGTCCACCCCCAAGGTGTCATTTGAAAATTACCAAGGTTATTCACCAAGGTATCGTGAAAATTGTAATCTCTAGTGGTTACATCATTACCCAATGCATTGGAGCGCTATCAGGGAACACCCTTAATTTTTCCTTTACTATCATGTGATCCACATATATCATCATCAAACATTTCATAAATAACCCATATAGCATAAAATAAATGAGTTTCATTTCATAATCATAACGTTCTAAAAACTGCTTTAAAGACATGATCTTTACGTCACTTTAAAACCCACAGAAAAGGAAGGTGGGTCTCATGTATGTAAATCCCAGAATTTAAAATAGAACATTTTGTTATATATGTGAATACCCCTTTAGAAGAAAGAGCTTTGAGTATTCACATAATAATATAAAATAACTTTAGAAAAAGAGAGGGACATTTTGGGACGGAAATTCTGCAGCATAACGGCTATGTTACGAGGTTTTAGAAGACATTAAAAAGAGAGGGAAAATGGGTCAAACAATCATAAATGACCCATAAAACAGTAGATGGACAAAATAAGAAGGATACATGATCATGGTAATGAAATTTCAAGGACATAACATTTGAAATGAAAAACATGGAAGGAAGACAAAAATTAGATTTCTCTTATGAAAGTTCGGCAGCCTAACGGCGTTACTTAAACTTCAACAAAAATGATTTGAAAAGATCAAATAGGGTCTCTCATCATGTGAACATAAGAGTTCAGTATGATAGATATAGAGATAATTCCCCAACATAATTAAAAAGGAACTTGAAAGACTTGACATGAAAGTAGAACTTTGAAAAGAATGATAAGGGTGAAAGAATCCCCAAAACAATTCGGCAGCCTAACGGCGCCACTTAAAACTTCAAAATACTGAATTGAAGAGATAAAATGGGGTCTCTCATCATATGAACATAAGAGTCCAGTATGATAGATATAGAGATAATACCCCAACATAACAAAAAAGGAACATGAAAGAATTGACATGAAAGTAGAACTTCAAAACGAGTAGGGTGAAGAACCACTTAAAAATTCGGCAGCCTAACGGCGCCACTTAAAACTTCAAAATACTGAATTGAAAAGATCAAATAGGGTCTCTCATCACATGAACATAATATTCCAGTATGATATATATAGAGATCATACCCCAACATAACAAAAAGTAACTTGAAATAATTGACATGAAAGTAGAACTTCAAAACGAGAAGGGTGAAGAACAACTTAAAAATCCGGCAGCCTAACGGCGCCACTTAAAACTTCAAAATACTGAATTGAAAAGATAAAATGGGTTCTCTCATCATATGATCACAAAAGATCAGTATGATAAATTTAGAGATCATACCCCAACATAATAAAAAGGAACTTGAAATACTTTACATGAAAATAGATCTTGGAAAAATGAGAAGGGAGAAAGAATCCGTTACAAAAATTTCGGCAGCCTAACGGCGCCACTTAAAAAATCATAAAACGAAATAATGAGAGTAAGAGGGGATATCTCATTATATGAACATGAAATGGGAAGTAAGAGGAGTATAAAATAATATCCTCCAACATAAGATCATGGAGCATAAAAGGAATACTTAAAAGAGATTACTTGAAATGAAAGAGAGTGGTCGGATCCCTTACCTTAAAACATAACTCTTAAAACTCAAAGGTTGGGACCTTGAGGGCTTGGGGGCACCATGGGAGGACTCCTTGGGAGGTAATGAGACCAGAACTTCGTTTGGGGAGAGTGGGGAGTCGAATGGATGAGAGGATGGCTTGGTATTTATAGGGAAAGTGAGGGGATAAGGCATTAATGGCAAAGGGACACCTCATTAGTGGTTTTGGAAAAACCATGGGCTTGCCCATGGTATTTTCCCATGGTATTGGCCACTTGGGACACCTCATACCTTATCTCACTATTAATAATTCGAACATATTGATTACAAACTTAATACATCATTTAATGATGTCATTAAAAACCCGTAACTTAAAAACTGTATTTTCACTATTCATCGAAAATTCAACTTTCTCAGAATAATCCCAAAATTTCACCTTAACCAAATATCAACGCTCTGATAACAAATATGAACTCCATTTTATAAAAATAATTTTCTAAATATTTTTAATTTAATTTTTAAATAAAAACACTATTCACCAAAAATTCATTTTTTTCAGAAAAAACCCCAAAAATTACCATAGCATAATATCGGTGCTGTGAGTTCAAAAATGAAATCCGTTTTATAAAAATAATTATCTAAATATTTTTAATTAAATTTTTAATTGAAAAACACTATTCACCCAAAAAACTAATACTTGAATAATAATTTATGAAACCGTTATTTAACCATTTTATTGAATCACATTACTTAATCAAGGTGCCTAGATTATATTAATACTTTCTTTAAGTGAGATTACTAATACATTTGGACACATTACTAATCCTAATCATAAAATCACTATTTATAATTTACTATTCATCAAAAATTAAGTTGATCTTATTCGACTCTAAATTTCGTACTGAACATAATTGTAGAAGACCATTTTTCAAAAATCATTACAAATTTTTAATTATTTAAGGTTTACAAAACCATTTTTAAAATATCCTTTTTCTAAAATTCATCAAAAATATGCATACTATATTTATCCGGTCATTTGAAAATTCATAAACTTCATCATAAGAAGAAATCCAAATTTTTATTTAAAACAAAGGATTACACAAGGCAGTTACGGTCTCCTTACATAGCCCCTTATCACACCAGCATATGACCTAAGTGTAAGGTGTGCTAAGATGAGAGAATCTGAGGGAGGCTCGGCTAACATCGCACGAGTAGTAATTTCTATCAGTTTGAACTTCTCGCGAAGTCGATCCCGTTCTAGCTTCACACGATGAAGTTCAGCTTGGGTTTGGTCCAGAGCAAAGCCCAGTGGTGCTACCTCCTTCCCAAGTTCTGTTAGATGGGCTTCGATCGGTCCAAGACTACTGGGTGAGGCCATCGAATCTTCTTTCTATATTAATTAACCAAGATTTCTTGTATTTAGAGACAATTGTCAAAACGTTTAGTTTCCAGCGGTCATATTGACCAATGGTCAAATAACAGTCAAAACCAAACAGTCTCATTTTAATTATACTCATGTTATCAAATGAAATAAAATAAAATAACACATAAAATTAGGAAACAATATTTATTTAAAATTTCGGGTCGTTACAATCTTCCACCCTTAAGAAATTGCGTCCTCACAATTTTTAAAATTGGGTTTTGAAATTTCATTGAAATTCCCACATTGGAAAAGGAGTCAGTAAAACTATTACTTTAAAAGAAAGAAAGGGAAGTACAAAGGTCACCCGAGTTCACCCACTCTATGATTCCATGTAGGAAAATATGGACATGGAGGAGAAAACAAAGGGTCAAGTTCTGAGGGAGAGTGATAGAGAACATGATTAGGAGAAATTTAACCTTAAGAAAATCCAAAACTTATGATGTGTGTAAACGGTCTTTGATTACCTAGTAGGAAACGTAAACCAATAACATTTTTG
Source organism: Viscum album (assembly GCA_963277665.1). Lineage (NCBI taxonomy): Eukaryota > Viridiplantae > Streptophyta > Magnoliopsida > Santalales > Viscaceae > Viscum > Viscum album. The sequence continues at coordinate 1,320,675,723 of OY728151.1, read as the reverse complement.
TTTTACATTTCTTTTCATAATTTTGAGAAATTCATTTACTACATAGAACAAAAACATAAAAATATACCTACCTTCAAGTAGAGTTTCATCCTTTAATAAGTCCCTACCAACACTAATCTTTTCTCCAAATGATGAGAATTCAAAAACACTTGGTCTCATAAAAGCACAAGAATCATCTTCTAGAGAATCACATAATCTAAAAAATATTAACTATCTATTTCTTCTATCTTTAAAAATTATCCCAAAAATAGAAAGGTTAAGGTAAAACAACTCTTCAAAAATAAATAATCCCATAGGAATGGAAACTAATTTTAAATCTTCAAAGTTCCATGGTAATACCCAAAGTTCATCATAGAACATTCCATAAATAACGGTCCTTAAAATTCCTCAAAATAAATCAACTAAGATTGAAACCCAAATACAAGAAGGATTTGATAACATAGTCTTCCAAAACAACTTCATTGTTCATCTCCAGACAACATCAACCACTCCTAACATCTTATAACAAAAGTAGCAAACCTAAACATATTTTACCCAAGATAGGTTAATCATTCCCTAAATTACTATAAGTCTACCTTAAATTCATCATTTATTCAAAATATAAGTCAACCTTACTCCTCAATGAAAATACTATAGTAATCTATTTACCCCGATCATATAGGGTCCCCAAAATAGTGAACGTCTTCCAAAATAATAATAATCTTTTAATCCCCTAATCATCTCTGTCATATTAATACGGAAATCGTCGCATTTCCTATCACATTGCTTGTTGGGACACGTTATTCCATTTCCCATCATTAACTAAGAAGAGAAAGTATAATTATGGGCTTAAATACTTAACCAATAATCATGAAAAAGATCTTAAAGCATATAAGGATAACTTGTAGAAGAAAAGTATACCCTAACTTGTGATCCCCTAGGTTACCATCTAGGTTATCCATGATCATATATTCTAATGTGAATCCTTATTTTGTTTTATCCTTGTTCCTTTAATAATGGTTCATACTAAGCTTATGAATTTACCAAAGCATATCCCCCGGGAGTGTCGTAACCAAGAGTGCAGAAAGGCCCGTTGTCGTGTACCAGTTCCCGTTCGAGTCTAGCTCAAAGCGGTGTTTTCGAGTTTTACCCCTATGTACATCTGTGCCAGAGCCACCTCTACCTGCTCGTATCCAGACAGGGATGTATTTTCTTGGCAACCCCTTACTCAATACTCACCAAAATACCAGGAAGATTTCCTATTTTTTTAACTTTTCTATAGGCTTCTTCCTAAAGTTTTCATATCCTAATTTCCACAAATAACTAAACCATCCTTTGGTACCAACTATAGCATCCCATCTTTTTATGACATAAATTTCATTCCATTACACGGAACAGAGGATCTTTAAGGTTTAGTGTCTTGGAAACAAGGAATATAAAACATAAAACAAAAAAAACATTCTTCTTAAACACTTGAAAGGCTTCTCCTCATGTTCACCCTAGGCTCATTACTGCATCTCATAACCTGGGGATATACATCAAAAGAAAGGGTGAGCATAAGGCCCAGTAAGGGAAACAAGTGAAACATTTTACATATGAACTTGAGATACATCAATAAAGTCATGAAAAGAACTTTAAGGCATGAAAATGAAATCATGAGGCATATCATAATAAAAATAAAACTTTTTCATAACTTGAAGATGTGGCTGCAACATTTAATATTGACAATCATGAACATATCACCAAGGTCCATCCCCAAGGTGTCATTTGAAAATTACCAAGGTTATTCACCAAGGTATCGTGAAAATTGTAATCTCTAGTGGTTACATCATTACCCAATGCATTGGAGCGCTATCAGGGTGAACCCTTAAATTTGCCTTTATTATCATGTGAGCCACATATATCATCATCAAACATTTCATAAATAACCCATATAGCATAAAATAAATTAGTTTAATTTCATAATCATAACGTTCTAAAAACTGCTTTAAAGACATGATCTTTACGTCACTTTAAAACCCACAGAAAAGGAAGGTGGGTCTCATGTATGTAAATCCCAGAATTTAAAATAGAACATTTTGGTATATATGTGAATACCCCTTTAGAAGAAAGAGCTTTGAGTATTCAGTTAATAATATAAAAGAACTTTAGAAAAAGAGAGAGACATTTTGGGACGGAAATTCTACAGCATAACGGCTATGTTACGAGGTTTTAGAAGACATTAAAAAGAGAGGGAAAATGGGTCAAACAATCATAAATGACGCATAAAACAGTAGATGGACAGAATAAGAAGGATACATGATCATGGTAATTTAATTTCAAGGACATACCATTTGAAATGAAAAACATGGAAGGAAGACAAAAATTAGATTTCTCTTATGAAAGTTCGGCAGCCTAACGACGTTACTTAAACTTCAACAAAAATGATTTGAAAAGATCAAATAGGGTCTCTCATCATGTGAACATAAGAGTTCAGTATGATAGATATAGAGATAATGCCCCAACATAATTAAAAAGGAACTTGAAAGACTTGAAATGAAAGTAGAACTTTGAAAAGAATGAGAAGGGTGAAAGAATCCCCTAAAAAATTCGGCAGCCTAACGGCGCCACTTAAAACTTCAAAATACTAAATTGAAGAGATCAAATGGGGTCTCTCATCATATGTACATAAGAGTCCAGTATGATAGATATAGAGATAATACCCCAACATAAAAAAAGGAACTTGAAAGAATTGACATGAAAGTAGAACTTCAAAACGAGTAGGGTGAAGAACCACTTAAAAATTCGGCAGCCTAACGGCGCCACTTAAAACTTCAAAATACTGAATTGAAAAGATCAAATGGGGTCTCTCATCACATGAACATAAGATTCCAGTATGATAGATATATATATCATACCCCAACATAACAAAAAGGAACTTGAAATAATTGACATGAAAGTAGAACTTCAAAACGAGAAGGGTGAAGAACCACTTAAAAATCTGGCAGCGTAACGGCACCACTTAAAACTTCAAAATACTGAATTGAAGAGATAAAATGGGGTCTCTCATCATATGATCATAAAATATCAGTATGATAAATTTAGAGATCATACCCCAACATAATAAAAAGGAACTTGAAATACTTTACATGAAAATAGATCTTGGAAAAATGAGAAGGGAGAAAGAATCCGTTACAAAAATTTCGGCAGCCTAACAGCGCCACTTAAAAAATCATAAAACGAAATAATGAGAGTAAGAGGGGATCTCTCATTATATGAACATGAAAAGAGCAGTAAGAGGAGTATAAAAGAACATCCTCCAACATAAGAACATGGAGCATAAAAGGAATGACGTAAAAGAGATTACTTGAAATGAAAGAGAGTGGTCGGATCCCTTACCTTAAAACATAACTCTTAAAACTCAAAGGTTGGGACCTTGAGGGCTTGGGGGCACCATTGGAGGACTCCTTGGGAGGTAATGAGACCAGAACTTCGTTGGGGGAGAGTGGGGAGTCGAATGGATGAGAGGATGGCTTGGTATTTATAGGGAAAGTGAGGGGACAAGGCATTAATGGCAAAGGGACACCTCATTAGTGGTTTTGGCAAAACCATGGGCTTGCCCACGGTATTTGCCCATGGTATTGGCCACTTGGGACACCTCATACCTTATCTCACTATTCATAATTCGAACATATTGATTACAAACTTAATACATCATTTAATGATGTCATTAAACACCCGTAACTTAAAAACTGTATTTTCACTATTCATCGAAAATTCAACTTTCTCAGAATAATCCCAAAATTTCACCTTAACCAAATATCAATGCTCTGATTACAAATATGAACTCCATTTTATAAAAATAATTTTCTAAATATTTTTAATTTAATTTTTAAATAAAAACACTATTCACCAAAAATTCATTTTTTTCAGAAAAAACCCCAAAAATTACCATAGCATAATATCGGTGCTGTGAGTTCAAAAATGAAATCCGTTTTATAAAAATAATTATCTAAATATTTTTAATTAAATTTTTAATTAAAAAACACTATTCACCCGAAAAAACTAATACTTGAATAATAATTTATGAAACCGTTATTTAACCATTGTATTGAATCACATTACTTAATCAAGGTGCCTAGATTATATTAATACTTTCTTTAAGTGATATTACTAATCCATTTGGACACATTACTAATCCTAATCATAAAATCACTATTCATAATTTACTATTCATCAAAAATTAAGTTGATCTTATTAGACTCTAAATTTCGTACTGAACATAATTGTAGAAGACCATTTTTTGAAAATCATTACACATTTTTAATTATTTAAGGTTTACACAACCATTTTTAAAATATCCTTTTTCTAAAATTCATCAAAAATATGCATACTATATTTATCCGGTCATTTGAAAATTCATAAACTTCATCATAAGAAGAAATCCAAATTTTTATTTAAAACAAAGGATTACACAAGGCAGTTACGGTCTCCTTACATAGCCCCTTATCACACCAGCATATGACCTAAGTGTAAGGTGTGCTAAGGTGAGAGAATCTGAGGGAGGCTCGGCTAACATCGCACGAGTAGTAATTTATATCAGTTTGAACTTCTCGTGAAGGAGATCCCGTTCTAGCATCACACGATGAAGTTCAGCTTGGGTTTGGTCCAGAGCAAAGCACAGTGGTGCTACCTCCTTCCTAAGTTCTGTTAGATGGGCTTTGATCGGTCCAAGACTACTGGGTGAGGCCATCGAATCTTCTTTCTATATTAATTAACCAAGATTTCTTGTATTTAGAGACAATAGTCAAAACATTTAGTTTCCAACGGTCATATTGACCAATGGTCAAATAACAGTCAAAACCAAACAGTCTCATTTTAATTATACTCATGTTATCAAATGAAATAAAATAAAATAACACATAAAATTAGGAAACAATATTTATTTAAAATTTCGGTTCATTACAAAAAACGTGGTAAGGATAAATTTCCTTGGGGAAGGAAAATTTCCTTATGAAAGTAAATCATAGGGTAAATGAAATTTGCCTTAAGATAAGGTGTTTGTGATTTTCAAAACATGAAATAATGGTAAATCCATAAGGAAACCTTATTGACTCCATAATCTCCCAAAACATGAAGGAATGGAAAATTCATAAGGAAACATTATTGACATATCATAATCATAATTTAGACCTGGTGACAAATGTAGGATGATATAATCATGACATTGCACTGGGCCTTTGGGGCACGTTCAAGGGACCCTTTGCATTGGGCATATGAGCTATTTAATGTTACTCTCAATACCCATATAGAAAGATATCATTAATTTTATAATAAAAAGTATATTTGGACCCATATTTTAAAAAAATACAAGTTTAGTTCTTTGGGTATACAAAATTAATCCTTAGTGTTCATTTCTTAGAGTAAGAGATGAAATAGAAATTGATTGAACCACAACCAAAGTAAGAAATTATGAACATAAAAAAGAAATATATCATGTAGTTATATTTTATGGGGAATTTTATAATAATAGAATACCTTAAAATTATAAAAATAATATTTAAATAAAAATATTACACATTAACATTCATTTTTGATGAATCATCAGTCTTTTTACACATCACAAATTTATGAATTTTTGGTCATTAACTTTCTCCTGACCATATTATCTCTCACTCTCTATTAGCCATTGGGAATTATTTTTCTCCAATATGTCCATACTTAAACTTCTAATTAATGTTCTCCTATTTGGAAACATAGAGTTTTTAATTATAGATAACCTTCATATTCCATTTTCCCACTTTTTAAGTGGAATTTTTATTAACACATTTACATTGTGGGTTTCTCAAAAACAAAATTTAAAATGTAAAACTTTTGATTTAGGTGAACAAGTTAAAATTTCACAGATGTAATTTATTAAATGTGGGGATAATTTAACATCCTAATATTTTAATATAAGAATATTATGTTCAATAGTGTATACGACAAGAAACATTGATCTTAAACGATCCATAAAATATATTATTAAAATATGAACGTTATAATTTAGTCATTGAATTAGTGAGTATAAATTTGATTAATTTATTTATTTTATATATATAAATATATATATCCTCATAAATATAAATATATTGATAAATTCATAGTAAATAGTCACAAAATTTTTAGTAAAGTTATCTTATGATTTAAAAATACATTTTATTCAAAAACAATTATTAATTTCTTTCCACGGATAATATAAATAATTTAGTCCACTTCCAAAAAAATTATATCATAAAAAGGATAAAAAAATTTAAATCATGATTTTGAAAATATATCAGGGTGATGTTTTTCTATTTTTCTGAAAAGATTAGTTTTTCAATGAATAGTAAAGAATACTACTTTTGTAAAACTATCATTTATTTTCATTAAATAAATTAATATAAAATTCCCCATATAATTTATATTTGGTATTAAATTTACATATGATCCATTTTATTTATAATAATATAATTAATTTCATTTGAATCATTAATTTTTATTATTTTGGTATAAAGCTATTTTTAGGCTTAAAAAATATTTTTTTTAAACAACTTTTAAGTAAATAATGAATTTATATTTTTATTAATTAATATAACCCAAAATTAAGAATTATTTAAATGATATTTATATATTATATATCTATATACTTGAATTTAAATTAATATATTTAATATTACTAGTCATAGTGTTAATGTAAAATCATATTTTTCATAAAAAATGCATTTTCTTGAAAACCATTTTCTTTTTTTCGCACATTGTGGGATAATTTTAAAATGAATTTATACCACTTATATTGAATAAATTTGGTAAAAAATATTCCATATTTTGAATAATTAAAATTAATATTAATTAATAATTTCAAATTAATATTTATTCATAATGAATATTAAAAACAATAAAAATTAGTTACCACGGTAAAAGGGTAAATCGAATTAACCTAGGTTAAAACAAAGTGATAAGGGCAAGATTTTTCATCTTAAATCTTATTAGATGAAGATATATCAAACATTATCAACTTAGAATTGAAATTTAATTTTTTTTATGTGACGTTTTTCCTTGAAAGTGACAAATTTAAGATTTTATATAAATAAAAAATGATAAAATGTCACCCTATTACTTTTAAATATCACATATGTGTTCATATATGGAAATAACCAAGTTTTAAATTAATATTAAATTTTTTTTTGTAATAATAATATTTTTCCAAATAGTAATTTATTTATTATTTTTATAAATTATATAATTACCTCAAATGTTTATTCAATACTAATACAGTTTTCTATTAAATTAATAAAAAAATAAAATAAATGCTTTTAAAAATATTAAACATAATATAATTTGAAAGAATATTTTTGTTCCATGTTTTTAAAGATATATATAATATTTTAATGAATTTTTAATGGCATATATTCAAATTACATCTTTGTTTCGGAGTCTTTGAAGTCAAATTAATTTAATAGTGTTAGAAATGATATTATGTTATATCATAATAAATAATATTTAATTAAATAAGTTAAAATTCATAAAAGTTATTCATTCATCCATGTGATTGGTATAGGTTTAAATCCACCATATACGTTCCATTTATGGATCAATTTTCCTTTTATAGCAACTATATTGAACCCTAAATATTAAAAACATTGTTACCGTGGTAATTATCAAAAAGGGTTAACAAGGGTTAAAAAAACATATAATGGTGGAAAACAATACCTAAACTTGTCCAATTTTCATTAAATATGAATTATTTCAACTCATCCATATCTTGTATTCTAATATTATCAATTTAGATCCATTTTAATATGAAAAATAATTTATATTAATTTGACACTTTATGAAATCCCAATAGTGTCCCTCCCCTCACTTGTAAAATAGAGTCTCATATCCTATTTTCATCACACTTAAAAATACATTTCATGTCACACCCAGATTTTCAATTCCATGCTTTTTTTCAAATCCACTTTTGGTTCATGGATTTCTCTTGGTTTCCGGGTGTTTTGAGTTTAAAATTTTTGTGTCTATTGTGTTCTTAACCTATGACATTGGTATTTTTGGTATTTTACGATAATTGGACATCTCTTTTTTCAATGGGATGGTGTGAAGTTTTGGTGTTTTGGAGTCGGATTTGTGGAACTCCTAGGGACACCTCTTATGGGGTGAGTTGTTGATGTGGTTTGTACCCTTGATATGGATGAGTCTTAGGGTGAAAATGTTGTTTTCTTTTGGCTATTATTTTCCCATATCCTTGGAATATCATTCCCCCTATGTTTCCCCCTTATACCCCTTTAAATTAATAGATAATGGAATGGTTTTGAGTTTTTGTCACATGGTTTACTAAACTGTACAGCCAAACCATGCAAGGGAGTTCAGATCATTGAAAATAATTTTGTAATTCCCATTTTTCCCTTCCATAATAAATCGAAATATTCCCATTTATTCCCTATTTCTTGACCTATCTCCATGAACATCCTCCAAGGTATCTCACCCTCCCTTGGAACTTAACATTTAAGGGAGATTTGATGGAGAAAACTTCAAAATCATGCATGTAAGTCATTATTTCTTTGATTTATTCTCATTCCTTTAGGTTTCTTTCACCCTTTCATAAGTTCTAAAATTTCCAGCTTCTAGGGTTAATACCTAGGGTTAAACCTTGTGTATTTTTGGTGAAATATTGAAGTTTTAAGATTCTTTTAACTTCCTTGAGGTTCGGTGGTGGTGCAGTTGATGTTTCATTCCAATATTTGAGGGTTTCAACACTTTCGGTAGGTGATTCCATGTGTATGAATTTCTTTTTGAGTTATAATTCTTGATATAATTATTTTTAATGTTCTAAATATGTTTTTCATTGTGAGAAAATCATTTATTATGGAGTTTGTTAAGTGGTTAATTTTATAGTTCAACTTTTACTTCAAATTGGGTGTTTTCCATGTGTAACTTTGGTGGTAATATTTAGGTTTATTTTATAACATATGAAAGTTGTTTATTAATTGTTTTTTGGGCTTCCAATTATTTTTTGGTAGGGTGTTGGTGTGATTTTGGCCTTGAAAGAGGGTTTTAAAATGGGTTTTATGTTCATAACATAGTATTAACTTTTGGGATTGTTTTATGAAAATTGTAAGTGATTTATTTTGGTTCCAAAAAGTGGGAAAAGGATGTACATGTACTATTTTGGTGAGTTTGTTCACTTAATATGGGTTTTTGAAAGTTAAAGTGGTGGTTAAAGATTTCAAAAAAATTTATAATGTTTTATATATTTTTTAATTGTTTTATCAAATGGAAAGAAAGGTCTAAAACACGTTAGTGGGCTATTTTGTGTGAGTTTAATGTGAAAAATGGATTTTATTTATGAAAGAAGTGTTATGTGATATCTGTGTGGGTGTTATGTGAATTGTAATATCTTGTAAAGGTTTTATAAAATTGTTTAAAGGATTTTTTGAAGTTTTAAAGAGATGTTAAAAGTGTTGTGGAGTATTTTGGTTTGAGTATGATTTAAAAATTAATTTGAATGAAAAAGGGGATTATGTGACTTGTGTGACATACATGTGGGATTTTTTGTGAATGTGTGATGTGGAAGTGGTATTTTCCTATGAGAATTATATTTCATGGCTTGTTGAACTTTTTTTATCACAAGAGGAAAACCTGGGTATCTTGGTCAGTGGACGTGTACATGAATGCTAGTGATCTCGTGGGGTTTGGCCTCAGTTTCATGTAGAAAGTTTAATGCTGAAAAAACTAACTAAACTATGATGATGATTATGACGATGGGGAACCACTAGGTTATGGGTATGCTCCCTACTTTTGGCTTGTGTGCATGAGAACTGATATTGTGATGGTTACTTTCATCGATATACGAGGTACTTAGGACCCACAATGATCTAGTTCCTAGGGATTATTTTCCACTTCTTGTGCTCATTTGATGATTTATGCTTCCCATCAGCATACAATATGTTTTTATAGAAAATTCAGTAGCATTGGTATTTTATTTAAAAGTTTTGATTCTTTAAAATATCCCACATGAAAAATTCTTTTATTATAGTTGCATCTCATAAAAATTATTATTAGCATTTAATTTTTATGAAAACATTAAAGATTTTTTCCATTAAATTATTAGCACATGTAATAACTTAGTGGTGGTATTATAATAGGATTTTTCTCACACCATACTTACACATTTGGTTGTAAGTAGAATTTTTTATTTTTGTTTCAGGTTTGGGTACCGTTTTTAGTGCTAGTGGTTTGGGTTTCTAGCAAGCCCTTCTTGGTGCAATGTTGTGCAGATGGCATGATGGTGGTTCCTCTTTCCATGAGGAGTGTCTTGGGTGGTCTTTTTTGGTTTTTCACATTTTTAATTATATTTGAACATTGTTTTAAATTATTTAATTCAATTCTAAATTTTTTTAAAAGATGGTTTTTAATGAAAAATACATATTTTTTATTGGATTCGTTAATTATTTTATGTTTATAACCTTAGGTAAATCATTCCAAAACATCATTTTATGATATCTGAGCACTTGTTCTAGACCATGGGGATCGATAATTCCATTCAAGCTTTGTCACGAGCTGGGTTTGGTTTCAGTTTTGATGGCAACCAGATCCGGTTTGTGACAAAATTGTATCAAAGAACATTCAATCTCTTTGGTTTATGTTATATTGGGAAGATTCAGGATAGTATGAAGTTATGATTTTTAGGACTTTACATTCTGGTTATGGGTAGTGTTCTTAGCCAGCACACCTCATGATGTAATTCGAGTCTCCAAGGGAATTTTGGATTTATCTGAGTCCTTTGGTTTTCTTAGTTTGATGATGATTAGGGGAAATGAAAAGAGAGTTGGGTTAATGGTCTCAGTGAGATCAGAGGGCCTGGAAAGCCACGTGGATTCAGAGATATTTCCCTAGAATAATATCAGTGATAGTGAATTTATTGGAGTATGGATGCCAACCATATGTCCAAGTCACCCACCAAAACTAGTTTCTTATCGCATTGTCTTGTGTCCTTTAGTTTTGAAATTTTTTAAGTTTGGTTTTAAAGAAAAAATGACTTGGTTTAAATAAGCATAAAGTTTTGTTGAAATGTTTTTCTAATAAAGAGGGAATTTTTTGATTTTTGAAATGGTGGAAATTAATTTTTATAGTTGTTTTGAAATGGAAAATGGTGTGTTTACACCTCTTTTGATAGAAGGAACTACGTTAAAGTTGGTTTTGAAAAAGTGTTTCCAATAGAGTTTTCTAAACTATTGAAAGGTGTTTTAATGGGAAAGAATGTTTTTTACCACATGTGTGGAGTTTTTAAATGGATTTGAATTTGGTAACTAGAGATCATTTGAAAACTTTTATGAATAATTGGAACCCTGTATTAAAAAAGAAGATATGAGTTTTTATGGGAATGGAGTTTAATGAAATGGATTTTTTGATGAACTTAGAGGTGTTTTGAAATGGGATGAAATGTTTTGAAATTAATGTGTATGACTTGAAAGTGAGTTCTTATTTTAATGGTTATGTCCTTCTGAATTTTTTAGTAAGATGTAAATTGGGATTTTTATTTCATGGCTAGCGGTCTTGAGAAAAAGGAAGTATGGGTTGATTGTTTTCATTTTGAAAAGTGGATAGAATTTTTATTTTAGCCTTTGGTATTTCCTTGAGTTACTATATGCATGGGGTTATATGGGATGATTGATTTTTTAATGGCATGATAGGATGAATGTTGGGATGGTTGTGATAAGGGTTTCTGGTGTGGCATGGAAACATGCATGTTTGAGGCCCATAGGGTACCATTGGAGGATACGCTTACATCTGAACCATTTATTTTAAAATAGATGATTTTAAAGGAAAACATGATGTCTTGATGATTGGTTTGGGATGGTGTGTCTTATGTGTTTTTGGAAATGTTGTTTTTATGGGATTTTTTGAGTCCAAGAACCCTTCTTATTTGAACGGTGTTTTGGGTTTGTGTTTCATTGGTAAGCTAGGTTGAAGGGCTGGTTAGTGGTATCTTCTGATAAATGTTTTGGGATGTCTTTAAGGTGGTTCCCTTCATGTGGTTAGATATATTTTGTGGCACTTTTCACCAATAGAACAGCTTGGTTGGGTCCTTGGGTTCTCTCATTGGGTAAGGTATGCCCCCATTTAGAGTTAATGCATGATTGAAGTGAAACCCATATTCTTTCTATATTAGAAGATCCTCCAGTTGATCAATATAAGGAATATATTTCTCATGATTTGGAGATTGAGTCTACACCATTTTCCTTTCCTAGTTTTATAGATCCTCTTGTAGAGGGAGATTTCTTGTGTAAGGTTGAAAGAGACATTAGTTTCTTAAGTTACCTAATTCATTGATGGTGGAAGTGGTCTGGGGTTGTTAGTGTGGATGGTGTGTAAGAGGGCCTATGGGTCCTTTATAGTCTCTTTGAAGAAGGGGTTCATGTTAAATACCAGGTGTGAGAAATCTGGACATTATAGTATATTATGGCCACTTTTTGGAATTGCTTGTTGTTTGGGGACTTAGCATAAAGTCCCTTTCCATGTGTTGTTTCTATCAGTCTCAATGGTCATGTTTGGTGACACCTTATGATGTTGTGTGCTCATTTGAATGTAAAGGTGAAGGTTGTGCAATCCTTTGAGAGTCTCTGTTATGTTGGGAGTATGTCTCCTATGGAAAACATCAAAATCCTCTATTTTAGTGCAAGGGGTTTATATGTTTCCATTTATTCTGTTGTTTCTCACCCAAAGAAACAAGGTATGAGGTGTGTGTATAATCTAATACCTTGTTTTTGTGAAATGTTAGGTTAGGGTAAAGTGATTTTGGAATATTTTATTTCTTTGTGGACCCCTCTTGGATTAGGATATAGTTTTAATGGCACTAAAAGGAGAAGTTCCATTTAGGGGGGTTTCCAAAGCCTAACTGCGAGGCTGAAGATGCTTCAACCATTTGAGCTCCAACCATAGGTTCCAAAGTAAAGTTTAGAGGACCTCATGTCCATGTTATCACCCAATGTCATTCCTTTGGGGAAAGGTTTGAGTTTTGTCTAGACTAGTTGAGTCCACGGCTAGTAGTAACCTTTCCCCATAAAATCATGAAGATAGAAGGATCAACATAGTTAGTGCATGGTTTCCCAAGCTGTGCGGACTAACTTTGTGTTCATCCCAACTCCTTAAATTTTGGGGGACTTTCTGTGATGGCTCGTACTACTCGGTCAATATGGTTGGTTATTATAGTGGATATACCTACTATGAGTTTTATGTAAGTTATTTTGGAAAAGTCTAATGGAATTTCTACCCCTTATACTCATGTGTCCATTCAGGCCTCCCCCTATTAGTGTCATGATTCTGTCTTGGGAAAATTTTAGTTGTCTCTTATAATGGTAAGCCCATTTGTGTCCCCCCATATCAGTAACTCACTTTTGTTTGTGGTCTTGCCTTGGTTATAGGTAGACTTATCTAGATATATCTAACTACCAACATCTTCCATGGGTAAACGTTGGGATTGGAGAGCACCCAATTGTTTAGTTAAAGAAAGGTAAGTGTAACCTTGTTCATTATTGTTTCTCATTTTGGTAAATTGATTTATTTTTTCAGATATTGTTTGAGGAGTTTTCTTTTGGGATAGAGTCTGAATTTTCTTGATCATTTTAGGAATATGGTGTTAGTTTTGGTTTGTGAGAGTATTCCTTCCTTAATGGATCACAATAGGCATTTTTTCCATTTGGGGATGGATGAAACATGGAGAAGTTGTACATATTGGTTTATCATATGGGTTTGGTTTTTCCTTTCATACTTGATGTGGATTTCTAGGGTCGAAATATTTATGTTTGGGAGAGTTTTCACACCCAAATTTTCAATTCCATGCTTTGATTCAAATCCTCTTTTGGTTCATGGAATTATCTTGGTTTTCGGGTGTTTCAGGTTTAAAATTTTAGTGTCTCTTATGTTATTGACCTATGAATTTGGTCTTGGATGTATTTTATGGTACTTTTTATCCTATTTTTTAAAGGTATTATATGAGGTTGTGATGTTTTGGAGTTGGATTTTTGGAACTCCAAGTGACACCTCTTGTGGGGTGAGTTGTCGAGGTGGTTTGCACCCTTGGGTTGGATGAGTCTTGGGGTGAATAGGTGGTTTTATTTTGGGTATTATTTTCACTATAATTGGCCAATATTTCCCCCTTTTTTTCACCCTTGGACACTCCCTTAAATTTAAGGAAAATTTCTTGGTTTTGGGTGGCCAGAATAGGCCGCACGGTTTACTAAACCGTGCAGCCAAACCTTGCAAGGGTGTCGAAGTCATTAAAAATAATTTTGTAATTCCCATTTTTCCCTTCCATAATAAACCCAAATATGACTATTTCTTCCCCATTTAGTGCCCTACCTCCACGGATATACCCCAAGTTCTCTCACCCCACCTAGAACTCAACTTTGAAGGGAGATTTCATGGGAGAAACTTCAAAATCTTGCAAGTAAGTCATTCTTTATTTGATTTATTCTCTTTCCTTGGGGTTTTTTCACACTTTCATAAGTTCTAAAATGTCCATCGGATGGGGTTTGTACTTAGGATTTTACCTTGGGTCTTTTTGGTGATGTCTTGAGGTTTTAGACTTATTTTCACTTCCTTAAGGTGTAGCGGTCGTGTGGTTTATGTTTCGAACCAAGATTTGAGGGTTTCAATACTTTCAGTAGGTGATTACATGTGTTAGCATTTCTTGATGATTTATCATGCTTGATTAAATTATTTTTAATGTTCCTCATATGCTGTTTATTGTGAGAAAACCATTTTTGATGTAGTTTGTTAAGTGGTTAATTTTATAGTTTCACTTTTTCTTCAAATTGGGCGTTTTCCATGTGTAAATCTTGTGGTAATATTTGGGTATATTTTATAATATATGAAATTTGTTTATCAGAATATTTTTTGGATGTAAATTATTCTTTGGTAGGTTATGGGTGTGATTTTGTCTTTTAAAGAGGGTCTTGAAATGGATTTTGTGTGAAAAACATAGTTATACCCTTTGGGATTGTTTTATGAAAATTGTAAATGATTTATTAGGGTTAAAAAAAGTGGGAAAGGATGTACATGTACATTTTTTGTGAGTGTGATCACTTAATATTGGTTTTTTAAAGGTAATCTAGTGATTTAATATTTTATTTATTTTTATAATTTTTTATAAATTGATGAAATTTCTTATCAAATGGAATGAATGGTGTGAAACACGTTTGTGGATAGTTTTGTGGGAGTGTGTTGTGAAAAAGGGATTTTGTTTATGAAAGAAGCATTATGTGATATTTGTGTGGACTATTATGTGAATTGGAATATCTTGGAAAGGTTTTATAAAATTTTT
Source organism: Viscum album (assembly GCA_963277665.1). Lineage (NCBI taxonomy): Eukaryota > Viridiplantae > Streptophyta > Magnoliopsida > Santalales > Viscaceae > Viscum > Viscum album. The sequence goes on along the minus strand of OY728151.1, from coordinate 1,320,660,422 downwards.
TAAAGGATTTATAGAATTTTTAGGAGATGTGAAAAGTGTTGTGGGCTATTTTGGTGTGAGTGTGATTTAAAAATTAATTTAAATGAAAAAAAGAGATTATGTGACTTGTGTGGTATACATGTGGTATTTTTGTTGATGTGCATTGTTTAAGTTCTATTTTAAAGTGCAAATTATATTTCATGGCTTTTTTTAACTTGTTTGAGCACAAGAGAGAAACCCAGGTATCTAGGAGGGTGGACATGTACTACTATGCTAGTGATCCCGTGGGGTTTAGCCTTAGTTTCATGTAGCTAGTTTGATGCTGAAAACACTAAATAAACTATGACGATGATGATGATTATGGGAAACCACTAGGTTATGGGTATTCTCCCTACTAGTGTCTCATTTTCATGATAATAGATATTGTGATGGTTACATTCACCGAGATACGAGGTACCTCGGACCCACAACGAGCTAGTGCCTAGGGGTTAGTTCCCATTTCTTGTACTCATTGGATGATTTATACTTAACGTTATCATAAGGTATGTTTGTCTGGAAAATTAAATATCTTTGATATTTTATTTAAAAGTGTTGATTCTTTAAAATAGCCCACTTGAAAATTGTTTTTATTAAAGTTGCATCTCATAAAATTTATTATTATCATTTAATGTTTATGAAAACATGAAAGATTTTTGTCTTTGAATGTTTATCACATGGAATATCTTAGGGGTGGTATTATACTGGGCTTTGGCTCACACCCTACTAACACCTTTCGGTGTAAGTAGACTTGGTTATTTTTTTCACAGGTTTGGGTACAATTTTTTTGTAGTAGTGGTTCTGGATTATAGCAGGACCTTCTTGGTGAAATGTTGTCGAGATGGAATTAGGGTGGTGCCTCTTTCCATTAGGAGGTTCTTGGGTTTTAATTTTTGGGTTTTTACCATTGTAATTATCTTTAAGTATTGTTTTAAATTATGTAATTCAATTCTGAAATTTTGTAAAAGATGATTTTTTTTGAAAAATACAGATTTGTTTTATTGGATTCGTTAATTGTTTTATGTTTATAACATAGTGTAAATAATTCCCAAAATTCATTTAATGATACTTGGGAACATGTACAATCCCATGGGGATCATTAATGCCCTTCGAGCCTTGTCATGGGCCAGGTTTGGTGCTGTTTTTGATGAAGACTAGATCTTTTTTGTGACATTTCATTCAAAAAATAACTAAAATACTCCATATGTTAATTCCCTTCACACATTCTAGACACATTGTTTTGATTTTAAAACACTTCCAAGAATGATTTTTTTTTACACCTAAGGATTTTTTCCAAGGAAGAGGTGTCATTTTTAACTGAGTGCCTTTATTTTGTTTCTTTTTTCCCCTTTAAATATTATTAAAACATTCTAATATTATAAAATAATTATATCTTATATAATGATATTTTTTATTTTAATTTCATACCCATATCCAGAACCTATTTCATAAAATGGGAAACGAAACTATCATTCATTTCTATAGCAGACTATCGCATCATGAACTCATATAATTCATTTTCCATCACCACTACTCAAGGCTAGTTTAATGATCAATTTTATATATATATATATATATATTCATAAAATATTTTTAATTATATAAGTATAATATATCATATAGTTTCTTACCTTTACGATCATTTAAAAATGATAACGATGTTCGTGTATATTTGTGGATTACCACCTCCACGAAGCGATGTGATTCATTTTTCATTACCACATCACATGGATGGTATATATAAGTATATTTAAAGAAATTAAATGATATTTATGATATAATTATAATTATTAAAAGTTAAAATAATACTTAACTTCTTTAAATCAAGATCATTGAAAATTGAAGCATTACTCATTCATACGTACATCCTCCTGTCTCCATGATTGTAACTTAGTTCATTTTTCGTAACCATATTTATAAATTGGTTTAAAAGTATAATTTATGTGTAAAAATTTTAATTATTTCATTATTATTATTCTATATAATATGTAACAATATCCTATTTTACCATAGTCAATCTACTAAAGTCATTTTGGATATATGAAATGAATATCCTCAAAACATCCAAAGTGAACTTAATTGATTAAGTAATTAAATATAACATGGTAATAAATAAACTAAAAAGAACAATAAAATTGAAAATGTTTCTTCATTAAGAAAATAATTAACATAGGTTTATTATTTAGGAAAATAAATAACATATGTGACGAATCGCTCATGAGGTAATGGGGTTTTCATCTCAATTTATTTTCATTGATGTATATTTTCATGATATAAGCACAATTTATTTTATATATTGTATATGCTTCCCATATTACATGATATATCATTAATACTTAATAATTATTTTTATTTTAAGTTTTAATTAAAATTATTTCATTGAAGTGGATTTGAATGGAAAGTTACCAAATGGTAAGGGGTTTTATACCTCATTTTCTTTTCATTGGATTATATTACTTCTTTATTGACATTGTTATTATAATATTATGTATGTTATAATTTTTTATTATTTTATTTTTTATTTCATATTTTTATGTATATTTACATTTGATACACATAAAAAATTCACTGTTTAATTCTCACTTCAATGGTATGATCTTTATAAAAGATTTCATCTCAATTTTCCACTCCATGGAGTCATTTTTTGTATTATAAAACAATTTATTTTTATGAGTTGTATATGATTTCCCTCTGATATATTATATCATGAATATATTTATATTCATGATATTTAATGTTTCATTTGAAGTTATTTATTTCATGGGAGTTATAATTCAAAATTTATTCACGTGGTAAGGGTTTATTTCACAATCTCGTCATTTTTTAGATCATTTATGTTTAATTATTTTATGGGGGGTTGTTTTATATTTACATCTTAAAAATAAACTATTTTACTATCCTATGTTTTTTTCTATAAATTATAACTTTTCCTTTCATTTCCCACTCTTTAAGTACTCAAGATATTGGAATCAATTTTTGAAGGGAAACCAACTTTGTTTTTCTACTCAACCAGGAATTTCTTTGTTCCATATCAATATTTTACAAAAAAAAATTTGAATAATATTTATAATATTATTGAATTATTTATTAAATAAATTTTTAACCATGTTTTACTTTATAAAAGATCTTTTAAAATGAATCATTTTCTTGGAATAGGGTACATTCTGAATTTTTTCTAAATCTGTGAAAAGAATCCTTATTTTTCACATTCATGACCTGAAAGGAATTTTCCAACATCATGAATACTCAATACTTAAAATATTTATTCACAATTTTACATGGTTCTTTTTAAAGAAACAATTTTTCCAAAAATATTTAAATTTGTTTTTCTAAAAAAACGTTATTTTCAAAGTGGAAATTGTATTTACCACAGGAATATTTGTAATGATCTTTGTATATTATTTCTATTAATAAGACATGATAACCCTTTATTTAACTTATAATAGAATTGGGATATGTTGTAATTATATCATCCTTATTCTTTCTATGGATGGTTTATGATTAGTTTTGCTGGGGAAAAATTAACATTTCATTTTCTATTTTTCCAATATGAATATTTATGTTGATTATTTATTGAATTTTAATTCACTTATTTCATATAATGAATTAATTAGACTTAGTAAGTGATGATAGGTCCCCATTATATCCCCATGATGCCTCATTAGGCATCATGAGGAAAACTAGTTTGGGTTTTTAGCTAAGGACTTACCCATTTATATAAAATTTCATTTAAAGAGGCATTCATGGTAAGTTTATGATGTTCGGAATTATACATTAAAAAATCATCATACTAGGTTTTTTATATCCAAGGGATCACTTAATTAGTTATGGATAATTTTCAATCTCATGTGATTATTTGTATGGAATTATTTTATCACCATATATTTCTTCCATATTATTCTTCATGCTTAGGTTATTAATTTAACGGTATATTTTTTGATAGTCACTATTCTATATTTATTATGCCTTGTTTAATCATGATATCTTACACTACAAGTAACCCTTACTAAACATTTCATCTCACCATTTATTTGTTTCCTTTTCTTAGGGTATGAATAAGGACATTATGATAGCTATCAAGCATAAAAGAAAGTTTCTTATAGGATATTTTTATATTTCCAATGTAATATAGAAATCATGTATGTATCTAGGTTACCAGTATTATTAAACTATTTGATTCTTTTTTAAGTGATTACTTGTATCTAGTGAAAATTTAATAAAGTAACCCCTAATTCTAGGATACCTAATCCAAGCTATTATGGGTCATAATAAGGTAATCTGGAATTAATATTTATTAATGTATGTAATGTAAAAAGTGATGTACATTAGGAACTTCTAGATTCGAGAGAATTTTTTAGGATGAGTATGTTTTTTTATGATTAAGGTTCTCATCATTGGATATATTTTTTATTTAGGTATGATTAGATTTCTAGTTCCTTTTATCTCAAGAAGGTTAGTGATGATGTTCATGATGTAACACTCTTCCCAAAAAAAATAACCTAATAAAATGTAGTGATAGTTAGACTTGGGTTATCTCTATAAAGGAGGGATTTTTCATTATTTTTTTCTATTATATTGTGTGGGTAATGTTTTGAGGAATAATTTAGTGATTAATTATGTCTTGGAATTACATTTAAAATTTGTTTGAATTGATTTTTTTAAAATATATTTCTATAACATCAGATATCTTCCCTTACTTGACTCTTAAATAATAATTCAAATTAACTCTCATACTCCCTTTCTATAATATGCTGAAACCTTAATTGATGACCCTACCATAGTGATATCTTCTTGAATAGATAAATGAAATGACAACTAATTTCAAAATAGTTTCCTATATGAGTTATTTGATACCTCCAATCACTCCTTAATCAACTCATTACCCACCATCATATGGTAAATAAAGAGAGTTTAAGGGGACTGTGTGTGTAAAACCAAGAATTAGATAAGAATAAATTAAATTTAAAAATAAATAAATCATCATATTATCTACAGAAATAAATATCTTATAAAGAAAAAAATACAGTGGAATTTGACACATAAGAGTATAATTCATTGACAATGGGATGGGTAAAGTCTTCTCCGCTTGACCATTATGGGTATAGTGTGATATCAATAGATATTATAGTTGTAGAAAATAATGAAATGTAATAAAATAAATTATGTGGCAACAACTTGATCCAATAATTAATAGATATACACCTTCAATCAGTTAACTATATTCCTTTTTATAGATTGATCCAAGATTCCTTATAAACTTCAGTAACACTGAGCCCTATGTGAGCATCATGGTCCTCTATTTCTTTGATTGAGTGTAGTGCCTCCATAATATTCTGTAAATCCAGTTCCCATCTACCATTAATTTAATTTATAACATTTTTACTTTTCAACGGTTTAAATTTCATCATATAATCATCTCTCAAGAACTTTCAAACATTAATTACCTCCTCACAATATTCCCCTTCTTCAGCTCAATAGATGGTGGCCACATGGAAGCTCGGGATTAGCATATAACAATTTGGCTAAGTAGTGTAAATGGTAATATGATTTTAGTTCTTTATAGATTAAATAATGAATTTAAATTTTTAATTATCATGATCCAAATATGGAAAATTCTATAAGTAATATACTTTTCAAAACACTCATTCTGTATGACTTTTAAATCTGATGAATAGAGAAAGTCATATAAGATCTACAATTCATACACTCATTGTCTAGATTTGTACATGTGGTTACAAAGTGGTTAGGATAAATTCTTATAAAATGAAATTGAATTCATACATGTCTACTGATGAATTATTAAGCTCTAGAAAAAATTCATAGGAAATGACTTTTAAGTCATACTCATTCAACTAAAGTCCTATAGGATCTTAAAATTAAAATATTCATCTATTAGTATTGTTATACGCAACCTAAAGTCATATGAAATAACATGGAAGACTTATGAGAATATTTTTGAAACCTTAAATGGCTCAGTCCTTTGAAATGTTTCAATATTTTGACCTGAAACCCATGAAAAATAAAAAACACAATTTAGTTCAGGCTTGTCTCAGTTTATTCATAATATATTAAGAACATAATATAAATACTATTTTCAATCTAATTACGACATTCCAAAAAATAAGTTTATATATTTCCAATTCATATAAAAATGAATAAAATAATTAAAAAATCCTGATTTTATCCATTTAATCTTTTAAATACTGATTTACAATTAAAAATTATGAATGAATTTTCATGTTTTTAAATCAATTATAGTGATAATTTCCATTGAAAAACATAACAAAAAATTTTAAATGTTGGTTCTCATCCATTAGTTTATCTAAGATATAGTTATGATTTTTAGGTGAGTTTATATTTATTGTTATTAACCTCTTGAGAGTAATTTCTTCCTTGCTAGTATTTCACTTCCCTAGGTTGAAGCCTTTGGGATTTGCTAGATAGTTATAATTTAGATGTGAAGTGAGGGATTAAGTGTTACTTCATGGAGTAAAGATATTAAATGTGTTTTTGGATATAGTGTGTGGGTTATTTTGAGGTTATGTAAGTTTAGGGGTAAGTATTAATGATGTAATACTTGGAATATTATGGTTACAAATTTTAGTTTGAGATATTGGGTAACAATTGGAAAATGATTAATGTTATCTTAAGAAGGTGGTGTATAAGGTTGTAAGGTTAGGTCATAGTTACACCATTTGTAATAATATTTGTATGGATATGTCGAATTAAATAAATATTTAATTATAATAAAGTAACTAAATAATTCATAGGTAATTCGATAGTTTATCATGGTGATTATGATAATTCTTACTAAAGATATCTTGTCTATTTTTCTAATGGTCAACAATGGATGTGGTTTCCTTATTATATATTGTTTTTAGTTGTTTCTTATGATATGTTGGAATATCATGTTGATTATTATTTTATGTGTTTATTTTGTTGAATGATTACGTATATGGTTTTCTATTTACTTTCTTTTTTCTATTTGATGTTATGATACTATACATGCAGGTTTTAATGGATTTCAGTTATGTGTATATTCACATGGTTGTAATGGATTACATAACAATTTATCTATATATAGGATGTAATGGGTCTAGTTTATTTCATATATAGTTATTATGGGTTATAATGGCTCACATTCATGAAATTCATTTATATATACACACTCATTATAATTGATAAATTTTTAGTGTGTGTGTGTGGGGGTTGTAATGGCTCAAAGTTACAACACATGCACTAATTTAAGGACTATAATGGATTAAGGTTATGACATGTATGCATAACCCCAAGCAGTGATAACTTTAGGTTTTTTATGTAATTGTGTTATGATGGATCAAGGTTATAGAATGAGTCGAATAGATGTGGATATAGTGATATGGTGGTGGTTTGGATATGATTTTGATGTACTGGTGGTTCTGATGTGGTTTTGGTGATGTGTTGGTGGTCTTGAGGTGTATATGATGATGTGGTGGTGGTTATGATGAGGTTTTGTTTGTTATTAATTAATGGTGAGAATGTGTTTATTCTTAGTTGATGATATAGTGAGTAAATCATGATTGTTGAAGGAGTTTTGTTATATTTTTGGACCTTTCTGTTTATTAGTTTATGATTATAAAAAAATAGAAACACCCACATTAATATATGGTAAAAAATTATTAAAATAATATGATGATTATATGTGATGTTTTTATAGGTTCAAATATATTATAATCACATCCAAATTTTCTTACTCACTTAGACCTATCATTAATTATCATATAGTCCTTCTTAGTTAATCTCAACCATGTCAATACCAATATATTCCTTTCACATGGATAAATAAATATTTTTTAAATATGATCCTACTAAGTACTACCAAGTACTCAATCCTCTACATCAATCCTTAATTTATTCTTAGGACAATTCATTGGGAATTAGGGATGTTTTTGTTTGAGAAGCTGGAGTTGATTCTAGATGGTCATCCTTATATTTTCCTTATCTTAATTGTATATATTGACATATAGAAATGGTTTTTTGGAGGGATTTTTTTCCTTTATATATATATTTTATTGCTGGTTTAGTTTTATCTTCCTAAGAATTTTTAGGTTAATTCCTCCAATATGAATAACAGAATCCCTTGTTGCTATAGTTCAACCTATGTATTATCAGAGGAAGGATTCAAAAGTCAAACATGTATCCACTTCCAAACCATGAGGATTTTCATTGGGGTTGGGTCATGATAATTTGGTTTCAAATATTTCTATTAAGAGATACGATAGAGTTTGTATTTATTCATAGTTTAGTCTTGCATTGGATCAATAATGCAATAATTTCATTTAACCTAACTAGTGATGGGGGAAGGGGATAAAATATAACATAAATATTTACGGCCCCTTGTGAATGATGCCAAAGATCATAATGACAATGGTATTATCATGGATCTAGGTTTCATGGACCCCCTATGATCCAATGAAATGACCATTAAAGCTAACTAAGCATGTTTAGGTGAATGATGCGCTAATTTTGTGTTATAAAATTTAGTAAGGGTTCATGGATCATTGTAATAATATGAATTTAAGTTAAAACTTATATTTATAAATATGTGTTTTTTGACAAAATATATATCATTTTTATGTATAATTTATATTAACATTGAATTTGTTTGTAATAAACTAATTCATAAAATTTATAATGTGTTTTTGTGAAAAATCATGACATGATATGATGTTTGATTTTCTTAATATTCCATTTTACTTTTAATATATAAATTTTAAATAATATTAATTAATAAACTCATGAAATTATTTTAGTAACTTAAAGAGTAATTTTGAAATTAATATAATTATCATGCAAATATGTTTCCATTAATAGGGAAGCATATCTAAATTATTGTTGTTTATATCAATAATTTTCTTAAAAATATTCTTAATTATGCATGTGTTTTATAATTAATTATTGATTTTGAAAGAAATTTTTTAATATCATGTTTAAAATTTCATTTTTCCTTGATATGAAATATTACTCCATGTGTTGAGTCCAATAGCTAAAAAATATAAATTTAACTGGAAAGAAATGTTGGTTGTAAGTATGAGTTAATTTAATTTAAGTACATGGTATAATTATAAATAATTATTTCCTTGAATGTGTAAATAAATGAAATATTTTGAATCTTGCATAATACATATTTTATTTGAAGGAATTATAGATATAATATTTAATTTTATAAATAATTTGATATTCATGAACTAACTATTGGATATAGCATGTCTAAGATAGATAAATTATATAAGTGATTTGTTATAAAAGCATGTTAACATATCTAAAATGTTAAATTTTTTTATTTAATATTGAGTATGATGGGTTCCAAATGTTATAGCATTATTGAAATTTTTTGCATGGTTTATTATTATATGATTTTATCATGTATGAGCCATGAAATAAAGACTTGTGGAAAATAAATGATGAATTAAAATCACGTTAAATAATTAATTAATAAATTTTTATTATTATATGAATATTATAATTACTCATGTGGAAATTATTCATGAAGTAGATATTAATATTCCATGATAACCTCCGATGAAATTTTTCTTCTAATGATGATTTAATATTATGTATTGATTTATTATCTGATCCAATTAAATATCATCATGACATGCTTACTTTGAAGCTCAATCTTTATTATTGTGGCTCTTTATCTAAATCCTAGAGATAAAAAATTATGCAATAAATAATTATAATTTTTTTCATATCTTGTTAAGATTTAATATTATATTATGTGATTGATGGTTAAAAGGGATGATCGACATAGAAATGTTTTGAGGATGAAGTGATGGTTGGCTTCAAATGGGTGTGGAAGTTAGAGTCTAGTTGATTATCACTAGTCATTTATTGTTTATTTGATAAATACTGTTTTATTATTTCCATTAATTATTTGATATTTTCTAGACCATATTTTTTTATTTTATATCCAATAATTTCTTATTTTCTAATTATTTTTTCCTAAAGTTATTAATATGATAGATTAATATACTGAACATAATTATGTCATGCTTATTAAAGCCATTAGTTGCAGTTATAAATAGTTTTTTCTAGATAAAACATACTCATAATGGAATAAATTAATTAATATTTCAATTAAAATAAAAAATTATAAGAATTGATAAATGATAGCTGATTGAGTTCGGTCTTTTTTACATTATGTTTTCAGGCTCTATACGAGGTTTTATTTGTTTATTGACAGTTTTTGTTGTTAGTATTAGGATTTAGTAATATGAAGTATCTTCTATTATGTGATTTTATCTATGATATTGATATGACTCTTGAGATATATGATAACATTGTTATTTTCTTATTAAATGGATTAAAGATGATGTATGATGCAACAAGTCATGATAGTGTTGAGTTGTATAATAATCATTATTTTTTATACGATATCCTCAATATAGAAATTTTGAGGCCCAATAATACTCTTAGTCTTCAGTAGTTAGTAATGGTTTGTGAAGTGATGTGAGTCATAGGTTGGTAACTCTACCCCTTTCTTAAGTAAATCTGAATTTATTTTTAAGTTTATCCTAAAATTCAGTTTTTTAATAGTGGGAGGTAAAGCATTATTTTCTTTTAATATAAATTAATTTTCCCTAAGTAAAAATAGTAATAAGTCTTATAAAATATTAAAATTGGCTTCTAAAAGAATTTTTTTTTTAATTTTTTTAGATTAATTCAAATGATGTAAATTATTTCAATATAAATCTAGTTAAAGAGAAATAATTGGTTAATTATAGATCGATATTGGGTCAAAGTATCTGATTTTATTTTTCTTTCATGTTATTGGTTCACCTAGGTGATTTGGTTATCTTTTTAGTAGTATATCATATGGTTGTGATATTTTGAGAAATTTCATGATATGAAGTTAGTTGAAATCATAACCCAACACTCTTTTAGAGAGTGTTGGTGATTTTTTCTAATTTTTGATTGATCTACCCATTAATATTAATATTTTTGCCATCATATCATAGGTTTGTGATGGATTATATAGGTTTAGAATCATTAGTGATGAATTTGAAGTGAATTCCTAGGTTTTCCTAGCTGTTACTTACGATTGATTTCTCCTTTTTCAATGTTTTATTTGAATTATCAAATACTATAATTTTTTTGAGATATCTAATATACATGCTGAAAATTTATTAGTAACTTTACATTTTTTTGGTTTTGTAGGTTATGGGGGGTGTTGGAGGTAGATTTTGGGGATATTGGTTGACGTTAAACTGATATTTCAGTTGGGAGAGGTTTTTCAAGGCATGATTGTATATGTCATGTTGTGAGTCGTTTTTTGGAAATAGAAATGTGGTGTGAATTTGTACCAAGGCTTAAGGAATGGGTCATGAGATTTATTAGTTTACCTATTTTAGTGGGGCTTGGTTGGTCATTCTTTTTTTGTTCTATTCATGGCATGATTGTTATTGGTTGTGGCATTTATATGAGTGACACACCATAAAGATTTGGGAATCTGGAATGTATTTGGATAATTATAGAGATACCCTTAATTAAGTGACCCTTAAATATAATTTTACCCTTTTGTATGATTCATTCATGTGGGGAGTTATTTTGGAAATTTTTTATAGGGTATTTTAATGTTTTTTTAGTTTTTTTGTAAGTTTCTATCATTTTTTGGTTATAGAAACTATGCCATGAAACACTATCTGGCTAATTCCTTAGCTCTTCAATCATATGAGTCATTACGTCATGGATATTTTGTTATATTGTGTATTAATTCAAATTTCTACCATGATTGTTAGTTATTAGAACATTGATTCATTGTTGTATTCATATAACCCTTTAATTATTCATTTATAATTAATTTCTAATATTTAACCGAATTTTATAAGGGGGGTCACACAAGAAGATCACATTTTGATCCTCGTATGAATGATTGAAACTGATCTATCACATCATGACTATGTCTGTAATGCATAGAATCTAGGCATATGGATTTTCATTATAAATAAGGGTTTCACCACCCCTTTGGTTTAATCCCCCAAGTTTCTCTCAATCCCTAGATTACCTATGGGATTCCTTTATAAATATGTGGATGCTTTCTTAAAGTCCCTAGAAGCCTTATATTTAAAGGACAATCCTCTTTGGATTCGCAGTGTCATTATCGTCTATTTTCCTTTATTCTTCCTTTTTCCATCTTCGAAGAATTTTTGTAGTAGTGCTTAAGTATGGTGTTTGTGTTTTTTTATTTGATTAACATTAAAAAGATTCAAGGATGTTTATCGTGAATTCATTAGTGCTTGAATTCAGATCTCTTGGTAAGGAATTGATCACATTCCTTAAGGTAGGTAGTTTATAATAATTTCTTCTATATTCTGGGATATATTTTTCATGATATTATTTGAAACATTATAAGGTATCTCACTGATCCTAAAACACTTTATCTGTTATCCATTTGTATCCAATGTTATAAAATATCTTCAATTTATATACCTTTTAAACAATTGACCAGAATTACAATCATTCTCCTTAATTGAGACCCTCCGAGTTATTTCTAGGATCTGTGGATCCTTGTACCACTCCAACCATTAATAATCTACCAACTCTATAAATTCCTTCAGACATGATACGTTCATACCCTTCCTTCAAGCTTGGTGAAGATGGTTTAGTTCTGGGATGTAGGGTTCCCATTTAATTATTCATCTATATTATCATTCTCATATCTTGATCCCATTATTTTTGTTTTGGTCCAAGATAAGGGATTAATTTATGTTTCTTAAATAATTTAATTTTTTAATTATTTAGGTTTTTCATGTTTTGACTAATATAGTTATTTTCTAATTTTATTTAATTTTAATTTCGAAAAATGATATTATCATGATATTTTGTGTTGATGAATGAAAGACATTTATGATTTGATGATACTATATGGTTCCCCACATGATATGGGAAGTATTATAGAAATGGAATATAATAGGAAATCAAGAATGAAAATGTAGAATATGGAAAGAAGAATTTGATTATTTATTGTACTATAATTACAAATTATTTATTTCATTTATGATGTTGTGTTGATTTCATGATGTTATGTTGAGTCATATATGTATATTTTTTTACATTGTGTTGATAATGATATGTTAAAATTATTTGTGAAAATTTAAAGTGTTACAAATATGGTAATGACATGTAAATCTACAATTAAAATTAATTTGATAGATTGTAACCTATAAATGGATGTTCTAAGAATGTAATCTAGACTTAATATTGATCAACCCAATTATGTTTTAATGTGATATACAATAAGAACTTATAGATCATGGAGTATTTCTTAGTTTGAGTTGGCTTGGTGTATTATTTTATTTCTCATCTTTAGATAGATTTGAGAGATAGGTATGATTGGAGTTCTAGTTCCTTTTAAACCTATGAGGATTGTTTAGATCAGAATTAGTTATGATTTTTAGGTGATTTTTGGTGTATTATTGTTAGCCTCATTAGAATGGATTCTACCTTTTTATTTTATTTACTTCTCTATGGTAAATTCTTTGGGTTTGTGTGGATATTGAGAAGTTAGATGTGGAGTGAATGATTAGTTGTTCTGTCTTGGAGTAGTTCTATTAGTTAGGTTATGGGTTATTCTATTTAGCTTTTTTAGAGCTTATGTGGGTTTTGTGGTAAGTATTTATTATCAAATACTCTTAATATTATGGTTAAAAAGTTAGGTTTCAGGTGTTGTGTTGATATTGGTAAATGGATAGTGTTATAATATGAAAGTGTTGTGTGGGGTTGTATGGTTAGGACATTGTTAGACCATAGTTAATGTATTTAAGTGTGGATTTTAATTGACTAAATAATTAATGAGAATAAATTAAATAATTAATTTATGGGTAAGTTGAGATTTTAGCTTGAAGATTTTGATAATTATTAATAGTGATATTATAAGGCCCCAGCCTTAAACCATAATTAATCTTGAGTTATTACAAGATTACACATTGAGGATCTTTTCAGGTTTAGAGTTTTAGAGAATCAGATCATGAAACTTGCATTACATTCCATATTTAGACAAAGTGGTTACATGAAAGACAGTATTCATTCTTCCCATCAATGGAAACATATTTAAAATAAAACATGGATTCTTTCTTGACACATCCTTGACACTATCATCACATCATGTACCCTTCCCTTGACCTGTGAAAAACATTTCAAAAACTTGGGATGAGCATAAAAAGCTCAGTAAGGGATATAAAAATATGGAAAGGAATCATGAGTACATGTATACATAAGAATGAAATCATACTTTACCCATAAAACATAGGCACTTTAACATACCTCATAAAATCATAGAAATCATATGAAACATAAGACATAAAGGTAACTTGAGGCATTCATAACATTCTTACGTGGGGAGTAACCCTCTTGGTTACGTTTGGAATACCCATCACAGTATATTCCCTAAATCTCTTCGGAGAAACCTTAACGTTTCACTCCTTCGCGTTACCCAATGCATTGGAGAGCTATATCGGGCTCACCCGCCCTTAGTTTATCACGGAACCCCCCGTCTTCATAATAATGCCCAAGAACCATAACGTATCACATAAAACATGCATAAAGGAAACATAACATTTCCACATCACAATATAACATTTTAGTATATTGAAATAATGAATCCATTCAAAAAGAAACCATTTCCAAAACCATTTAAAACATTTAATAAAGAGATTTTTGAATCAAAGTTTCCCATACCACCTTGAAGCTTTTAAAATTTTAAACCATTAATATCCATATAAATAAATCCTTAAAACCATTTTGAAAACATGGATATTAATAAGAACAAATAATTAAAACATTTAAAGTGATATTTTGGTTAAAGGGGTTTTACCAAAATTAGAGACACATGAATACAATAATTGAGGAATAACATTTAGTCAGAACTTTGTGATATCATGAGAATAAATGGATTCATGATATAATAATCCAAAGGATAGTATATACACCATATAAGAGTGAATTGGTGCATAACAACAATGAACCCTCAATAGAAATGTCAAATGTGATGAAATCCATTATAAAGAAGGTATCCTTAAATTAAGGACAAATCAATCTCAAAAATATGTGTGACAAATATAAATACACCCAATATAAGTGGATATTAAGTTTAAAACAATAAAAGTTCATTCACACATATTCAACGGATGACATATTCAATGACTACATGTTGAACCCAAAGAAATCGAAATTGGGTTAAAAAGTTCCCTTGACAGCCCAACGACATCACATCAAAATGAGTTGATGAGAGATAAAAAGTGTATCTCATCCCTTGGACATAAAATTTACATTAATAAAGATATATGGGAACATATCCCAACATAACAATATGTAAATTAAAAGACCCAACAAAATAAGTCTTTTAAAAAATAGGAGGGTGAAAGGTTCCCTTACCGACTTGGGTATCTTTCAAAACATACACCCCATGAAAGAAGGACAATAGATCATTGATGTAAATACTCATAAAAGAAAGTATATTACACAAAGATTATAATAATGGGCAGTACATACACCACTCAATGGAATTTGTGGCAAATGTAGCATAAATCTCACGAGAATAAAAGTGAGATGAAAAATCCCTTACGAAAATTCGGCAGCCTAACGGCGCCACTCAAAACTTCCAAAATGGATTGATGAGAGAGAATAGGGTCTCTCATCACATGAACATAAGAATTACAGTAAGTGTAATGTAAAATATCATCCCAATAACAAGAAATATGAGCTTTAAAAGGAATGGCATAAAAGTGTATACTTAAAAAGAAAGAGAGGTGTAGGATCCCTTACCTCGGGTCCGACTTGACTCGATCGTTCTTTAATCTCCTGAATAATAAACTTGAGTTAATTTATACTTCCTTAAGAACATTTTTAAAGTTCATTATTCCTTTTATATCACTTATTACCATGTTATAAACATTATTTAATCATTTAAGTTAATCATGTTTGTTTTGTCGATATTTGGTTCTTAAGTCGAAAGTGGACTTCTTACAATTACATGTTGTTCGTGTGGTCAAAGGTTCTTTATATCCAGAATGAAATTCAAGATTTGTATATAATATGTATCATATATATCCATAATATACATGTATTTATAACATTACATAATCATTTAGAGGTAAGAAATGAAATGCACCGTTCATGGAGACGGTAAGCCGTACGTACGCATGAACGCTACTTTCATTTCTTTGTCATATTAATGGAATTAAAACTAAATGAGAGGTATGTATATTTTAATTCCAGAATTATATTCTTCATTTAGATATATCATTAATTATATATATCCATTATATACATGTACTTTTAATAAAACATTACATTTGGGGATAAGAAATGAAATGCACCGTTCATGGAGACGGTAAGCCGTACGTACGCATGAACGCTACTTTCATTTCTATCTCATACTTTAATGGAAAGAAATAATAATTATATAGAGGTATATTATAATTACAGTATAACATAATATATAATAACTTTAAATCCATCATTTACACGTCCCACATATGGCATTAACGAATCACATCACTTTGAGGGGGCGGTAGTCCGCACTTCCTTAAATGAAGATATCGTGTTTACCCATAATGGAAACCATGAAGGTATGCCAAAAATGAAAAATAAAGAAGCTTAAATAAAACATAAAAATATTATATATCATATATAAAAATAGTGACATCATAATGGCCACCTTTGAAGGTGTTAAATGAGTATTGAACAATCATCGTTTCAGGAGGCAGAATTTCGCCATCCACGGAAACCTAATGTTCTTTAACCATTTGATGTAGTTGTGTGAGAGTGTAGCTCAAATAAATATTATAAAAACATCCTAGTATATTTAAGATACTGTTTTTGTTACAAAAGAAGTAAATAAAAAGAGTTTAGAGGGTTGGAGAAGCAAAATAAAACAAATGAACAAGAGAGAATGAATTACCTTTAAAACTGTAACTCCTTTTGATTTGAGCCTAAAGGCTTCCTTTGAAAGGATTCTGCCCAAAGGGAATCCTCTAGGATTAAGAGAGGGATGTGGAGAGAGTAAATGGGCAGGGGTTGGCCGAGCCAAAGGCTTTAGGAGTGTGTTAAATGAGGTAGAGGTGGGGGCCTTTTATAAGAGGAGAGGAGGGGCACTTTTGGAAACTAAAGAAATATTACTTTATTTGAAAAGGTGTTTCGGTTTCAAAAGGTCCCACATTGATATAATTCGTGGTTAAGGTGATAAGGCTTCTAAATCCACTCATCCAATAAGTTTTGGACATGTGTAGTTCATAGATTTTACATTATCTTTCCATTTTATTTAAATCGTCAAATAATGATGTCATCGCTGCATCATTATTATGTCATAAATAATTTAATTTATTTAATGTCTAAAAATTATAAAAAAATACTATGATGTAGGAAATCTGTTTATCTTTCCAATGAATATTTATAATCAAAAATATTACTTGTATAACCCCACTTAAAAATTGTTTTAGTAAAACATATCATGTTTGTGTCAATTTTACTTTTACATTTAATAAAATGTTATTTATGTCATTTCCCAACCAAAGTGGATCCATGGGGTCCCCAAGTTGACCCATGGCTTGTCTTGGTCGATCATGATACAACCAATGAGGGTAAGACATGTTTCAAGCTCATCTCATTTTATTAAAGCATTATTTTTACCTTAAACTACACTAATTACCACTAATCGCGATTAAAAACTTAATAAGTTACTATTCACCAAAAAATTATTTTAATCTCATTGAACCACATTTTACTTCTTAATGACAACCATGTATGTCGGATTTTTGAAAATCAAAACACAATGATGGCAAAATTTCATTTAAACGGAAAATCAGTTTTTATAAGTACCACTTAGTGGTTTCACTATTCATCAAAAATTTAAGTTTTTCATAAAAATCCCAAAAATTCACCCTAAGCTATTTTTGATATTATGAATTCAAAAATGAAGTCCATTTTACAAAATTCAAAACATATAAGTCACATTAATTAATTTAATAATTAATTCCCGCTGTTAGAGCAAATAGCGTGTTTTTATGAAAGAATAAGTATCAAAAGATTGACACTAGTTTAAGTCCGATTTCAAAGTGAAATTGATTCCAACGACCACTTTTGGATTTAATGGTAAAAATATTTTCTAATTTCACTTTAAAACCAATTCAAAAGATAATCTAATCATATAAATAAATTAGATTAAAAAGAGGTTTTGAATTAAAATACAACATTTTACACTATTCATTAAAAAAATGAACATTATCGGAAAGATACCAAAAATTTACACAAAGTAAATTTTGATGTCCCAATTCTTAAGAAGAGTTTTATTTGGTCCAAAAGAATGTATAAGAGTGATCAAAAATATATTTAATGACAGTTCGCCATCAAAAGGCGATAAGTGAACCTTTAGTGAAAACTAGGGCATATACGCCTAAAATTGAATTCTTTCTGTATTTTAAGCCTTTATCTTTTATTGGATAAATGTAAAAACATTTAAAAACATATATAATCATATTTTAGTTATTTCTATCCATTCCCGCCATTACAACGGCTACATGTAAACTACCATTTAAAATAATATTATTTTATTATTAGAGTGCAACGTAAGATTCCCAAGAAACTCGTTGTTGCGTGTTGGGTACGCCATCGAGCATAGCGTCCCCTTTAAAGTTATTTAAATATTTTATTCACAAATATGGATAAATATGAAATGTCATATTCTTTATTTACCTGGGGTGTTACATCCTTCCCCCCTTTTGGGAATTGCGTCCTCGCAATTTTAAAATTGCGCTTGGAAACATCCTTGAAAGTCCCACATCGGAACAAAAGTCGGTAAAACAAACACTTTAAAATAAAGGAAGTTAAGTACAGAGGTCACCCGAGTTAACCCATACTAGGATTCCATGTAGGAAAACATGGACATGGAGGAGAAAACATAGGGTCATGTTCTGATGGAGAGTGATAGAAAACATGTTTAGGAGAAAGTTAACCACAAGAAAATCACAAACTTGTGATGGGTTAAACGGTATTCGATTCCCCAGTAGGAAAAGTTAATAGACAACATTTTTGTTTTAAGTTACTTTTTATTGAGGAATTTATTCATAAGGAAACATAATCACTTATCATATTGACTTTCAACTTTTATTAGATTCCTTACACAAACTCATATTTTCTCCAAAAGATGAGTATTTAAGAAGACTTGTTCACATTTACGAGTACTATAATCAACTTCTAGAGAATCACCTAATCCACAAAATAGAACTATATACTTCCCATGTCTTTAGACTTTAAGCAAAACCAAAACCAAAAAGGCTAGTACAAGATCAGATAATCCAGAAAAGGATAACCCTTTATAAAAAGAAAATTTATTCTTAACCTCCAAAATTTGTCCAACAAAACCCAAAGTTCAACGAGGACCATTCTATAATCAATTTGTCCATTAAATTATTCAAATTAAACCAATATAAGATTGAAACCCAAATATTTGAAGGATTTAGTCACATAGTCTTCCAAGTTAAATCGTAACATTTATCTCCAAACAACATCAGTTGCCCCTAAAGTCTCGTATTGAAAATTAATTAACCTAATCACATATCCTCCAAGATAGGTTAATCATTTTCATAAATAACCCAAAATCAACTTACTCTTAATTCATAAAATCATATAACTAGAAAGAATCAGTCAAACTAACCAGGGACTTCACGTAGTCCAGTGGTAGGCGATAAATACCAGTCGCACTTTGGTTGTGGGTTCGATTCCCGCAGCTTTGTCCGACGCGACGGGTAGTCACACGGTCTACGTGTTGTCCTTTTTCCAAAACTATATACTTCTTAAAAAATTCCCCAAAATGAGATAAAATCTTCAAGAATAATCATAACATATTTTAACCTCAATTTTATCTCATGCCCTTCATTTTCCATCATATCATATAATAACCCATAATTACCTCAAAAGTAAGGATCATATAAACCCTAATGGTTACCTTAATAATTATTACCTGAATTTCCACATCGAGTTGGCCATCTCGTACATGATCCATTAGAGAAATCACCAAGGTTGAAGAGATTGATCATGACTCCTTGATAGTTGGTTTAGAACAACTATGAGATTCCTCATTGAATCCCCCATCTCATCCTGTATCTTAATCAGAGAACCACCACAGTTTCCTTCAAACCCATTGTCACTTTGGTGCCTGCTAGATCCAGCTATTTACTAAAACCAAAAAGTTCAGTGTGAGTATATCAAAAAAACCATCATGTACTAATGAGGAAGGTAAACACTAAGATATACTTACTCATTCACTTTATCTAAAATTAGGACTCTTTCTGAAATCCTAACCATTATGGTAATGTCACTTATGCTTAAAGAATACCCTAACCTCTAAAGTTATCTAAACCGGCCTTTGATACCAACTATAAGGCCCCAGCCTTAAACCTTAATTAATCTTGAGTTATTACAAGATTACACATTGAGGATCTTTTCAGGTTTAGATTTTTAGAGAATTAGATCATGAAACTTGCATTACATTCCATATTTAGACAAAGTGGTTACATGAAAGACAATATTCATTCTTCCCATCAACGGAAACATATTTAAAATAAAACATGGATTCTTTCTTGACACATCCTTGACACTGTAATCACATCATGTACCCTTCCCTTGACCTGTGAAAAACATTTCAAAAACTTGGGATGAGCATAAAAAGCTCAGTAAGGGATATAAAAATATGGAAAGGAATCATGAGTACATGTATACATAAGAATGAAATCATACTTTACCCATAAAACATAGGCACTTTAACATACCTCATAAAATCAAAGAAATCATATGAAACATAAGACATAAAGGTAACTTGAGGCATTCATAACATTCTTACGTGGGGAGTAACCCTCTTGGTTACGTTTGGAATACCCATCACAGTATATTCCCTAAATCTCTTCGGAGAAACCTTAACGTTTCACTCCTTCGCGTTACCCAATGCATTGGAGAGCTATATCAGGCTCACCCGCCCTTAGTTTATCACGGAACCACCCGTCTTCATAATAATGCCCAAGAACCATAACGTATCACATAAAACATGCATAAAGGAAACATAACATTTCCACATCACAATATAACATTTTAGTATATTTAAATAATGAATCCATTCAAAAAGAAACCATTTCCAAAACCATTTAAAACATTTAATAAAGAGATTTTTGAATCAAAGTGTCCCATACCACCTTGAAGCTTTTAAAATTTTAAACCATTAATATCCATGTAAATAAATCCTTAAAACCATTTTGAAAACATGGATATTAATAAGAACAAATAATTAAAACATTTAAAGCGATATTTTGGTTAAAGGGGTTTTACCAAAATTAGAGACACATGAATACAATAATTGAGGAATAACATTTAATCAGAACTTTTTGATATCATGAGAATAAATTGATTCATGATATAATACTCCAAAGGACAGTATATACACCATATAATAGCGAATTGGTGCATAACAACAATGAACCCTCAATAGAAATGTCAAATGTGATGAAATCCCTTATAAAGAAGGTATCCTTAAATTAAAGACAAATCAATCTCAAAAATATGTGTGACAAATATAAATACACCCAATATAAGTGGATATTAATTGTAAAACAATAAAAGGTCATTCACACATATTCAACGGATGACATATTCAATGACTACATGTTGAACCCAAAGAAATCGAAATTGGGTTAAAAAGTTCCCTTGACAGCCCAACGACATCACATCAAAATGAGTTGATGAGAGATAAAAAGTGTATCTCATCCCTTGGACATAAAATTTACATCAATAAGGATATATGGGAACATATCCCAACATAACAATATGTAAATTAAAAGACCCAACAAAAGAAGTCTTTTAAAAAAGAGGAGGGTGAAAGGTTCCCTTACCGACTTGGGTATCTTTCAAAACATACACCCCATGAAAGAAGGACAATAGATCATTGATGTAAATACTCATAAACGAAATTATATTACACAAAGATTAGAATAATGGGAAGTACATACACCACTCAATGTAATTTGTGGAAAATGTAGCATAAATCTCACGAGAATAAAAGTGAGATGAAAAATCCCTTACGAAAATTCGGCAGCCTAGCGGCGCCACTCAAAACTTCCAAAATGGATTGATGAGAGAGAATAGGGTCTCTCATCACATGAAAATAAAAATTACAGTAAGTGTAATGTAAAATATCATCCCAATAACAAGAAATATGAGCTTTAAAAGGAATGGAATAAAAGTGTATACTTAAAAAGAAAGAGAGGTGTAGGATCCCTTACCTCGGGTCCGACTTGACTCGATCGTTCTTTAATCTCCTGAATAATAAACTTGAGTTAATTTATACTTCCTTAAGAACATTTTTAAAGTTCATTATTCCTTTTATATCACTTATTACCATGTTATAAACATTATTTAATCGTTTAAGTTAATCATGTTTGTTTTGTCGATATTTGGTTCTTAAGTCGAAAGTGGACTTCTTACAATTACATGTTGTTCGTGTGGTCAAAGGTTCTTTATATCCAGAATGAAATTCCTGATTTGTATATAATATGTATCATATATATCCAGCATATACATGTATTTATAACATTACATAATCATTTAGAGGTAAAAAATGAAATGCACCGTTCATGGACACGGTAAGCCGTACGTACGCATGAACGCTACTTTCATTTCTTTGTCATATTAATGGAATTAAAACTAAATGAGAGGTATGTATATTTTAATTCCAGAATTATATTCTTCATTTAGATATATCATTAATTATATATATCTATTATATACATGTACTTTTAATAGGACATTACATTTGGGGATAAGAAATGAAATGCACCGTTCATGGAGACGGTAAGCCGTACGTACGCATGAACGCTACTTTTATTTCTATATCATACTTTAATGGAAAGAAATAATAATGATATAGAGGTATATTATAATTCCAGTATAACATCATATATAATAACTTTAAATCCATCATTTACACGTCCCACATATGGCATTAACGAATCACATCACTTTGAGGGGGCGGTAGTCCGCACTTCCTTAAATGAAGATATCGTATTTACCCATAATGGAAACCATGAAGGTATGCCAAAAATGAAAAATACAGAAGCTTAAAGAAAACATAAACATATTATATATCATATATAAAAATAGTGACATCATAATGGCCACCTTTGAAGGTGTTAAATGAGTATTGAACAATCATCGTTTCGGGAGGCAGAATTTCGCCATCCACGGAAACCTAATGTTCTTTAACCATTTGATGTAGTTTTGTGAGAGTGTATCTCAAATTAATTTTATAACAACATCCTAGTATATTGAAGATACTGGTGTTGTTACAAAAGAAGTAAATAAAAAGAGTTTAGAGGGTTGGAGAAGCAAAATAAAACAAATGAACAAGAGAGAATGAATTACCTTTAAAAGTGTAACTCCTTTTGATTTGAGCCTAAAGGATTCCTTTGAAAGGATTATTCCCATAGGGAATCCTCTAGGATGAAGATAGGGATGTGGATAGAGTAAATGGGCAGGTTTTGGCCGAGCCAAAGGCTTGAGGAGTGTGTTAAATGAGGTAGAGGTGGGGGCCTTTTATAAGAGGATAGGAGGGGCACTTTTGGAAAGTAAAGAAATATTACTTTTTTTGAAAATGTGTTTCGGTTTCAAAAGGTCCCACATTGATATAATTCGTGGATAAGGTGATAAGGCTTCTAAATCCACTCATCCAATAAGTTTTGGACATGTGTAGTTCATAGATTTTACATTATCTTTCCATTTTATTTAAATCGTCAAATAATGATGTCATCGCTGCATCATTATTATGTCATAAATAATTTAATTTATTTAATGTCTAAAAATTATAAAAAAATACTATGATGTAGGAAATCTTTTTATCTTTCCAATGAATATTTATAATCAAAAATATGACTTGTATAACCCCACTTAAAAATTATTTTAGTAAAACATATCATGTTTGTTTAAATTTTACTTTTCCATTAAATAAAATGTTATTTATGTCATTTCCCAACCAAAGTGGATACATGGGGTCCCCAAGTTGACCCATGGCTTGTATTGGTCGTCCATGATACAACCAATGATGGTAAGACATGTGTCAGGCTCATCTCATTTTATTAAAGCATTATTTTTACCTTAAACTACACTAATTACCACTAATCGCGATTAAAAACTTAATAAGTTACTATTCACCAAAAAATTATTTTAATCTCATTGAACCACATTTTACATCTTAATGACAACCATTTATGTTGGATTTTTGAAAATCAAAACACAATGATGGCAAAATTTCATTTAAACGGAAAATCAGTTTTTATAAGTACCACTTAGTGGTTTCACTATTCATCAAAAATTGAAGTTTTTTAGAAAAATCCCAAAAATTCACTCTAAGATATATTTGATATTCTGAATTCAAAAATGAAGTCCATTTTACAAAATTCAAAACATATAAGTCACATTAATTAATTTAATAATTAATTCCCGCTGTTAGAGCAAATAGCGTGTTTTTATGAAAGAATAAGTATCAAAAGATTGACACTAGTTTAAGTCTGATTTCAAAGTGAAATTGATTCCAACGACCACTATTGGATTTAATGGTAAAAATATTTTCTAATTTCACTTTAAAACCAATTCAAAAGATAATCTAATCATATAAATAAATTAGATTAAAAAGAGGTTTTGAATTAAAATACAACATTTTACACTATTCATTAAAAAAATGAACATTATCGGAAAGATACCAAAAATTTACACAAAGTAAATTTTGATGTCCCGATTCTTAAGAAGAGTTTTATTTGGTCCAAAAGAATGTATAAGAGTGATCAAAACTATATTTAATGACAGTTCGCCATCAAAAGGCGATAAGTGAACCTTTAGTGAAAACTAGGGCATATACGCCTAAAATTGAATTCTTTCTGTATTTTAAGCCTTTATATTTTATTGGATAAATGTAAAAACATTTAAAAACATATATAATCATATTTTAGTTATTTCTATCCATTCCCTCCATTACAACGGCTACATGTTAACTACCATTTAAAATAATATTATTTTATTATTAGAGTGCAACGTAAGATTCCCAAGAAACTTGTTGTTGCGTGTTGGGTACGCCACCGAGCATAGAGTCCCCTTTAAAGTTATTTAAATATTTTATTCACAAATATGGATAAATATAAAATGTAATATTCTTTATTTACCTGGGGTGTTACAGATATCTTGTATATTCTATTAATGATCGAAAATGTATATTGTTTTTATATTAGTAGTTTCATTGTAGTTGCTTCCTATGATACATTATGATGATGGAATGATTATTATTATATGTGTTTTTTATGAATGATTACATGTATATTTGTATCTTTAGTTTCTCGTTTATCTTTGATCTTATGATAAAATCCATGCATTCTATAATGTATTTTTATTATGCTTATTCTCACATAGTTTTCAATATATTAGGGAATAGTGCATCTATAAACAGGTTATAATTACTCTAGCTTATTTCATGTATAGTCCATATAGGTTATGATGGATTAAATTATTGTGTTTGTGCACAAACGGGGTGTAACGGCTCAAGGTCAAAACATGTGAACTGGTTTAAAGGCTATAATGGATTAAAGTTATGAAAAGTAAACATATCCCTAGTTTTTATTGGATTAAAGTTATGTTATGTAATTTGGTTATGGTGGATTAAGATTATAGTTTGAGTTGAGGAGATCTGGATATGGTTATATTTTGGTGATTAGGATGTGGTTATGATGTAGTGGTGGTTTTCTTTTAGTTGTGGTGATATGGTGGTGTTTTTGTTGTGGTCATGAAGATGTAGGGTGATTATGATGATTTATTTGTTGTTATAAATAAATGGTGAGAATGTGATTGAGCTTGGGTGATGATATAGTGTATTAATAATGATGGAAAAAATAGCAGTGATTTGATTCTAAACCTATCCATGTATTATTTTATGATTCTGAAAATCTTGAAACACACTCATTTTTTATGGTAGTAAATCATGGAACAAATATAATGATAGTAGGTAATTCTATTGAATGTTTCAGTTATGTTTTTTGAAGATATTATCATTCCATATGAATTTTATTAGTCACATATCAATATGATGTAGAGATAGTGGGATTACATCTAATGTGGACTCCCCTTGAACCCTATACGACGGTGGTAGCCGATCCAATTCCATATCACACCACAACGGGGGAAGGGCACTCACCACCCTTGGAGGGAATCTACAACTAATTCATCCCATTTTCAGACCCTGGTATTTTCCCTTCGTTTCCCAGATTATTGATTTTCCCTAAGGTGCTTAATATTTACTATGGGTGTCCACAACTCCTTATTTCACTTATAGAGTTTAATGAGACCTCCTATCTCCTATGATGGACTTTAATCCTAAGATTTAAGGACCAACTCCCCTTGGTGGATGATTTCGGAAAGTATGTTTTTGGATCATGGAATCTACAGGATCTAGTGATGGTGGGGTTTCTATATGGTCATCATTTCTGGATCTGTTCACCTTGGAAGAGGATATGATTCAATCCTGGTCTTCAGTACCTCATAATTTCAATGGCCTCATGTTATTTCTTCTTCAATGGAACTATGAGTTTCACATTAAATAGTATTCTCACATGATAGCCATCTGGGTAAGATTCCTAGAACATATTTTCCCTTTCCAAAACCCATCCATTATCATCATTCTGTGAAACTTGGTAGGAATATATCTTTTCTAATATATTAAAACCAGACCAGTGTGTCATCTGGTCACTCCCAGAGTGTGTGTCGATGTTGATGTCTCAAGTTGAGAGGTTTATTTTATATGTATATCTATCGTTGAAGAATTATGACACAATAATTAGGTCATACATGAATTATGGATAAGTTTTTGTGACTCTTGTAGGAATTTTGGACATGAAATGGTGAACTTTAGGTGTAGTGGAAGGAGCAAGGCTTGTGAGAGGCTAAAGCAGCAGGTGGTGGATCCTGTTTTGGAGTTGAAGGATGTGGAATATGAAGATCAGGGAATCCCTCAATGTATCAAACTATAATACATCCTGGTGAATCATCCATGTGTTGAGGGGATGAAAGGATATTCTTTAGGGGTTGGCATCATTCAGAAGGATGCATCACTATTGCACCAGAATCCAAAGGTGAGTAATGTCTTCATGCAATTGAAAGGTGACCTGAAGTGTCAAAATGATGACACGAAAAAAATGGGAAATGTTTTGTGGATTTTGGGGATGGAATCATGGAAAAATATGCTACTATCAAAGGTCTATTGGAGGCTCCATTTATTTCCCTGGACCAAGAATTAGGGTCTTTGGGGGAGGGTAACGGTAGAGTTGAAGGACTGGAAGGGAAAGTGAGAGATAACAATTTGATGCAGGTGCAAGTTAATATCCCAACTTGAAATCAATTTGAAGCTATAGAATATGAGCAGTTGAGTCATGATTATCAAGACATATTGTAGGAGATGAATGACATAGTGGGGAATTTTCATCATGGAAATGCCTCTTAATAAATGTCTCAATTGGGACTTAATGCGGGTATTCAACTGGGTTCTCTGAATTAACCTAATTAAATTAATGTTAATGAAGAAGGTTGTGATTATAATTATATTGGGATTATTTTAATTGTTTTCCTTTATGGACATCAACAACCATCCACACGTGATGGGAGAACATGGAAAAGATATGCAGGATATCAAAATTTAGGAGGAGTTCCCGAAACATTATGGTTGATGGGGGAATGTATCTATTGATGATAAATAGAATGACATCCTATATATCAAGAATTTTGAAAATATATCCTATAGTGACATAATCAAGGAGAAAAATAAAAAGGGGCATGATGGTGAGGGAGTCAACACAGCTCCCCAAAAAAGAAGGTCGAAGAAAGATTACTCCAACATGCCAAAGACTATGTCTACCAGATCCTCCTCCAAGGCTTTTAGGTGGATAATTGATAATCACAAACCATAGAAGGCCATCAATCCCTTCATTAGTGTTCATCTTAATCCAGCGTATTATATGCTCAGAGAGAGGTACATCAAAGTTCTCAACCAATATAACTCACAATATGAATGGGAATTGGCCAATGTTGGTGTAGTCTCTAATTTTGGATATGGTGAGAAATTTGTTCCTTTTGACATGTAGTTAGTTTTATTGATTTGATATTCATGTCCTTTAATTTATTTTATTGGATTTTTTTCTTTATTAATAAATTGGGGGAACCATGTGTTCCTAGTTCTGTGCCTTCCTTGGTACTCACTTATCAACATTTTTATTATTATATACTTTGGCATAGATGTTCTCATTATTGTCTATATCCATACATCTATTTCCTATGGATGCATAATTGAATGGAAATATGATCTTACTGAGTACTCTTATGTGAACACCACATCTATTTTTTCAGTTGTTTTTTAGTATAGCTCATTATAGATTGGGTATGTTATTCTTCTGGCAGCTAGAGTGGTGTCTAAGAAGTTTTCCTTATTTTCATTGTATTTACTAACATGTATAAATGGTTTGTGTACCGAATATTTTAAATATCATCTATATATGGATTTTATTGTAGTTTTTTATTTATTTTATAGGTAATTTATGTTGGTATTTCCTCCCATGTGCATGATAGATAATTAGTTCTAGTTGCCAACTCATGGCCCATTAGAGGTGCGCTTCGGGGGTCATACTCGCCTCCACTACTAACCCAGGAGGGGTTCCAAGAAATTGGGGTCATGGAAGATTCAATTTAAGTGAATTATATTTCTAATATATATTGTTATATATATATATATGTATTTTATTTTTTAAATTATATAACTTCATAATTATCCAAATTATTACCTTGTGTTTTTGTAAGGTAAGAAAAGTCATAATTCTTATCTTAGAAATTTTTTCATGATAAAAATGCTTATAAATAATGTTATTAAGTGTTTTATAAGATAAGGATGATGAATAATAAATTATATAAATATTATTAATTCATTTTAAAACTTCGTAATGGAAATATTATCCAAAACACTTACGTAGTGTCAGTGCAACAGTTGTGAAAACAAGAGAAAAATAAAAAATAGTTGATTTAAAATATTTAACGTTAAAAGGATTAAAGGAATTAGTGTTTTAAATGGTCATAAAAAATATTATAGGTATTTAATGATTTAAATTTTTATATTTTAATTTCATAGTTATCTAGATATTTTTAATCCAAATAACAAGATAAACCATGAAAATGACATTAAATGGTATTTATTGTTAAAAATAATTTATAAATTAATAAAAAATAATAAAATATTATATTTAAACGTATTTAGATTATTTATGTTCAAACATA
Source organism: Viscum album (assembly GCA_963277665.1). Classification (NCBI taxonomy): domain Eukaryota; kingdom Viridiplantae; phylum Streptophyta; class Magnoliopsida; order Santalales; family Viscaceae; genus Viscum; species Viscum album. Next base: position 1,320,631,031 of record OY728151.1, on the reverse strand, counting down.
TATTCTCTTGTTCATTTATATTCCACTTTCAATATGAAATTTACATTTTTTACCCTTAATGATTGAATATTTTGATAACGTCATTAAATCTGGTCTATAAAAGTGGAATGGTTATACCCTTTCCAAAACACATATAAATTTATTATCTAAATATTGTACCCAAATACCTATTTAAACATCCATTTACATGTTCCTAAAACACTAGTGTATCCAAAAGTCCCTTGTCTGAAGGCTTTAAACTCAATCCAAGCGAGGCGATTCAAAGAGCAAGGTAAAGGTTCCAAAATAAATTTTTACATTTTTATTTAAAATTATTTCTAAAAACTATTTTAAAACCTCTCTTATTTTTCTTCCATGAATCTATTTATATTTTATTAACTATGTTTTTACCCATTATTTATGATATATCACACTTCCCTTCTCAAGGAATCCATTTCATAAGTCATTACTATATCAAAGTACATGTTAGAAATTACTTATCTTTTCATTATATTGTTCTCTTCCTATTTAAACAATATGGATACATTTTCAAAGTAATTTTAAAATAATTTTATATTTATTCTTAAATTTTATTCTGAAACTAAACTATTTATTAATCTTTCTTTTATTTTAATCTCTTTTAGAAAACATTGTTCAACCGTAGTGGTTTTCACACTACACACGTGAATGATGATTTATTTATTTTTAGTTAATCTTTTCATGGATACTCTTAAATATGGGTTTCATGATTTAATATAACATTAATGAGAAAATAATTTTATTAAAATAAATAAATCAAAGTTAAAATTTAAAACAACCTAGAACCCGCACACCTAGATTCGTTGTTGAAATCATAAAATTTACATTTTTAGCTTTGATTCTGATAACTGTGACCAAAAATTTTCCATCCATGACTTACAACATCAAAAGGAAATAATTTAATCACTTGAATCCTCAATTAACTTATATGTTTCGAGTTTTATATAATTATAAAAAATCATACACGAAGAATTCGCATGACGTTAAATGGTCATTTCTCCGATTTAACCCATCTTTTCTTATTTCACATTAAGTCATCATCATCATCCATATGAAATCACTTCTAGAAATAATTAGTTCAACCTTGTTTTTTATAAACTGTGGAATAGGAAACATAATAAGGGTGATTGAAAATTCTTAGTAAGGGAAAACATAAGCTTTAACAAGTGAATGTTATCAGTGAGCACAAGAAGGTCATAAGGGTATGATTACAAAATCAAAGTACATGAGTATAACATATGAATATTCATAATAATAAATAACTAGATCATAAAACATGAAAACATGGGATAAGTAATTAACAAAAGAAATAGTCATAAGAATCAACAGTCACAAGATATGTGATATTATTCTTGATCAAATGAAACATCATAAACCCATACCAAGTAAAGATAAAGTGCATTGGTATATTTGGAAATAATTTCATAGAACCCTTATAGAACCCATACAGAAACCCTAGAATTATAATAACCATACGTATGAATTATAATATAATTATTGGAAAAATATAATACTTACCCAATGCATTGGAGTGCTATCTAGGTGAACCAATCATATAATCCATAATGGGCTCACCTGATGTTATCTGGGTTCACCCACCATATATAATGTCTTTAAACAACAATATGAATAATGTACGTAGATATTTCATCATAAAATTAATTGAAATAATAATAATATATCTATATCTTAATTAAACAATGAAAAATAATTTGGTTTCATTTCAATCTATTTGAAACATGATTAACCCACTGTAAATATATAGGTTCCATAATAATATCTTTGAAACCTAATTAACCTGTGGAAAAGAAACGGGTTCCGTAACAATCTATTTGAAACAATATTAATCCATCTAGAGAAAGTATTGGGATGGTATAAATGCCAAATATCCTAAATGGAACATTATTAACAATAATTTTGTTTACATTAATGAATGGAAATAAAATTAAAATATAATTAAAATATTCCTAAGTAAAATTTCTTTTTAATTTGAAAATCACTTTTAAAAACATATAACATTTTGAAAATACTTTTCTATAAAAATATTTTTTAAAAAATAATGCATTTCTAAAATATTAGTAAAAATATTTCATTAAAAATAAAATTTAAAACGTCCAAATGAGTCTTATAAAAATTTATGGTCATGGTGGTGGGTAAATTTGTACGTGTTGTATGTGTTAAAATAACATTTCTTTTTCACTATAAAAATGTTAAAATTATTCCTTGAATGAAAATTGGTAAGAATATTACCTTGAATAAGAAATATTTATGTGTAAAAAATGGGTAAAAATTACCTTAATAAGTCATTTTAAAAAATTTAAAAAAACATTTTTGAAAACATTTTTAGAAAACATGAATTTGGGAGAAAGCGGATTTCTGACCGAAGAGAGAAACGAAGTCCGATTTATGGAAAAAAAAATTATCAATTATTATATATATAAAATAGTTTAAAAAATTAAAATTACATTAAAATATAATAAATTACCATGGGAGAAGATAATTAATTATATTATAAATTTTCATCATGAGATACTTAATTATACACCATTTCCATAAATAATGATATTGTAACAAAAGACTCTCACCACTTTCGTATCTTTGAATCATAATATCCATGAAGGAATAACATTAAATAAAACATAAATTACCATGATAATAAATAATTTAATGATATTAAATGTAAAATGGGATGTATATGAACCACATAAAAGAAGATTGGTGTATATCATAACATAAGACTCAAAGAAGGAAAATTGTGACAAAAATCCATTACTACATTGGTAACAATAAAAATATAAAAACCATGAAAGATAGATCCTAAAATAGATATTTAAATAACCATAAATTTAAGTATAAAATAATAAAATACGTTAATGGTTATTATAATCACCATATAAAAAACATAAGATGTTAAAATGGCACATATCTCACCGAAATAAAAGTGAGGTGAAAAAAACACTTATGTTGAGTCTAATTCATAACGTTTGTTCTTTATATTTCATAATAATAAACTTATATTAATTATTTAATTTATTTATAAAATTTTCCATGTTTATTATAACTTTTATTTCACTTATAAAAATTTATATATAATTACTTAAACAATTATGCTTAAGTCGGGTGTTTTGACCATATTAAGATTTTTGTCAAAAATGACTTTGGTAGGTTTAATATGATAAAAAATCATTATTTAAACACATAAGTAATAATAATAATTAAATAATTATCAAATTTAAATATTAATTGTACCTTTAAATCTAATCATGAATGTTGGTTATGAAAAATTAACTAATATTATGATCATGGAGATGGTAACTTGTATGTACGCATGAGTGATGTTTCCTTTTTCAATGATCATCATGGAAAGAAGGTAAGTAATATTTTATCTTTAAATAATTATAATTATATAATAAATACCAAGATATTTAATTACATATACTTATATATATCATTATTATGATGTAAAATGAATCGCATCGCTTTGAGGAGGCGGTAATCAGCACTTCCAAGAACGACATTATCACTATCTTATTGTGTTAAAAGGTAATAAATAAAATGATATATTATATTCATATAATTATAATTATTTTATTAATATCATAATTATTTCATTTATATCATATATATTCATTATATTTATCCTTATTACCATCCATATAATGGGTTAGTGAAAAACATTTTACATCACTTGGTGAGGCAATAGTCCGCCATACACAAGAGTAACACTATCATATCCCCTACGATATAGAAAATAAAAATTTTATATATGATATAATGACACCATAGGTACAATTATTTTATAGATATCATATATAAAATTTATATCAATTTTTATTACCAACCTTCAGAGGTGTCAATGGAAAAACAGATCACATCAGTTCACGAGGCGATGATCACCAATGCACATGAATGATGATTTTTTAACCAATTTGATAAGTGTGTGTGTATTTTTAGGTCATAAACATAACATAAAAATATATAATAATATTTATTATACTCAAGTTATTATATAATAATGTTATAATTATAATTGAATGGTGTGGAGAAAGAAATAAAATAAAGATTCTCATTGATGAACATTAACTCCACTTTAGGTAACTTCTTTTGGTTTTCACTAAACCCTTCCTATGTTGTCTTTATGAAAAAACTAAGTATTTTAGGATGTGTGTAGTGAATTTTAGGATTTATTTTAGTAGGTTTTGGGTGATCTAAATTCCTTGATAGGTGTAAATAAGTGAGGGGAGTGAGTGCCTTTTATAGTAGAGGTGGAGTGATATTCCTGTAAATTCTAAAAAGTATACACTATTGGGAAGGATCTCTAACCTAATATTCCTAAAAAATTAAATATTAATGGATTTTATGGGTGATTTGGTCAATAAACACCTCTAAAACAAAAAATAAATACCTTCTTTAAGCATTTTTTCCTTAACTCCTATGTTTCTTTATTTTTTTCATTTTTGGTTTTTATTAAGGTAACTAGTTTTCTAACCTAACTAATGTGTCCAGTAAGAATAAATTATAGTGATACTTATTAGAAAATTTATACCCAATTATTATTAATATTAAATATCATTTATAAAATAAAAAATGTCATCTTTTTTGGAAATTAAATTTAATAGATGCACATGTAATGCACATAAACATTACTTTAATCCTAACCATAATAACAATGTTTTTACTATTTAGGGGTAAATATGTTCATTATAAAAGATAAATTGGTCCATTAATGGACCATATTTTCTATTTAATAAATTTTAAAATATATTATATTATTAATTTTATACCATTTAATGAAACATCATTTATTATAAAATAACATTAGTGTTAGTTTTGATAGTATTTATTTAATGTTAAATTAAAAATGTCAACAAATTTATGCAATTTGAATATGCTAAATTCACACCTATGTAAAATTATATATTATTTAATAAAAATAATGGAAGATAATAATTCATTCAATTAACCTCACTTTTAATATTTTTTTATCATTTATTTTAGTTAATTATTAACAAAATAATTTTTGTGTTCGCATTTTTAAGAATTTTAAGTAACTAATTCATCACTAAAAATTATATATAAACTATTATGAAAGAAAAATCATTTATCTATCAAAATAATATTTCTGACTCAACCAATTTATTTTGTCCCCTATCCCAAATCATAATAGATATTAATGTCAAAGAAGGTTCCTTTTTGTCTTTTTCTTTACTTAACTTATTATATATGTCGGTTTCATGAAAACATGTCCAAAAACTAATAAAAACTAGAAAATTTTAATAATTGTATAAATATACCCATAAAAAGGGTGTTGGAAAATTTTTGGGTCATTCTTACACCTTATATTATAAGTTTAATAACTAAGTAAACTCGTTTTTACCTTAATCGCTATAATTAATTATAATTGTCTTCACTAATCGTTATTGTAAAAACATAATTTGACATTATTATGTAATATAAATTATTATACTTAAAAATAATCAATCCATTTTTCTAATTTCAACTCACATAATTGGACAAATTTAATTTAAAATTAATCCAACGTATGTGATGAGAAAGTGGGTATTAAAAAAGAAAATGTTCAAAAGTATACAATGATTTTATATAAAAATGAAAATCAAATGATACCAATTACATGAATTTGATTAATTGATATAAAATTAATCTAATTTAACATTAAAAACAATTCAACTTATAATTTAACATTATAAATTATTTAAATAAAAAGTCATTTTCTAATTAAAATTTAGTATTTTTCACTATTCATCAAAAAATAAAACTTCTTAAAACAAATTCCTAAAAAATCACCCTATGATTATTATAGTATTCCTATTTTAAAATATCTTTATTTTTGCATATAAATTTTCTAAAATTGTTCAAAATTATTTTTAAATTATGTGCATGAAGCATGATTAAACCATCTTTTAGAAAAAAATTATTTTTCAGAAAACATTTCTTATTTCTTTTAAATTATTATAATTTTATTTATAATCAAAAGATAGAAAATAAATGTGTTTAAACTACATATTTTTATTAAATAGATTATACTTTTATTACCCACCAATATAATTTCTAGGTTATAACTATTATATCAAATGTTAATATTAATATTATATTATTGTCCAGTAAAACTTTGTCTTGAATATAATGCAAACTACTGAAGAAACTTGTTGTTATGTGTGACATAAGCTATTGAATAGATTTATTAAATATATCATAAATTAAATAGATTTAATATTATATTCTTTTCTTGTTGTTTAATTTTGTATACACTATCAAACATAATTTTCAACTTTTAAAATCTTAAGGTGCTACATCTCCCCCCCCCCCCGTTAATAAATTGTATCCTCACAATTTGAACTTTATCTCAATAATCAAAGGATGGACATTTGAAAATTCTTTTTAGTAAACCCATGAAATAGAAATGGTTAATAAAACATAATATTAGTAAGAGATTAATATAATTACAAAGGTTATATGGAATAACACATAACTTGGTTTCTAAATAAGAGAACATATGTGTGAATAGAGGAAAACGTAAATAATTATAGGATTTGATAGAGTTTATTCCTAAAAAAAGTAAATGACCACTGAAAAGTTAAGGTATTCACAACCATAAATCATTTATGATTGAAAATACCATCATTTTTACAAAAATTAAGGTACAAGGATAATATTTTTGTTTTAATATTTTTTACCTTGAGTTATGGAATTCTCTTACCATTTAGACTAAGAGAATATGAAAATAAACTTAAATGATTCGTTTAATTTCAACCTTTAATAAAATTCTACCATAATAAATTATTTTTTCTAAATGATTTCTTTTAATGATTAATTTTTAATTCCTAAGGCACTAAAATAAATATTTAGAGACCACATAACCATAAAAGTGGTAACAATTTATTCCTCTTGTCTTCAGACATTAACCAAAACCAAAATGGTTAGCACATGCTACGACAATTACCAAATTTATTAAAACTTCATATTATACACTAATATTTAAAATTAAATAGTAATACATAAATTTCTAGCCAAATCATTCCATAAATGAATGTCCTTAAAATTATTCAAACTTTTCCTGAATAAGTAAAAAACCTGAGGATTGGAAGGATTTGATAATGTATTCTTCTAAGATAAATCAACTGTTATTATTAAAATAAAATCCGAAATGTTTTTGAAATAAACATAATCATTACCTATAAAAAATCCATACTAACCAAGACATCACATGGGCTAGTGTAAGGCATTAAACCCTTTTCACAATTCGGTTGTGGGTTCAAGCCCTACGGCCTTTCGAGATACGACGGGTTGTCACCCTACCTTTGGGTTGTATTATTTTCCCTTTAGACATGAAAAAATTATTCCTCCCTAAATAAAAATTAATTTTTATACTTGGGTTTACAAATAAACCAACCCAATAAAATATATCCCAAAATTTTATTAATAACCTTAAATGTTTTACTACTTAAAATCCTTAAATGGGGTGGATAAGACTTAGAAATTTTTATCAACATTAATTATATAGACCTATAATGATATACATAACTCTTAAGATAACCTCACTTGAAAACATAAAAATATACAAAGATATCTAAATAGACTTTTGATACTAACTATAACAGCCCAAAAAATGCACTCCCAGATTCGGTGCGGAAATTGTAAACATTACATCTCAAGCTTTGATGCAGATAATTATAACCTAATTTTTTCCATTAAAACCTTACAAAATAAAAAGGAAAAAATAAATGAATCACATCCTTTATTACCTTTTAGATTTATAGTTTTATATAATTTTTAAAAAATCTTTTATAAATAATTCACTTGACTTTAAATAAGAATTTCTCCCATTTAACTCATCTTTTCTTATTTCACATTAAGTCATTATCATCTTACATTTGAAATCACTTGTAGAAATAATTTTTTCAACCACATTATTTATAACCTGGGAAAATGATACATATGAAGGGTGTTATAAAATTATCAGTAGGAGAAAATTTAAGCATTAATAGATGAATGTCATCAGTGATAATAAGAAGAGAGTAAGGGTATAATGACATAATCACAGTGCATGAGTATAACATATCAATTTACATACCCATAAATACTCAGATCATCAAACTTGGTAACATGGAATAAGGCCTTTATAAAGTAAATAGTTATAAGAATTAATAATCATGATCCATGTGATATGAGTCTTGATCTAATGAAACATCATAAACTCATAGAAAGTAGAGACAAAATGTGATGGTATCTTGGAACAACATCTCATAAAATCCTTATATAACCCTTAAAATTGAAATAACTATATGCATGACTTCCAATATAATTCTTAGGATAAAATAATAATTATGGAATTAATTAGAGCTATATTTGGGTGTACCCATCATATAACTTGTAATGGGATCACCCAAAGCTATCTAGTTGCACCCATAATATATAATATCCAAGAACCACATCATGAAAAATTATATAGATATTTCATCATAATACTCATAGAAAAAATAATTATTCTTCTATAACTAGATTAACCCCTGGAAAATAAATGGGTTTCATTTTAATCTATTTGAAACATGATTAACCTGTGGAATAGAAATGGGTTCTATAAAAATCTCTTTAAAACATGAATACCCCTATGGAAAAAAATAGGATCCTTAAAAAACTCCATGAAAAAATCTAAATCCCTCTAGAGAAACTATGATGATAGTATCAATACAAAATATAATTAGCGTAGGATAATTGAAAAAAATAGTTTTTGACATTGAATAATGGAAATACCATTAAAATATCATTAAAAATATTCCTAAGTAAAACATAATTTTCATTTTGAAAATAAATTTTTAAACATAAAACATTTTTAAAATCATTTTATCTGAAAATAATTTAAAAAAACAATAATTTCATGAATATGAAGAAAAAAAATTAATTAAAAATAACCTTTTAAACTTTTAAAGGATGTTTTAAATAAATAACATTCATGGAATCGGGTAAATCTATATTTTTCATACGTGTTTAAAGAATATTCCTTTTTCACTGTATAAAGGTTAGAAAAGTTCCTTAATTGAAAAGAGACAAGAATATTCCTTTGAAAAACCTTTTCTAATAAAAATTCATTAAAAATTCCTTTAATAACTCATTTAAAAAATTTCAAAACATTTTTGAAAATATTTTCTAAAAAAATGGTTTCGAAAGAAAACAAATTTTAGATCAAAGAGAAAAACAAAGTATGATTTCCCTAAAAAATGTATCAATAATTATATGAACCAAAGAGAGTAAAAATGGTACTATTACATGAAAATATCATGAATAACCAAATTATAATTGAAATCATTTTAATCATAATATTTCATCATTGGAGACTTAACCATGCACAATCTGGATAAATGATGAGATTGTAACAAAAGACACTTACCACTTCAGTATCTTGAATAATAATTCCTATGAATGAATACCATTAAATGAAACATAAAATACCCTTATAACAAATTAATTCATGATATTAAATTTCACATGGGATTTATATACACCTAATAAAATAGTATATGTGCATAACATGACATAAGTCTCAAAGAAGGAAAAGTGTGGAAAAAATACATTACCGCTCAAATAAATTTTGAAATTGTAAACCCCATGAAAGGGAGAAACTAAAATTAATATTTAAATCCCCATAAATTTAAATAAAATAATAATAAAATGCATTTATGGGTATTATATAGATCACACAACAAACATAAGTGGTGTATATGTCATATATCTCATATAAATAAAAGTGAGACGAGAGAAACATTTATCTTGAGTCTAATTTGTCATGATTTTTATTTATCTTCCAAAATAGTTAACTTATGTTAATTTTTTACTTATAAATATTTTATATTTATTTACTTAATCAATTATGTTTCAGTTCGATGTTTTGACTATATTCAGCAAATGTGTCAAAAATAACTTTGGTAGGTCGCCTATAGTCAAAGAGTTAATAATTTAAACATCTCTTGAATAAAAATTATTACAAAATTATAATATGTATACATAAATAATACTTTTAAAACCAATCATGAAAATTGATTATGAAAAATTAACTAACATAATGATCCTGGTGATGGTAGGTCGTACGTATGCATGAGTAATGTTTCTATTTTTTAATGATCATTATAAAAAGAAGGTGAGCAATATTTTATCATTATAGAATGATAATTTTATCATAAATATAATTATTTCTAATTATATATACTTATATATATATATCATTATTATGATGTAAAAGGAATCATATCTCTTTGAGGATGTGGTAATCCACTCGTCCACGAACGAAGTTATCACTTTTTCAGTGAGTGGGAAGGTATTAAAGAAAATGATATATTATATTTAAATAAAAATAATTATTTCATAAATATCATAATTATTTCAATTATATAATATATATTCAGGATCGTTTCCCTTATTACCTTTCACGTAACATTTTATTGAAAAATGCTTCAAATATTTTCATGAGGGGGTAGTCCTCAATACACACGAGTGACATTATTGTATCCCCTATGGTATGGAATGTAAAAATTGTTATGTATAATATAATGACTTAATATATATAATTATGTTATAAATATCATATATAATCTTTATATCCATCATTATGCTAAACATTTAGAGGTGGAAATGAAAAAAAATGACATTGGTTCGTGAGGCAGTAGTCTGCCATACACAGGAACTATACTTTTTTAACCCAATTGATGGAAGTCTATGTGGTTTTAGGTTGTAAAATTATCATAAAAAATATAATTATATTTATGATACTAATTTTATAATATAATAATTATAGAAGGATTCTTTTAGGTGGTGGAGAATGAAATAAAATAAAAATGATTATTGATGAACGTTAACTCTCCTTCGGGTAACTACTTTTGGTTTTCACAAAAACCTTACTATGATGGAATTATTACCAAAATAATGCTTCTAAGATTAGTGTATTGTACTTGGGTGGTTATTTTTTAATGTTTTGGATGATAAAAATGGCTTTATTGGTTTAAATAAGTGAGGGTAGTGAGTTCCCTTTTACAGTTAAGGTGGAGTGGCATTCTTAAAAATACTCAACAGTATTAACTATTTAGATGTCTCTCTTAAATCATGTGCTTAAAAAATTAAATAATAATGTATGGGATGGGTTATTTGGTCGATTAACACCTCTACCACACAAAATAAATACATTTCTTAAACATTTTGTTCATTAACTCATATATTTCCTTATTTTTTTCTTTTTGGTTTTTCATTAAGGTAACTAGTTTTCAAACTTATTTAATGTATCCTTTAAGACTAAATTAAAGTGATACTTATTATAAAATTTAGATCCAATGGTTAAAAATACTATATCTAATTTATAAAATAAAACTTTTATTTTCCTTGTAAATTAATTTTAACAGAATCTTTTGTAAAGAAAAGAAACACAGGTTTAACCCTAACCAAGCTAACAAAGTTTTCACTATTTATGGGTCAATATGCTAATTATAAAAGATAAATGTATCCTTTAATTAAAAATATTTTATATTTAATAATTCTTAAAATACAATTGGAATAATATAAGTTTTTTAATAATTTTAACCCATTTAATAAAATATCATTTATTATAAAATAACATTAATGTTAATTTTGACATTATTTATTTTTTTGAAATTAAAAATATTAATAAAATTATGTAATTTGAATATATTAGGTTAACACATGTTTAAAATTATATATTCTTATAAAAAATTGATTTAATAAAAATATTTATTTAATTTACCTCACTTTTTTTATTTTTAGTATTATTTTTTTAGTTAATTATTAACTAAATAATTACCTTATTGGCGTTTCTTAAGAATTTTAAGTATCTAATTCATATATAGAAATTAAAAATAAATTATTATGATAAAAAAACTAAATTAAATTTAAAAATAATTTTGATAATCGATAAAATGTTGTTTTTTTTCCTATCCCAAAGAATTATAGTTATTGAAGTCAAGGAAAGTTCTTTTTTTGTCATTTTCTTTACTTAACTTATTATATAGGTATATTTCAAGTAAAATGGTCCTTAAAACTCATAAAAATAAATAAAAATTCATAAGGGTCGAAATATTGACGTAAAATGTTTCTTGGAATAGTTTTAGGTCATCCTTACACCTTATATCCTAAGTTTAACCACTAAGTAAACTCGTTTTTACCTTAATCATTGTAATCAATTTTAATAATTTTCACTATTAATTTCTATGAAAAATTAATTTGACCGTATTTGGTAATATAAATTATGATGTTTCAAAATATTTAATACATTTTTTAAAATTAAACTTACATAAGTGAGATAATTTATTTTAAAATCAATCCTGCAGACAGAATAAGAAAACAAGTTTTTAAAAAGAAAATACTCAAAAGTTTATAATTTTTTTACATAACAATTCATTATGAAAATGATTCTAATTAATTAAATTGGTTTATTGATATAAATTTTATATAATTTTACTTTAACAACAATTAATTGTCTAATTTAACATTTTAAATTATTTAAACAAAAATGTTTTTTTCAATTAAAATTTGTTATTTTTCACTATCCATCAAAAAATAAATTGTCTTAGATGAATCCTAAAAATTCAAAATAAGTTAATTATGGTATTATTATTTCAAAAATTACGTTTATGTTTTCATATAAATTTCCTAAAAGTGTTAAAATTAATTTTTCATTTTGTGTGCCAACCAGGAAAAAACCTTTTGTTAGAAAAACAATTGTTTTCCAAAAATCATTTATTTTTTCTTCTAAAGGATTCACATTTTATTTGTAAACAATAGATAGATAATAAACATTTGTGAAATATATATTCTCATATTTTTTTTAATCTTTTTATTACCCATCAATATAACATCTTGGTTATAAATATTATATTAAATAAAAATAAAAATATTATATTATTGTCCAATAAAACTCGGTCTTGTATGTAATGTGAGATTTCAAAGAAACTCATTGTTTTATGTAACACAATTTATTTAAGATATTTAAATAAATATATCATAAATTATATGGGTTTTATATTATATTCTAAACTGGTTTTTAAGTTTCACATACACTATCAAACATAATTTTCATCCTTCAAAATCTTAGGGTGTTACAAAATTAAACAATAGAAGTTATTTTCAATCATTTTAAATAATCCTACCAAGGAATATTTTATAAATTATAACTATATAAAAATATATTAACCCCATTTTCATACATAATTACATCAAAATTTTCTATTATAAATATAGAGATTATACTTACATTGGAATAAAATCTTTGACTGTTACTATTATACAGAATCTATTTCAGAAATATGGATCGAATAACCTCAAAATGACTATTGTAAGAAAAAATAATTAAATAAAAAATAAATGAGGATAAAATAAAATTAATAATAAACATTAAAAGGTTTATAAATTAAGTTAGTATTTAATTAAAATTTATTACAAAAAAATAGAGAACATAAGAGAAAATCTGGGACTCAAAGTAAGTGGATTTTCTTCGAAACATTTACCTTTATATTCAAAATAATTTATCTTAACTCTTTATTAGCAGTTTTTTATGAATTTTCCTTCTTTATAAATTTTTTAGACTTAATTTTCAATTTCTTATCAAATGGAAACTGATTAACCAATTCTTTTAAATTCATTTTTTATTGGTTGACTGAAAATTATTGTGTTTATAGGTTAGAAGTGTAAGTTTTTATGAGTTTTATAGTGAAATATAATATATAATTCAGTTATTTCATTTTATGGTAATTTATCATTATAATTAATGATGTGTGGGCCTAATATATTCCACACTCATGTATTAGGTAATTATTTATTCATTATATAATATATAATGTATGTAATCAAATAGGTTATTTCATTGTAAGGGTGATTGTAAGGGGGATGAATAATATGATGTTCTAAGAAGTCTTCATAGACCCCTTATGAGTTTTAATGGAAATATTTTCATTTCATGAGATAAAAAATTGTTTAATTGATTAAATTTATGCTTATTAACTTTTAAAGGATAAAATTTTTTATTTCAAGGAATTTTTTTCCACTAGTTCTCATGTTTTCTCTTGGAACCTTCATGAAAACTCTATTTAATTTATTCTTGTTAATGAGTTTTTTTATATAATTTTTTGAGAAAATAAGTTTATTACATGTTTGAATGTATGTTTTATTTGAAATCAATTTTTTTAAAGGAAATAATTTTTCATGGGATTTTATGTATCTTAAAGGACTAATATGTTTTCACATTCTTTTATGACCCTTAATAATTTTTTTGTGCTACTCCCACATTTTATAATTATTATTATAGTGATAAAGGAATATTATGAATGATTTTGAATTCAAAGTTATGGATTTTGACATTTTATCTTTGAGTAAAGCTAGTGTATCATCTATGATTTTTTTAGTGGAAAATGAATATTTAGTGGGAAATATGGGATTTTTTATGAAATGGATTTTACTAATTATCTAAAATTGTAAATATTAAAGGTATTGGGTATATAATTTTTTTAATATTTATTTAAAAACAATACATTATGGGGTTATTATCTTCATATCTTTAAAATTGGTATCAGAATAAGGTTTATATATCATTAAATGTTATGGTGTTATCATTTGAGGATAATTTAAGAGTTATAGATTCCAAAATGGGTTAATAGGTTTAGGGGTGATCATTAATTAAAAGGAATAAATATCCTTTTGAGGTCTTAATTTATTGGATTTTAAGGTGATTTATGATATTTTGGAATACATTCATGAGGTTTTATATGACTAATAAAGGATTGAGTTATAAATAACCTTTCTGATTGTTATGTGATTTAATGTTGAGGTAATTATAGTTTTTTTAGACAAAGGGTTATTTTATTTTTGGAATATAATATTAGTATTGTACAGAACCTTAAGGATTGAAAATTTATTTAGTGATAAAGCATTTAAATTTATTTTATAAACATTTTACCATATTTCTAAGAGTGTACATTATAATGGTATATATAAAATTTAATTATATAGTTTGTGTTTTTATAAAAAAGTGAATAATATAATTTGAGGGATAGATAATGAGTTAATTTTTTGATCATATATAATTCAGGTGTAAATGATATTATTATGATTTTATATCAATGTGATTGAGGTTACTTAGCCATGAGAGTTAAGTTGATTTTGGGAGAATATGTGACCATGTTTTTTATATTTTTTCGGTTTGGTATTTAGTTTGGAATATTATAGAGAGTTCTTAGGGTTTATTTGTTTATTGTAACTATTGAATAAAACATAAGATAATATAGTTTAGGATAGTGGTTTTATTGATTGCATTAAATTTTTGTAGGGATAAAATATTATAGGGATAAGTTTTCATAGGGTAGTTTCTTATGATTTTATTGGTTATTATATTCACTAAAAAATTTGGTTTTAATTAATATATATCAATAGAAAAAAAACAAGTGAATATAGTTAGGAAATTTTTAGATAACTTTTGGGTTTATAATTTTTGTTTTGAAAACTAGTTGGAAAAATATGTAGTCTTTATATTAATCTAACATTTAATAATATTAGTGGTTTATATTTTATTTCATGTTTTAATTATATTGTTTTTAAAATATTAAATATTTTTTATCAGGATGTAAGGATGTTAATCTATCCTAACTCTCTTATCTGTCCCAAATTTTTTAATTCCAATCATTATTTAAAAATCTAATTCAAATGACCCTTCCACCTTTTTTAACATCCAGCGCACTTGAAAATAAATTTATAACATATAAAATTCTTGTCATTTTATTTAATATTATGATGGTTATTAAATGATTTCAATATCTTTTTAAAATCAAAAATTTTCCATGTTTCTCAATTTTGGAATTACTATAATAGGATTTATCAAGTTTTCACAAAGTCATAAATAATAAAAGGTATTGTGGTCGTTTATATAATTGTAGATGAGGGTGATCTCTGAGAAACATATATCTATATTATTTTGAAAAATATTGGAAGTATTATATGCTTTAGAAAAAAACATGTTTTAAAACACTCTACTCAAATTATATATGAATTTTTTATTGAAAACAAGTTTTTAATGATATTTCAAAATGATATGCTCAGATTCAAAAAATTTATATATCCAACTATCATTTACCGCATCTATTTCAATCAAGTTATAAATTTTTATCATGGACACAAGAGTATAGAGAATTTAAAAAAATCATGAAAAATTTTATCAACACATGGACCTGATCTGATGAACCATTGATCATTAAAAAGTGACAGTGGAATTGGAGTACCCAGTGATCTTCATTTTAAAATATAAGTATGAAAATATTTATATTTATTTATATAAAAAATAAAACATTATGAGGATAAAATTTATATAAGGGGTAAAATGTGATAACCCAATTATTTTTAATAATATATCCATTTTAGGTTGTATTAATATTCATGTTATAAATTTATATTTATTCAAGAAATATTCATCTTAAATGTATATAAGTTTATTACATGTCATAAAGATATTATATAATCAACTAGATAATAATTATAAATTTAAAATTTATATGATTTCTAGCATAAAATATGTTTTATTTATAGGTTAAATATAATTCATTAATGTGATTTATTATTTTGATATATTTAAATATTTATTTCATTATTATATATTTTATAAATTGATATATGTGTTAATTATATGTGTTTATGTAGATATTGTAAACACCCCAACCACCGTAGCCCAAATTTGGTGGTTAATTTAATACATTGGAACTAGATATAAGTGATCACATCTCAATGGATTGAATAGTTTAGTATTCGAGGTAAAAAAGATACATACTTTAGTTTTACATACATTTGAAAACATAAAATACAACAAAGTATTTTCATCAAGAACATCTATATTCCCTCAAGCATGTCTCGACATATCAATGATAAAACATGTCTTATCATCCTTAGGAAAAGAAAAATAAGAAAGCGGTGATCTTATATTCTTAGTAAGGGTAAGAATATAGTTGTTTTAATTAGTCTGGTAATGGTAGAATAAATCAATTTAATATTAAAAAGTATTCTTTAATTATATAGTTATATTATTATAAATTTTTATAAAAAATATAATTTTAAAATTATATAATTTTTTTTGGAAAAACGAATTTTATTTTTACATTCAACAAGATAAAAAATATATAAGGGATAATTTGTGGGAATTTTCTCAAAATATTGATTTTTCAATGAATAGTGAAAATTACCGATTATAATTTAATTTTTTTTTATTTTCAAATATTATAAAATTAAAATTTTAATAGTTTTATAATTTAATAAGATAGTTTTTATTTAAATTAATTAAATTATAGTTTTTTGAATGGATTTTACACTTGAATTTATATAAAAAAATTCAATTTAAAAATGATAGTTTTCCAAAAAACTCTTTTTTGTTGCATTTTGTGGATTTAATTTTAAATAAAATTGTGAAAATTTTTAGATTTTAATTTAAAAAAATGGACTCCATATTTTGAATCAAAATTTCCAAATTTAGTAAATAGGTCCCTTTTTTGTCAATATAAATTGTAAATTTTATAAATTTTGTTACTACTATAAAGGGTAAAATTGGGTAATTTAGGTTAAAAATAAAATTTTAAGGGCTATAAAATGATACTAAAACTTGAAAAAATTTATTGGATAAATTTAATTTGTCCCTTTACACCTGAGGATCTAAATTGAACTGTTTAATGGACACTTTTCCATGAAAATGACTTATATATTATTTAAATCAAAGAAACACACAAAAATTAATTTTTTTGTCTTAAATATCTCTTATGAGTCCACATGGGGAAAAGGGTTGGTTATGAATGAATATAAGTATCTATTTTAAATATAATAAAATTATTTTCATGATCTATATTTATTTATGAATTTTGGGTCCACTTGGATGAGATTATGATGTTTATAATATTTTATTTTATGAAAAGTAATAGATGTCAAACTCATATGTTTAATACCTATTTCATTTTTAATATAGGGTTATCCAAAATATATCATAGATTATAAACAAAATTGAAATATAAAATATTTATCTTCATCATTATAATTGATTTTTTTATTTTTATTTAATAAATAATTACTTTAAATTTTTTCATAATTCTCATGTAGTAATTATTTTATTAATAAAAATATTTGATAAATGTTATTCAAAATATTAAAATAAATATATATTAAGAAAGCTATTATCATCCATGAATTTTCTATATGATATTAAGAATTTATAGATGTATTAAAATATTTTTTTTCCAATTTATCTTTGTTTATTTATATTTTTTATGTTCAAATTAATGAATCATTTTAAAATTTACATTAATGATATTTTAAAATAAATAATATTTTATTAAATGATAAAAAAATTGATAAAAATTTTATATTTGCAAAAAGGATTCATATAAAGTTTAATATTTTATGCAATTTTCATTTATGTCTTCTTTTTTCATTTTATATTAACTATGTTAAACCTTAAACAGAAAATATCAATGTTGTCACAATAATAGCAAAAGGGGTAAAATAAGGGTTAAAACTAAATGATAAGGGTAATTAGTGACCTAAAATAGTCTATAAATTATTTTATGAGATTATTTATACCCATAATCAGTATATTTGAAATATTTTTCTTTGGATCCATTTTTAATAAAAATAATAATTTATATTAGTTTAATATTTTGAGAAATTCCAAGAGTGTCCATCCCCTCTCTTATAAAAGGGAAACACTTATTATCATTTCTTAACACTTAAAAACCTTTTTGGATCAGAATAAATATTCCAAAATACCTTCATATAATCCCTATTAATATTATAGAGTACTTATTTTAGGTAGAATTCCCACCTTAGAGGTGTTAATGTGTTAATAAAAATATTTAATCCAAAAAAGAAGTGTAGTTTTTAATTAAGTATTTTTGTTTTATTTCTTCATCCAATTCATTAAATTATTATTCAACTATTATAAAATAATAAATCTATAATCCTAAACATAATTATATGTTATTATTTTAGTTTCATGTCCCATATATATCTTTATTTTCATCAAATGGGAAAATAATTTATTGTTCGTGTATACAGAAGACTATCACCTAACGAACCGATGTGATTCATTTTACATCACCATATCCCAGGACTGGTTATAATGATTAAATTAAGGTTTATATATATTATATTAATGACATGTTTATTATTATTAAAATATAATATATCTTTTTCATTGTTACATTTCTTTGCACTCAAAAATGATAATGTCGTTCCAGCGTACGTGTGAATTATAACCTCCACAAAGAGACGTGATTCATTTTTCTTCACCACATCACTTGAATGATATACATAAGTAAATTCGTAGAATTTATATGATATTCATGATATTATTATAATTATATAAATTTAAAATTATACTTACCTTCTTTCCGTAATGATCATTGAAAATGGTAATGTTACATATGTGTTTGTACGGCCTACCATCTCCCTAATTGTAACGTAGTTCATTTTTCATATCCATGTTTATGGATGGATTTAAAAGTATAATTGACATATAAAAATTATAATTATTTCATTATTATT
The DNA here is from genome assembly GCA_963277665.1 of Viscum album. Classification (NCBI taxonomy): domain Eukaryota; kingdom Viridiplantae; phylum Streptophyta; class Magnoliopsida; order Santalales; family Viscaceae; genus Viscum; species Viscum album. The sequence continues at coordinate 1,320,611,435 of OY728151.1, read as the reverse complement.
ATTATGGATATGATTTAATAATGATTACTTGGGCAATTGACATCATACCAAAGTCATTTTGAACTCAAGTACTAAATATCGCCAGTATGTTCGATGTGAATTAAAATAATAAAGTAACTATTATAACGTGATAATAAGTGATATAAAAGGAATAATAAATCTCAAAAAGGTTCTCAAGAAATTAAATAATTATCCTCAGTTTATTATTTTTGAATATAAATATTTTACTTGATGATTCAGACTCAAGGTAAGGCATTTTCTTTTTTAAAAACCTCTTTTAAAATTAATTTTTGAATTATTTTTAAAGTAGTCAAAAGGAATTTTTTTACAAATATATAATAAACATAATTTCCCAGTTTTATGTCCCCTTAATATTTTAATGCTTACTTTATAATTTTATATTATTACTTTTAAAGAAAAAAAATTTCCATTTTATGTGTCATGTTTTTTTTCAAAATAAGGGATTTCAAAATGGAAAGGTTATAATCTTCAAAAAGGCGTATTATAATGAAAGTTTTCATGATTTATGTTTATGCCATAGTTATTGAAAATTTTTTATAATTATGGGTGGTAAAATGGTAAACCAATTATGGGTGGTTATATGATAAACCAATAAATGGTGGTTATGTGATAAACCAATGATGTGTGGTTCCCTAATAATCTAAGGAAGAGTGGTTATGTTATAACCTCTAATGCATTGGGTAATATAGAGCTAGAGGTTGACTATATTGGTTACACCATTAGTAAGAGTGACATGGAAAATCATGTCCCAAGTTACCTAATTATATATTATATTCTTTCTTATGTTTTTTATGAACATTCATTGATTTTCAAAAGTTTGGATAAATATCTTTTTGAAAAAAATGGTTCCTTTTTATGATAAAAAGGTATGTGTTTAAGAAACAATTTATGGGTTTTCACTATACTAATAGTTTCCTTTATTTTATGTACCTTACTGAGCTTTGTTTCTCATAACAATATTAAAAAAAATTAATAGGATATATGGGAGAATAGAGGCAAGGATGATATCAAGGGAAAATTGTGAAAATTGATCAATAAAAGAAACTATGTCTTATATTAAAAAAAATTGTTTTTTGAAAAATAAAGATATTGATTAAAAGTGTCTAATTTGTAATATTTGAGTTTTTATGTATGATATGTGACCTAATTCTCTAAAATACTAAACTAAAAAGATTCTTGTGAATGTAACAGTGCGAATTCTAGTAAAAAATCACTAGAATATGCCATGGTTTAGGTCAGGTCCTTATAATAGGTATTAGAGAATGGTTAGGATAACATTAAGGTTTAGGATAATGTTAAAATAATAACAACAAATGATTATTATTTTAGGGTTAAATGATATATCATTTGAATATTACCTTGTTTCTTTGTCTATGATATGTTTTTTTGGAATGGTTTTCCATATAGGAAAAAAGGGTAGCTGTGGTGGGAAGGCATCGAGAGGAAAACATCCTTCCAAATCATCATCCTGAGATGGTTGGAATCGGATTCAAATAGTTTTTCACAGTTATGGGTCAGTTGAAACAAACTATAAATAGTGGTGGTATCCATGAAAGGGAGCATTCAGATCAACGATGGAGGAATATGTCAGTAGTGGATCATTTTATAACGCAACATCCTCCAGATTTTAGTGGAACCTCATATTCATTGGTATATAAAGGATAGATCAGTTTTCTTGAAAAGATATTCAATTTCATAGTATGTTTAGAACACAAAAAATTATCCCTATTCGTTTATCATTTTGAAGGTGAATATGATTGATAGTGGTCTCGGGTTTATAATACTAGAGGGAAATATGATTTAGATGTTATAGAATGGGATGATTTTAATATTCATTTTCTAGAAAAAACATATTTTCCCAAAAGTATCTGCCTTATATTGGAGAAATAATTCCTACAACAGAGGAATAAGGATGAAGATTTTATAGTTTCATATGAAGATGATTTTATAAGACTGTTGGGAAATTGAGGGTAAAATTAATAGATTTTTCATTAGTTTGAAACTAATTTTATAAAGAGAATTTGGTTCATGAGAATTTAAAATCAATGAGAAACTTGTTCATTATGATAAAAAGTTTATATAGATTTTTCTGACACATATATTTCTTATATTGAAAAGAATAGGAAGTGGTTAAGTTGGAAGAAATTGGGGAATAATTATTCAAAAAAAATAGAGGTAATAAAATCAAATTCTCTTCTTATGACAAGTGTGCTAAGAAGCACCCTGGGGAATTTATCTCAAAATATAGTAAATTATTTCGATGTGGAAGTATTGGTGACATGGCTCATTACTGTAAAGAAAATGAGTAGAAAAATAATGAAAAGTTGTTGGTAAGATTATTTAATTGTAATGATTTAGAAAATTATGTTAATTTCTATCCAAAGTTAGTCACTCAGGGGGAATTTAGCAATATTGTAAATAAAAAGGTGTGGAAAATATTTTTTTACTACTACGGTTGATGTTTGACTATCAAATGAATTATTTATAGGTATGTTACTTGTGTATTAAAATTATTCCAATACCCTATTTGATTCTGGATCTTCTTATTCTTTCATTTGATATATGTTTTCAAGAATAATGAGAATATAACATCAAGAAAGTATGATAAAACATTTCCGGAAAACTTTGAGTAGAAGTATTAAAGTAACAAAGATTTATAGGAATCTTCCTATTGTTATCAATGAAATGGTTTTTCCTGAAAATCATGTTGAACTACCCATACTTGAGTGTGATATTATTTTGGGTATTTATTGGCTTTCATTTTATCATGTTAAGATGGATATCAAAGCTAAAAAAGACTTTTTTGAATAATTTTACACCTTTAATAACCTACCCTAAATGAGAGAAAATGATTAAAAATGGAAATGAAATTTACTTAGCACATGTTGTTGAAAAATATAACTATTCATATTAGTGATATACTAATTATAAATGAATACATGGATGTTTTCCTGATGAATTTTATTGTGTCATTCCTAATTAGGAGGATGATTTTACTATTCACTTAGTAACTAATGCTAAGAAAATTTTAAGCCCCCTTATCGAATGAAACAAGTAGAAATTATGGAATTGAAAAATTGATTGTAAGAGTTTTTAGATAAAGGTTTTTTCCAAACTAGTACCTCTCCATGGGGTGATCCTACTGTGTTTGTTAAAAAGTAAGATGAATCCAGAAGACTTTGTATTGATTATAGATCTTTAAAAACATCACTATTAATAAAAGTGTTATTTCCTCATATCAATTATTTATTTGATCAGCTCCATGGATCAAAGTACTTTTCCAAGATTACTCTCAGTTTGGGGTACCATCAGTTGAAATTAGAAAAGGAAGATATTCCAAATATTATATTTTAGACAAGATGTGGGCATTATGAGTTAGTATTAATTCCCATTAGGTTGAAAAATTACCCTATTATATATATAGATTTAAGGAATATAATTTTCCATGAGTTTTTTTATATGTTTTTGGTTATTTTTATTAATGATATTTTTTTATTCAAAAATTTATGAGTCTCATGCAAAACATCTATGGATTATTCTACAAGCCCAAAAAAAATAGTTATTCAAAAAAATTATAAAATGTTATTTTTGGTTACAACAGATTTATTTTTGTGGGAACACAATAAAAAAATATGGAATAATTGTTGATCCTACTAAAAATATTAGTTGATGAATGGACAAGACCTAAATATGTTACTGAGATTAATAGTTTTCTTATATTAGTATGCTATTAATGATGATATTTTAGAAATTCTTTATGATTATCTAGACCACTAACTAAGTTAACACGAAAACGAGTTAAATTTATCTATATAAAATAATGTGATTATTTTTTTCATGAAGTAAAAAGTTTATTGGTGAACACTCTAGTTTTGGCACCGCCCTAGAGAATTGGTAATTTTTTAATCTACAGTAATTCTTCTATGAAAGTAGTTGGTTTCATTATGATGTGGAATGATTGGTTAATATATTATGCTACATGGAAACTGAAGCCTCATGATTTATATTATCATACACGTGATCTATAATTAGCTGCATCGGTTTATTTTTTTAATATTCGGAGGAATAATTTATGCAGTTACAAGTGTGAAATATATATTATTCATAAAATATGTAAGTATATATTTACTCAAAAAGTGTTGAATATGAGGTAGATAATATGAAAGTAACTTTTTACAGTTTATTATTAAAAGATAAATTACCGATTGGTTAATCATTTTGACTAATTTTGGACTGGAAGTTTTTGGTGTAGGAAATTCCTCAATTTTGTTTCAAGTTTCAGTGAAATCCTCTCCATCAGATGGAATTAATAAATCTCAGAAGAAGCATACTGAGTTATATAAAAAGGAATAATTGGTTAATAATTGAAATTTTTATAAATTTAAAATTGATAAATATTGTATTCTGGGATTTGGGAAGACATTATGTGTGCCTTGTGATTCACTGTTGAAGAAAGAGTTGTTGAGAGAATCTCATAGTTCTCTGTTTTCAGTTTATCCTAATAGCACAAAGATGTATAGAGAATTTTGGGAGTATTACTGGTGGGATGGAATAAAAATAGATATTGCTAAATTTACCATGAGATGTTTTACTTTTTAGTAGGTTATATAAGAATTCTCATTACTAAAGGGTATGCTACGTACTTTACCAGTGATAGAGTGGAAATGGGGAAATATATCCACGGATTGCATAGTGGGATTAAAAATAACTTCTTGAGGTAACAATTTGATTTGGGTTATTATTGATAGATTGAATAAATCTGCATATTTTCCTCATATTCTATATAATCTATATTTATATCAACATTATTGGTTTTATATTAAGGATATAGTCATGTTACATGGAGTTCCTCTCTACATCCAATCTGATAGTGATCCAAGATTCACCTTAAATTTCTGAGACTACTATACAAGTAATTTGGAATTAAATTAAATTTTAGCACTACTTTTCATCCTCATTATGTTGGACAGTCAGAATGAATAATTAAAACCTTGGAAGAAAATATTCAATATTGATCAATAGAATATAAGGGTATTTGAGATAAACATATTTCTTTGGTTAAGTTTTATTATAATTATAGTTTTAATTCTAGTTCATAGATGGAGCCTTTTGAGGCATTTTATAGAAATTGACTTCTAAAACTAGATTTTGATGATAAATTAGTAGAAATAAGGTGTTAGGAATGAAAATTGGTAGAGTAAATTGTTTATAAAGTAAAAACAAATCTGTGAAACATGAAGTCAACTAAGGGCATCCAGAAAAGTTTTATTCATTTTGGTAATAAGGTAACATTAATACCTTGATTCATTGGACTATATGAGATTTTTAAGATAGTTGGACTATTTTTCTATCGATTGTCTTTGCCTCTTCTTTGATTCTAGTTGTGCAACGTTTTTTCTCCATGTTAATGAATTTTTTGTAGGATTCATATCATTTTTTGAGCCATGTCTTAGTTTATTTAGAATATAACCATTATTATGAGAAAAATACAATTCATATTTTTAACCATAGAGAGTGAGTATTGTAAAATAATGTAATTCATCAGGTTAAGGTTTTGTTGAGAAATAGTATGGTCAAATAAGTAACATGAGAATATGGAAATGCTATGACAGAAAGATATATCCACTTATTTAACAAGCGAATAAAATTTTGAGGACTTAATTTCCAAAATGGGGTAGAATGTAACAACCCAGGTAAAGATAGAATAAATCATCTAATACTTATGTAATATTCATGAATTATATTGTTATACTCTTATTATATTTTATTAAAATTTGTAATTTTAAAATTATAGAATTTTAATATGAAAAAATAAATTTAATTTATAAATTCATCATGTAAGAATTATATAAGGACTATTTTTTTAGAATTTTTTTAATATATCTGTTTTTCAATGAATAGTGAAAACACCAATTTTTATTTAAAATTTATTTTATTTTCATGTTTTTAAAAATTAAAATTTAATTCATTTTAAATTTTAATATTTTCCTTTTGATTTAAAATAATTCAATTGTGGTTTTTAAAATTGAATTTATATTTTAATTTATTATAAAAACATTTTAAACATTAAATTTTCATTTTTCCGAAAAACTATTCTTTATTGAGTTTTTCCAATTTAATTTAAAATTTAATTCTGTAACCTCTATCATTTGAATATTTAAAAATGAATTAAATATTTTGAATAAAAATTAAATAATTTATTAAATATTTATCTTTTATTTTTATATAAAAAATAATAGTAACTTCAGTAAATTTTGTTGCCATTGAAAATGGTAATTTTGTAATTTATGTTAAAAATAAAATGATAAGGACTGTAAAATGACCCTATCACTTGAAAAAAAATTATTTGATAAATTTAATTCTACCCTTAACACCTAAGTATCTAAATTTATCTTTCTAATGGACACTTTTCCATGAAAATGACATATATATTGTTTAAATCAATGAAATACATAAAATGTCACTTTCATTATCTTAAATAACTCTTATGTGTCCATATAGGAAAAATGGTACGTTATAAATGTATATAAGTATCCATTTTTAACATAAAAAATTACTTTCATGTTATATATTTAATTTTTACTTTTTGGACCATTTTGATGAGATTATGATGTTTATAATATTTTATTTAATGAAAAATCAAAGATATTACACTCATATTTTTAATAAAAATTCCATTTTTAATATAGGTTTATCTAGAATATAACTTTGACTATAAATAATAATTTAAAATATAAAATAATTATATTCATCAAGGTAATTTATTTTTAATTTTTAGTAAAGAGATAATTACCTTAACTTCTTATACAATGTTGATGTAGTAATTATTTTATTAATGGAAATACCAAATATATGTTATTTAAAATATTAAATAAATATAGATTTAGATAATTATTATCATAAAAAAATTATTTATCAATTTGATAATTTAGGTACGTATTAAGATATTGGTTTTGAATTTATCTTATTTTCTTCATACTTATAAAAGTCAATATGATGAATAGTGAAAAAATTGATATTAATGATATTTTAAAATAAATAATATTTTAGTAAATGATATAAAATTTCTAAAAATATTAAATTTGTAAAAATTATTGGTATAAGGTATAAAATTTAATCCATGGTTAATTTATGGGTATTTGGGGATTTTATAGAAAATATATTAACCCTTAATGAATAAAAATTCATGTTTTCACGGTAAGAGTTAAAGGGGTTAAATAGGGGTTAAAACTAAATGATAAGGGTAATAATATGACCAATACTTATCCAAAAAATTAAATTATGGGATTATTTTGATCCATAATCGTCATATATTATAAAAAATTAACTTTAGATACATTTGGAATCAAAATTTAATTTATATTAATTTAATATTTTTTGAAATTCCAAGAGTGCCCATCTCCTCTCTTATGAAAGGGACCCTATTATTATTATAATTTATTAACATTTAAAAACCATTTAATTTCTTTAGATATCATTTCTAATACCTTCCTATAATCCCTACCCACATTATATAGGCCTTGGTTTGTTAATAACACTCACCTTAGAGGTGTTAAGTTATTAATCAAAAGAGATTGTCTAAAGAAGATGTATAGTTTTTAATAAAATATTTTTGTTTTATTTATTATTCTACTTAAAATATTACTAAACCTTGATAAAATAATAACTTCATTATCTTATATATAATTATATTTGATTATTTTAGTTTTTTTCCCATATCCATCTCCTTCTACATCAAATGGGAAAAGAATTCATCATTCGTGTGTTTTGTAAACTACTGCCTGGAGAACCGATGTAATTCCTTTTCCATAACCATCTCTCATGACTTGTTATAATGATGTAATTAATGATTATATATTATATTCATGAAATTTTTATCATTATTAAAATATAATATATCATTTAAATTCTTACCTTTCCAACTATAGAAAAATGATAACGTCATTCTTATGTACATGTGATTTATCACCTCCACGAAGCGATGTGATTCGTTTTTGATAACCAAATCAGATGAATTCTGAATATAAGAAAATTTAGAGAATTTTTATGATATTTATTGTCTTATGAAAATTTTTTAAATATAAAATTTTACTTATATTTTTTCATAATGATCATTGAAAAATGGAAACGTTACTCATGCGTACGTACGACCTACTGTCTCCTTTATTTAGACATAGTTCATTTTTCATATCCAAATTTAATGGATGGATATAAAAGTATAATTTATGTATAAAAATTATTATTATTTAATTATTATTATTTTGGATATTATGTACTAATTACCACTTTGACAATATACATCATACCAAATTCATTTTGGACTCAAATACCGAATATCTCAAAAAACATCTTGTGAATCCAAACAATTAAGTAATTGGTATAACATGATAATAAGTGATATAAAAGTAATAATAAACCTCAAAAAGGTTCTAAAAAAATAAAATAATTAACATAAAATTATTATTTAGTAATATAAATTTTTCACGTGATGATTCGGACTCAAGGTAAGTGACTTTCATTGAAAATACCATCTTTGAAGTTACTTTTTCAACTATTTTTACAAAAGTCAAAAGGAATGTTTTTTACATATATAGAATGAACAAAATTTCCCAAAATCATATCACATAAATATTTTTAACTTTAATTTAAAACTTAATATGGTTACTTTCAAAAAAAATGTTTTCCATTGTTCGTGTGAAGTTTTTTTCAAAATAAGTGATTTCAAAATGGAAAGTTTATTTTCTTCAAAAATGTGAATTATGAAGAAGGATTTCATGATTAATATTTATATTATGGATATTGGGAATTATTTATAATTATTATTGTTTATATTATGAACCAATTATGGTTGGTTATGTGATAAATTAATGATGGGTGCTTATGTGATAAACTAATGACAGGTGGTTCCATGATAAACCAAGGATAAGTGGTTACGTTATAACCTCTAATGCAATGGGTACTCCTGAGCTGGAAATTGACCTTATTGGTTACTCCATTTGTAATATTGACATGGAAAATTATGTCCCAATTCACTTATTTATATCTTATATTACTTCTTATGAGTTTTTTATGGAAACCTGATGGTTTTTAAAAGGTTAGATAATGATCCATTTCAAATGATGATTCCTTTTTTGGGGTAAAAAGGTATGTTTCTGCGAAATTTTTTATGGGTTTTCACTGGAATAAAAGTTTATTTTATTTTATTTCCTTTACTAATCATTTATTTCTCATCCAAAGTTTATAAAACTTTTTCACATGATATAAGGGATAATAGAGACAAGGATGAGATCAACAGAAAATTGTGAAGATTGATCATGGAAAGAAATCATGTTTTATTTTAAAAGGTTTTTCTATAAATAAATTGATATTGAGTAGAAGTATATAATCTATAATATTTGAGTTTTTATGTATGATTTAGGACCTAATTCTATAAAACTACATAATAAAAACTAATATTGGGAATGTAATAATGTGAATTATAGTTAAAATTAACTACAATATGTAATGTTTAAGGTTAGGTCCTTATAGTGGAGTGTAATATGGTGTGAATAATATGGAAGGAATAAATTATAATCAAATAATTGCATATAAATAATCTCATGAGCTAGAAAATCATACATGAATATTAAAATAAATAAATTAATCATGTTGAAATTAATAACTGAATTCATAATGATGGAATATATAATATCGAAAGCCTAAAACATACCATTGAGGATTTGTTACAAGACATATGAAATACCATTGAGGCCTTGTGACAAGACATCTATATACATGTGTATATACTTGGAAAAAACCTTATCTAGTCTATCTCATGAGACCTACGGATGCCCAGAGGAGCTATAGCAAGTCATTCACATCACTTACTATGTCCAATGAAATCCTTATATAAAATGGGTGAAATATAATCAAACTAAATATTAATATTTAAAATATAGAATAAATTTTTTTAATAATTACACCAATCAATAAACATAATCATAAACTATTCAAAGTAATATGATTGGTATCAACATAGTACAACCTCATTCAAACTGATCATAAACCATCTAAAGAAATAATAACGATGGTATCATTACAATATATCCCTAGTGGATCATAATTAGAATATTCTTTTTTTTTACATTGATGAATAGAAATTCTATTAAGTGAATATTAAAATAATTCTTGATGAAATTAACCTTTCCACATTGCAAATCAATTTTTAAAACTAAATGTTCACAAAATATTTTAAAAATATTATTTGAAAATAAATTTTCAAAGTTATAAAGTTATCTTTAAAACAAGGATTGTTCATTATGGTGTGAAATTTTTTTCATGACGTACATGTTTAAATAAAGATTACATTCACATTTTTTATGAAAAGTAAAAAAGTACCTCATTTGGATGGTGATGGTAAAATTACTTTTAAATAATTTTATAAAAATAAAACATGGGTAACAATGTCTTTAATAAACCAAATTTATAATGTAAAAAACATTTTTGAAGTTTTTTTTATAAATAATGGATATATAAGAAAAATTATTTTCGACAGAAGAGAGAAAAAATTCAACTTTTCTTAAAAAAAAAATTATATCATGTTAAGTACCCAAAAAACAAAAATGGTATTATTAATTAAAAATTTAATTAATAATCAAAGTAAAATAAAAAATATTGGGTTTAAGATAGAAATATCAAAAAATTCCCAAGGCATTCTTAATCATAAAAAAATCCTGAATAGTGATGAGGTTGTGAAATAAACCATTACCACATTGGTAAATTTTTCATCATAAGAAACATGAAATAAATATCTACAAATAAAACTTTAAATATCATAAAGATAAATATATTAATTATATACCATATAAAAGTGTAATTTTATACACTACACAAAATAAATAATGGTTGAATATGGCGTATGTCTCGTGGAAGTAAAAGTGAGACGAGAAACCCTTACATCAGGTTCGATTTCTTTCATACGTATTTGTACCTCATATATAATAAATATATATTTATTATAAATATATTAAATAACCATAATAATATGTTTCATAGTATATATTATTTACAAATAGTCTTTTTTGACCCATTTATTAACAATTCCTTGTTAAAATCACTACTTTGGGTGATATTTGCTTCGTTTTTCATGTATGTTTTGGTTCTATAATTTTCATCATTTTGTATTGATCATGATTCCAAAATATCCATAATATTAAACATGATATAAATATCACATATAATCATTATATTAGTATTTATAATAGTCCATAAAAGTTATATATAGTAAAATGAGTTACATCGTTCATGGAAGCGGTAGGTCATTCGTATGCATGAACGTTATTTCTATTTTTACAAAATATGGAACATAATAAAGTTAAATAAAATTTCACATTTAAATAAAAATTACTTTATAAAATATTTCATTTATATACATTAAATATATCTTTATTAACATCAATGTCAAAATAAAATTAAAAACATGTCACATCGCTATGTAGAGGAAGTAGTCCACACATATGCAAGAGAAATGTTATAATTCCTAATAGATTATAATATAATAATGTATAAATGATATAATAATTATAAAATTATATTAATTTAATAAATATCATATAAAAATTTTAAATACATAATTTCATCCATCCATGAGAGGTGATGAAGGAAAACGAATTACATCGATTCGTGAGGCGATAGTCTTCCTTACATATGATCAATGGTTTCATATCCCATATGATGGAAGAGGATATGAATATACGTTATTCTATTAATATAATAATATATAATTTTATAGGATATTGTGGTGTTATTATTTAATCATATTTTTTTAATATTTGAAGGAGTTGTAAGAATATGTAGAATGAAAAGGCATGGTTAAGAACTTTACCTCTTCTTGAGACAACCTCTTTAGTTTTATACATAAATCCTTATAAGATTGGATTTACAATAAAACCTAGGAATATCATATATGGGTATAGATTCAAGGAATATATTTTGGTAGTTATTGGATGATCCAAAGGGCTTTGGATGTTTTAATAGGAGATGAGAGGGGGTTTCCTTTTATAAGTGGGAGAGAGGACACACTTGGAGTTCTTGAAAATAAAAAGTGATACCCATAATTTTCACAATCCACAAGACTTGAAAATGAGTAATTATTGAATAATAGATTATATAAGGTCTAAATATGTCCCTAAAAAATAAATTATTCAAGTTTTTAGGTCATTTTAACCCATATATTCTCTTTTTAACACCCTAGTAAACCTATTTTCACCTCAACTACTAAAATTATTTTGTACAATTTTAACTATTCATTATGAAAAATAATTAAGTTAACCTTATAATATAATTTTCAATATTATTCTTAAAAATATGGAATCTATTTTTAAAAATTTAATTCAGAGAAGTTATGTAATTTAATTTCAAATAAAACCTGTAGAGTGGATACAAATAGTGGTTTTCCGAGGAATTTTTTTTAAAGTTAAAAAAAAACTAACACTAAAATAATTTTGACATGTTGATTTCAAAAATTATGTCTATTTTTTAAATTAAATTCTCAAAAAGTTTTAAATTCTAATTTTAAATTATATGTGCAAAGAACAACAAAACTACCTTTTGGAAAATAAAATTTTTCTTAGAAAAGTTCTTTTTATTTAATATGATTATTAATTTATTTATAATTAATAGATAACCATTGTAATTATTTTGTACATTTGTAATAATATAGTTTTATATAATTTATTTATTACTATTTATACCTACCAATTTAATGACAAGGATATAATGTCCACATTTAAATAATATTATTTCATATTGTGGTTAATTTAGACTTGATGTTGAGTGTTCCACAATATATAAAACATATTTAATTTAAGGAAATATAATTCTTGGGTTTTCTAATATTAGTGTTTCATATCACAAACGCTACTGAACACAATGTTCTTATTTTAAAATATCCTAATTTTGTGTACCATAAGCTATCTAATAGATTAAATATATCTAAAATAAATATACTATAAAATATTGGGGTGTTACATTAATCCAACCTTTAATAAATTTCATCCACTCAATTTGAACTTATGGTCAGAAATCAAATCTTTTCCATTTGAAAATATGTTTTTTGAAAACCCTCATCATAAAAATAGTTATCAAAACATCCTCTTAAATTAAGGAATAGGAATGATGAAGGTATTATAGAAGAATATTTTACTAGGTTTTCAAGTCTAAGAACATTGGAAGTAAATCAGAATTTGAACTAGGAAGAAAATTGAAAATAATTATGTACTTTGATAAAAAAAATTAACACCCTGATATTTTAAAAGATGAATGTCACATTCGATAGCATATATGACATGAAACACTATTCTTGGTAGAGAATGTAACACCCCAAAACTTTTAGATATATTTATTTTAAAATAAATTCTATGTCTTCAACAGCTTGCAATGTATGCAACACTGGGCTTGAATGATACTCGATACTCAATTCAAATATTATTATTTTAACATGACCATTATAACATAGTCTTTAAGTTTGTAGGTACGATTAGTAGTAAATATATTATGAAAATTATATGGTTTAAACATGTAAAAAAATAAATTAAATAGTTATATATTTATGAGATATATAATAAAAAACCAATTAAAAAAAAATAAATGGTTTTTGAACAACTATAATTTTCTAAAAGGTGGTCTAGTCGGACTTTGTGCACATAATTTAAAATTTATTTTTACCACTTTTATAAAAATTATTTTACAAAATAAACTTTAATTTTTAAATATACATTTAAAAATTATCTTATGATGAATTTTTGATAATTTTCTAAAAATATTATTTTCTTATTGAATAGTGAAAAATAATAATTTTTATGGGTAACTCCATTTTCAATTAAATTTTTTAAAAAGTTAAATTATATTTTAAAATTGCTTTAAACTAAAATTAATTTAATTATATGAAAAATTAACTAATTTTGTTCCTTTTAATAAATTTTATATCGAATTTTAATTTTAAAATGTAAAGACTTGTAAATTTTAAGGAAATTGTTTTCTTAAATTCTTTAGGATTTTACGAGTACGCAGTTTCTGACGGCACCTGATTCTGAGGCCCGGTGTGCTCGGAATCAATTTATGAAGTTTATCTCGAGTACGTTCAGTGAACGAATGAGAGGGTTTTTTTATCTTTTAAACTGGTGCTCAGAATTGAAATCTGAGGGCACTGATGGAACCGCAGCGCCGATAATTGCTTAAGAGGACCATTACCGAAGATGCGTCTGCTCGGGGGGAGTTGTTTAAAAAAATGAATAGTAAAATAAAATTGTGTTACAATTTTATTTATTTTTCTAAAGTGGTTTTAATCATTATGGGAAAGTTGGGGTGGGACCCACAGGTTTCTGACCACTCATGTTAGGATATTTGTGAGGTGGGGCCCACATGATCCCAACCATTTACATTCCCAAACCCCTTAACTCTCCCCCTTTAATCATGTTAAACCCCTTGTATTTAATTGGGTAACTCCCCACCATCCAAATTTAATTCATGACAACACACACTAAATTAATTGATTAAACCACTTCAATTAATTTAGCTAAGTGTTTTGAATTTTAAAGTTTGAAATGCATGGAAAATTAATAAAATAAGGAGAGGCCTTATTTTATTTGGTTAGTTTTGTTGTGTGAGGGAATTTGGGAGAGAGCTCTATTCTCTTGAAAAACTTCATCTCCTTCATTGAATAACGCTAAGACTCCGAGGAAGAACATCGACTCGGCGACCCCGGTTTCTTCTTCCTTTTCCCCCTCTGTGGCAAGGAAGGAAACAACAACGTGGGAATTCGCCAATGACATCACGCTTATTCTCTCCGGGATAAAAATAGGAGACACCACTTCCTCCTCAGACGCTCTTCACTGACATCTACGAAACCTCACCACGTGACGCCATCAACCGCGCCGCCAACGTTCATCATCGTTTGTTGAGGTAGGGGTTAAGTTAAATTTTAATGAATTAAAATTGTGCATTGTTATGTAGTTAAAGTATCTCGTTTAATTTAACCAAATTTTATCAACGTAACGGGAGGAGATCGTACCGCACAAACATGGCCGATTTCTCCTCCCCTTTTCCTTGTTGACCTTCGTTGATGTTTGTGGAGAAGGTAGTGTGGTGTCGTTGCATCGTGCGGGAACGAAGAGAACCGTGGCCGGAGCGGGATACAGAGGTGGTGTGCAGCGCAGTCGCGCTATGCCGATGAGGCCAAAGGAGGTCATAGCTAGGATCAGGCCATGGCGGTGGTGCGCAGCACCGTAGCTCCGCACTGGGGAAGACGAAGGGGTCGCGGCGGAGGGGCGCGGTGCCATCGCGCCGCGTCGGTCTTCAGCAGGGGTGGCCGGGCTCGGCCGGCCACCGACGCTCCAGGAGGCGGGACCCCCGCGGGTCCCGTGGTGGCTCAACCGGCCGGCCATTATGGCCGGCCATTTCTAAAGAAACAGAGGGTCGTAACCCCCCAGACAAGCCTAGGGCGGACCCCACCAGGGGGCCGCCGTTTCCAAAACAAAGGGGGTCGCGCCCCCTTCGCACCCCGCTCGGCCGCGAACCGAGTTGTGGCCAGCTTCCAAGCTATGCCGCAGGCCACGCCCATCCATGGACCAGGCCACGTCCCGCTGGTCCAGGCCATGCCCAACCGAGCCGGACCCCGTTCGGGCCGACCCAGGGGATATTAGGTTGGGTCGGACTTGGCCCAAACCCCCTATTTTCGGGTCAGGTTCGTTCAAACGCCCATATCTTGGGCTATGGACCTCCGATCGATGCACCGTCAGTTGCGTAGGGATTATTGGATAGAGATGGTCGTTTCAGTATATTACACTCAAGATCTCATAAAATTATGTGTATGGTCGGGTTGGTTCGAACCCGAAACCAACTGGGCCCTTGGAGCGGAAACTCTTATAACTTAAGGACCGGACGTCCGAATGGCGTGCCGTCAAATACGATGAATTACTATTAGTGAGACAGTTCTTTTGGCTTACTCCACTTGAGGTATGAATGAATCTGGAGTATGGTCAGGTTGGTTTCATCTTAGAAACCAATTGGGCCCATGGGACGGAAAAGCCAATAACTCTCAGACCGAGCGTCCAATTGACGCGCCGTCTATCGTGTTGAGTTCCTATTGATGAGATGGAACTTTGTGATACATAAACTCTGGTATTTGTGACAGTTGATGTATCGGCCCCTTGGCTCATGGAGCGGACCCTCCCGGAATCGATCGTGCTGTGTGCGGGACCCCTAGAGTTGGATGCGACTGCGACGACGATGAAAACTGTACTTGGATCCTTCGTGGGTTCGGCAGCGAGAAAGACTGTACTTGGAACCTCCGTGGGTTCGGTAGTGATGATGACTGTACTTGGATCCTACGTGGGTTCGGCAGCGATGGTTACTGTTCTAGGATCCTACGTGGGTTCAGCAGTGACGACTTATGTATTTGGATCCTACATGGGGTCGGCAGGGGAGACGATTCAGAGGCTGTATCTATCATCTCCACCCCTCTTCGTGATTAGTATACATGTTTGAGCTGAGTCTTGACTTTCAATCATTATCATCAATATGATTGAATTTCTTTCCTATGTGGAATGGGTTGTGCTTTCATGTGTGGACTGGGTTGTGCTTTCCTGTGTGGACTGGGATGTTCTCAGACTCTTGAGTTGGAGTCGAACTAGAATTGATCACTTAGGTTTATGTATGGGAATATACCTAAGTAAAGTTGGTTGATACTTCTTGTTTTTATTTTTCCTCTGTGGTTTATCCTTTTTGGATTCTGGGAGACCTTAGGGGTCTCAGGGTCCCTACTGATTATTGTATACTCACCCTTGCACAGGCTATACCCACACTACATTGTGTTGGTTGCAGACGACGGACAGTGTTGATCGTGGTTGAGGCTTGTGGAGCAGAATGGTATCCGGAGGTGGACTATCAGGTGGGACGTACACGGAGCGGACGACAAGACTCGAGGAGCAGAGGTGACCATCTGTACCCACCCTTCAGGTGGGATAGCCAAAGGAAGACTCGATGGTTGATGATTTACTTTACTGCTGTTGTACTTTCTTTTCAGTTGTACTATACTTTTAGTTGGGTTTGTATTCTGGCCCATTTACTTTTCAGCACTTAATTTTGTACTCAGTTTACTTACTGTTTACTTCAGCTTGCGTACCCTATAGTTTTGTTTACTTGTATAAAGGAAATGTCTTCCTTTTTAATCGGGATTTACGCCTTTGGTGCTAGTCGCCAGCCCCAGGCCTATGGAAGGAGGGCTTGGGGTAGTCACAGAACGAGCCCCAAGGATAGGTCGTGACAAATTGGTATCAGAGGAGTCAGTTCTAACGCCGAACTCAGGACTCTGATAATTTATTCTATGTGAAGTAATAATATTTAGAGTATTGGGTGTGGTTATCAGTCCAGGGAGTCCAGTGTTGGTGCGACGGCCGACGTATCCATACACCAGGACCCTGACTTCTGATTTCTGACTCAGTGCACGAAAACATTGATTGCATGTGTGTTTGTTTCCTCTGTAATTGGGGATGACCTCATTGATTTAAGGTTCAGACATTCCAATCGGTTTCTAATGGGTTTGTTCGTAGAACCGGAAACATCCAATGATTCCATATCCATTTGGACCTACTTTCCAAAGGTAGGCGCTCATTAGTTGTGGACTGATGAGGCTTAGGAATTTTCATTGGTTGAGAGGATGGGAGGTCAGACTCATCACACCTTTTTGAGTGGAATTATTTTCTACTTCGGGACTCTCTTTATAGATTTAAGTTATGTTCTTGAATCCTTATTATATTACCAAGTATAAAATTAGCTTTCCTTTAGATTTGACAATCAGTGATTGATATGTAGGAAATTTAGAGAATCTTTTATATGTATTCAAGGATCTTCATCAATAGATAATCATCTGTATTTTTTAGAGATTCTTAGTCAATGGTATCCTTCAATACATAAAAGTCTATTGGTCATTATGATGACCATACTGGTTTTAAAGCCACTCAGTGGGGGACTTGAAGTTTATTGTCATTCAGAAGGACATGGATTATTTTAGAATTTGGATCGTACCCGCAGATGGGCTACCTACGTATCCTTTGTTTTGGAAAAGGAATCAGAACCCACATAGTTCGAGTAAGAGAGTATGATGTTTATGCATGATTGATGGCTCCAAGAAAGATTTCATGATTACTTTTACACTCTAAGCTCACGTGAGTCATTCTCGGTGTGAGAAAGAAGAGGTATTCGTGAAACCAGACAATTATTCCACGAAAGATGCAATGATGTGGGGCTTATGTATGTATTACTGCCCAAAATAGATGAGTATCAGGTTTTACTTTAGGGAAGAAACCCATGAACAAGGTTCATAAAGGTATATGTACTTCATGGAGATTTGGGTACACTAACTTAGGGCTTACTCCTGAGGAAGATGCCCAAATTAGGAGGGGACTCATGATTCAGTTTTACTCTTGAGAAGGAAGCCCAGATCAAAACTAAATTATGACTGGTTAAGAGAAATTAAGACTGGGGCTTACTCCTGAGAAGGAAGCCCAGGTTAAGGGACTTGAAAATTTAAAGGACTTGGGGCTTACTCCTAAATAGGATTCCCATGTTTGAAACTGGGGCTTACTCCTAAAAAGGAATCCCATGTTAAGAGAATTATGGTTGGGGCTTACTCCTGAGGAGGATGCCCAAATTAGGGGACTTGGGGATTACTCCTAAGTAAAATTCCCAATTAAGAGAACTTGGACTGGGGCTTACTCTTGAAAAGGAGGCTCAAGCTAATAGAATTGTGGTTGGGGATTACTCCTGAGAAGGATGCCCAATTAAGAGAACATGGACTGGGGCTTACTCTTGAAAAAGAGGCCCAAGTTAAGAGAATTATGGTTAGGGCTTACTCCTGAGAAGGATGCCCAAATTAGGGTTCTCTCATATTAAAGGATGAGGTTGAATGAATGAAATATCTAACTTTAGTGACATAAATATGTGTAGATCACTAGGTTTTGAGAGATGTTCCATGGAATTCCTTTTAGATAAGGAATTCAATCAAGAAAACATGCCATAAATGGCTTTGAAGAGTGTCTTGAAGACTAAATCTTGAATAGGAGAGGTGGAATGGCATAAGAGAGGTGAAATGGGCAGGTAGGGCACCCAAAAATAGAGGGGCGCGTAAGTCCTGGGGGTTTGTGCAGATACTTAATGGGCACGCAAGTCTTGGTCACGCAAGTATACTTGCGCGACACATATATACTTGGGTGATCCTTTACTAGTAGAGTAAAACTTGCGTGATCCTTGACCAAAGCCTTTAGAATCATCTCGGGGTACTTCCAGAAGAGTGGCGTGCAAGTTTCAATGAGTAGGTAAGGAGGTGCGAAAGTGTGTCCATTTCCCTTAAGGGTAAAACACTTAGGTGTGCAAGTGTTAGTTAATTCTAACACATAGACCTTATTCCTCTTGTTTAGACCTTCCATTCAAGGTAAACAATCTTCTTAGAAGTGTTCGGAATACTTGAAGAAGAGACTTGGGCGTTCAGAGCTCTGTATCTGAATTCTAGAAAAAATCCCCTTCAAATGGGGGACCCACTGGGAGTATTTATAGGGTGGAGACGACCCTGGGCAGTTTTCATAGAGGGTGCTCAAGTCACTTGTGCGGCCATTTGGCGGCGCGCAAGTGTACTTGCGCGATAGTGAGGGAGCTTGCGTGACCCAAAGGCATTTGACTCCTTTTTCCTTCCTTTGTCATTTTTTGATGTTTTCTTCAAAGGATGAATCAATTTGTGCTAAGTCATTTCACTTTCCATTCCTTTAAACAATGTGACGAAAAGGATCATCAACAAAAGTCCCCCCTCAGAGTTGGATCCGAATGAATAAGGATGTGACTCTGAGTAAAATAAGAGAACCAAAGGGAAAGAGGCGCACAGGTGTTCAGCATCAGACTGTCATCACGCAAGTGCGGGTCACGTATGGATAGAGCATGCTGGATGTAGGCGCGCATGTGGCCGTCTTGGCCTATATATATGTGCTCATTTGTCGCGCATAGCATCAAATTTCGGATTTTCGAGCTCTCACTACAGAGGTCACCTTCGTTGCGCAAGTTGCTCTCTTTTCCACTTTTCCTTTGTTGTCACGCTGGTGTCAAGGTACCTGGATTTGCGCGGTGATACTTGCGCGCTAAATACTTGTGTGACACATTATACTTGCACAACACAGCCACACTTGCGCGCTAAGATCATACTTGCACGCCTTAATGACTTTCCCATTTTTTCTAATTCCTTCACAAATTTTATGAAAAATAAACCCATTTAAGAGTTAATTTATTCAACTTTTGTGCAGATTCAATGGCTCACAAGATAATCGGAATGGCTGATGAACTGGAAAGCAAGTGACTTGATTATATGATGAGCATCATTGGCCATGATTACTATACTGTCTGTGACAGCACTCTTCCAGATTTGGCCAAGTATCTAAAGAAATATCACTTTGATTTCCCACAAAGCACTTATCTGGATTTGTACAATTATGGTCATCTGCGAGAAGTCACTATTCCAGAAGCAAAGAAGTATCTCCCATTTTCATGGTTTCAGAATTACACCAACTTTGCTTCAGCAAATATCTCATGTGGAGGAGGATTTATAAATGCTGTAACAGTGGAGAAGGCCCACTTGATGCATCATAGACCTTGTATGCCAGATATGAAACCTCATAAGCTTGAGCTGCAACCACATTGTAATCCTTCAATCTTCCGAAATTCTCAGATGGATCAATCCAAAAGCTGGAAGAAAAGTCGGGACATCCGTCCTGGGGGAGGTGTGAAGCCAACATGGATGTGGGCATACTGGGTGCGAAAAACATGTGCAGAGTTTGTTGAGGATTTGAAAGGAGTGGCGATATACAAAGTTTTCTGGGTTGGGAAAAAATATATTTACAGAAATGATAACTTCGTGCCAGAGATACTCAGCCACTGGAGCCCAGAAAACAATTATTTCCATCTGAAACATGGAGAAGTAGTCATCAGTCTATGGGATGTCCACATGATCTTAGGGGATCCAATTTTGGGTGACATGTATGATGAATTCATTCCTCCCAAGGTGACTTGGAATGATTTAGAGAAGTCTCCTGCTTTGGCTTGGGAATTATTTAAAATATTCCACAGGCTCAAGAGTTTAGAGACCTCCTTAACTCATTCTAGAAAGAATATTCATATGGAGGAGTGGATGAATATATTTCTTATTGAGAAGAAAGAGAAGGATCCAAAGGATAAGGAGTCGAAGGAGAAAGGATCCAAGAAAAAGAAATCCAAGGATAAGAGGCCCACCCGTCCTACCACCTGCCCAAAAACCGAGAAGAGGGGTGGTCCTGGCACATTCTGTCCAACTCTATAAGTAGGAGAGTTTGAGAAATGGGGATATGAGGTGAATCAAAGGATCCCAAAGAAGACTCGTCTGGCGGGCTTCTTGGCTTTGTGGCTCAGCGTTTATCTCTTTCCATTCAGGGACTCGAAGGGAGGCGTCGGGCCAGGGACCTTCGTTATTGCGGCAAAGTTGGATGAGGGTGAAATGGTTTGGTTGGATACCCCCATTTTAGAAAAGATTCATAGGAGTTTACTTCATGTCTTCATGGGTAAATCTCCTTTAAGAATAATGGGACCATTCCATGTTTTATGGGGATGGATCGCCACTCACTTCCGGACTTATAATGTACATAATGGAGTACAAATTCCTGGAAGTTCTTTCATTCCATCAGTGCAACCATTCTCTCGAATTGCTCCATTAGATCTTAATGCCTGTGAAATGAAAGTGAGGCTGAGTATGTTTAAGGAATTCAACTTCTTTACCTATGGAAATCCGCCAACCAGGAGGTTTTTTGATGATGGAACAACCCACTTGGATTTGAAGGCACACATGCTGGCCTGCAGAGATGGTGTGTTGGTCGCCAGGATTGACAGAGATATTATATGTGAGGCCTATGCTCCATATAGATTTGCACACCAATTCAAGTGTTTACAAAAGATTGTTGTATCTCTCCCTGTACAAGTCAGGTTAGAGAAACATCTGATGTTTTCTCAGAAACTGTGGTTGCTAACGTCTACAGAGAAGATTGGGGTGGTGTTTGATCTACCAGTTGAAAGAGCGGCACATAACGTGACTACATGGTATGCAGAGCACTGTATAGCATCATACCCTAAAGGGGTGCTGAATCACCGAGTTTATCAGGTGGGGAAAAGGAAGAGGACTATAGAGAAAGAAACCCTTCCTCATGAAGGTGATGCTTCCCCACCTGAAGTTGATTCGCCATATTCCTCCTCTAGGACTGATTCACCGGATTCCCATGATGGGGATGATGAGGCACAATAAGTGGAAAAGTGGCCTCATGACCAATACAATCCTCCGGTCAGAATAAAAAGACCTACTCCATCAACTCCTAGTGAGTTACCTCATTGTGGTAATTTAATCACCATCACTTTATAAATCAATAAGTCTTATTTTCTTATTCTCTATAAATAGGTGTAGGAGCTGGGAAGAAATTGAAGTCGAAGATTATAGGACCTTCCTCGCAGCCTTCTGGTACACGCACTGAATATCTACGACCAGAGGCTCTCCAGACATGGAAGAGTTTATACTATGGTATTGAAATTGCCATGCTGGATTTATGCGAGGGGTTGCAACTCCCTGGAATAGGGACTCTTCTGGCTTCTACTGATATTAATTTCGAAGATAGCCCCAATGAAGTGTGATATTATATCAGAGAACTGGAAATGCTCATATATTCCACCGATGATTCAATTCCTATCACCAAGTGGGTGAAGGAAATGATAGATCATGGCACCGCTGAGGGGACTGATGAGGAGTGGCACGATTACATGGCCCCTGAAGATGTAAGTTTTCTTTCCTTATTTTCTTTGCAACTTGACTTCAGTCGAAGCTTTGTTACTCAAGGAAGTTATTTTCTTCATCATTAAGCTTGCAAAGAAAGGAACTAATGAGGTTCCTTCACCACGGTATAGCCCTGGTGGTACTTCCATCGGGGCTACTGGTGAATCTCCCCACGAGTCGGGCGAGATATATCCAGGCCAGCAGGACATGGATGATGAGTTGGACATGTCTTTCCATTCTCCCATTCAGGTACCTATAATAGAGACTGTTGACACTCGCAAAAATCCAAAGAAGCAAAGGCCTCGGAGGAAGAATTCCACAACTAAATGCTTCATCAGTAGTGGTATGTCCTTTGGATAATCATGAATTTTAAATCATGAAAAAGATTACTCATTTTCCTTGGGATTACAAGGGCTTCTTCAATTTCCCCTCTGAGGGAGAGGATTGATCCTCCTTTGAGGACCACGGAGGGTACTGTGGAACAAATGGAAATTCAGGCTGACTTGGCTGCTTCTGAAAAAGAGACAACATCTATTCCCAGTATCCCTCCTGCTGCTGTTTCAAGAAGAGAAGAACCCGCTTCTGGTAAGTTAACAATGCTTCATAAAATGTTGAATGAAACATCTACTGACTTCCATTCTGTGATACTTCAGGTTCAACCCCTACATTAGAGCTTTTGGAGGCTATTTCAAATGATGTCATGATTTTATCCGAAGATGTTGTCCAGGGTCAGGGACCGTAGGATGAAGGTTGCCAAGAAGACACATCAAATGCTCCCACTGGTGAGACTAACTAG
Organism: Viscum album; assembly: GCA_963277665.1. Taxonomy (NCBI): domain Eukaryota; kingdom Viridiplantae; phylum Streptophyta; class Magnoliopsida; order Santalales; family Viscaceae; genus Viscum; species Viscum album. The sequence continues at coordinate 1,320,587,754 of OY728151.1, read as the reverse complement.
GATTCTGAGATGACATTAGATGAAATGATGGAACTTGGCGCATCTTTCAAAGATTGTATAAATCATGTTAAATTACCATGTAATTTAAAAGATTATGGACATGATTGTTATCCTTCGTCCTATTAAGAATAACATCTTATTAGATGTCTAACCATGATTGGTTCAAATGTACAGTTTTGTCTGAGCAAGCTGTTGAACTACCCATGCCTGAAGGGGGTACAGAAAACCCTACCATTGTAGAAACATTATCACAAGTAGAGCTGAACCCAGTAGAGCTTCCTCAAACTCGTCCTGATAATCTTGTCGAAGGTAGGAAAGATGGGGAGGATCCTTCTCAGGTTGTTGATCTACCGTTGGGTAAGGAATAAAAATATTTGTGATTGTACTTAATTTTCAAGACAACCGATTCTTTTATTATCCTTTGAAACTAACCAAATCTTTTCAATTAATTATGCAGGGACATCAATTACAGTGGCTAGATCTGGAGGTGATGCCTCAGCCTCTGCCCCAATGGGAATTGAAAGTGAAGAGGCTTAGGTTAGGGGGAATGAGCAGAACAGGGCACTTCCCTAAGTGCATTAATCCCAAATTATAATCCCCCCTATGATATTGACGCTGAGTCGGACCTGGAAGTTTAAAAGGAGTTCCAATTTTCACGACACAAGGCATGTCAGAACATATGGAAAATCATATCTGAAGTGCCTCTAGAGGAGCTACCATTGAAGATTCCTTAGCTGTTATCCCTATTTTTCATATTGGGACTTAGCGTTTTTTGATATGAAAAGATCCATGTCGCGGTGAAACAGGTCATTTTCAGGAGGGAGCAGGAGCAAAAGTGTTGCGAAGATCTGACCAGGGTGAAACTATCAGCCAATATTAGTGAATTTAACATTGTGTTATCCCAAGCTGAGGCTGACTATGCTACCAAGATGAAGGATTTGAAGCATAAGATCAAATATAAAGTCGTCCAGCAAATGCACCTTCAGCAACAGTTAGACTCTGTTACTGGGGAACTTGACCAACTTAATAATTCATTGGAGAGAGCTCAAACGAATGGTATGAAGGCCATCACGGATGCCAAGAAAGCACTCCATCGGGCTAAAAAGAGTGAAGTTGGTCGGGTGCATGAGCTTCAAGTAGCTACTGATGAAGCTCGGGATGTTGTTCATCAAGTGAAGACTTATGTTGACAGCCTCTTGTAATTTCCTTGAAAAGAGAAGAGACTCTAGTCTGTGGATGTCCGTCTAATTATTGTGCATCAAATGGAAAGAATGCTTTCATCTTCAATCACTTGTGCACGTATTTTCTTGCTACCTACCTTAGATTTTACCTAAGCCAATTGGCCTAGTAAGCATAGTTTGATTTTTACTAGGATTATTATAAATAACCCTACAAACTTTGAATCTTTTAATTTCTCAATATTACCTAAATAATAAAAAATGTATGTTTAATGTGCTGGAACATGACTTTTATTTAGATTTCCTTTGTCTTTTTTGGGCAGTTTAAAGTCATGCACGTTGGACATAAAAAAGGCTAATGTTTAAGGTCGAAATAGCTTTGACCGAAATGCATTAAGATTGACTCAATTCCTTGACAATTTATCTGAAAACATATTACCACACTCAAGTATGAGGGAAAATATGTAAACTATGACTTAAGAAAATTTGAATCTGAGGAATGATATGAAAAAGAGCTAAAAAGGCATTAGAAGAAGTAGTTCCCAATAATGAAGTGACCATTATTTAACAAACCTGTTAGGGGGTTGAATTATTCAGGGCCACCTAAGGGCATTGGCTGCATAGTTAAATAATAGCATCTTTTGGCAGACAGGTCCGTTATGTAGACTACTTATTAAAAGCCGCCTAAGGGCATGTGCTACATAGTCAGGCAAAAAAACTCTCAGAAATTTACTTTTCTACTGCTAAGAAGCTAGTGAAAGTTTATGGGGATTCAACTTTTCCAAAGTATATATTTTTTTGTAAGGAAAGAGGTACTTGAATATGGAGAAGATATTTTCAATCAAGATTGTCTAAGAATTGGATGAATGTTACTCCTACGAGGATCTGACCCAAGCACATGGAAGGTAAATATAAACCATAGACTTGAATACTTTCAGATCATGAAAAAGAACATGAAATGAATATGTTAAGGATGGCTATTTTTTTACGGATCCTTACATTTTTTTGATAAGTCCAATAAGGACAAAAGTGGATTTCTTCCCAAGAATGAAGTTACTAGTATCTGACAAACCCATTAGGGGGTTGAATTATGCAGGGCCACCTAAGGGCATTGGCTGCATAGTCAAATAATAGTATCTGTTGGCTGACAAATCTGTTATGGAGACTGTTTATGCAAGGCCGCCTAAGGGCACGTGCTGCATAGTTAGGCAAAAGAACTCTCAGAAATTTGACATTTTTGTGACTAGAATTCAAGAAAAGGGTTATTATGATCTGAAAATATTTAAGGTTAGGATTATGACACACAAATATGGTTGTTTTCCAATCTGTACAGGGATACACAGATCAATTCTAACCATAATTATGTTATGGCTGGGTCCTGAATTGAAATGTTGGACTTCAATATGTATCCCATAAGGATGGGAATCAAGCCATACGTAGTTCTTAAACTATAGTTTAACGTCATTTGGGACGAAAGTATAGGAGATCTTAGTTTAGGGTCATAGATCTTGGACCATTATAAGAAATATACAGTGTGTGTTTTCATGGGGACTTTTCAGCCAAGGGACTGAAATTGGAAATTGGGGTTAGGCCCAAAAGACTTGGGGCTGGATTTGAGGGAAACTCGAATGTTCTTATGTATCCCATAAGGATGGAAATCAAGCCCATGTAGTTCTAGAAATACCCTTTGTACAAATTTGGTTCGTACATGTGAAGGGTGAAAGGGGACTTTAGTGCAATGATTGTTTAACCCAAGATAAAAGGTTCAAGTATTTCCAAGTATGCACAAAATTTTTTTTTTGAATATAACATGATTGAAAATCAATGTAAATAATGATTCCCTCTCAGATGAGGGTATCAAAGAATATTGTAGTTTATTGTCGTAGAGGACAAAAGTGTTGTATAGTTTAACGTCGTATAGCAAGGACGAAGGTGAACCAATGTAAAGATATTTATTCTAGGGGAGGTTTCACGAATCAAAATCGTATGAGATGGAGGTGAACCAATGTGAATATATTGGTTTTGGGATTGAACCTTGGAAGGTTACCTACGTACCCATTATGGAAGGCAAGGATCAAATTCTGCATAGTTCAATTAAATAATGAATTAGTGATCAAGTTGTTTTTGGGAACAACGACCTAAAAATGATGTTGGGACTTACGCGTGGTTAGCGGCCCAAAGAGGGTGTTATGGTTGAAATTTTCTCTAAGCTCACGTGAGTCATACTCGGTGTGAGAAACAAGAGGTAACAACAACCCTAATGATGCATAGTTTAATGTCATGTAGCAGGGACAAAGTACAGTTTAATGTCATGTAGGATGTATTAAAGGACTTTTGAACAGTTTAGCGTCGTGTAGCTAGGATGATGGGGAAAATATAGTTTAACGTCATATTCAACAAAAGGGGGATTGTGCAGTTTAAGGTCATGAAGTAAGGACAAAAGAGTACACCGTTTAACATCATGTTGTACGTATTAGGGACTTTTTCACAGTTTAACGTTATGTTGGGCAAAAAAAAGATGATACAGTTTAGCGTCATGTTGGACAAAAGTGCAAATAGTTTAAGGTCATATGCATGGACCATTGATTATGCAGTTTAACGTCTTGCTGGACATAAGGGACTTCTATACAGTTTAGCATCATGTAGCTAGGACGTTACAGTTTAACGTCATGTTGGACGAAAGAAATGAAAATAGTTTAAAGTCATATTCATGGACTATTACTGTATAGTTTAACATCGTATAGGATGATGAAGGGGACACAGTTTAACATCATGTTGGATGAAAGGGATGCAAATTGTTTAAAGTCATATGCATGGACTCTGGGTGGTGCAGTTTAACATCATGATGGTTGTAAGAGACTTCTGTACAGTTTTGTGTCATGTAGTTAGGACTTCACAGTTTAACATCTTGTGGGACAAAAGTAATACAAATAGTTTAAGGTCATATGTATGGACCGTTGCTATGTATTTTGTGTTTATACAAAATACTTCTTTAGAAATCTAGAATTGGTTGGAGTAGTGATGAGTTCTCCATCCATTTAGATAAAAGAATAAGCTCCATTAGAATAGACCTTATGTATTGAATAAGGTCCTTCCCACTTTGGCTCAAGCGTGGAAGGTTTCTTTCCTGGTATCATTGGAGTTATGAGAACTAATACTAACTCTCCCTGAACAAATGAATGAGAATGAACTTTTTTGTTGAAAGCTCATGCTATTCGATTCTGATTGACTTCCAAGTGGTGCAGGGTGCACAATCTTTTCTCATTTATCAGGCCATGACCTCTTATCTTTATCCACCATATTTTGAAATATATTTGACAGAGTCTTGTTGAAAGCTTCTATCTAGCCATTGGATGATGCATGATACCGAGACGAATGATTGGATTTGATGTTGTATTCTTGATACAACCTCTTCACCTCGGATGAACAAAAATTGGTGCTATTTTCCATCAATATGGTATGAGGGACACCAAATATGGTAATGATGTTAGACTTGATGAAGCTAAAAATGATTTTAGAACTAACTTCTTTGAGAGGTATTGCCTCTGACCATTTGGAAAATAAGTCAGTAGTAGTAATAATATACTTAAATTGTTTGGCCGTAGCTAAAGGGTAAGGTCCCACCACATCCATTCCCCATGTGGAAAATGACCATGAGTATTTAGCTATATGAAGCAACTCTGGGGGTTGATGAATGAAGTTGTCATGTATTTGGAATGAATGACACTTCTTTGTGAAATCAATACAATCTTGTATCATTGAAGGCCAAAAGTATCCAAGCCTTTGAATCTGATCAGACATCTATGTCCAGACTGGTGGGCACCACAGAATCCTGCATGCACTTTTTTCATGACAGCCATTGTCTCTTCAACATCAATGCATTTAAAGAGAACTCCATAAAAACCACACTTGTAGATAATTTTCTCTAGGTGATCTGGGCTATCATAAAGAGTAAAATTGACCACATGTCGCTAGATTTGTTCTTTCCCATCTCTATCATGTGGAACTGTTCTATTTTGAAGGTATTCCCTGATAGGTTCCATCCATCCCGTAGTGTGACCGTATGGTTCAGAGATGGGACTAATTTCATTGATTTCCTCCGTTCTGGCTTGAACATAAGGTGAAATTGTACGATAGTGGGCAATACTGATTGTTGTATCATCCCGATTTGGATCTGCCAGAGCTGTGGCTATATTAGCCAGTGCATCAACTTGGGCATTTTTTTACTGCGGGACATAATAAAATGTCGGTTCTGAAGGTAATTCCGCCATTAACTCTCTAACATAATCATACAAAGGAATTAGTTATTTTTTTCTGATAGCATAATCCCCATTGACTTGTTTGATTACCAGGTCTGAATCACCTTTCAACTTTAAGTGATTCACTTGTGATTTAAGCACCAACTCCAAGCCTGTAATGAGAGCTTGGTATTCTGATTCATTATTTGTACCACCTCCCAATAATGAGAAGGAATAAGGTATAAATTCCTTTTCTGGGGAAATGAGTACAACTCCTAACCCAACTTTATTGAATTTAAGATTTTCCATTTTCCTCCCTGTTGGAGTTTTGGAAGCACCATCAATGTATATTTCCCATGTTTGAAGACTTTCTTGAATAGATAAGACTTCCTCAATGGGGAGTTCAATATCTGAAGATGTGTCTTCCACTGAAGGGTGTTCAGTAAGGAAATATGCCAGATCTTGGCCCTTTATTTCCTTTTGAGACACATACTGAATGTCAAATTACTGCAAGATAACTGCCCACCTTTCCAGATGTCCTGTAAGCATTGGACGGCTAAGGATGAATTTGAGTGGGTTATTTCTAGATACAAATTGGACCTCATGATGTTTTAGGTAGTGTCTCAACTTCTGAACTATAAAGATCATTTCTAGGCAGCACTTCTCAATATTGGAAAATCGATTTTCTGCTTCAAGCATAGTCTGACTGAGATAGTAGAGGTTGTTTTCATTCCCAGCATCATTATTCTGAGAAATAAAGTCACCCAATGATTTCTCTAGAGTTGTTACATGGAGGATAAGTGGTATTCCTTCAACATGTGGCATTAACACCGGCAGACTCAAGAGATACTTCTTGAGAATATCGAATGCTTCATGATATTCTTCAGTCCACTGGTAAGTGATTCCCTTGTTCATCAATTTGGTGAAGGGTAAGCTTTTTCCTTCCAAATTGGTGATAAAACGCCAAATATAGGATAAGTGTCCTTGAATTCCTCTCAATTAATTCAAATTTCAAGAAGGTGACATACCAAGGATTGACTTTGTCTTCTCAGGATCGACTTCAATGCCACTATGGCGTACAAGAAATCCAAGATATTTTCCTTAGGTTACCCCAAAAGCACATTTTAAGGGGTTCATCTTCAAATTATATTGCCAAAGTTTGTGGAATATGATTTCCAAATCATCCAAATGATTATAACATTGTTTGGATTTAACCCCCAAATCGTCCACATAACATTCAACAAACATTCCCAGAAAGGGTTTGAAGATATGATGCATGGAACGCTGATATGTTGTGCCTGCATTCTTTAGGCCAAAGGGCATTACCCGATAGCAAATCACACCCTGAGGAGCTCTAAAGGCTGTAGATTCCTCATATTCTGGAGCCATTCGGATTTCATTATACCCAGAATATCCATCCATGAAGGAGAGTGCTTCATAGCCAGTTGTTGCATCAATTAAGAGTTCTGTAATAGGAACTGGAAAATCATCCTTAGGAAAATGCTGATTAAGATCTCTAAAATCAATGAAAACTCTAATTTTACCATTCTTCTTTTTCATTGGGACAATATTATCCAAACACTTGGGATATTGAACTTCTCTGATGAAGTTAGATTTGATAAGCTTATCCACTTTAGCCTCAATTTTGGAATCATAGGGTGGGTGTGTTCTTCTAGTAGCTTGTTTGAATCCTCGATGTTCTTCTGGAAAACCCAAATGATGAGTGGAAACATCAGGATCAAGTCCTAGAATCCCTATATAGTTACAAGAAAATATATATCGATTTTTCTTTAAAAAGTAAATATACATCTCTTGCTCTTCAAGAGTCATGGCCACACTAATTAAAGTGGGGCGTGGATCTTCTTTTGTACCCAGATTTATTTCTCTGCGTTCATCCACGGTGGTAGAGATACCCTCTTCAAATGCTGGAGGAGCATCCCTGAGATATTTCTCTTCTTCTTCAACATGTTTTATTTCTTCTGTTTCTACTTGCATAGTAGTTGATGAAGCAAAATTCCCATGATCAGAAGAGATGTTAAAATTTGAACATCTTGAAGAAGAATCTTCCATTTCTGACCCGATTGATAATGAAGGGTCTTCTTTGGGTAATACAGAGGAGATGATAGATTGAGAATCGACATCATTTTTAACCTCTAACAATGCTATAACTTCTTCTTGCCTGGTTGGTGAAGTATAGACTTTCTGGATTTCAGCAGATGAAATGAAGACATCTCCATTTAAGCTTTCATTATTGCTTGGTAGATCACCACTTTCTCCCATGCTATCTGGCTTGATTGTCATGATTGACATTATGGAGGTTTCTATAAGAGTATTTTGATTTGGGTCTATCCTGTTAGTTTTACTGATAGGAAATACATAATCTATACTCACATGTGCCAATGGGTTTACTGGAATATTTTCCAAACCACACGGAGCATTAACTTTGGTAATCTCCTTTGTTTTGGATTCCTATTTTCCCTTTATGTGATAGAATTCCGCCTCAATGTATTGAGATTCACATGTCTTGAATGGGTATTTATCACCATATAATGTCCCAAATTGACCATTGAAACAATACTTGAGACATTGATGGTTTGATGAAGGGATATCTGTATGCCGACGTAGCCAGGGTCTACCAATAAAGATGTTAAAAGCTGAATCTTGATCAACAACCATGAAATCTGAATTGGATACAAGATCTCCAAACCGAGTTCTAAGTGTAATCTAACCCAGTGGTTCTTGTTAATTTTTATCATATCCTTGTGACATCAAAGTAGAAGGAGATAAATCAGATTTTGTGAGGCCTAATCGATGAAGTGTACGAATGGGGATAAGTTTGAATCTTGAACCATTATAAATGAAGACTCTTCGAATGTCAATACCATTGAACTTTCCAGATAAGTATAAAGGTCTGATATTTCCATGCATAACATCATCTTTATCTTCATCTGTGAAAGATATCACTTCATGGCATTCTGTAGGATTATTCTCAACATGGTAGACTTCAGCTGTAGCAATTTCAGTATCAAACTCCCGAGGACTTGAAAACCCCTCGATGAGTGCCTCCCGAAGATCCTTTGACAAATTTAAGGAATCTAGAATTGATAACTTGGCTGGTACTTGGGCCAGGTGTTTCAATATATCATACTTTTGATCAAAAGGTCTGTGTTTCCCAACAGGAACATGTTGTTTAGCAGGTGCCTTGGAAGTTGATTCTTTGGAATTTGATGCATCTTGTACCGGGATAGGAGTTGGTAATACTCCCGGATTTGGAAAATTAGACCAATTAGGTCTATTACTTGCTGAGAGGAAGAATATGGAGCCTTCAACCGATCTTCCAGAATAATTGTTCTAGGGCTGAGTCTGCCTTGTGTGGAAGAACTTGCTTGTTCTTGTTGAATTCGTTGAAGGGCTCTACCACGAGTTTCTGCCACATAAACAGTTCTAGAAGGGGTATAATTGGAATAGTGGCCTCTGAAAGATCCATGTCTTCCCCTGTATCCTGAGCCTCTGGAACTTCCTCTAATTCCTCTATCTGATACAGGGAACTCAGGCTCATCGAAATTGAAACTGTGACTAGCATAAGGATCTGTTAAATGAATCATATTAATAGAACTGAAGATCAGTTCTTCATCCGATGAAGACTCTGCCTGATTATCATGTTTAAGCTACGCCATTTGGTGGGTCGGTGCCCGTTGCTTCGAAGTAGATGCCATGAAATCTGCCAGAGTCAAAGACAAATTAGGCTTTGACACATACTCATCTTCTTCTGATTGTTCCTCTTTATTTAAATTATGTCGTTTCTTTGAGGATTTTCCCTCTGATGAAGAGGGTTTTGCTGCGGAATTCATGGAAGAAGGCACAATTGGTTTCTTCTATTGTTTTTGAAAAATCTCATGAGTTTGGTTGATCATTTTTCTGACCATCCAATCATTAAATTTTTGTGCATTTTTGTTCTTAACTTCTTGCCACTCGCCTTCCTCCTCTGGAACTGTAGCAGTAACACATGCTACCTGAGCTGAAGAACCTTTCAGTTTGACTTGTCCCAAATAGACCATTTTTTGCAGGAGGTCCTTGAAAACAAAACACTACTAAATGGGATGCCCCAACATTTTATGAAACAGGAAATAGTTGGGATGGTCTTCGTCTCCATCCTTGTTTGGCCTCTAGGGACTTGGAAATTGAACCAAATTATTTTCCAGAGCTGAAATGAAATAACCAGGAACTTGTGCATTTCAGAAAGAGTAAAATTTGATTTTCAAATCCTCAAATTGTTTTCGTCTTTGATCTCTTTGATCATCTTGATGAAACGGCCTCTTTTGTTGGCACTCAGGAGGTGGAGCCCTTTGAAAAGATGAAGGTTTTAAAGTAGAAGCAGGTACAGGTGCTTGTTTAAGCATAACTGTAGCAATCTCTACTTTACCCATTCTCCTTCCTGGAGCTGATGAAATTAAACGAGCATTATCCTTAGTCTTTATAAGAGAATATTCAATCTTTTGAGTTATTGAAGTAAGGTCTCGAAACCCTCCTGTTTATTTCACAATTATCAATGGCGTGCGTAATTCTTCACGTAGATTTTCCACACATATTGGCAACAATTCCTCTTGAGGGAGTTATAAGCTTATGAATATGTTAATCCCTTCCAGCGAGCAATGAAATCTAAGACCCTTTCATTCTCCCTTTTCTTATGGTTTGTAAGATCAAAAACTGTTGTATTTGGCAAAATTGATCTAAGTTGAAGAAGGAATTGTTGACGAAGATCCTCCCACCCTGTAATTGACCAAGATTGTAAGCTTGTGTACCAGACAAAAGCTGGTCCTTGCAAGGTTCGCACGAAGCATCTAAGTTTTACTGCTTCTTACTACTCCGGAGTTCCCATCATAGGATCGCAACAAGACATGTAATGCATCAAATTTTGTTCAGGATCTCCTGATCCATTGAAAATTGGAAATACAGGGTTCCCAAAACTTGATGGGGGAGGTATTGAATCTACCCATTCAGGGTAAGATCTCTTTTCTAGTTGAACCTGCGCACGCTTCTCTTCCATAGTCTTTAACCAAGATGTTAATGACTCAATGGTATTTATTAACTTTTGAGAAACATCCAGTTGAACTTGGACCTGAACAGGTGCAATGATTGGAGCTGGTACAAATGTGGTGGTTGATACTGCAACTGATGGTTGCACCGCCAATTGTTGTTGCACTTGACCCGTAGTATTAGACATGTGAGGGTGTACTGATAAAGGAGGATATTCTTGATCCATTTTAGTAGCCACAACAAATTCATTTAATTGACTGACTCCAGCACGATTAAGAGGAAGACTACCCTGAAGTAGTTATGCATTCAACCTCCTCAATTCCATCATTTCTTCCTCTTATTGTGAAAATCTATGCTCTAGTGAGAGCGATTGACCTTCTCCAGATAAAGGATATGTAACCTGATTCTTTATTTTACCCTTATTGGATCCCTTTCAGAGAGGGAAAAGTGGGTTACTTGAAGGATTACCTAAGTTCTGAGTAAGACTTCGATTTCATGTATGCACACCTTCTTCATTTGTGTCTGTGCGTACAACTTCTTGATCATGAACCTCTTCATCTGATCCCTCTGAATGAGCCTCATCTGGTGGATTAGCAACAAAAGAATTGATGACATTAATTGATTCATAATGCATTGCATCCCTTCTATCGGCATTTCTGCAATATTGTCTTCTACCATTCCCCTGATGATACATAGCCTTTTGTTGATTTTATCCCTCAGGAACTTCTTGGCGAACTGTAATTTGGAGAGAATCTCCTGATAATTTGGCTCTTCGTTCCTCTTGTGGTTTCTTCCCCAATCGAGAGAATACTTACTTTCGCTGAGGAGGGGATTGATGATTTGAAAAATTCCCCAGTCTAGTGGACTGAGTCTATTCCTGATGTTCTCTCTCAACTCCTCGAATCCTATTTTTTGATTTTGAGGGTTGGGTTAAAAGATTCCCCAGTCTAGCAAGCTGGGGTGGTTCTTGACATGCTATATCTGAGACTTTCATAAAATATCTCCTGATATTGCGGACCTTAGTCTGGAAATTAGCTGGATTCATCAATCTAAATCCACTTTTATAACCTGGCTCAAAAGACCGTTGGATGATTTCTGACACTTCTGTCACTTGATGATGTGCTTGCTCCATACGAGAGGCATGTTCAATATTCTAGTTTGCTTGATGCAAGAGTAATTCAACAACTTGTTCTCTGTATTCTTGATTTTGAGAAGAACTAGTTGAGGCATGTTCTTGGGAAATATTTTTATTACAAACAAAACCCATTGACTATGGCTAGCCATGGGCAATAACATTGCATGAGACCATTTTTGGCGGGCTTTGTTGGCTAGAGAGTATAGTGAAATGTAGTGCTCCATGAACACCCCATCCCCTGATATGAATACCATATGGGGAATTGGAAATTAACTGGCGCAATCTTCTTAGTGCGCCAAAGCATGAACGTTGAAGGGATCTCTGCTGCTTTTCAACCTTCGAATATCGAGAGACTGATTGTGATGCCAAATCAATCTGACATTGTAACCCTTCTATTATCTTAACATGATTTTCATATTCATCATAAGATAATACTTTCTTTTTCAACTAAAAAAGAGTTTTCCATATGTTGAGATGAATATCATTAATTCCATCTTCCATCAACATCTCTTGAATGTCATACTGAGAATCAACCAAAGGCCAAAACATAACTGGCACTTCACTTTTTTCCAATTGTTTTCTCATATTCAGTATTTCCTCTTTATCATTCAATGAAGATTATTCTACTTGATTAGACCAAAGTTGGTGCTTCCTTGTTGATTCATCAGATTCAACAATATTGGTAGAGAAATCACTGATCAAACTAGAAGATGCATGACTTAGGGGTGGTTCGGAGAATTAACTACACCCTGGGCGATCTTCTGGTTGAGAAAGTATTTCACCTGCTAATGGTAAAGCATTAGACATGACTGGCTTTACATTTTCAAGTTCCTCAAGATAAGAGGGCTTTCTCATCACTACATTGTCTTCTGAAGAATTTTCTAGACAATGAGAATCACTACTTCAGAGAGGAATTTCGCAGCGAAATTCATCATCATGGGGAGGACCACGATGGTGGGTTACAGCAAAAGATGAAACATTTTTCTCCTTATTCTTCTAACCACACAGAGAGTTCTTGTGGTTCTCATCTAAAGAAGAAATCTCAAGATCGACCGAATTTTCACGAAGCAAGCCTTCATGAGGAAGTGTCCGATGCAGACCATCAGAATTAATGTTCCCACTATTGGGAAATGAGGGATTAGAATCTTGGATTCCAATAGATAATTGTCTGAGGGCTTCAAGAACTCTAACATCGAGCAAGGCCTTGTTACAGATTGGCTCTTGATTTCTTGACTGTGCTGGGCGAGTCTTCTTCTTAGATGCCTTCTTACTCAATTTGGTAGGTGTATGTGCCTGCTCAGGAGAAATGATCAGGTTAGGCTGATTATCTTCTCTCAAACCAGGTGTATGTGCCTGACTTGGTTGTCTGTATAATATAGGGGAGTACGCCCCACAACCCTATTGGACTGGAACATATGTGTGTGTGTATGCTAGAGTGAACTGTTGATGTATCACTCCACTGGTAGGGATAGATTTATGTGTCTTTCCCTGAGATGCTGCTGAAGCTGTTATAATATTCTAGCAGGCATCCAGAATATGAGCAGGGATTTTATTCTGCTCTTTCACCATCGACAGAATGTTCTTGGTGACTTCAGCTACCGGAACGGGGATATACGTCCATTCCATGTTTGGAGTAGGTGTATGTTCTTGATCCTATCCTCCTTTTCCTGTCGGTGAATCCTGACAGTACTCAAGTGTAGGGGTAGAGAGTTGAGTCTACCTCCTATTTGTCACCGGAGCTTTCCGACTGACTTCTCCGAATGCTACCAAACGAGACTATTGGTAAGCTTGATCAATACTAGCAGGTGTATGTTCCTTCTGATTGCACTTCACCAAACGTGGTTGATGAGCTCCATCATATATAGTCAGACGAGCCTGCTGACTAGCAGATGATTTATAAATAGGTGTATGTTCCTGTCTATGGTACTCCACTGGAATTTCCTGGCGGGATTGGCATCATGCTTCCAGAAAAGTCTGATGGACAGTGGAATTAAAATGGACGGGTGTGTGTGACAGCTTGTTTCTTTCCACCAAGTTAGGTTGGTGGACATCTCCGGAGATGGCAGAGATGAGAACCTGCTCACTGTTTACCGAATTTCGCCTCTGGTGATTCATCTTGCCTACTCGAGTTTGAGGAACTTGAGCTAAATTCCTAGAGATGATACCCTTATCATGTTGAGGGTGCACTACCGCACGAGTCTGGTGGAGATTGTTGATGGGAGCCCTCAGGAAGGACTATTGTCTCCTTGAAATAAGGCCCTGAAGGGCCTGCTCATTCACTTCCTCAGAATATGGGAGTTAATGGCGATTGCGTTCTAGGGATAATGACCCGAAATGATTAGAGGTGGTGGTTATCACCGCCTGCTTCTTAATCATTGTTCGTCGTTTTCCAGAAGACCGGTGTGAGTTGTTCACTTGGAGGGCTTCTCTAGTAGCCTCTATAGTTGGAATGGTATGGTGTTGACAGTACTCCTTAACCAGTGCATTAGATACCCATCATTGAATATGTTGAGTAGGTGATGTCGTCCTTAGAGTGGATGATGATCTAGCAGAAGTAGCAGCAATGGCATTTGCAGCAGAATTTTTCATAGCAGACGTATTCACAGGTGTAAACTTGAGAGAATCCATTTTGGAAATGCAGAAGATCTTGGAAAAGAGTGCATGTTTGATATAATATACATAATCAAGATATATCCGGCCACTACATATTTTGGATGAGAAAATATGTTATTGATTGCTTTGTTGGCCCTCTCATTGAGTTTAAATAGGGGCCTAACAAATAAGCAAATCATCATTTTAACTTGGTTAAGGATTCACGTCGGGTTCACCAGTTTTTTTCCTCTGGAATTGGGGATGACCTCGTTTATTGAAGGTTCAGACATTCCAATTGGTTTCTAACAGGTTTTTTCGTAGAACCGGAAACATCCATTGATTCCATATCCATTTGGACCTACTTTCCAAAGGTAGGCGCTCATTAGTTGTAGACTGATGAGGCTAAGGAATTTTCATTGGTCGAGAGGATGGGAGGTCAGACTCATCACACCTTTTTTAGGGTAATTAATGTCTACTCCGGGACTATCTTTATAGATTTAAGTTATGTTCGTGAATCCTTATTACATTACCATGTATAAAATGAGCTTTCCTTTAGATCTGACAATCAATGACTGATTTGTAAGAAATTTAGAGAATCTTTTATATGTATTTGAGGTTCTTCATCGATAGATAATCATTTGTATTTGTTAGAGATTCTTATTCAATGGTATCCTTCAATAAATAAAAGTCTCTTGGTCATTATGATGACCATACTGGTTTTAAAGCCACTTAGTGGGGCACTTGATGTTTATTGTCATTCATAAGGACATGGATTATTTCAGAGTTGGGATCATACCCGCGGATGGGCTACCTACATATCCTTTGTTTTGGAAAAGGAATCAGAACCCACGTAGTTCAAGTAAGAGAGTATGATGTTTATGCATGATTGATGGCTCTAAAAAAGATGTCATGATTACTTTTACACTCTAAGCTCATGTGAGTCATGCTCGGTGTGAGAAACAAGAGGTATTGGTGAAACTAGACAATTGTGCCATGAATGATGCAATGATGTGGGGCTTATGTATGTATGACTTCGCAAAATAGATGAGTATTGGGTTTTACTTCATAGAAGAAACCCAGGAACAAGGTCCATAAAAGTATATGTACTTCATGGAGATTTGGGTACTCTAATTGGGGCTTACTCCTAAGGAAGATGCCCAAATAAGGAGGGGA
Organism: Viscum album; assembly: GCA_963277665.1. Lineage (NCBI taxonomy): Eukaryota > Viridiplantae > Streptophyta > Magnoliopsida > Santalales > Viscaceae > Viscum > Viscum album. The sequence goes on along the minus strand of OY728151.1, from coordinate 1,320,572,401 downwards.
CTCATGATTGGGTATTACTCCTGAGAAGGAAGCCCAGATCAAAAGTAAATTAAGACTGGTTAAGAGAAATTGTGACTGTGTCTTACTCTTGAGAAGGAATCCCAGGTTAAGGGACTTCAAAAATTAAGGGACTTGGGGCTTACTCATAAAGAGGATGCCCATATTTGAAACTGGGGCTTACTCCTGAAAAGGAATCCCAAGTTAAGAGAATTATGGTTGGGGATTACTCCTGAGAAGGATGCCCAATTAAGAGAACTTGGACTGGGGCTTACTCCTGAAAAGGAGGCCCAAGTTAAGTGAATTATGGTTGGGGATTACTCCTGATAAGGATGCCCAAATTAGGGTTCTCTCATCTTAAAGGATGAGATTCAATGAATGAAATATCTAACTTTAGTGACATAAAGATGTGTAAATCACTAGGTTTTGATATATGTTCCACGAAATTCCTTACAGATAAGGAATTAAATCAAGAAAACATGCAATAAATGGCTTTGAAGAGTGTCTTGAAGACTGAATCTTGAATAAGAGAGGTGGAATGGCATAAGAGAGGTGAAATGGGTAGGAAGGGCACCCAAAAATAGAGGGGCGCGCAAGTCCTGGGGGTCGCGCAGATACTGAATGTGTGCACAAGTCTTGGTCATGAAAGTATACTTGTGCGACACATATATACTTGGGAGATCCTTGACCAGTAGAGTAATACTTGTGTGATCCTTGACCAAAGCCTTTAGAATCATCCTGAGGTAATTCTAGAAGAGTGGCGCACAAGTTTCAATGAGTAGGTAAGGAGGTGCACAAGTGTGTCCATTTCTGTTAAGGGTAAAACACTTAGGCATGCAAGTGTTAGTGAATTCTAACACTTAGACCTTATTCCTCTTGTTTAGACCTTCCATTCTAGGTAAATAATTACCTTATAAGTGTTCGGAAGACTTGAAGAAGAGACTTGGGCGTTCAGAGCTCTGTATCTGAATTCTGGAAAAAATCCCCTTCAAATGGGGGGCCCACCAGGGGTATTTATAGGCTAGAGAAGACCTTGGGCAGTTCTCAAAGAGGGCGTGCAAGTCACTTGCGTGACCATTAGGCAGCGCGCAAGTGTACTTGCGGTATAGTGAGGGAACTTGCATGACCCCAAGGCATTTGACTCCTTTTTCATTCTGTTGTCGATTTTTGATCTTTTCTTCAAAGGATGAATCAATTTGTGCTAAGTCATTTCCCTTTCCATTGCTTTAGAAAATGTGATGAAAATGAGTGGCAACAGTGTTTCAAAATTTTTCTTTGTGATTACTTTATGTCAGCTCACCAGGTATACTGTATTAACCGTGGCGCACATGTTTTTTTTCAGGATGGCTCCATGATGACATCCAGCTAGGGTTCTGAGCTTTGTGAGAGATGGCATCCCACCGAGCGACGATGCCTCGGTGCAGGGCCCCATTATAGTGGAGGCACATGCGGTACCTCTACCCGCCGAGCCACCGATACCACCAGCCCCAGCAGCTGAGAGTACACATCACCTGAGTGAACTACACGAGTTTTAGTGTTAGAGGCCGCCTAGGTTCAACGGAGAGACAGACCCTCAGTCAGCTGAGGACTGGCTGGAGGCTGTTGTTCAAGTCTTCAGATTGGTAGGGACACCAGCAGATCTCATGGTGATCCTTGCGGCGAGTCTCCTGCACGCAAAAGCAGGTAGTTGGTGGAGCCTGATGCTCCAGGTGCACAACGAGGAATCTCTACTTTGGGTGGACTTCGAGATCATATTTTTCTCGGAGTTTGTTCCATCCACCCACCGTGCGGTGCACATACCAGAGTTACTACAGCTGCGGTAGGGCGGCATGACAGTATCCCAGTACTCGGTGAAATTTACTGATCTCTCGTGCTACTCCATGGACATGGTATGGGACCCATTCTTTCAGGCCCGGACCTTCGAGCAGGGACTGAGGCATGAGATCAGAGCTTCTATGATCTCCCTCATCATTCCGACGTAGGAAGGAGTACTGGAGAAAGCCCTTCTTGTGGAGAGCTTTCTTGCTGAGCCTACACCAGCAGCGAGACCTATCACAGGGTGACACGTAGGAGAGTCTTCTACAGCCGGTAGTAGAAAGATGTCACAGAGGTCCAAGTGGACCACACCATCAGGTGGATGACCTAAGGATACTGGTATGGAGGTGCAGGGCACACGCAGTAGATCCAGTCATACAAGGGGCAGATAGTGTTATGCATGCGGTGGACAGGGCCACATGGATCGTGAGTGCCCGACCCACCATGTAGAGGAGCAGCAGACGTTTGAGGGACCACCCAAGCAGAGGCAGAGGTTTGACTATGGCGGTATAAAAGGAGCAGGAGGACGAGGTAGAGGAGCTGGCCGAGTAGCAGGTGGTGGAAGACGCTTTGGGGCTCTACCACCATTACCACCAGGAGGTCCACCCCGACCACAGGGAGCTGGTAGGAAGAGGCAGACTCATCTTCAGGCAGTGGAGGCCTAAGACCACGGCGCACCTGAGATTATTTGAGGTACTATCTGTGTCTACTCTACATTATCTTCAGTTCTTATAGACACAGGAGCGAGTCATTCATTCATTTCCACTACCCTTGTTCAGAGCTCAGAGATTCTGATGGAGTCGTTGGCTCGATCCTTATGTCTAGAGACTCCTATGGGAGTAGACTTGATGATTACGCACCGGTTCTGGCAGTGTGAGCTTACTATAAGAGGTGAGAGAATCGGTTGGGATCTTCTTGTAGCGGCATCGACGCCTTACGACGTCATCTTGGGTATGGATTGGTTATCTACGGTCCATGCTCACATCGATTGTATTAGGTGCAAGGTGTGGTGTGTCCGCACCAATGGGATCAGGTTCACCTTCACCGGTGAGAAGGGATCATTTGCAGCGCAGGATGGACTCACACAGAGGAGAGGAAAACCGATCACCCATTAGTTGGCTAGCCTCATCCTAGGAGTATTTGATGTGTGGAGTCCGAGTTTTCCTGTTGTGGTGGATCAGTATGCCGACGTTTTTCCTCACGACGTTCCTGGACTACCTCCTCGTAGAGAGGTAGACTTCTATATTGACATGTACCCTGGGAAAGTCCCGATATCTACTCCAGCATATCAGATGGCTCCCTCTGAGCTTTGAGAGCTACGGGTACAACTGGAGGACTTGCAGTGCAAGGGATTCATTCGACCCAGTGTTTCACCCTGGGCTTCCCTGATTTTTTTCGCCAAGAAGGCGGAAGGGAGCTTGCGACTGTGTGTCGACTACCGTCGCCTGAACCAGGTGACTGTGAAGAACAAGTATCCACTTCTGAAGATAGATGAACTCTTCTATAAGCTCAAGGGAGACCGCTGGTTATCGAAGATAGACCTCTGGTCAGGCTATCATCATCTCATAGTTCGGGACGAGGATGTGCAGAAGACGGCCTTCAGATGTCGGTATGGCCTCTATGAGTTATTTTTTATGCATTTCAGCATAACCAATTCTCCATTAGTGTTCATGAGTCTCATTAACATGATCTTCCGGCCTTACCTCGATCGATTTGTCATAGTCTTCATCAACGACATACTGATTTACTTGACTACTGAGGAGGAGCATGCCTACCACTTGTGGGTTGTACCAGATACACTCTGAGAGAACCACCTTTATGGTAAGCTCTTGAAGTGTCAGTTCTTGATTTGAGAGTTTCACTTCTTGGGGCACGTCATCTCTGAGGTGTGAGTTGCGGTTGATCCTGCGAAGATCGAGGCAATACTAGCTTGGGATCCACCTAGGAGTGTGACGGAGGTGCGGAGTTTCCTAGGTCTGGATGGGTACTATCGGAGATTTTTTCCAGACTTTTCTAGAGTTGCAGCACCACATTCAGCTTTGTTAAAGAAGGGGAAACCCTTCGTGTAGTCAGATAGATGTCAGTAAAGCTTCCAGGAGCTGAGACAGAGATTGACCAGTGCACCCATCTTGAGGCTAACAGAGGAGGGAGTAGGGTACGTAGTTTACTGTGATGCATCGGGGACCGGACTCAAGTGTGTACTGATGTAGGAGCGGGTAGTGATCGCCTACGGTTCACAATAATTGAGGCAGCATGAGCAGAACTATGCTACCCATGACTTGGAGTTAGAAATAGTGTTCTTCACCTTGATGATGTGGCGGAACTTTCTGATGGGCGATGTAAAGACCCGTAAATTTCAAGGAATTTTTTTTTCTTAATTTTCTTTGGAATTTTACAAGAATGCAGTTTCTGACGGCACATGATTTGCAAGGCCCGGTGTTCCCAGAATCATTTTCCGAAGTTTGGCTCGGGTACGTTCAGTGAACGAACGAGCGGGCTTTTCTAAATTTCGAACCGGTGCTCGGAATCTAATTCTAAGGGCACTGATGGAATCACAACGCCGGTTTTTTCTTAGAAACGCCTCTTCCGGAGTTGCGTTTGCTCGGGTGTGGTTTTTAAATTTTTGGGCTTTAAGTTAAGAAATAAAATAATGTGGTACGACAAACTTTATTTTATTTCATTTAAATCCGCTTAAAAGCCACTTTAAGCAGCTTAAGCTGAGTTGAAGCAGATAGAGTGGAACCCAAAATATCCTACCCTCTTGGTAGGATATTTGTGAGGTGGGGCCCGCACGAGCCCCACCGTTTTTTTTCCGCTAAGTAACGCACCCGCGAAAACTCCTCAATAGTGAAAGTCAACTGGGGCGTTTCTTAAACTATTAAACGCTCCTTTTAATTGTGCGGTTAATTCGTTGAAATTAATTCTATGAATTAATTGTTCGTTTCTTAACCTGTTTTTCAATGGTTGGCATATTAATAAAATAAGACCAACACACCTTTCTTCTGGGGTGCAATTTGTTGAGAGGATTTGGAGATTCTGTGCCTTCATCCTTCTTCACGAAGAACGCGAAGAACATGAAGAATGCGAAGAATTTGAAGAACGCCGGCCTCTGATGAAGGGTGACGAAGAACACCCGACCCCCGGAGATCGACACGACGCCGACGCTTCTTCCGCGACGCTCTTTCCCCGTGACAAATCTTCGATCAACTCTTGAGGTAGGAGATTTAAAATCTTTTAAATTCTATTGTGGTTTTTATCTTCAACATGGATTTAATTATTATGATTAAATCCATGTGTTTCTTTAACCCTCGGAGATCGTCGACGCGACGACCTTCAGCGACGATGCGACGCCCTTCCACGACGCGACGATCACCTTCTACTGCGACGGTCAATTCCGCGAAGAACTCTCGTCTGACGACAGCTACGAGGTAGGGGTCATTTTGAAAATTGATTTTACCTATGTTTGTTTTCCTCCAATGTAAGAATGTGGACCAACCAATTAATAAGTTGGTCCTCATATTATTATTGCGGAATGAGGTTTATCAATTGCTGGGATTTATGGTCTTATTTCAAACCGCTAACGCGGTGGGTGCGGACCAACGAACAAGTCCGAACCCACCACCCTTGTTTCTTGGTGTGCGGAACGGCGGACGATGACAAAACGTGACGCAGAGACGATTTGTTGATTCCACAGTGAAGAACGGGACCCGGGATGAGCTACGGCGCAGACGGAAATGGAATCGCACCACCGGAGCAACTACGGTGGCTCGCGGACTCCACCGGCGGTGCCCCTGCGCGCCGCTGGACGGACCCGCCGTGGCTGAAGCCACGGCGGCAGCAGCGTGGTCCCGCAACTACGTGGGACCATAGGAGCGGGACGCAGCGGGCCGGCCGCATCCGTTTGCGAGGGCGGCCCCACGCGGAACCGCAGCTTCCCTTCAAGCGGGGGCAGCGCGCCCCCGTGGTTTCCCTTGCTCGGCCGCTCGGCTAAGCCGAGCCGAGCCGAGCCGACCCGTCGGCCGGGTCGCGTCCAGGCCGGGCTGGGTCGTTCCCAACCCGTTCAGACCCGGTTCGGGCCGACCCAGGGGGGTTGGGCTGGGTCGGTCCGGGCCCAGACCCCCCGTTTCCAGACCTTTTCGGCCTTTTGCTCATAACATGAGCTACGGGCCTCCGAATGACATGTTGTTAGTGGAGATGTGATCCTTGGATCGAGACGGTCGTTTCGGTATATCACACTCATGGTTTTGGAATACTTTGGGTTCGGCCGGGTTGGTTCGTACACAAAACCAACCGGGCCCTCAGAGTGGAAACGCTCATATCTTGAGCTCCGGACATCCGATTGATGTGTCGTCTACTTTGATGGATTTCTCTAAGTGAGACGGATCTTTTGGATTACTCCGCCCGAGGTTTGGATGCAGGTGGAGTATGGTCAGGTTGGTTTTGCCTTAAAACCCAACCGGGCCCCTGGGACGAAAAACCAAATAACTCTCAGACCGGGCGTCCGATTGACGCACCGTCCGCGACGTTGAGTTCCTGTTGGCGATACGGAACTTTTGGATACATCAGCTCTGGACTATGTGTCAGTTGATGTATCAGCCTCTCGGCTCGTGGAGCGGACCCTCCCGAACGAGCTGGCTATGTGCGGGAACCCTAGAGCTGGCTGCGACAGCTACTGTGATGACGACGACTGTGCAGATATCCTCAATGGATTCGACGACGACGACTACAGCACTCAGCGATGCTTTGTGGGTCAGTGCTACCGATCATGTGTGGGTCTGATCCTGTGTGGGTCAGCGCTCAGTGGTCTTGTGTGGGCCAGCGCCTACAGATCCTGTGTGGGTCTGATCCTGTGTGGGTTTTTTGCAGGGGTTAGTTACCTATCGATCTTGTGTGGGTCAGATCCTTTGTGGGTCATTGCGGGGGTTAGTTACCTATCGATCCTGTGTGGGTCAGATCCTTTGTGGGTCATTGCGGGGGTTAGTTACCTATCGATCCTATGTGGTTCAGATCCTTTGTGGGTCATTGAGGGGGTTAGTTACCTATCAATCCTTTGTGGGTCAGATCCTTTGTGGGTCATTGTGGGGGTTAGTACATATCGATCCTTTGTGGGTCTGACGACTTAGATAAATCAGTGACAATACATGATCATCTCTATCGTCATACAAGAAGTATACCTGTGTGAGCTGAATCCTGTTCAACTTTCCTTTGTGGATTGTGTTGTGCTATACTGTGTGGATTTACGTTTTGCATTCCTGTGTGGACTGGGTTGTACTTGAGCTTGGATATTAGAGCCGAGCGAGAATTGATGACTTAGGCATATGTATGGGAATATACCTAAGTCGTGTTGGATGTTACTTCGTGATTGTATCTTTCCTTTGTGGTTTATCCTTTGTGGATTTTGGGAGACCTTTGGGGGTCTCGGGGTCCCAACTGAGTAGCTTTTACTCACCCCTGCACGGGCTATGCCCGCACTATGTTGTGTTGGTTGTAGATGACGGACAATGCTGATCGTGGTGGAGGCTTGTAGAGCAGGATGGTACCTGAAGGTGGACCACTAGGCGGGACGTACTCGGAGCGGTCGGCTGGACCCGAGGAGCAGTGGAGGCTTCTGTACCCACCCTTCAGGTGGGACTTCCAGTGGATGGCTCGACGTTACGGCTTTACTTTTCAGTTGTTGTTTTCCCCTTTCAAGTTGTACTTTACTTTTAGTTTGGGTTTTTATTCTGGCCCACTTACCTTCCGCACTTACTGTTGTACCAGTTTTTACTTAGTGTTTACCTCTGCCTGCTTACTCTGTGTTGTTTTTTTGTTCACTTTACAAAGGCAATACCTTCACTTTACCAGGATTTATGCCTTGGTGCTAGTCGCCAGCTCCTGGCCTATGGAAGGCGGGCTTGGGGTAGCCACAGCACGGGCCGCGAGGACGAGTCGTGAAAAATTGGTATCAGAGGAGTTTGGTTCTACCGCAGACTCTGATCTTTCTTCTATGTGAAGCAACAGTGTTTAGCGTATTGAGTATGGTTATCAGTCCAGGGAGCCCAGTGTTGGTGCAGCAGCCAACATATCCGTACACCAGGACCCTAACTTCTGATTTCCGACTTAATGCACGAAAACATTGATTGCATGTGTGTTACAAGTTTTCTTTGTGATTACTTTATGTCAGCTCACCAGGTATACTGTTCTGACCATGGCACACCTGTTTCTTTTCAGGATGGCCCTACGATGGCAGCCAGCTAGGGTTCCGAGAGTTGTACGTGACGACAGCCCGCCGAGCGACGAGGCCTCGGTACAGGGCCCTTTGATAGCAGAGGCACCGGCGGTACCTCTACCCACCGAGCCATCGATGCTTCCAGCACCAGCCGCTGACGATGCACGTCGCCTTAGTGCACTACATGAGTTCCAGCGCCAGCGACCACCCAGGTTCCACGGGGAGACGGACCCCCAGGCAACCGAGGACTGGCTGGAGGCAGTGGTATGAGTTTTCAGGCTAGTGAGGGCGCCAGCAAACCTTATGTTGATCCTCGTGGCGAGCCTACTGCACGCAGCAGCGGGACGATGGTGGGGCTTGATGCTCCAGGTGAACGATGAGGCATCTCTTCTCTGGACGGACTTTGAGAGCCTCTTCCGCTCGGAGTTTGTCCCAGCCACCCTCCATGCGGTGTGCATCCAGGAGCTTCTTCAGCTGCCGCAGGGCAGCTTGACGGTCGCCCAGTACTAGGTGAGATTTACCGATCTCTCGCATTACTCGACCGACATGGTACAAGACCCATTCTACTAGGCCTGAACCTTTGATCAGGGATTGAGACATGAGATCAAGGAATCACTGATCTCCCTCAGCATTCCGACTCAGGCAGGAGTACTGGAGCGAGCCCTTTTGATCGAGAGTTTTCTTGCTGAGACTTCTCCGGCGGCGAGACCTACCGCGGGTCGGCACATAGCAGAGTCTTCTGCGGCATGCAGTCGACGGATGACTCAGGGGTCCAGGAAGACCAGACCCTCACGCAGATGACCTCAAGACACTGGGTCAGCAGTGTGGGGCACACAGCGTGGAGCCATCCTTTCGAGAGGTAGGCAGTGATACACATGAGCTGGGCAGGGCCACATGGCTCGTGACTGCCCGACCCACCGTGTCGAGGAGCAGTAGACGGTTGAGGGGACACCCAGGCAAAGGTAGAGGGTCGATTGTGGCGGTCCGCAGGGAGGAGGCAGACAAGGTAGAGGAGCTGGCCGAGCAGCAGGTGGTGGGCGACGCTTTGAGGCTATACCACCACCACCACCAGGAGGTCCACCCCGACCACAGGGAGCTGGCGGGCAGAGACAGGCACAGCTCCAGGCAGCGGAGGCCTACGACCACGGCGCGCCTGAGATGATTCGAGGTACTATCTGTGTCTATTACACCCTTTCTGCAGTTCTTATAGACATAGGAGCGAGTCACTCTTTCATAGCCGCTACCCTTGTTTTGATCTCGGAGATTCCGACAGAGCCGTTGGCTCGATCCATATGGCTAGAGACTCTTACGGGAGCAGACTCGACGATTACGCACGGGAGCCGGCAGTGTGAGCTTAATCTAGGAGGTGAGAGCTTCGGCTGGGATCTTCTTGTAGCAACGTCGAGGCCTTACGACGTCATCTTGGGCATGGATTGGTTATCTACAGTCCATGCACAGATTCACTGTATTATGCACAAGGTGCGATGTGTACGCACCGACGGGAGCAGGTTCACCTTCACCGGTGAGAAGGGAGCCTTCGCAGCACAGGATGGACTTCCGCAGAGGAGAGGATAGCCCATCACTCATCAGTTGGCTAGCCTCATCCTAGGAGCAGTTGACGTGCAGAGTCCTAGTTTTCCTGCAGTGGTGGATCAGTATGCGGACGTCTTTCCCAACGACATTCCAGGGCTACCTCCTCACAGAGAGGTAGACTTTTATATTGACCTGTACCCCAGGATAGCCCCGATATCGACTCCAGCATATCGGATTTCCCCCACTGAGCTTCGAGAGCTATGGGTACAGTTGGAGGACTTACAGGGCAAGGGATTCATCCGACCCATTGTTTCACCCTGGGCTTCCCCGATATTGTTCGCCAAGAAGGCGGACGGAAGCTTGCGACTTTCTGTTGACTATCATCACCTGAACCAGGTGATAGTGAGGAATAAGTATCCGCTATCGATAATTGATGACCTCTTCGATCAGCTCAAGGGAGCATGGTGGTTCTTGAAGATAGAACTCAGGTCAGGCTATCATCAGATCAGAGTTCGAGACGAGGACGTGCAGAAGACGGCCTTCAAATGTTGGTATGGCCACTATGAGTTCTTGGTTATGCCATTCGGCGTAACCAATTCTCCAACAGTGTTCATGGGCCTCATGAACAGGATCTTTCAGCCATACCTCGATCGATTTGTCGTAGTCTTCATCGATGAAATTTTGATATACTCGACGACTGAGGAGGAGCACGCCTACCACTTACGGGTTGCACTAGACACACTCTGAGAGCACCAGCTTTATGGAAAGCTCTCGAAGTTTCAGTTCTGGATATGCGAGGTCCACTTCTTGGGGCACATCATCTCTGAGGTGGGAGTTGCGGTGGATACCACGAAGATCGAGGCAGTGCTAGCTTGGGAGCCACCCAAGAGCGTGACAGAGGTGCGGAGTTTCTTGGGACTAGCTGGATAGTATCGGCGATTTGTGCCATACTTCTCTAGAGTTATGGCACCACTCTCAGCTTTGAAGAAGAAGGGGAAACCCTTTGTGTGGTCAGACAGATGTCAGCAGAGCTTCCAGGAGCTGAGACAGAGATTGACCAACGCACATATCTTGAGGTTGCCTGAGGATGGAGTTGGGTATGTAGTCTACTACGATGCATCAGGGACCGGACTCAGATGTGTCCTAATGAAGGAGTGGGAATTGATCGTCTATGTATCACGTCAGTTGAGGCCGCATGAGAAGAAATACGCCACCCATGACCTAGAGTTAGCAGTAGTGGTCTTCGCCCTGAAGACATGGTGACACTATCTAATGGGCGAGCGCTTTACAGTCTTTTCTGACCATCAGAGTCTCAGGTACATCTTCTCGAAGAAGGACCTGAAACTAAGACATCGGTGATGGCTCGAGTTGCACCAGGACTATGACTTTGAGATAGTCTATACTCCTGGGAAGGGGAACGTGGTAGTCGATGCTCTCAGCAGGAGGACGGGCATTCAGCTACTCGAGGAGGTGACAGAGCAGCTCGCCGCTTTGCGGATATCCTTTGTGGATAGAGATGGAGCATACTTCCTTCAGTCACTCACAGTCTCTCCTCCACTACTACAGTGGGTCAGAGAGGCACAGCGTGGGGACGCTAACTGTGAGATGCGGCGTGCACAGATATCCTCAGGACAGGCACCTGATGGCTTCTCCTTTGGAGCAGATCACGACATCCTTTTCAGAGGACGTACCTTGGTACCAGTCGCTTTACGGGAGGAAGTGCTGAGAGAGTTTCACACTTCTCCCTTAGCGGTACATCCTGGAGTGGAGAAGATGTACCAGGATCTTAGATGACAGCACTGGTGGCCAGGCATGAAGAAGGCTGTGGCAGAGTTCATTTCACGATGCCTCACCTGCCAGCAGGTGAAGGCAGAGAATCAGGTACTAGAAGGCTTGGTACAACCCTTGGAGGTCCCGTAGTGGAAGTGGGATGGGATATCTATGGACTTCATGACTAGACTTCCACGCACTTCCAGAGGTCATGACTCCATTTGGGTGATTGTCGACCGACTCACCATGTTGGCTCACTTCTTACACATCAGAGAGCAGGGCTCAGTGGAGAGCTTGGGGCGTCTCTACGTTCAGGAGATTGTACGGCTTCACGGTGTGTCATCATCTATTGTCTCCGATCTAGATGCTCACTTTACTTCCCGGCTTTGGAAGGGGTTGCAGGAGGCGTTCGGGACGCAGCTACGTCTGAGCACCGCCTTTCACCCTCAGACGGATGGTCATACGGAGAGGACCATTCAGACTCTCAAGGACATGCTCCGCGCATGTGTCCTCGACTTTGGTCGCAGCTGGGTGGACCACCTACCCTTGGTGGAGTTCATGTACAACAACAGTTACCACTCCACCATCGGGATGGAACCATACAAGGCGTTGTACGGCAGACCTTGCAAATCTCCTTTGTGCTAGACCGACCCTGGGGAGTCAGCACTTGTGGGACCAGAGATGGTCCGGGCCACGACAGAGAAGGTCCAGGTCATCCAAGAGCGGATGAGGATAGCTCAGAGCTGGAAAAAGTCTTACACTGACAGGAGGCGGAGGCCACTAGATTTCGAGGATGGCGACCACGTCTTCTTGCATGTCGCACCTTGACGTGGATTACGGAGATTTGGCCGAGGCGGCAAGTTGTTTCCATGCTTCATCGGACCTTTCCAGGTCCTCAGCAGGATTGGCTAGGTGGCTTATCGCCTGGCTCTACCACCTCAGTTGCACCGGGTGCACGACGTCTTCCACGTATCTCAGCTGAGGAGATACGTTCACGACCCAACGCACATCATTGACCATGGGGAGCTAGATGTTGATGATGGGGCGACTTTTGTGGAGGTCCCAGTAGAGATCGAGGATCGACAAGAGCGGGTCTTACGTGGATGGTCGATTCCTCTAGTACGCATCATATAGCAGCACGGGAACCTCCAGGAGAGCACATGGGAGCGGGAGGCTCAGATGTGTGCTCAGTACCCACATTTGTTTCCCTAGTTTATGATGGATCTTTAAGGGGACGTAAATACCTGAGGTGGGAGTGATGTAAAGACCCATAAATTTCAAGGAAATTTTTTTTTCTTAATTTTCTTTGGAATTTTACAAGAAATCAGTTTTTGACGGCACGTGATTCCGAGGCCCGGTGTGCCCGGAATCATTTCCCGAAGTTTGGCTCAGGTACGTTCAGTGAACGAACGAGCGGGTTTTTCTATCTTTTGAACCGGTGCTCGGAATCGAATTCCGAGGGCACCGATGGAATCGCAGCGCTGGTTTTTTCTTAGAAACGCCTCTTCCGGAGTTGCGTTTGCTCAGGTGTGTTTTTTAAATTTTTGGACTTTAAGTTAAGAAATAAAATAATGTGGTATGACAAACTTTATTTTATTTCACTTAAAGCCGCTTAAAATCCACTTTAAGCTGATTAAGATGAGTTGAAGCAGATAGGGTGGAACCCAAAATATCCTACCCTCTTGGTAGGATATTTGTGAGGTGGGGCCCACACGAGCCCCACCGTTTCTTTTCTCCTGAGTAACGCACCTGAGAAAACTCCTCATTAGTGAAAGTCAACTGGGGCATTTCTTAAACTATTAAACGCTCCTTTTAATTGGGCGGTTAATTTGTTGAAATTATTTTTATGAATTAATTTTTCATTTCTTAACCTATTTTTCAACGGTTGGCATATTAATAAAATAAGACCAACACACCTTTCTTCTGGGGTGCGATTTGTTGAGAGGATTTGGAGATTCTGTGCCTTCATCCTTCTTTGTGAAAAACGCGAAGAATGCGAAGAACGTGAAGAACGCCGGCCTCCGACGAAGGGCGATGAAGAACGCCCGACCCCCAGAGATCGATGCAACACCGACGCTTCTTCCGCGACGTTCTTTCCCCGTGACAAATCTTCGATCAACTCTTGAGGTAGGAGATTTAAAATATTTTAAATTCCTTTGTGGTTTTTATCTTCAACATGGATTTAATTGTTATGATTAAATCTTTATGTTTCTTTAACCCTCGGAGATCGTCGACACGACGCCCTTCCGCGACGCGACGATCACCTCTTACCGCGACGGTCAATTCCGCCAATAACTCTCTTCCGACGATAGCTACGAGGTAGGGGTCGTTTTGAAAATTGATTTTACCAATGTTTGTTTTCCTCCAAGGCAAGAACGCGGACCAACCAATTAACAAGTTGGTCCGTGGATTATTATTGCGGAATGAGGTTTATCAATTGCTGGGATTTATGGTCTTGTTTCAAACCTCTAACACGGTGGGTGCGGACCAATGAACAAGTCCGAACCCACCGCCCTTGTTTCTTGGTGTGCGGAATGGCGGACGACAACAAAACGTGCCGCAGAGATGATTTTTTGATTCCGTAGTGAAGAACGGGATGCAGGATGAGCTACAGCACAGATGGAAATGGAATCGGACCACCGGAGCAACTCCGGTGGCCCGCGGACTCCACCGGCGGCGCCCTGGCGTGCCGCCGGACGGACCCGCCGTGGCTGAAGCTGCCGCGGCAGCAGCGCGGTCCCACGACCGTACGGGACCGGAGGACCGGGACATGGCGGGCTGGGTGCGTCCGCGGGCGAGGGTGGCCCCACGTGGGGCCGCAGCTTCCCTTCACGCGAGGGCAGCGCGCCCCCCGCGGTTTCCCTTGCTCGCCCGCTCGGCCGAGCCGAGCCGAGCCACGCCCACCCGCCGGCCGAGTCGCACCCTGGCCGGGCCGGGCCGCCCTGGCCGGGCTGGGTCATTCCCAACCGGGTCAGACCCGGACCCGGGTCGGGTCGACCCAGGGGGGTTGGGCTGTGTCGGTCCGGGCCCAGACCCCCGTTTCCGGACCTTTTCGGCCTTTTGCTCATAACTTGAGCTACGGGCCTCTGAACGATGCGCCGTCAGCGGAGATGCGATACTTGGATCGAGAATATCGTTTTGGTATATCACACTCAAGGTTTTGGAATACTTTGGGTTCGGCCGGGTTGGTTTGTACACAAAACCAATCGGGCCCTCGTAGCGGAAACGCTCATATCTTGAGCTCCGGACGTCCGATTGACGTGCCGTCGACTTTGATGGATTCCACTAAGTGAGACGGATATTTTGGATTAATCCGCCTGAGGATTGGATGTAGGTGGAGTACGGTTGGGTTGGTTTTGCATTAAAAACCTACCGGGATCCTAGGACGAAAAAGCCAATAACTCTCAGACCGGGCGTCTGATTGACGCGCCGTCTGCGACGTTGAGTTCCTATTGGCCATACGGAACTTTTGGATACATCAACTCTGGACTATGTGTCAGTTGATATATCAGCCTCTCAGCTCGTGGAGCGGACCCTCCCGAATGAGCTTGCTGTGTGCGGGAACCCTAGAGCTGGCTGTGACTGCTACTGTGACGACGACGACTATGCATAGATCCTCAGTGGATTCGATGGCGAAGACTACAGCACTCATCGATCCTTTGTGGGTCAGTGCTACCGATTTTGTGTGGGTCTGATCCTGTGTGGGTCAGCGCTCAGCGGTCTTGTGTGGGCCAGCGCCGACAGATCCTGTGTGGGTCCGATCCTGTGTGGGTCTTTGCGGGGGTTAGTTACCTATCAATCCTATGTGGGTCAGATCCTTTGTGGGTCATTTTGGGGGTTAGTTACCTATCGATCCTGTGTGGGTCAGATCCTTTGTGGGTCATTGCGGGGGTTAGTTACCTATCAATCATGTGTGGGTCAGATCCTTTGTGGGTCATTGCGGGGGTTAGTTACCTATCGATCCTTTGTGGGTCAGATCCTTTGTGGGTCCTTGCGGGGGTTAGTACCTATCGATCCTTTGTGGGTCCGACAACATAGATGAATCAGTGAAAATACCTGATCATCTCTATCATCATACAAGAAGTATACCTATGTGAGCTGAATCTTGTTCTACTTTCCTTTGTGGATTGTGTTGTGCTATCCTGTGTGGATTTACGTTTTTCTTTCCTGTGTGGACTGGGTTGTACTTGAGCTCGGATATTGGAGCCGAGTGAGAATTGATGACTTAGGAATATGTATGGTCATATACCTAAGTCGTGTCAGATGTTACTTTTTGATTGTATCTTTCCTTTGTAGTTTATCCTTTGTGGATTTTGGGAGACCTTCGGGGGTCTCGGGGTCCCTACTGAGTAGCTTATACTCACCCCTGCACGGGCTATGCCCGCACTATGTTGTGTTGGTTGCATATGACGGACATCGCTGATCTTGGTGGAGGCTTGTAGAGAAGGATGGTACCTGGAGGTGGACCACTGGGTGGGACGTACTCGGAGCGTTCAGCTGGACCCAAGGAGCAGTGGAGGCTTCTGTACCCACCCTTCAGGTGGGACTTCCAGTGGATGGCTCAATGTTGCGACTTTACTTTTCAGTTGTTGTTTTCCCCTTTCGAGTTGTACTTTACTTTCAGTTTGGGTTTTTATTCTGGACCACTTACCTTCCTCAATTACTATTGTACCAGTTTTTACTTAGTGTTTACTTCTGCATGCTTAATCTATATTGTTGTTTTGTTCACTTTACAAAGGCAATGCCTTCCCTTTACCGGGATTTACACCTTGGTGCTAGTCGCCAGCCTCTGGCCTATGGAAGGCGGGCTTGGGGTAGTCACGGCACGGGCCCCAAGGATGGTTCATGACAGGCGATCTCTTTACAGTCTACTCTAACCACCAGAGTCACAGGTAAATCCTCTCGCAGAAGAACCTGAACCTGAGACAGCGGCAATGGCTTGAGTTCCTCCAGGACTATGACTTTGAGATAGTCTATACTCCTGGGAAGGGGAATATAGTAGTTGATGCTCTCAGTAGGAGGTTGGGAATTCTTCTACTTAGAGAGGATTCAGAGTAGTTATCTCCTTTGCAGATATCCTTTGTGGATAGAGATGGAGAAACATTTCTATAGTCACTCACAATCACTCCTCCACTACTTCAGCAGGTCAGAGAGGCACAGTGTGGGGACGTTGACTATGAGACGTGACATGCATAGATATCCTCAAGACATGCACCTGATGTATTTTCTGTACGAGGAGAGCACGTCATCCTTTTCAGGGGACATACCATGGTACCATCTACTTTACGAGAGGAGGTGTTGAGGGAGTTTCACACTTCCCCTCTAGCGGTACATCCTGGAGTAGCGAAGATGTACCAGGACCTCAGACGACAACACTGGTGGCCAGGTATGAAGAAGGTTTTCGCAGAGTTCGTTTCACGATGCCTCACCTGCCAGCAGGTGAAGGCAGAGCACCAGGTACCAGCAGGCTTGGTATAGACCTTAGAGGTCCCAGAGTGGAAGTGGGATGAGATATCTATGGATTTCGTGACGGGACTTCCACGTACTTCAAGATGACACGACTCCAACTGGGTGATTGTTGATCGACTCACCATGTCGGCCCACTTCTTACATATCAGAGAGCAGGGCTCAATGGAGAGCTTGGGATTCCTCTACATTCAGGAGATTGTACGGATTCATTGTGTACCATCATCTGTCGTCTCCGATCGAGACGCTCATTTTACTTCCTAGCTTTGGAAGCGGTTGAAGGAGGCATTTGGGATGCAGCTACTCCTGAGCACCGCCTTTCACCCTCAGATGGATGTCCAGATGGAGAGGACCATTCAGAAACTCGAGGACATGCTTCGTGCATGTGTCCTTGACTTTGGTCGCAGCTGGGAGGATCACCTACCTTTGGTGATGGTTGCATACAACAACAGCTATCACTCTACCATTGGGATGACACCATACGAGGCATTGTACGGCCGACCTTGCAGATCACCTCTGTGATGGACAGACCCTGGGGAGTTAGCACTTGTAGGACCAGAGATGGTCCAGGCCATGACGGAGAAGGTACAGATCATCCAGGAGCAGATAAGGACTACTCAGAGCCGACAGAAGTCCTATGCTGATAGGAGGCGGAGACCACTAGAGTTCGAGGAAAGCGACCACATTTTCTTACGGGTCTCACCTCGACGTGGACTATGGAGATTTGGCCAGGGTGGTAAGTTATCTCCGTGCTTAATCGGACCATTCCAGGTTCTCAGTAGGATAAGTGAGGTGGCTTATCGTCTGGCTCTTCCACCTCAGTTGCACCAAGTGCATGACGTTTTCCACGTATGTTAGGTGAGGAGATACGTGCACGACCCGACACATATTATTGATCATGGGGAGCTGGAAATCGATGATGGGGCGACATTTGCGGAGGTCCCAGTGGAGATCGACGATCGACAGGAGTAGGTCCTACATGGATGGTCGATTCCTCTAGTGCGCATCAGGTGGCAGCACGGGATCCTCCAGGAGATCACATGAGAGCGGGAGGCTCAGATGCGTGCATAGTACCCTCATTTGTTTCCCTAGTTTTTAATGTATCTTTACGGGGATGTAAAGCCCTGAGGTGGGATTAATGTAAAGACCTGTAAATTTCAAGTAAATTTTTTTCTTAAATTCTTTGGCATTTAATGAGTACGTAGTTTCTGACGGCACATGATTCTGAGGCCCGGTGTGCCCGGAATCAATTTCCGAAGTTTAGCTCGAGTACGTTCAGTGAACAAACGAGCGAGCTTTTCTATCTTTTGAACCGATGCTCGAAATTTAAATCTGAGGGCACCGATGGAACCACAACGCTGGTAATTTCTTAAGAGGACCATTACCAAAGATGCTTCTGCTCGGGAGGAGTAGTTTAAAAAAATGAAAAGTAAAATAAAATTGTGTTACAATTTTATTTCATTTTCTAAAGTGGTTTTAATCTATATGGGAAAGTTGGGGGTGGGACCCACAAGTTTCTAACTATTCATGTTAGGATATTTGTGGGGTGGGGCCCACACGATCTCAACCATTCACATTCCCAAAACCCTTAACTCTCCCACTTTAATCGTGTTAAACCCCTTGTATTTAATTGGGTAACTCGGCACCCTCAAACTTTAATTCATGAAAACACACACTAAATTAATTGATTAAACCTCTTTAATTAATTTAGCTAAGTGTTTTGAATTTTAAAGTTTGAAATTCATGAAAAAATAATAAAATAAGGAGAGGCTTTATTTTATTTGGTTAGTTTTGTTGTGTGAGGGAATTTGGGAGAGAGCTCTATTATCTTGAAGAACTTCATCTCCTTTGTTGAAGAACGCCAAGACTCCGAGGAAGAGCATCGACTCAGTGGCATCGGATTCTTATTCCTTTTCCTCCTCCATGGAAAGTAAGGAAACAACTACGTGGGAATTCGCCAATGACTTCATGCTTGTTCTCTCTGTGATAAAAAGAGGAGATGTTGCTTCCTCCTTGGATGCGCTCTGTCGATGTCTACGAAACCTCACCACGTGACACCGTCAACCGCGACGCCGACCTTCATCATCGTTTGTTGAGGTAGGGGTTAACTTTAATTTTAATGAATTAAAATTGTGCTTTGTTATGTCGTTAAAGTATCTCGTTTAATTCAGCCAAATGTTATCGACATAACGGGAGGAGATCAGACCGCACAAACACGACCGATTTCTCCTCCCTTTTTCCTTGTTGACCTTCATTGATGTTTGTGGCAAAGGCGGCATGGTGCCGTTGCACCACACGAGAATGAAGAGAACCGCGGTCGGAGCAGGTCGTGGTGGTGGTGCGCGGCGCCGTCGCGCCGTGCCGGTGAGGCCGAAGGAGGTCGCGGCCAGGAGCGAGTAGTGACGGTGGTGTGCGGCGCCGTCGCGCCACACCGGTGAAGCTGAAAGAGCCGTGGTCAGAGCGAGACTCGGTGGAGGGGTGCGGCATCGTCGCGACGCACCGGTTGGACAGGAGGGCTGCAGCCTAAGGGCGTGGTGGTCTTCAGCAGGGGCGGCTGGGCTCGGCCGGCCGTCGGCACTCCAGGAGGCAGAACCCCTGCAGGTCCCACGGCAGCTCAACCGGCTGGCCATTAAGGTCGGCTGTTTCCAAAGAAACCAGGGGCCATAACCACCCAGAACTGCCTAGGGTGGACCCCACCAAGGGAGGCCGCTGTTTCCAAAACAAAGGGGGCCGTGGCCCCTTCGCACCATGCTCGACCGCGAACCGAGCCGCGTCCAGCATCCGAGCCGAGCCACCGGCCGCACCCCATCGGGCCGGGCCGCACTAGCCAGGCCGGACCCGGACCCGGGTCGGGTCGACCCGGTTCGGGCCAACCCAGGGGGTATTAGGCCGGGTTGGACTCGGCCCAAACCCCCTATTTTCGGGTTAGGTTCGTTCAAACGCTCATATCATGGGCTACAGTCCTTCGATCGATGCACCGTCAATTGCGTAGGGATCCTTGGATCGAGACGGTCATTTTGGTATTTTACACTCATTATTTCGGTAAAGTTTGTGTATGGCCAGGTTGGTTCGAACCTGAAACCAACCGGGCCCTTGGAGAGGAAATGCTTATAACTTAAGGATCGGACGTCTGAATGATGTGCCGTCAAATACGATGAATTCCTCTTAGTGAGAAGGTTATTTTGGCTTACTCCCATTGAGGTATGGACGCAGGTAGATTACGGTTAAGTTGGTTTCAGATTAGAAACCAACCGGGCCCCTGGGACGAAAAATCCAATAACTCTCAGACCGGGCGTCCAATTGATGCACCATCTGTCGCGTTGAGTTCCTATTGATGAGACAGAACTTTGTGGTACATCAACTCTGGTCTTTGTGACAATTTATGTATCAAACCCTTGGCCCGTGGAGCGGACCCTCCTAGAATCGAGCGTGCTGTGTGCGGGAACCCTAGAGCTAGATGTGACTGCGACCATGATGACGACTGTACTTGGATCGTTCGTGGGTTCGGCAGCGAGGACGACTGTACTTGGATCCTCCATGGGTTTGGCAGCGATGACGACTGTACTTGGATCCTACGTGGGTTCGGCAGCGATGGTTACTATACTAGGATCCTACGTGGGTTCGGCAGAAACGACTTCTATACTTGGATCCTACGTGGGTTCGGCAGGGGAGATGATTCAGAGGCTATATATACCATCTCCACCCCTCTTCCTGAGTAGTATACCTGTGTGAGCTGAGTCTTGACTTTCAATCATTATCATCGATATGATTGACTTTCTTTCCTGTGTGGACTGGGTTGTTCTTTCCTATGTGGACTAGGTTGTGCTTTCCTGTGTGGACTGGGATGTTCTCGGACTCTTGAGTTGGATTCGAACTGGAATTGATGACTTTGGTTTATGTATGGGATTATACCTAAGTAAAGTTGGTTGATACTTCGTGTTTTTATTTTTCCATTATGTTTTATCCTTTGTAGATTCTGGGAGACCTTTAGGGGTCTCGGGGTCCCTAATGAGTATCGTATACTCACCCCTACATGGGCTATGCCCGCACTACGTTGTGTTGGTTGCAGATGACAGACATCGCTGATCGTGGTTGAGGCTTCTAGAGAGGAACGGTATCCGGAGGTGGACTATCAGGCAGGACGTACATAGAGCGGACGGCCGGACTCGAGGAGCTGAGGGGACCATCTGTACCCACCCTTCAGGTGGGATAACCGGAGGACGACTCGGTGGTTGCTGATTTACTTTACTACTGATGTAATTTATTTTCAGTCGTACTATACTTTTTGTTGGGTTTGTATTCTGGCCCATTTACTTTTCATCACTTAATTTTGTACTCAGTTTACTTAGTGTTTACTTCATCTTGCGTACTCTATTGTGTTGTTTACTTGTATAAAGGTAATACATTCTCTTTTAATAGGGATTTACACCTTTGGTGCTAGTCTCCAGCCCCTGGCCTATGGAAGGCGGGCTTGGGGTAGTCACGGCATGGGCCCCAAGGACGGGTCGTGACATAAAAAATTCTATACATATGAGAATTTTCTCTTTGGAAAACTACTCTTTCATCACATCTTCAGTTTAATTTTAAATTGAATTTTTTCACTTCTGTGAATTGAATTTAGAAAAATTGATTCCATATTTTGAATCAATATATTTTATATTATCTAATAATCTCAACTTAATTTTTTACCAAAATTAACAGTAAAAATAGTAAAAAAAATAATTATAACATTAAGGTAAAAATGGGTTTATCGAGGGATGGAACTAAGAAGATAATGGTTAAAAATGACCTAAAAATGTCCAATACTCATTTTATATCAATACATATACCTTATAGCCTCTATATATTGATAATTAACCATTTTAGAGGCCTTGGGAATCAAAAACAGACGGTTATCATGTTATCTTTTCAAAATATTTGATGTGTGTCCTCTCCCCCACTTATAAAAGGTCAACCCCTATCCTACCCACTTCACACATCAAAAAATCTTTTTTAGGAAAATACCTACCCAAATATCTTAATAATTCCCTCCCCAAATCCTATATTCCTTATTTTAATTATTAATCCATCTTAAGAAGTATTTTGTTATAAACCTATAGTGGCTCTCTGAAAAAGAGGTAAAATTCTTAAATGTACATATTTGTTTTATTTCTTATTAATAATCCATAAAAACTTATTCAACTATGATAATATAATAAAACAATTATCTAAAATATAATTATAAGTTATTATATTAATTTCATAACCTGGATCCAAACCGACTTTTATCAAATGGGAAACAAAACCATCGATCGTGTGTACAATAGATTATCACCTCACTTACTGATGTAATTTTTTTACATCAAAACTTTTAAATTATGGATATATAATGATGTATTTAACATATATATATTATATTTATGATATTATTATACTTATATAATTATTATATCACATATACATTCTTACTTTCCATTATGTGGGGGATACGATAACGCCACTCATGTGTATGGCATACTACTGCCTCACGAAACGATGTGATTCGTTTTAATATTGCACATTATATAAAAGTTAGTATGATTAAATTGAATAAACATATTTTATATTTATGATATAAAAATACTTATTGAAATATAATATCACATATAACTTCTTACCTTCTAATCCATTGGAAAATAATAACACCGCTCATATGTATGTGCGGACTGCCACCTCCAGGTAGCGATGTAAAATATTTTTCCTTTTATTTTTACATGGATATATTTGATTAATATGAGTTATATATATGAAATAATTATTATTTTTTAGATATTAATTTATTTTTATTTTCCTTTTTCTTCATTCGTCGAGAAAAATGGAAATAGTGTTCACGCGTATGTACGACCTACCGTCCCCATGAACAGTGTAATCCATTTTCTTTTTATAACTTTAATAGGTTACTATAAATAAATATATAATGATTTTTTTTATATTTATATCATTGTTAATATTTTTTACATGATTTAACCATAATCAAATTAAATGGATCGAAATTAACAATCGAAAATATACATTAAAATTGAAGCAAATACCACCTAAAACAGTGATTTCAATAAAGAATTGTTAATAAATGGATGATAAAAGATAGTAAGTAAATTATATGTGGTATTATATATAATATTATTATTCTATAATATATTTATAATAAACACATATTTATTATATAGGAGTTTCGGACACATGTGAAGAAAGTCAAACCTAATGTAAGGGTTTCTCATCTCACTTTTACTTATGTGAGATATACGCCATATTCACCATGTATTCCTTTGTGTGGCATAAAC
Organism: Viscum album; assembly: GCA_963277665.1. Lineage (NCBI taxonomy): Eukaryota > Viridiplantae > Streptophyta > Magnoliopsida > Santalales > Viscaceae > Viscum > Viscum album. Next base: position 1,320,549,313 of record OY728151.1, on the reverse strand, counting down.
ACTGCCTATTTTGATATGGTATATCATGAATCTATTTCTCGTCATGGTATTTGAAGTTTCATTTTATGTTATTTCATTCATGGGGCCTATGATTCAAAAGTTACTAAAGTGGTAATGATTATTTTTCAGTCACATCATTATTTAGGATTGTTTTTATTTATGTCTCTTGTGGAGGAATTATTTCGTATTATATATTAAAAAATATATATTTTCTAATCCTATGGTTATTCATGAATTTTTTTCACGTAATATTACCATTTTTCCTCACTTTGATTCTTAAAATGATTGAGAAAATGATTTTTACAAAATGAAACATTTTTTATCTCTTCAGTCAAAAATCTTTTTACATCAAAATCCTCCTTTTATAAAAATGTTTTTAATATTTTAGAAAGTATTTATTAAAGACAATTTTAATAATTTTAAATTTTTACAAAAAAAATTAATGGAATCTTCATGTCATTTTCAAAATAATACTCATTTAGATTTTACCGAATTGTGAAAGGAATATTTGTTTTAATGTGTATGACCTGAAAGAAAAATTCCCCCATTATGAAAGCTCAATGTTTTAAATTTTATTTTACAGGTTTTAAAACATTATTTTTGAAGAAAATTATTTTAAAATTATTTTTTAAAATTTTAATTTTAAAAATATTTTCAATGTGAAAAGGTTATTTTATTTAGAAATGTTTTTAATGACATGTATATAGTATTTCTATTCATCAATGAAATCATCCCTTATGTTATTCTTATGATTAAATGGGGATATGTTGTATTGATATCATACTTACTCTTTATTTGGATGGTTTATGATCAGTATGACTAAGGATGTATAGTTTTTTTACCATTAACCATAAAATTTGGGATGGTTTATGATTATGTTTATTTGATTAAAATAAATGTTAATATTTTTTATGTCAGTTTTTTTAATATAAATTTTTATGTTGATTAATTTACACCCCTTTCATATAAGGAATTAACTAGAATTATTAATTGAAGGGTGGGTCATAGTTATAGATAGTCCCTTGATGCATCAATGGGTCTCATAAGACAAATAAGTTAACCAAATTAAATAGGTTTCTACCCACAAATTTAAATTATATTATGAAAGGTCTTGAAAATATTTTTCAGATGTCTATAATTATGATTTCCCTTATTATGATATCAGTTATTGATATCCGTGTGATTATTTGATTAGCTATAATATCCATGGATACATTTTGAGCTCAAGTTATTATTTATCTCTCTTTATTTGATCATCAATTATTTATGCCATATTAATCTTAGTTTATTGATTAAATGGAATATTTTTTTGTTATTTACCCTTCCATTTTGATTATACTTAATTATTCATAACATCTTCCTCTATACACTTACCCTTTATAATTATCTACTACCACATATTTATTAGGTTTTATTTTACCAACGATACCAAGTAGTGTTTTCTAATATATATAGATATATGAAAATGGGAATTATAGTGTTCTCAAATAATAAACTTTGTGTATTTTATGTTTTCAAATTTATGTGAAATTAAAGTATGTATCTAGTTTACCAAGACTATTAAACTATTCGATCATTCGGGATTCAATTCCTTATATCTAAATCCCTTTAAGAAAGTATAAATTGGATCAAGGTTACTAGAGTTTGGGTCATTACATTTGGTATCAGAGTAAGTTCAGTAGATACCTTGGGAAGAATATTTAGGAAAACATAGATTTGGGAACATAGCCTTATGATAAGCATTGAGGATAAGTATAAAAGAACATCATAAATTTATGTTAAGGTATATATTATGTGTTTTTTCTATAAAATACATCCCTATATAGATACTATAAGTGGTCTTATTTTTTGGAATAGATGTACCTAGGTTTAATAATAATAATAAAGGCACTTTGTGCTTGACATGAGCATTAACTGGTTCATGAAAACGGGCCTTACTGTACACCTAGTTTGACACTCCTAGTAGATATTTTCAGGTTGATTCACATTTTCATTGTGACCCATCAAGAAGGATTTGAAAATATTTTTATGATTTGAATTCCTTCCAAAAATATCCATGTTTATTATTATGATATTAGTTATACATAAATTTTTTAATTTATTCTATGTCTTTTACTATTATTGGGATTATATATTATGTTACATAATTTTATGATATAAACTGGTTTATTCCATTTTTTAGGAATTGTGACTACTAGAAGGAATGAGAACCATATAAATACACTTACCTCATATATGGATTTCCCTCTTGGGAATGATAATGAATATAAAGTTAGATCTTTAGTAGGAACTAAATAAATTATAACCATATTGGGATAGATGACTCGGGTTATGAGAAATAACCTTTCCCATATATACCAAAATGAGCATCCACCACATAATGTAGAAATTTTATACCTCTTTATTCGTCATTAACCCTGTCATTTAATGGGACTACAAATCAATTTGTTTCTGATCAATGGATATGTTCCTTATAGAATATATTTCTCACTTAAGGAAGAGATGAAAGGGAAAAAAGTATCCATGAATTTATATCATCGATCAGGATATGTGGATCAATGGTGGTCATTTATTTCAAAAATTAAGGATGAATATGAAATAGAAGACATGGAATATAAGGATTTAAAGGGATCCTTTTTGAAAAGCATTTTACTCATTAATAATGAGTGGATATGGAGAGATAGTTCCTAAATATATAATACAAAAGGAATATGATAATGTACCTAGGTATAAAGCCAACTTGAAAATGTTAGCAAGGAATTATATGGACTATTTATTTAATCAAAAGAGAGTGATCGTTCATTTCATTGATGGGATAATCAAATTGTTCAAGGGGAACTAGTCTCTAAAACATTCCCATCATATGAGGTCATAGTATCATGTATTATAAAGAAATAGAAATAATTCTTCAAGTCTTATGGCTTCAAAGGGGATAAATATAATAAGAGAATAGTAGGAAAAATATAGAAAAAAGTGAATAAGGTAAAGAAGTATTTTCCCACATGTGATAATTATAGAAAGAAACACCATAGTGCTTTCTTCAAGGGAATGGGATTTTTCTACAAGTGTAAATATAAATTTCCTCATGTTAATGATTTAAAGATAAGGAAATAATATTCCAATATATAATCCAAACACTATAAGGATATGAGGAACTATGAAAACAAATGTTCAATGTTTTAAGGGAATATACTTCATAAGAAACTAAGGGATCAGGGTAAATCTTATGCTATTACTAGAGAAGAATAAGAATGATTAATTTGATTTTGGTTGGATTCAAGAATTATTTTATAGGATCATTTTTATCAAGGATATTCTAGTTGTAAGAATTATGAAATGTAAAAGTATTGTATTGTAGTAATTTTTCTTTAAGTGTTTTAGATAATATGTTGAATGGTACCAATGAATAAGAAAAGTGATTCAATGGATAGTTGAACCTCTTGGAAAAAACATAATTGAGTGAAAATAACCATTAATATTTGGTATATGTTGAGATAATAATGATAAAATTATTTTTAAGGGATATTATTGGTGAAAATGAAATTAGATAGTGATTTGATGGTGTATGTTATATTTTCTAGAGTTTAATACATATTTGGATTTATGGAATATGTTTGACAACATAAGATTTTATTTTTTGAATCATGCATGTTTTAATTAATTTCCTATAGTGATTAAAGTATTAACATATTTTTAATGTGACATTAAGATACAATTTATATTTTCTAGGGAATATAATATTGATTTAGTGAGTATCATTCTAAATTTGGTCAGACATATTTTGGACAAGCCTTATCATTAACTATTTATGGAATGGATTAAGTTGAAATTTAGGTGTTAATAAATAACTTTTTCTAACCATGTTGGTTTTCATAATTATAGAAGGAATATATTTTTACTCTTTTATGGATATTATGATCCATTAAAATTTAATTTTACTACTTCATGAATAAAAAATTCATTTTCAGATATTCATTTCATGGAATAAGAGAAGAAGTGTAAATTGATTGAAGAACAACCAAAGGAAGAAATTGTGCTTATGAAATAGAAATATATCAACTAATTATATTTCCATGCATTCTTATATAGAAAAATAATTCCTCAACACATGGAAAAGGTTCTTAAAACAAAAAATGTAATCATAATACATTCATTTTTAATGAACTAATGGTCTTTTAACCATTTATAGATTTATGGTTTTATGGTCATTAACCTTCTCTAAATTATCCACTTTATTTTGATTAATTATCTCTATAACTCTCTAAAATTATTTATAATTTTCTTATATATCCATATCTCCACCCCCCCCCCCCCCCCACTTATGTTCTCCTATTCGGAAACCTAGTTATTTGATTATTTCATATGACCTTCATACTTCACTTTATCTCTTATCAAAATGATTTTTGATTAACCCTTCTCATGATTTGGGATTTCAAGAAATGTATTTTCAAATTTCAAACACTTGATTATAGGGATCAAGATTAAATCACAGGGATATAATTTATTTAAGGGAGTAGAATACAACACCCTGATATTTTAATAGAGGAACATCATATTCAATAGTATATATGAAAATAAACGACAAGATTAGAAGATAATTTAACACTAAAAGACATTAAGATATATTTATTTTTAAATAAATTCAATCTCTATGATAGCTATAATGCATGAAATACCAGGTTTGAGAAAACCATGACACTATGTTAAAATATTATTATTTAAATATAATCATTATAAGATATCCATAAATTCAAAGGGTATGAATATAAAAAAATAAATAATGAAAAATATATGATTTAAACATTTATAAAATAAATTCAATGGTTACTTATTGATTATAAAAAAATAAGAACCATTTGAAAAAATGGAAATGTTTTAAGAAAAAAACTATATTTTTCCTAAAGGTGTTAATCGTGATTTTCACAAATAATTTAAAATTAATTTTAATAGTTTCAAAAAAAATTTAAAACATAAAATTAATTATTTGAATATACATTTTAAAATTAACTTTGGGTGAATTTATGATAATTTTCTGAAAAATTTAAATTTTTTATGAATAGTGAAACTACTAATTTTTATTAAAAATAAATTTTGTGTTTAAATTATTTACAAAGTTAAAATATATATTAAATTGGTTTTAAAGTAAATTTAGTTCAATTATATTACATTTTAACTAATTTATTTCATTTTAATAAATTATATTTTTAATTTTTATATTAAAATATTCTATACTTATGAGAATATTCCTCTTTGGAAAATCGCTCTTTCATCACATCTACGATTGAATTTCAAATTGAATTATACCACATCTGTGAATTGAATTTGAAAAAATGGATTCAATATTTTTAATAATAATAATATATATTATACAATAAGTTAAAATTATTTTTTACCATAATGAATAGTGAAAATATTAAAAAAATAATTATCGCGATTAAAGTAAAAATAGGTTTATCATGGGTAAATTAAGAAGATAAGGGTTAAAAATGATCTAAAACTTGTCCAAAACCTATTTAATAGAAATATTTAGACCTAAAAACCTCTAAGGATATATAATGGCCCATTTTGGAGGCTTTTTTATTGATAAAAATATGGATATCACTTTATCTTTTCTGAAAGTTCCATATGTGTCCTCTCACCCACTTATAATAGGCCACTCACTCTCATTACCACTTCACACTTCAAAAACCTTTTGTTTTGGCTAAGACCTTCCCAAATACCATACTTAAATTCCTTTACACATCCTATAGACCTCATTTTACTTAGTAATTCCTCATAAGAAGGTTGTAGGTATAAACCTAAAGAGGCTCTCTAGGGGAAAGGTAAAATTCTAAAACGTTCATATTTGTTTTATTTATTATTCCATAATATACCTTCTTAAAATATTATAATACAATAAAAATTATATAATAAATAATTATATTTAATTATTTTAATTTCATAACACATATCTATATCCACTTCCATCAAATCGGAAACGAAACTGTTGATCATGTATACAGTTGATTACCGCCTCGTGAACTAATGTAATTCATTTTCCATCACCACAATTAAAGGATGTATATAATTATGTATTTAACTTATATATATATGATATTTATTATATTTTTATACTTAATAAATTATTATATCCCATATACCTTCTTATTTTCCATTCTATGGGAGATATTATAACATCTCTTGGGTGTACAGAGGCATACCACCACGCAAATCGATGTTTTTCATTTTTTACATATTCTTTACATGAAAGATAGTAAATTTAAATTTAATGAATATATTTTATATTTATGATCTATCCATACTTATATAAATAAAATAATGTGTATAACTTATAACCTTACAATCTATTGGAAAAAAATAATGTAGTTTATGTGTAAGTGTGGACTACCGCCTCCACGTAAAGATGTGAAATACTTTTCATTTTATTTTTAAAGGGATTTATTTTATTAATAAATATAAAATATATGAAATATTAATGATTATATAAATATGAAATAATATTTATTTTCATTTCTTTCCATATATCCTGAAAAATGAAAACTACTTTCATGTATACGTACGGAAAATTGTCTCCTTAAACGATGTAATTTATTTTATATCTAAAACATTAATATATTATTATATATAAATATATATTTAAAATATATGATATTTAAATTCTAGTTAAAATTATTTAGATTGTGTAATCTTGATCAAATTGAAGGGTCCAAAATTACTAAACTAAAACATATATGAAAAATAAACCAATTATCACTTGAAATAGTGATTTTAACAAAGAATTGTTAATAAATGGGTGATAAAAAACTATAAGTAAATAATATGTGGTATGATAAATATGAGTATTATTTTTTATATATTTATAATAAAACTATATTTATTCATCAAAATTCATGTTTTCTAAAAATGTTTTCAATTTTTTAACCATTTCTAAATGATTTAATAAATACATTTTTACCCATTTTTTACTTTTTTTTAAAAAATTAAAAGTAATTTTCATGTATTTTTGAAAACAATACCCATTTTTATTTTAATAAAAATGATAATGTAATCTTTGATTTAACATGTTCATCATGAGTAGCATTTTACGCCATCATGACCACTAAATGTTTTAAAGATTAGTCTACAAGTTTCCAAAATATATTTTCAAATAAAATTATTTTTAAAATATTTTTTGAACATTTTGTATTAAAAATATTTAAAAACATAATAGGTTATTTTACTCAAAAACGTTTTTTATGACCATTTTATAGTTTTTTTTATTAATCAATGACATCAAACCCTTATTTTACTTATGATAAATTGGGGATATGTTCTATTGGTATCATAATTATTCTTTATTTAGATGGTTTATGATCGGTTTTATCAAGGATGTATAATTTTATTACCATTCTCCATATTATTCTGGATGGTTTATGATTATGCTTATTTGATTGAGGTAATGACTAACATTTTTTTATGTTAGTTTTTTTAAATATGATTATTTATGTTGACAATGTTTCACCCCTTTAATATGAGGAATGACTTAGACTTATTAATTGATGGTTGGGGCTCGATTAAAGATAGTCCCTCAATGAATCAACAAGTCTCCTATGATGAATCTGTTAGCTAAATTAGATGGTTTTATACCCACATATTTAACTTTTCTTGTGAAAGATCATGAAATTGCATTTTAGATGTCCAACATTATGCATTAGATCATTATGAGATCAGTTATAGATGCTCATATGATTATTCAATTAGTTAAAATACTAATGGATAAGTTTCAATCCCATGTGATTATTTATACGGATTTATATAATCATTATTTTTTCCATATTATGCTCAGTTTATTGAAAAAATTGATTTTTTTAGTTATTTACCTTACCATATTAATTATTATTATTTATTCATGATAACTTCCACTGTATGTTTACCCTTATTGAGTATCTAAGATCACCCCTTTCTTATGTTTTATTTACTTAGGATACCGAGAAATTTTTTGTGACTAATATATAGGGATATGTTAAGGGAAAAATGGAATTTTCAATGAAAGCACTTTGTGTATTTTATCTTTTTAATTGTATATAAAATTCAATTATTTTTCTATTTTACCGAAACTATTAAATTATTTGGTCCTTCAGGATGAAATTATTTGTATATATTTCCAATGTAATAAATTAAAGACCACCTTTGGGTTACTAGATTCTTATTCTTTACAATTAGTATCATAGAAAGTTTAGTAAAAAACATAGGAACTAGATTTAGAAAAACATATATTAGGGAACATAACCCTATGATAGAAATTGAGGATAAGTATATAAGAACATCATAACTTTTTTAAGGTTGAGAATAAATGGGTTTTCCTAGAAATACATCCATTTCAGGATACTAAAAGTGGATGTAGTTCTAGAACAAAGGTACCTAAGGTTAATAATTCCGAAAAAAAAAGTGTGTTAGGATTTACTTGAGCATTACTTGGTACATGAAAACAGGCCTTACTTTACACATTTTTTGAAACGCCCAGAGAATATTCTTGTGATAATTCACATTTTATTTATGAATAGTCATACAGGATTTGAAAATATTTTTATGATATGAAAACATTCCTAAAGAAACCATATTTATGATTCTGAGATTATAAATGCTTGAATTTTTCAATTTATTCTAAGTCTTTCTCGAGTATTATGATTATACATTATATTTCATAATCTAATCTAGTGTATTCCATTCTTTATAAATGGAACATAGTGAAAGTAATGAGACCTATATTAATACATGTACCTCATGTAGGAATTTCCCTCCTCGTAAAGATAGTGAAGATGTATTTGGAGATACAATTGGAACTAAAGAAATTATAACTATATTGGGATAGTTATCTCAAGTTATAAGCAATGACATTTCCCATATGGAGCATCCTATTTATCCACCACATGGTGTAACAATGTTATACCAATTTATTCATCATTAATCCTCTTCATTCAATGAGACTAAAAGTAATTTTTTAGCTGATCAATGGATAACTTCCTTAGAGAAGATATTTCTCACTTTGGGAAGGAATAAAAGGGATAAATTCATCATAGTAGTTTACCAACTCTTAGGAGATATGGATCAGTAGTGATTCTTTATTCAAAACACTAAGGATAAATAGAAAATATAAAATATGGAATGAAAGTATATTAAGGTACTCTTCTTGGAAAATTATTTTACTCATGGTCAACAAGCAGATATGGAGAGAAAAATCCTCAATCTATGAAAAAAGGAAGATGAAAATATTGATAAGTATGAATCCAAATTTACATGGTCTAAAGGCATGATACATACTATGTATATAATCCAAAGAGAAATATTGGCCATGTCTTTGAGGGGATTTAGAAAATTCCATAAAGGGTACTAGTCTCCCAAACCTTCTCATTATATGAGGACATAGTATCATGTGTTACAAAAATTGAGAAAGAATTATACAAGTCGTATACCTTAAAATGGAAGCAAGTGAAGAAGATGATGGTAGAAAAAAATATGGATAAAGGGAATAAGGTAGAGAAATACTTTCCCTCGTCACTACTACAGATTATGTTAAATAAATAACTATCCTTTATCAGCAATAACAAAAAATTACCGATAAAAGGGAGTCTTTATTATTTCTAAAAAACACTGATAAATGTACTCTTTTATCTACAATTTTTTATATCACTGATAATGCCCTATTTTATAAATGTTGGAAAAAGTGGTGATAAAATGTGGAATTTATCAGTGCTAGAAAAAATAACTGATAAAGTCCCCTTTTATCAGTGTTGGGAAAAGTGGTGATAAAGGGTGGAATTTATCAGTGCTAGAAAAAATCACTGATAAAGGGTATCCATTATCAGCACTTTTGTTTAAGCATTGATATAGAGTATATTTCATATATATATATATCATTAAAAATAATATATAAATATAATATATTTTGATAAATATTATTTATATAAGACTAAATATGATTTACACATAATATATAAGATATTTAGTGAAAATGAATTATAAAGTAATTAAAAAATAATATTAATTAATAATTTCATAATTATTATTGAGTAATATGCATTTTATAATAATTTATTGACATATAAATTCAATAAATGAATGAGAAATATAAGATATGTTGAAAACATGACTTGAACATCCAACGGCCATAAATTTTGATACAAGTGTCTGTTTGGGCTCTACCACATGAAAAATTGAAGCATGTAATAGATCTATGCCATGTTACCATAGTGGGACTTTTTTAACTATTTTTTTAGGTCGAAAAAGGCTTATAGGACCACCAAAACTGAGTTTTTAGTTGGGATGCCCTAATTTTAAAATATTTTATAGTATTTTAGATTCGTTTATGAGAGTATTATTGTTCATTTTTAGTGGATAATAAATTCATTCCTAGGTCTTATATTCATATAGATATTATAGTTTTTAAATTTTATCATTTTTCATATTTTAGTTTTATTTATAATTAAATATATTCATATTTTTTCATATTTACTTATAATAAATCAATTTCAAAAAATACATATTTAAACAAATTTACATAAAAACATATTTATAAACCAAATAGAAATAAATTTTTATTATTCATTTTATTTAAAATAAAAAAATTATGCATTTTATTCAACTTATAAAAATGCATTAATATGTATATATATACCTATAAAAGTAATGCTTATATATAAACATGTGTGTGTCAATGAACTAATATATATTTATATGTTTATTATAATATATTTAAATAAATACATATATATATACAAGTAAAAATTTGTATGTGTATGTGGGAAATATAAATGTATACTTGTCTGTATAAATATGTTTGTGTATCAATATTAGGTACATACATCATATATAAATGTATTTTTGTAGATATATCATTATCATAAAATATCATATATAAATGTATTTATAGTAAATATTTATAAATACATCTTAAAAAATTATATTTAAATATAAAATTACATGTAAATATATATAAATGTATATGTAAATTTTTATACATATAAATATAGTTCATGTATAAAATTTAAATCTAAATATATAGACATATTTTAAAAATGAATTTAAAAATATTTATATAAATCCTAAGGAATTAATTATTATCCATTTTATTTAAAACAACATCTAACCATTTTTTATACATTATAAAAATATATGAATATATATATATACTTAAACAAATGTATTTATAATGTTTATAAATACATAGTTGTGTGTACTAATGAGCATATGTATATATATATATTCTAACATATATATAAATGAATATTAATATGTAATATATTTAAATAAATATAAGTTTATATATATATATCAAACTTCTAAATATATATATTAATAAATATAAATATTGAAAAATATAAAGCAAAAAAATCTTGTAGAAGTGGTAAAGGGTGTCGACTCAAATAAGGGAGGTCATAGGATCAAGTCCAAGCACAAGATGGTATTTGGGAGGGAGCAATCTAGTGCTAAGAAAGGGTGTGTTTGTGAGCACTGAGGAAGGTGTGGGGTGCGTGATGGTGTTTGGGGAGTAGAAAGTGCTGATAATGGGGGTATCGAGATCTAAGAAAGGGGGTGTTAGGGTGCATGAAAAAAATAATTTTTTTCAAATTTTTTATCATCGCTAAAAAAAGAATAGATAAAGTCACCCTTTATTAGGGATTTCATTAGAACTATTAAATCTACACTTTATCAACACTAAAAATTACTAATAAAATGTTCTTTTATCAGTGATTTTCTTAGCACTAGTAAATCCACCCATTTTTAACACTTTTTATGAGCACTGGTAAATTTTGTCTTTTAACATCTCTCACAATATTAACACTTTTTAGCCTTGATAAAACAATTTTTTAGCACTGTTAAAGGGTGTATCTATACTAATTCATTTCATAATTGTAGAAATAAATATACTGGTACTTTCTTGAAGGGAATGGGAGTTAAGTACATGTTTGTAGATAAAATACACCATCCTCATGATTTTAAGGGAAAGAAAGAAGTTTCCAATTTTAAATTATTCAACTGTAATAATATGGGTAACTTTAAGAACAAATAAGCCAAGATTCAAGGGAATATACCTTGAAAGAAGCTAAGGGATCAAGTTCAATCTTATTATATTACTACAATTGAAGGGGAAAAATTAATGTTCTTGTATTTGGATTCAAGAATTATGTTAAATGGTTATTTTTATAATTGATATTCGAGTTATAAGAATTATAAAATGTATACGGATCATACTACTATAATTTTCATTAAAGATTTAAGATAATATGTTGAATGGTAAAAATGAACAAGAAAACTAATTCAGTGGAAAGTTAAATATCTTGGAAAACATCGGATTGAGGGAAAATAACCATTAATATTTTCTCTATTTCAAGATAATAATGATAAATTGATTTTTATGGGATATTATTGGTGACATTGTTTTATGATTTGATGTTTATGTTATCTTTGCTTGATTTTACGGCAAGTTTAGATTTATATAACATATTTGACAACCTGAAATTTTATTTATGTAATTATGCATTTTTTCATTAATTTTTTATGGTGACCTAAGTATTAATATTTATTGTAATTTGACATTAAGAGCCGTCTTATATTGTCTAGGGGATATAATGTTGATTTAGTGACCATTGTTCAAAATTTGTTCAGATATATTTTGGATGAGAATTAAGGTTAACTATTTATGGAATGGATTAATTTGAACTTTGGTGTTATTAGATAACTTTTTCTAACAATTTTATTTTTATTAAATATGGTTGGAATAGCATGTTACTCTTACATATATCTTATAACCTCTTAAAATATAATTTTATTCCTTTAGGAATAAAAAAGTCATTTTTGGGTGTTCATTTATTTGAGTATGGTATAAAGTGGAAATCGATCAAAGAAAACTAAAAGGAATAAATTATTCTTATGAAATAAAAATATATCAACTAATTATATTTCTTTATATTATTATATAGTAAAATAATTCCTCAACTCTAAAAAAAGATATTGAAATAAAAATGTTTTCATAATACCTCAGTTATAATGAACCGATGGCCTTTCAACCATTATATATTTATGGTTTGGTGTTCTTTAACCTTATCTAGATCACCCAATTTTTCTGATCAATGATCTCTGTCACTATATTTAATTTTTAAAATATACTTTTAAACATTATCTTTGGGTGAATTTTTTATAACTTTTGAAAAATATTGATTTCCTGATGAATAATGAAAAATATTGGTTTTTATTGAAAACTGTCTTTTCATTTAAATTATTTAAATGTTAAATTATATTTTAAATTGCTTTTAAAGTAAAATTAGAGAAATTATATTAATATTTAACTAATTTATGTAATTATAATAAATTTAATTTTGAATTCCAATATTAAAACATTCAATACTTATAAGAATTTTCTCTTTAGAAACCCGATCATTCATCACATATATGGTTTATGATTAAATTGAATTATACCAATTATATGAATTGAAATTGTAAAATTGGATTCCATATTTTGAATAAAAAGAATTTATATTATCTAATAAGTTAAAATTATTTTTTATTCATAATGAATAGTGAAAATAGTAAAAAATTATCCTGGTTATGGTAAAAATTGGTTTACTAGGGAGTTAAACTAAGAAAATAAAGGCAAAAAATAAACTAAAATTTTTCCAACACATATTTGAGAGAATGTTTTCAAACTTATCACTTATTTGTTTCTATAATGATCCATTTTTTAGGCTTTGGTATGGGAAAAACATGGTTGTTACTTTATCTTTTCAAAAAATTACTTGTGTTTCCTCTCCCCCACTTATAAAAGGCCACCCCCTATCCCCCCCACATCATACTCCCAAAACCATTTGGTTCAGATAAAAACTAATTAAATATATTCCTTACTTCCCTAAAAACATCATATAGGCCTTATTTTTTATTAATCACTCTTAAGAAGGCTATAGGTATAAACTTAAATAGGTTCTCCAAAGAAGAGGTAAAATTATTAAACATGCGTATTTTTTTTATTTCTTCTTCTTGCTCCATAAAAAAATATTAAACCATGATAAAATATTAAAACCATTATCTACTATATAATTTTATATTATTATATTTATTTAATAACTGATATCCATGTCCACTTCCATCAAATGGGAAGTGAAATTGTTGATCATCTATACGGCGGACTACTGCCTGGCGAACCGATGTAATTAATTTTCCATCAACACTTTTAAAAGATGTATATAATGATGTATTTAATAAATAAATATAATATTTATGAAATTATTATACTTCTTCAATATTATATCACATATGCCTTCTTATATTCTATTCTTTTGAGGATACGATAATGTTGTTCGTGTGTACGGCGAACTACAGCTTCATGAAGCGATGTGATTCATTTTTTACTTATTCTTTAAATGAAATGTAGTAAGGTTAAATTTAATTAATATATGTTATATTTATTATCTAACCATATTTATTTAAATTAAATATCACATCAAACTTCTTACCTTCTGATTCATTGGAAAATAATAATGTCGCTCTTACATACATGTAGACGGCCGCCTCCACGTAGCGATGTGAAATTTCTTTCATTTTATTTTACATTGATGTATTTGATTAATATAAATTATATATAAGAAATAATTATTATTATTTAAATATTTTTTAATATTAATTTTCCTTTCATTACATCTGTTGATAAAAATGGAAACAAAATTCATTCGTTCGCACGGTTTACCGTCTCCATGAACGGTGTAATCCATTTTCTATCACTAACATTAATATGTTACTCAAAATAATTATATAATGAATATAAATATAATATTTATATCATGGTTAAAATTATTTCAATTATTCAACCATGATCAAATTAAAAGGAAAAAATTTACCTAACAAAAACATTCATCAAAAAATGAATCAATTATCACACAAAACAATGATTTTAACAAAGAACTATTAATAAGTGGTTGATAAAAAATTATAAGTAAATAATATATGCTATGAGATATATGATTATGGTTATTTAATATATTTATAAAAAACCTGTATTTATAATTCTTGAGTTTTTTACACATATTAAGGAAGTTGAATCTGAGGTAATGGTTTCTCATCTCACTTTTACTTCTGTGATACAAGCACCATATTCACCAATTATTACTTTTTGTGTTGTATATGCTACACATTTTGATATTTTATATTGTTAACCTATTTATATTCACATTATTTAATGTTTAATTTTAATTTATTTCCTTCATGGTTCTTATGATTCAAATGTTACCAAAGTGGTGAGGGTTTATTTGACATTCTCATCATTATTCAGGATTGTTTTTGTTTAATTCACCCATGTTGTAATTATTTCATATTTATAACATAAATTAATTTAATCTTATTATACTATGGTTATTAATTAAAATATTCAAGTAATAGTACCATTTTTTCACTCTTTATAACATAAAATTATTGAGAAATTGTTTTTAATAAAATATAACTTTATTTCTCTCTTTGGTCAAAAATCCTTTTTCATCAAAATCCATGTTTTATAAAACTATTTTCAAGTTTTTTTAACCAATTAAAAATGATTTATTTAAAACATTTTTAACTATTCTTAATTTTTAAAAAATTATTTGATAGGAATATTCATTTCATTTTCAAAATAAGTCTCATTTGGATTTTATTGAAAATGTTAAAGAAATAATTATTTTAATGTGTATGGCATGAATAGAATTTTTTAACATTATAAATTCTCAATGTTTTGAATATTATTTTAAATATTTAAAAATTTCATTTTCAAGGAAAATAATTTTCAAAATATTTTGTGACCGTTTTTTTTTAAATAATTTCTAAGGGAAAATGTTATTTTTCATAATAATGTTTTTAATGATATTTTTATACTAGTTCTATTCATCAATGAGATAATACATTTGTTGAAATTATAATATACTAGGGAAATGTTGTATTTATATAGTTATTATTACTTCTTTGGATGTTTTATGACTATTTTGACTGAACATGTAAAATTTTATTTCCACTCACTATATTATTCTATATGGTTTATGATTATGGTTATTTTAATGGAAAAAGTATTAAAATTTCATATGTTATGTTTTTTAAATATAAATGTTTATATTGATTATTTTTCAAGCATTTAATGTGAGTAAATAATTGGAATTAGTAAGTGACGGGTGGGCCCTGATTATAGATATCCCCTTGATGCATCGATAGGTCTCGTGAGACAAATTAGTTTGAAAAATTAGATGAGTTTCTACCCACATATTTAAACATTGTTTTTAAAGGTACTAATAATATGATTCAGATTTCCGGCATTATTAATTTCATAATTATATAATAATTTATTGATGGCCATGTGATTATATTATTTGTTAGAATATTCAGGTATAAGTTTCAATGTCATGCGATTATTCATATGGATTTATTTCAATATCATTTATTTCTACCATATTACGCTAGGTTATTTAATTAAATTGAATTTTTTTAGTTATCTACCTTATCATGTTGCTTATGATTATTTATTCTTAATAGATTCCACAATATTCTTACACTTACTAAGCATCTTAGCTCACCACTTTCTTATGTCTTATTTTTCATAGGATACTACGAAGTGTTTTGTGATTAGTATGCAGCGATATGCTTTGGGGAATAATGTAATTCTTAAAAAATTATTTTTGTATTTTATTTATTCAAATTTATGTGAAATTAATTTATTTATCTATTTTACCAATGCTACTAAACTATTTGGTACTTTGGGATGTGATTCCTTGTATTTATTGCAATTTTAATAAATTAGATACCTTTTTGGGTTACTGTAGTCTCAGAATTTACATAAATCATTGATCACAAGAAAGTGAATAATGAAGAGAAAGTTAATGACCAAAAAACAATAAATATGTGATGAATTAAAATAATATTAATTAATCATATGTGAAGATAATAGAATAACATTTTGTTTCAAGATCATTTCCAATATTTGAGGGATTCTTCTAATATCAAGATAGAAAACACCAGAAAATATGCTTACTATTTCATCCTTTGGTTGTTCTTCAATTAATTTATACTTAATTTATTATTCTAATAAATGAATATTATATATGATTTTTTTATTCCTAAAGCACTAAAATTAAATTTTAACATATCATAAGATCCATGAAATACTGACAAGTCCTTCAATATGTCTCTAAATATTTACTAAAACCAAAATGGTTAGCATAGGTTATATGATATAATAAATTAATCTCTAATACTCAACATTAACTCCTAATTACCATATTAATATATTAAATATGTATTTATCCATCAAATATTTGACGTAAATACAATTTCATATAAGCAAGGACATCACATAGGCCAGTGGTTGGAATTGCACCCATGCCATCCTTCGGTTGTGGGTTTAAGCCCCATGGCCTTGCTGGATTAGATAGGTTGTCACCTAGGATATAGGTTGTCCTTTTTCTAAAATATATTAACATAATTCCTATATTGTTCCCCAAAACATTATTAATTTCTTAAAGAATGAAATTGGTCATAAAATGACTTTTTAACTACAATGGTTTTCTATAAGACATATTTTTTACGAAGTAAAATAATCTTAATTGAATATTATTACCTTAACATCAATGTTAATATTTAAACTAAATTTTATAAGTACATTTAATCTTAGGACCACAAAATGTAAAATAATTTTTCCTTAAATAACTTTTTCACTAAATTATATACTAAACCAATGGATTGTATTTCTATAAATATCTTAAAAAATATTGTTAATCTTGATAAAATCACATTGCATAATGCCACAAAAAGGGTTGTTTAAGACATTGAACTTATGATCAACATTAAACTCATAAACCTATGATGGTATCCATAACATTTAAGTTAATATTATATAATAAAATGCGTGATTATAAAAATAACACAATACTTATATGTATCATGATTATTATAACTGAAATACCAATTGTAAAAATACTTCTACAACATAATACTTGTATCCAAATAAAAAGGAACTTTAATCATTACAATTTAGTTATATTAATAGAATATTATTAACCTTGATCCTTTAGCTTCTTATGAGGTATTTTATATTGAATCTTGAGTCATTCGTTTATATATTGTCCCATATCCTTACATTTGAAACACTGAATATTACTAGCTACATTCTTTCCATTTAAGTCATGAAGCTGATGAAATTTCTCTATACACTTGAAGTAAAATATCATTCCCTCTAAGAAATTACTAGGGTGTTTCTTACCACAATTATCACTTGTTGGAAAATATGTCTTTCCCTTCTACCCTTATTACTTTTTTCTTCTACTATCAACTTCTTCTCTCGATACCCTTTGAAGACATAAGTCTTGAAGAATTATTTATCTATCTTGATAGAACATGATATTATGTCCTCGTATAATGAGAAGTTTTGGATGACTAGTTCACTAAAAAAGAATGGATTAAGCCTATAAAAGAAACAACCAATATTTCTCTTTGGATTACCTAGGTAGCTTACATCATGTATTTTTATCATTGTAAAGTTGTCTTTATACATAAGAACATTTTTATCTTCCTTTTAATTAGACTCGAGAATTTTCTCTCCATATACACTCATTGTTCATGAGGAAATTATTTTTCCATGAATAATACATTAAAATCCTTCCACTCCATGATCTTTATTTCATCCTCATATTTAGTGTTTTGAATCAATGACCAGCATTGATCCACCAACCCGAAGAGATTATAAAATACCTTGAAAACCTTATCCCTTTCATCACATCATAGAGAAAGAAATATCTTCTCTAAGGAACTTATCAATTTCTAAAAGAAAAATGGATTTGTAGCCTCATTTAATGAGGGAGATATCTAACACATGAGGTGGTCTAACATTGACACATTGGGTGATAGCTTAGAATACCACTCTATGTGGGTAAGGATATTTCTCATAACCTAAGTAAACTACCCTAATATGGTTATAATTTGATCAGTTCCAACAATAACACCATCTACATATTCATTATCTTTCCCATGAGGGAAATCCCTACACAGAGTATGTTTATTTATACAGTTCTAATTCCTTCTGCTATGTGCCATTTCTAAATAATATTATACACTATATTAGATCATAACATTATGAAAAATATATATATAATACTAAAAATAGTGAAAAAGTTAACATAAATTGAAAACTTTATGTATTGATAATCTTATAATCATAAAAATGGTTTTTTTAGAAAGTTTTCAAATAATAAAAAATAATTAAATTCTTCATAAATGTTTGTTAATAAAATGTCAATTGTACCAAGAATATCCCCTAGTAATGTCAAACTAGGTTCATAGTAAGCCCCGTTTTCATACACAAAGTGATGATAGAGTCAAATCCTAATGTGTCCATTTTTTTAGTTATTTCCCCTAAGTTCAATTATTCCAAAACCAAATCCACTTGTAGTACCCATACATGGATGCATTAATAGGAAAAAAATAATCACTTTCTCAAAAAAAAACATTATTATGTTCTTCAATGCTTATCCTCAAAGTCTATCATAGGGTTTTTTTCATTAATCTATGTCTTTCTAAATCTAGTTTCCAAGGATTCTACTAAACTTTCTCTAGTACCAACTACAATGACTTTGACCCAAGTAGCCTAGAGTTGGTGGTTTCTTTATTACATTGGCACTAGAAACAAGTGATCTCATCCCAAATGACTGAATAGTTTAGCAGTCTTGGTAAACTAGATAAATAATTGGATTTCACATACATTTGAAAACATAAAATATAAAAAAAATATTTTCATTCAGATCATTATTATTCCCTCTAACATGTCTATGTATATCAATCACAAAACATTTCCTTGAATCATAGGGAAAGGAAACCTAAGAAATGGGTGATCTCAGATGCTCAGTAAGGGTAATTATACAATGGAAGATAATAATGCATGAATAATATAGAAGTAATAAATAATAATAATATAATTCCATATAAATAAACTCATGATCTAAAAACTCATCTAGGGATATCATAACAAATAAAATAATCACATGGACATCAATAACTGAATTCATAATGATGGAATTCATAATTTCAGACATATTTAAAATAACATTGAGGCCTGGTTCCATGGAATATAAAATATCATTTAGGCCTTGTGTTAATAAATCTATATAAATTGGTAATTCCTCAACCAAAAATCAATTTAGTTTTTGTCATGGTACCTATTGATGCATCGAGGGGCTATCATGGGCCCCTCACATCACTTACTAAGTCCAATACATTTATTATATTAAAAAGTTGAAACATAATCAATATAAACATTCATATTGAAAATTTAGCATACTAAATGTTAATAATTACCCCAATAAATAAACATAATCATAAACCATCCAGAGTAATTTTAAGGATTAGTATAGTATATCCTTAGTCAAGATAATCATAAAATATCCAAATAAATCATAAGGATTGTATCATTAAAACATATACCTATTGGATCATAAGTAGAATGAAATATTTTGACATTAATGAATATAAATTCCATAAATATATCATTAAAAACATTCTTGAGGAAAATAACATTTCCACATTGAAAAAAAGAATTTAAAACTAAAAGTTCAAAAAATATTGTGAAAATCAATTTATTTGAAAATTTTTTTTTCCAAATTATGAATTAATATTTAAAATATTAAGTGTTCATGATTTTGGTAATTTCCCTTCATATCTTACATTTTAACACAGACATTCATTTCATGTCGTAAATGTTAAAACAAATATTCTTTTCACATTTTTAACAAAAAGTCAAACAATATCTCATTTAGAAAACAACAGGAATATTCATTTTAAACCATTTTTTAAAAACTAAATCATGTTTAAATTTTTCTTTTAATATATCATTTAGAGAGTTTGAAAAACATTTTTTAAAATATTTTTACAAAAAATGGATATGGAATAAAAATGATTTTTGGTTGAAGAGAGAAATAAAGATAGCTTTTATAAAAAAAACCTTTTCTTTATCATTTAAAGTATTAAATAGATAAAAATGGTAATATTAACTAAAAATTTCATGTATAAACATATGATAATAAAATATATTAGTTTTAAGATATAAATATCAAATAATTCCCCTATGGGGGGTTTAAACATATACAATCACGAATAATGATGAGATTGTGAAATAAACTCTTACCACTTTAGTAACTTTTGAACTGTAGGCCTCATAAAATAAATAACTTCAAAGGAAAATTTGAAAACCTTTAATATAAATAGATTAATTATGTAACATATAATAGGGGTAGTACATACACCACAAAATCTAAATATATGGTGGATATGGCATACGTCTCACGGAAGTAAAAGCGAAATTAGAAACCCTTACCTCTGGTCCCATTTCCTTTGTATATACCCGTACCTACTATATAATGAATATATAGTTATTATAAATATATTAATAAACTATAATAATATATTTTATACCATATATTATTTACTTATAGTCTTTTATGACCTGTTTATTAACAACTCCTTATTAAATTCTCTATTTCGAGTGAGAATTGCTTCAGTTTTCATGTATGTTTTTGTTCGGTAATGTTTGTCCTTTTACTTTAATAATTATTTAATCATCTATATAATTTTAAAAATCATATAAATAAAATATATAATAATTTACAATAGTCCATTAAATTTATATATGGGGAAATGAGTTACATTATTCATGGAGACGATAGATCGTACATACGCATGAACGCTGCTTCAATTTTTCCAATGGATGAAATGCAAGAATGTTAGATAATTTTTCTCCCTTCCAAAAACATTATTATAATAACTATTTCATGTGTATTCATTAAATATATCGTTATTACCATCCATTTCAAAATAAAATGAAAAACATTTGACATCGTTAAGTGGAGGCACTAGCCCCCACAAACGAATAAGTAACGTTATTGTTTTCCAACATATTAAGAGGTATGAATTTATATATGATATTATAATTAAAAAATTATATTAATTACATAAATATAATATAAATATTTTAAATCCATCATTGTATCCATCCGTGAGAGGAAATTATGGAAAACTAATTACATTGGTTCACAAGATAATAGTTCTCCGTAGACATGATCAATGGTTATATTTCACATTTGATTAAATAAGAGATGGATATAGGTTATTTAATTAGCATTATAAGATATTTATATATATGAGTTACCATTTTTATTATTTTTTCACATTTTGAAAAAAAAATTAAGAAGTTATAAGAAGAAGTAAAATGAAAACACAAGATTAAGAATTGTGCCTCTTCTTCAAACAACCTCTTTAGGTTTATACCTAAATCCTTTTTATATTAGATTTATGATCAAAAATATCTATAGGATGTGTGGATGAATTTAATTAATATATTTGGGTACTTATTTTCTAAACTAAAGCGATTTGGAAGTGGAAATATTAGAGGAGAGGGGTGGCCTTTTATAATTGTGAGAGAGCACACACTTGGAATTCTTGAAAAGAAAAAGTGATACCCACATTTTTCACAAGAAAAAATCTTCAAAATGGGTAATTGTAAAAACATGGATGATATATGGTCTAAATATGTCCATAAAAACTATTAATGTTTTAAATTCATTTAAATCCATATCTTCTAAGTTTAACCCCTTGATAAACTTGTTTTAACCTTAACTATGGTAATTAATTTTTACTGTTTTTAATATTCATTATAAAAAAATTAATTTTATCTTCTTATATAATATTTGTTATTTTGATTCAAAATATGGAATATAATTTTCCAAATTCAATCCACATAAGTGTTATAATTTAATTCAAAATAAAACCCACATAAGTGATGAAAAAGCGGTATTCCAAAGAAAAAAATATTTGAAGTTGAAAAGGTTTTATATAAAAATTAAATATAAAATTGATAAAAATGACCTCAATTAGATTAATTATAATATTTTTCTACTAATTTTACTTTAAAAATAATTTAAATCAAAATTAAACTTTGTTAATTTTTTAAATGGAAAGGCATTCTTTAGTAAAACCCAATATTTATTATTATTCATTGAAAAATTAGTCTTTCTGAAAAATATGAAAAATTCACTATAACATAATTTTGGAATGATGATTTAAAAAATTATTTTAATTTTCGAAACTAAATTTTCTAGAAGTGGTGAAAATTAATTTTAAATTATGGGTTCAATGCACAACAAAACCACCTTTTAGAATAATATGATTTCTCTAAAAACAATTATTTTTATTTGAAAATATTATTATTTTATTTCTAATTTATTAATGACCATTGAATTGATTTTATATGTAAATCATAGAATTTTAATAATTTATTTATTCATAATAATACCTTCCAATATAATGGATAGGTTATAACTACCACATTTAACTAATATTATTCATTTTGCGGTCTATTTTACCTCAAGGTTTCATGTAACATAAGCTATAAAAGAGATTGAATTTTAAGAAATATATTTAATGGTTCATTTAATCTCAGTGTTTCTTTTTACATACACTATAGAACATAATGTTCTTATTTTAGAATATTGGGGCCATATGTATCGCAAGCTATCAAAGTGAGTAAAAATATTTAAAAGAAATATCTTAAAAATATTAGGGCGTAAAAATATTTAATATTATGATTATATTTTAAATATTATAAATTATTAAACTATAATTTGGTTTTTATTTTAAAAATATATTTATGTTGTTTCAAATAATATATTATTTGAAACTAATTTTTAATTTTAAAATTTATTCATTGATATTTATAGATTTATTTTAATAAAACAAATTATATATATTGAATATTATTGTTAAAATTAGGTTTGAGGCTATTTTTAAATAAGTTATAAATAAAATTTTTTGAAGTAAATAATAAATTTGAGGTGTAATCACTGTTTTTATTACAAATTATACTTAAATATCATAAAAGATTTTTTTATTTAAATTTATGTTTTCTAAAGTTTCAAATTATTTATTTTTAAAATATATATATTTAAATTTAATGTGGTTATAAGTGGAGTAATTCATTTGAATTTAAATTTCTTTTAAAAAAATTATAAATAAAAGTTCAAATTCAAAATGAATTCTATTACTTATTAATTTATAAATGTATAGAGTATTTTTTAAAAAATGAGAAATATAATGAAAATATAAGAGTAGATAATTGTTAATAATTATTAATTTTTAACTTCAAAATTTTAATTTAAACTAATTAAAACTAAGTAAAGCATTATAAATACTTTTAAAATAAGAGCGTGAGTTTGAATGAAATTTCACTTATTGTTATTATATATTTATTAAAAGTTATATAAAATATTATAGAAAACTATGGACCATTAATTAAAAGAAAATATAATCAAAATATCATAAAATTATTATAAAATTAATATAAATTAATTTTTAGATAGAGGTAAATATGAAAATACATATTGACATTGACACACAACTTGCGCAACATAAGCAAAGTAAAAAAAATTGAAGTCTTGAGTGGTAATATTGAAAAATTATAGTTTAAAACATGACCTTAAGAAGTATATTTAATGAAAAATAAATTATTTTGATGTATAGTTATTAATTTTAAAATTATATAACATTATAATTATACAATTTGTTCTCCAGTGTTTGTGCAAGGTAAGAAAAGTCAAAATTATTATCTTTAAATTTTCATCTTCATAAAAATAGGAATAAATAATTTTATAAATATTTTATATGATAATAATGATTTAAAATAATTTATATTTATATTATTAATTAATTCATAAAATTTAATAATTGGATAGTTATCTAAAATAATTATATATTGTCAGTACAGCGCTTGTGCAAGAAATAGAAAAAGAAAAAATAGAGGTTTTAAAATATTTAATATGATAAATTTTAGATGAATAATAGCCTTGAATTTTTATCTAGGACAAATATAATAGTTTTGTAATTATTTAAATATTAAAAGTTTAATTCCATAGTTATCTTGAAATTTTTAAAGTCAAATTACAAGATTAACCCTTAAAATGAATTTAAAAGGTATTTAATGTTAAAAATAATTTATAAATTGATAATAATTAATAATTAATTATCTTTAAATATATTTGGATGATTTATGGTTTAAAATATCTTCAAATTTCAATTTATGAATCACTTTCCTCATAAAAAATGCATTTTTAACCCTTAAAGTTTAAATACTAGTGAAAATGTCATCAGATATTATATATAAAAAGTGACTTGTTATACCCATTCAAAATCACATATAATGTTTAGTTTTCTCTCAAAATTTTACCCAAATATCTCTATAAACTTATCTTTCTATTTTAATAAGGCTTTGGCCTCGCCAAAAGTCCCTTTTTTGAAAGCTTTAAACTCAATCCAAGCGAGGCGATTCAAAGAGAAAGGTAAGGGTGCCGGACTCAATAATTAATTTCTTATTTGAAATTACCCTTTATAAATATTTTAAACCCTCACTTATTTTGTTCTTTGATTATATTCATATATAATTAAATTTATTTTTATCCATTATTGATGATATGTCACTATTTTCTTCACAATAAACCTTTTTCCTAAGTCATTACTCTATCAAAGTACATGTTAAAAATTACATATATTTTCGTTCTATTATTCTCTTTCCCTTTCCATAATATGGGCACCCTTTAAAACTAATTTAAATTAGTATTATATTTCTTCTCAATTTTTTATAAGAAAATCAATAGTTTATTAGTATTTCTATTATTTAAAACTCTTTTAAAAAATATTTTCCATATGTTGTGGTTTTATGTTACCCAAGTGGATGATTATGTTTTCATTTTTCGTTAGACCTTTCATGTATACTACTATAAATTTATTTCATGATTTAATATAAAATTCATTATAAATAAATATATTTTTTATTATTTTTTAATAATAAAATAGTCATGATAGTATTGGTATTAAAATTAATAAATCAAAGTTATTTTCAATCATTTTAAATTAGATTACCGTGGAATATTTCCTAAATTATAGCTATCCTTAACACTATTGAACTAATTTACTTATATAATGACATAAAATATATACCTTGATCCTTATAGAGATTATGGAACCATTTTAAAAGCATCATTTAATGTTACCCTTATACCAAAACAATTTTGAAACTATGGACCAAACAATCTTAGAACAGTTGACACAAGAAAAATTAATCCAATAAATAATACATAAAAATAAATAAAAAATAATAATGATCATGAAAAATGTTATAAAGTAAATAAATAATTAATATAAATCTATTATTTATAAATTATAGAATGTATGGGTATATTTGATACTTGACGTAATTAGTCTTTCTTTAAAATCTTTACTTTTAAGTTATAAATTATTTCTCTTAACTCTTTCTCAAATTTTTTTTCTAGAATTTTCCTTCTGTTCTAATTAAATATAACTTGTTTTAATTTTCCTCTCAATTTTAAATTTTTTAAAACAATATTTTAAATTTATTTATTATGGTTGGAATTTTTTTTGAATATAACATCATTTTTTATTTGTAAAAATAGATAAGAATCATATATGACTGTTAAAAACTAAGAAAAATTACATGCATTATGGAAGATGGAATAAATTAATTTGGAATGCATCAGCCCTATAAAATTACTTAAATGGTAAAGTAAGACTCATAGAAGAAAAAAATATCTCAACATCACTTTTAGATTGTCCGTATGAAGTAATAGAATCATCCAACATATTTATTTCACTCCATGTGTGTGAGATAATAGTACCTTCTTCCATTTTCATGAAACCAAACCAAATAAGGTCAAAGACTGACCAGTGGGTTGACTCTATGTTATTGAAAAACATAATAAAATGGTATAATCCATTTCGATATAAGAAATAAGTATACCCCTCTTATATCAAAACCTCATATCAGACAACAATGCCTTATCCTCCATTAGAAGACAGGATCCATGCCCAAAGATTTCAATAAAAACCTACACCACTGAGCCACACATATCATGAAATACACCTCCATTGTCCATTTTTTGTTATATATTGATCCATCAGTATACATTTTTTAACTGGTTATATATAGGGTTCCATAAAAACCATATTCTCATTTCTACAAGAATCGTAATATGCCTCAAACTATGTATCTCTATCGACATAGAGTAAATGAATCCATTTATAGAAACAAATTTAATATCATACTCCGTGTATTAGATGATTCTGGTTCAATGGTAAAAAATTTAATTAAATAATAGAGATATTGTTCCTATAGTGACCTCATTTTATACCCACATAGGATATTCCACAGCAAGGGTTATTTTTATGGGTGATAAAAAAATATGATTTCCCAAAAACCTTTTATGAATATTGTATAATTTTTACTGTAAATATTTGTATTTCTTGAGATAAGAGGTTTCATTCATGATTAAATGTAATTTAATCAGCTTTTAAAGGATCAAAGTTTGTATTTCAAGGAAAATAATTTTCACCAATTCTCATGTTTTTTTAGGGAAACTTCATGAACACTCTATTTTCTTTATAATGGTTTATGATTTCCTTTCTATATATTTTTAAGAAAATAATTTTAGTTTATGTTTAAAATTAAGTTTTATACACACTAAATGTTTTTTTAAACAATACTTTTCCAAGGGTTTTCATGTATTTCAACAACCTGACATGGTTTTTCATTATTTTATTCATGTTATAGATGTGTTTATGCCCATACTATCTTTAAAAGTTATGTTTATAGGGATTAAGGATGAGTATTAATGATTATAAAGTTAAATATCTGGATTGTGAGGTTTTATCCTTGAATGAAGTATGTTTTAATAGTATGGTTTAGTGAAAAATGTCCATTCAGTGGAAATAGGTTTTTTTATGTAACATATTTTCCTAATACCTTGAAATTATAAAACTATAATATCATGGGTGTGTAATTGCTATAATATTTTTAAAAAAACCATTTAATTATATAGTGGTTATGTGCATTTATTTACACTTATAAAATATAAAATATTGGAATCATGAGTTAAAGTGTTCATGTGATCAGGATTTTGGAGTTAGATCTTGCTGGTAGGTTGGTAATGAAGAAATTTTATGGAAGGGGGAACACCATTTGGATGTTTGGTTACAATCCTTATTCGGATGAGGTTGTAGTGGGTGTTAGGAGTGAAATGTACGGAAAACATGGACTAGGGTGGTTAGAGATGTGCATTTGTACTTGTATTAAAGCATCCTAGAGGTTTTCTACTTGCATATGTAAAGGATATTGCCCTAAATCCCTTGTGTATGTAATCCACTATGAATATATCGTATGAGGTGCTATAGGAATATCATAGTGTGTTGTATTTTCATGGTATTTGAGTTTTTAAAAGATAAAATTTAAGTTATATTACATGTTTCCTATCATTAACTACAAGTGTTTTATAATGATGAAACACATAGGTAAAAATATCAATTCATGTAATTAATACATAAATGGAAAAATATTTACTCATGTGTTTTGTAACATATGGGTAAATTCTACATAGACCTTGATATATTTTTATGTATTATATAAAGTTGAACAATTAATGGTCATGAGTGGTGGTTCATGTCTACCAAGCTTCATGTCGATACTCACATACCTATAAATCTCTCTTATCCTCCCTTTTCCATCCCAATATACAAACATATTGTTGGTAGAGGAGTGTCCCACTAGATATTCAATCCATTTAGTTCAACCCCTACATACACTACAGAGAAGGGAGTTTCAAGGTTACCTTTCATATTTTTTTCATTAAGTGTGTGAATTTTTTATGAAGAAAGCATTAGCATGAGCTCACTATGGTGAAAAGTACATAAGAAATTTCTTTATTTTGAGGTTTATGATATTTTAGTTTTTAATCTTTGTGATATTGGGATTATGGGTTTCTAAATTGATTCTATTGTATTAAATAATTTTCATTTTATCCTTGGAAAAATAAAAAAATTTCCATGTTATTAAAAAATAAAAAAAATTATGAAATATATATATTTGAATATAGCTACAATAGTAGAGCATCATAGTTACATTACAATATTTGTGACATCATAGAGATTGGTGTTGAATTATTTAACCTAACACATGACAAGTCATGAGGAAACATGGATTAATCCTACATAGAACATGTTTAATATCATTAATTCCCAATATCATAAGTCTCGCATTTTAAGTAGAGTCATCCAGTGGGATCTATTATTACACAGTCTAGTATAAAGTTAATCCTACGCAAGGGATTCCCCCATTCAATTAATATCAAACATTTCTTATTTTAATATTACATGGGTAATAAAACACAAGTTAATGGTATTCATACAAGTTTTTAACGTGATTAATCATATTTGGTCCTTGAGTTAATGTCACACAGCACTGCTTTTAATCACACAGATACCATTGCAGCACAGTTTAATCTGACATGGAGATGCATCGATTAATCCGATTTGGAAACAATATCATATGAACTTAATCCTACATAGGTCTCACTCACTAGGTTAATATCCCATAGAGCCTATTATAATGGTGTGTGATCCATTATAAATTGGGTAATTCCAACATAAATCCTCACCATGAATATTTAATGTTATGCAAGGCTTATTTTTAATCAAAAAAGGCCTAATATCATAGGTTTTGATCAGTCAACACAATAAGTTAAAAGTATACTAACCTCCTTTTTGTGTGTTCAATCCTAGGTGGCCTAATTTGTTAGGTTTAGTTTATACAAACCCACCCTAGATCACTGTCAACAATATATATATATAACCTAATATGATATAAGAAGAAAATTTTGATTATTATTATTTTCAATAAAAAATCGATTTATATGGTTTATAAAATGTTTATAACTCATAATATAAGGTATAATGGGAAAATTATTTATAAATTGTTTTATAAATTAATTAATAATAATTTTTTGTGATTAATTATTTAAATGTTTTTGAAACATTTGTTAAATATTACATAATGATAATTATTAATATTAAGACACCTTTGTCAAATAATATGGCATGACTTATAATTTGGGTCTAAATTTTTTTGGTGAAATTAAAAGATGAATTTATAAATTATTTATAAATTAAAAAATAATTTATAAATATAAACTCCTTTATATTTAATATTATGAATTATTTATAATATTTAATTTGAATTTTTCAAATTATATGAATTAATTGATAAATTAATTAAACCACATAAAAATGAATTTTGATTATTGTTATTGTTATTATTATTATTATTATTATTATTATTATTATAGGTATAGGGGACTAAAAGAAACAAAATAACACAAACCCAAGAACCCGAGTGGTTCAAGCCTGATACTTCTCTATACGGAATGATAAGCACCCACCAGACCTATTTTAGCGTTAATTTATGAATTGTTCAGAGATCATTTATCTTATGTTTAAATGTATAAATTGTTCATTTATTTAAAATGTATTCCTTGTTTTTATTCATATATATAATTTCTATATTAGGAATTTTTATATATTATTTAGTTTAAAAGGATTAACTACTACTAAGTTATCATACAAGCATCTAAAGAGTAAAATTCTAAGTATGATAATGGATTTAGTTTCCCTCAACCTTGAATTAGGTTTTTATTAAGTTATAAAACTTAAATTGGGAAGTTAATTATTATTTATACATCACCTGAAATGGTTTCATGTACCTTATCCATTTGGATATATATGAATATAGTTTGATTTTAATTCGGGTTTGTAACAAAATTTATGAGTTATGTAAATAGATTCACATCAATATTATATTATCATATTGGTTTGGAAAAAATAAAATAGTATTCAAAACCAAATCATTAGAAGAATTTATACATGTAAATAAAATAACGTGAAATTATATTATGAGATTAAATTCCCTTTTAAAAAATAAGTGCTAGATTCCTTCTAAAGAAAACACATGTCAAGGCCTTGATCATTCAACTGGGTGGATCCTACCCAAGTAGGGTGCCCATAGATTATCTTATGTTCAGAATAGTGGAAATTTATTACCCTAAGAGTTACTTAACCAAATCCTATTTTGATATTTAGGTTACACTTAGTTGGGAAACCCTAATATTTAGGGTACCACATAAATAGTGTTGGGTTTATCCATATGATGGATTGGTCAAAGTGGTGTCTTCTCAATCATCTAAGAGTAATATATGATATGATTTAGATTATTCCCTATATAAAAACTAATCAGTTAGAGGAATTCTAAATAATACTCATTGCTTAGTGAATTATGGATCTTGGCCCACTAGTGGATATAATAAATTTAAAAGGGTTCATAATTTTAGTAGGAATTAAATTAATAGAATTCCTTATTGATTTTTTTTAAATATGATACTCATCTAATAAAATATTCTATTATAGAAAAACACCTTGATCATCTAGCATGATTTTGATATCAATTCTTGTATGTTTAATATTAATGTAGTAACTTCTTGTAGTGATAAAAAAGATTAAAAAAAGAAATATTTATGTGTTATAATAAATCCATCCTGAGTAACCAATTTTTTAAATATTTAAAAAAGTGGATCTAGATTCTGAATTGATGTATAGAATAATTCGTTAAAGGTTTCATTAAATATCATTCTGTTAATGTAATTCATTAAGTTTTCATCATTATAAACTTTTATAAAATATCAATGTACTCAAGAAATGTTTACCATTTTCTCTTAATGTGATGAGAAAATAAGAGATGGTCATGTGATTTCAAGGTTCTGGTTCTGTGTTGATAACACTAGTGGGTAAAAGTTTAAATTAAAATTAGAAATGTTATTTTGAAACCCCAATAGTGTTTCTTTAAATAGCCAACTAAGGTCATTGAAATCTATATAAGCTTTCAATAAGAACAAGAAATTTTTGTATATAATGTAATTATTCATGATACCTGACGAGTTTTTTGAAACCCTATGGAATTCCCATTTTAGGTATCAATGTTATAGAAAATAATTATTCACTTTTTATGGTATATGATACTAATTATGTACTTTAAAAAATTTATAATCATAAAAGAGTTTAAAATATTGGGAATAATTAATAGAGAATTTATTTTTCATTTATGTGATAAAGAAAAGAGTATTTACATAAAATATTTTATTGTAAAAAAAAATTCAAGATTAGATGAATCTAAATAAAGGATGTGTATTTCATCTTAATTATATTATATGATAGGTTAATTGTTTTATTAAAAAATAATTGTTAAGAAAAATATGAGATAATGTGTTTAATTTTCATGTTTTATGATTCATAATATTTTATAATGAGTTATCAATAGCAGAAAAGGATAAAAATTTCCTAAGATAAAATTTTTATCCAGATATTTCTTAAAATATGAGGAATTGAGATTCCACCACAATCAGTGGTGTATTTTAAAGAATAATTTTCATTTTAAGAGAAGTAATAGAACACATAGAATTTCATATATGATATCAATATAAAATATTTTATAATAAATATTTTTAATAAAAGTAAGTAAGTTTTACTTCCATCAAAACGAATTTTATATATCTTCTCACGATATTCAGAAAGAAATATGGTGTTTAAGTGGATAGTGGGAGTATGTTTATACATATATAAGATAAAAGTTTACAAAAAAAGAAATATTTTGGCCAAAGTGAATGCCACTTTATATCCTAAAGGGGTTTAGAGTATATTGGTAAATAAATAATGTAAATAGTTTCATTTAATACTAAAGGATTTTAAAGAAAATTTTTTATGGAAGTGGCTCAAAAGGAAAATGATGATAATATACTTAGAAATAATTATATGTAGATGATAGAAGTTATTAACATCATAACTTTTAATGTTTTTAAG
Source organism: Viscum album (assembly GCA_963277665.1). Lineage (NCBI taxonomy): Eukaryota > Viridiplantae > Streptophyta > Magnoliopsida > Santalales > Viscaceae > Viscum > Viscum album. Next base: position 1,320,516,547 of record OY728151.1, on the reverse strand, counting down.
TTAATAAATTTGAATATGTTCAAGGATTTTAACAATAGGAATATAATTCCCAAGCCTCACCATTATTCCAACTGGTTTACATTATAGATGTTACTCACTAAATTGTTTAGTGAGAGGCTTTTATCTGGTATACACATATAAATTTGGTAGGATTTACATAGATATTTAATGAGTTTAATAAAACCCTTTAAAATACAGAAAATATAAGGATGATCTAGTAGTCTTTCATATATTATATGTAAGATAGGAACTTAAGTATTCTTAAAGAATTTTAAGGATAAAAAAATAATCATGTTCTACTAAAGGAATTTTTCACTTTATCAATATTTCATGTTGGTTACACTCACACACACACACACACACACACACATATATATATATATATATAATGAAATGAAATTATAAGTGTCCTCTCAAAGTATGACCTTGATTTATCCTTAATTGATGTTCATTATGGTCCATTATAGGTTATGATAGAATATTAAGGTTAACATTAAGTGTGATTTTTTATATCAGGGTACATAATATTCTCATGAGGAATTAAATAGATTTTATATAATGGATGACCCACAAAGTATACCACATGGAGTATCATAAACTTTTTATTTAGTATACTATGGGTGTATGGTTTGTATTTTTTGTCATGACTACCTAAGGTTTCCAAGAAACCTAGAATTTGAGCCTTCATACTATGATACCTTAATCATGAAATCCTTATGGCTTCGTTAATCAAGGGGTGGTTAGGTATGTTGTTAATCATGTCATTGATTAAAAATTAACCAAGATGGGATTTTTCATCTCACATAATGAGTATGAAATATAGGCCCTCAATTGAGACTAAGGAATTATATGATCATACCTATATAGTAGATACTATGTGATTTCCTATTCAAGTGAGGAATGTGTGATGTGTTCATCCATAAAATTTAATTGCATGTGATCTATTCATAAAAATGGTTAGTATATACACATTTAATAGAGATTGCATGAGTATCAATATAGGATTCACAAACTTTGTGTCCCATAATTATTCAATGTCTTAGATAAATGGATCGTATGAAAATTCATGCTACCATATGATGAAACTAGTTAATATAGGTACAAAGATACATCCATTTGAGGGAGATCATGATATATCCCTTTATATATAGATTATCATTGATGCTTTGATAGAGGCGTTAAGTATTCTAGGAATATATATTTTCATTCAATGATACAAAGGCCCATGGGGTAACACTTTTTGTTTGATTGAATGTGGATTGAGTTTGAAACAAAGAGATACTCTATAAGTGTTTTATAGATTTTCTAAAAGGAGTATAGGATGGGTATTAACAAGGTGCCACATATGATGTGATACAAGATGAAGTTGATAACATATTTCCAAAAGATTTTTTAAGATACCAAAAAAGATATTTGAGTGTGTTTTAATAGGTCATTTTATATGATACAATGTAAGGTAAAATATCACAAAGTCTATGAGTATTTAGTGCAAGTGGGAGATTGAAGGATATATTATTTAATGTTTTTTTGTATTTGACGCACTGGGACTGTATAATATGACGCGATATAGGCATTTCATAGTGAAATAATTTTATATAGTATCAGAATGTTTAAAATCTAACATTTTATTGATCTTCCATGTATGATATCATTAACTACTATTTTTTGTAAAGATAAAACACATAGGAGAAACTATTAATTCATGTGATGAATGTATAAATGGTTAAATATTTACTCATGCATTTTTTAATGTGTGGGTGAATGTTTCATATAGATCTATATTATTCTGAGGCTTATATTAAGGTGTCTAATTTATGGTCATGGGTGGTGGTTCATGGCTTCCTAGCTTCCTATCTATACTCTCATACCAAATGTTCTCTATTCTCATCCATTTTCCATATTGAAATTGTAGAAAATCATGGGTGGATAATTTCGTGCTTGATAGTCAAGAAATTTGTTAAAACCCATGGATACACCATATATAAGGGAGCCAAATGGAATCCTTTCATATGATATCCATTAATCATGTTCATGTGGGATAAAGAGAGCAATAGTAGTAACTACCTATGACAAGAGGTACAGAAGTAATTTCTTCACTTTAAAGTTTTTGTGACTTCAATTTCAAATCATTTTGATATTGGGATTATGAATTTAAACATTTATTCCTCTTTATTAAAAATCATCATTTGACCCTTATAAACCTAATAATATGATTCCAAGTATGTTTATTTATATGGGTTGTTTAGTTAAAGTCATAACATTTGTTGATTGATGAATAAGAGGGGTGGGTTACAGATTTTGGGGAATAAGTGTGAATCTAAGGGTAAGGACTAGTATGGTGACTGGATCTTAGTAATGTTGGTTCTCATAAAAAATATGATGATGTGACACCCTAGACCCTCACTCTCAGAACTAGTTCTTATAGACACATAATTTATATGCATTCATTTATACCAGCTATAAAATCCTAGACACAACCATCCATAATTAACAAATTAATAATTATTATTGAATATCTTACATCTGAAGGATATTTTTAGGTTTAGATATTTATAGAATTAGAATGCAATATAAACAGATAAATATCATATTGTTTTTATCCAATGGAAAAATTTCCCATTATATATGAAACTAAATAATTCATGACAATCCTTAAATATCTCCCTAAAATTCTTTAACATGTCTTACCCTTATAAACATGTCACATGTACTAATTTTCGCCATAACTTAGGAAAATAAAAACATAATAAGGGGTGATTTCAAATAATCAGTATTTGAAAATATTACAACTGAAGAAATCATGGTATAAACATGTCATAACTATAATGGTAAAAATATGTAAGAAATTTGAAGCCACAATTAACTTTAAACAAGGATCATTCTATATCAATGATAATAAATGAAAACATGGATATCAAAAACATTGATCTCATATTTATAGAATACATAAATTTAGACATCAAAACCTTTTTTTCAATGATTTATTTCAAGATGCTTTAATTTTCATTAAGAATGCAGTTAATACATGTTGTTGAGTTGTACAAGTATACACCAAATACCCAAACTAATTTTATCTCTTAAGACCTATTGATGAATCCTTGGGTAATATAATTCTGATATCCAAACATCACCAAATTAATTTAAATTCATTCACCATAAGAGTCATCAAGACCTTTAATACCATTTCTTAAGGAACCTCTTGATGAATAATACTTGGTTATCTATAAAATGGGAAATATTAAATCAACCAGTGTTAGTAGTCAATACTCATTAAAAATACCAATACTTTTCCCACTATCAATAAAAGGGATAACATGATAATAACCCATCTGGAGGAATAAGGTGAATGGATAAATAATACATAGTCAAATTTTTAATAATAATTTATATTGGAATATATCATACATAATACTAATAATTTTTGTAATGCCAAAATAATAACATATATTCTTGGTGAACTTTATCCAATATAAATTTTGCAAAATATGGTTTTCACACTGTATAGAACAATGTGTATATGGATAATTCAGTTCTAGAATAATGTGATAATAAATGATCCATTTGAAAATATGTATGATTTTAAAATAATATATCACTAGTTTAATAAAGGAAACCTATAAGTATGCTGACATATATGAAAAACTTCTTTACAAAAGAATGGCTGAAAAATAACACCCAAGAAGCGACCATGAATTGGATTATTTGGAATCATGAATTTATTCACCCAAAAGGAATAAATATATATATTAGAGTATAAATATTGAAACATAAACCCCATTGGGGTAAATAATTTTGAAAATTAAAAGTGAAATGAAATTTAAAACTTAAAAGATATTTTAGAAAAAAAATTAACATTGTTGTAAAAGAGTAAGTTACGAGTCACTTCCAAAATTATTTTTCAAAAGGTGAAGAAGAAATTCATTGAAAACTTTTACATTTAAAATAATATACAATAATAGATCCTTGAAAATGAAATAATGTTTTCTATGATAAATTTTAATCTAAAACACTTGATTATAAAAGGGATTTTTAATACTTGAAATTACCTTTATCGAAAACCCACATTATAAAAAGTGTAATAAAAACTTTTTTTATTAAATATTAATTTTTCTATATGGGATTATAAAATATAATATAATAAAATATTATGGTGGGATAACCCAATCAAGGTAGAACAATTTTCAAGATCAAATAATATAACTCAAAGAAGGAGATTTGAGTAACCAATATCCCTTATAGGAAACATATCTAATGAAGTGAAAAATAATTATAAAAGGGGATATATTATAAGAATTAATATCCATATAAAATAATGAGATGATGACACATAATATAATTAAAGGGAAAAATATTTTAAAATTATAATTCTAAGAGAATGATTGTAACACAATGAATGAAATTAGGTTACCAAAAATCCTTACTAATATAAAAAATTGAATCAATAGACACTTGAATAAGGAAAAATGATTTATCTATTAAATCCCATGAAATATAATTGGTCTGATAAAAATAAATCCATGGGAATTAATTACACCATACCAAGGAATCATGGTTCCTAAAATCTATTATATATCATAAAATTAGAATTGAGACTAAGAAAAACCTTACATCTTGACTAACATCTTAATTAAAAAACCTTGAAAGAGAAGTATTGTAATAGAAATTCAAATAGAATGATTAAAATATAATTCATGATATTATATCTCACATATGTAGTATATAAACCACATAAATGAAATCATGTAATAATATCAAATGTGTCTCAAGGATAGAAATTTTAGATTAAATGCCTTACCTCTTTCCTTGACATCCATGAAAAAACTTTAATATCCTATGTTACAAACATGGTTATATTAATAACTTAATTAAAAACCTTACTCATATCCATTTTCATTTATACTATTCATAAATAGTCATTCTCAACATGAATTCTTCCAATTTTCCACATCTTATGTTTATAGTTTTCATCATTTGTACTAGTTTCATAATAGTAGTGTACTTGTTTATTATTATTTCAAAGTTAATCATTACTAGATCATTAATTGTTTTATTAGGTATTATTTATAATTATTTATTATGTATAAAATTCTATTCCTGAGAGTTTTAGTGTTTATCCTATATAAATAAATCCATAATAAAAATGTTTCAGTGGTTCTTAACTATAAGGACTCAGCCTTAAACATTATATAATCTTGAATTAAGTTAATAATTCACATTGGGGATCTTTTTGGGTTTAGAGCTTTAGAGAATTAGGTCATAACATATACATAAAAAAACATGAATATTACATGTAGACAATTCAACTGAGTATCTATTTTACCATAAAATAAAATGTCTTAAAAGAAAAGAAACATGTTTAGTTCCATGTTTTAAATAGGATGACTTTTCCTTAGTCCCATCCTTGACCCTATTCCACTATAATTCCTATAAAAATATTTCAAAAACTTGGTATGAGCATAAAAATCTCAGTAAGGGATACAAAAATAAGAAAAACTGTTAGTTTATCAAAACAATATATAAACCATGAATACTTTATCATAAGTAATAATTTTTACCTTCATGAAGTAGTAAATATTCTTCACCGAAAAAACTCATTTCTTACCCTTTTGTAACTAAAATATTACCATAAAACCCATAGAAATCACATATAACATATAAAAGGTAAACTTGGGACATAATCCTACTTAAATGGAATAACCATACGGTCGACTTCAACAAATCATTCTTACAAATGGAATAGTTATACGGTCGACTTCCATACCCAATTCATTGGAGGATATAATGTAACCACCCATCCTTGGTTTATCATGGAACCACCCATCATTTGGTTTATCATGTAACCACCTGTGGAATTTCCATGTACCATTACATAATCAGAACACATAAAATATTGAAAATATCAACATTTCAGTAACAACATTTTATTTGAAATCACAATTTACCATTTCAAGATATTGAAATACTCAATCCATTTCAAAAACCATTTTCAATATCAAAACACCCAAAATGGGAATAAGTTATTTCTTTTCCTTTTAAAAACATTAAGTCTTATAGAGGAATCCAAATAGCGATTACGGTGGTTAAGAGGTCATTATCGCCGCCAATGTTAAAAAGAAACAATCCTTTTGTCATTTAGTAAAATTATTCATAGAAAAATATTATTTTATAATGAAATTGAAATTCAAATGGGCTAATACACCGTATAAAATAAAATTTTGTATAAATCAAAATATGCCTCAATGAAAGGAGACTGAGACGAAGTCCCTTACCTCGTGTTCGACATTACTCATTCATTCTTTAATTTCTAAAATAATAAAATTAAGTTAATTTATACTCTCTTTAGAACATTTTTCATGTGTATTTCCCCTTGTATATCACTTATTACCTTTCTATAACAATTATTTAATTATTTGAGTTCATAATGGACATTTTGTTGATGTTTGGAACTTGAGTCAAAAATGAACTTGTTATAATTATAAATTATCTATGTGGTTCAAATTCCATTATCTGTAGAATGATATTAATGCTTTAGATATCATATATATCATATATATATATTATATATATTTATTTATAATATTCCATAACATTTGGATATATAAAATGAAATGCACCGTTCATGGAGACGGTAGGTCGTAAGTACGCATGAACTCTACTTTCATTTATTTTTCATATTTAAAGGAATGAAAACTAAATGATACATAGGTATAATATAATTCAGTATAATATATATATATATACATATTATGTTACATAAGTTCATTAATTCCATCCTTTATACATTCCATCTATAGCATGAATGAGTCATATCACTTTGAGGGGGTAGTAGTCTGCACTTCCTCAAATGAAATTATCATATTTATACAACATAAAAAGAATAAAGTGTTGGTCGGAGTGGAATAATCAAGAGGGGTTGAATTGAGTATCTATAAAAATCTCAATTTGAAAATTTTTCTTAAAAGGTTCCCCAATAAAAATAAATATAACCCAATTAATCAAGGTAATAAGGTTACCAAAGTTTGACTATTCAAATAACTTCTCAGAAGATTGATTAATTCTCAGTAATCTCAATATGAGTTATTTATATTGCTTTTGATGTTATTATAATAAGAAAAAACAATTATAACTTTTGTCCAAGATTAACTATCAAGGTTAATCAAGTGATTTCTGAATTATACAGTAAAATAGAGAAAACTAAATTAAACAACACAGCGGATATAAAAACAAGTGTTTCATTCTCTATCTGAGACCTAATGCACTACACTTGGTGATCACCTACCACCAAGCAGTTTATATTAATAAACTTGATCTACACCCTGTATCGAGGTAAAAAACAGTGCCCAGAACTATCCAGGTCACACGTCCTCTTCTACAGTTCTTTGTGGGTATAAACTACCAGGTCACATAGGTACGTCTTACACACTTATTTGTGGGAGTAAACAAGTGTAAAAAAATATGAGATGAAGGATATCTTTTATCCTTCAGTTTAGTATAGGAGATAGTGTGTTTTAATATATACACAGACACACTGCTAGAAACCTAAAAACAATACACAACAGAGTAAAGATGGTGAGATAAGGTTATAAGTGCTCTGAGTGATATTCTATGCAGATCTAGACTTCTAGGATGAAGCATATGCAAGTATCGAGTCCTCTTGAGAGAAATAGAGTATCGCAAGTCTGATGCTTTGGTTTCTAGTTAGATCTGGCTCATGTTCTTCATGGAGTTTTTATTGTGAAGATTTTATTAACTCTGACCTATGGTATCCCAGCTAATAGATTTATGAATGATTCATGTGTTCTTTAGATATATATTGTTTCATGTGTCGGTTCTTTTCTCAATAATTCTCACGCTTATACTGTTCTACCACACATTGTTTCCGGGACATGATTTTCTTTTTATTCTTGGATTGAATGTGTTAGAGCTAATAGAATGCATGTATTCTACACCTCGTACCTCGTACTGTCATGTGAAATTTCTAAAAAGAACTATTAATTATGTCAGTGCATTTAAAAGGCTCAAATATGACTATTATAAATTAAATTAAAAACAAAAAATAGATTAATGAATGGTGTCACCATCTATCTAGAAATGGTGTCACTTAGAAACAGTGTCACCACAAAATGGTTTCTTCTTCATTTCCTTTGAGAGGTGATAGAGTTATGATGGCATATTTTTACAGAGTTCATGAACCTGTATCATCGATGCGGTGTTAGGATCACTGTGTACGGTCCTTTTCCCAATTTCGAATGGTGTCTTAGCAAGGAACTGGTGTCATGGACTTCAGCATATCTAAAACTGGTTACGATGTCTGGTCACGGTGTCTAGGTCACGGTGTCTGGTCATGGTGTCGAGTCATGGTGTCTGATCACATTGTCTGGGTCCCGATGTCTGGTCACGGTGTATGGGTCCTTTTCCAGAAAACCAGAATCGGTGGAAGACTCATGGTTTCTCAGAATTATCCAAATATCTAAATATATACTTAAGTATTAATATTCATAGAATGAATTAGACTTAATCATTCATAAAATAATTTCATTATAAAACAAATTGAATATAGTTTACAAAAATCATTCATGATTTATAGGAATCAAGATCGTTAGATCATTTATTTAAAGCATAAATAAACTAACCATCTTTACACATGACTAGAAATAGATTAAACAAGATTTGTAGGATATATAGTATTTGTGATCATTAAAACATGATTAATAAAAGATTTAAAGTATTTATAGGGTTTTTTATCATTAAAACATGATTAAAACAGGAGGAGTCCAACAATCTCCCCCTTTTTGATGATCACAAGTCATATGAGTGAGATATATTTTCTTAGTGTATGTGACTCTCACCCTTTTGGGATTATCAAAAATAGTACAAATAGAAATAATAGAATAGAAAATAATAGGTCACAGTACATTAGATGGAGAAGGGAGTGAACCAACTATAAGAGAAGGAAGAGGGAGTCCTTCAAAAACAAATGGGGACAAGGTAGGTTTGGTGAAAGACCGAGGCAAATTTTGGTCAAGGATAACAGGCCTGATCTGACTCAGATCCTGATAGATAGACAGAAAGTTAGAGACAAAGTTAGTGGATAAAGAAGGAGGCAAATCAGTTCTCTAGGGTGAAGCTGCAGGAGCCACAATAACAGTGCTCTTCACATGAAGATAAGGACTCAATAACTTGACGAAGTCAGCAATAATCTTACCACCATACTACATCACTTTATCAAAATCATCTTTGTTTTCCATGAAATTTTCCAAAAAAGGAGTGAAATATTTCATCTTTTAAACTTGATTTTTTAAATCTTGAGTGATAGGAGGTATTTTCATATTTTTTACAAGGTACTTGAAATGGGTTTTCATATCATGCTTAGAGAAAATCCTATTGAAGTAGAAATCCAAATTCTTAATAATTTATTCTTGAGAATCATCTACAATATTAGAATGAATTCATACCAAATCATGAAAATTTTCACTATTTTTGAAAACCACAAATAGAGACTCTTTTTCAAATCCACTTGGAACTAATTGATGTTCTTCCTTAATAACTGTTCTAAGAAGATCACTGTCAAAAGAGGGTTGAGATGACTATCTATAGGTACTAGTAGCTGTAACAGCTGAAGTGAGGGACTTGAGTTGATTCAGAACTTTCTGTAGACATCCCTTATATTCATAAGTCAATTTTTTGAGACCAATAACAAGCTCGTGCATTTATTGAATTATTTTATTGTTTCTTGTATACACCTTGTTAGCTAAGGAAGTTTGGTTCAGTTGAATAAGAGAGGAAAATTACTTTATAATATGACCACTAACATCCTCAATGGGATGAGAAACAGGATTTGATATTGATTTCAACACTCTCTTCATGTATTCAACTATAGCTCTGAGAGACTTCACTTCATCACTCAGCTGTTTGTTCTCAATTCTGACATCTTGAATTTCATGAACCATTTTGGGATGAATCTTCCATATGATATTTTATAATAGTATTTAAGAATCTATTTCACTCAAGTTTGTCATACGATTAGGTTGTGTGTTCATGAGTTTTTCAACTCTAGCTAATAAAGTAGCTTCAAAGGCATTCAGATCATTATGACTCACAAAAGTATGTGGTTATTATGAAGGTTCAGGTACAGGAGTTGATACAGGCTCAAGTTCTTTTGCTGAGACTACTTCAAGAGAAGATGTTGGTTTCAATTGAAACATAGTAGATAGGTCTATACCTTTAACTGAGACTTCTTGGGTATCATTCACATCAAAGTATCTATAGAACTTGTACCAGGTATCCACATTGCTTGAATCAATTTGATTCGGAATTTCAACACTTTATAGACTAGGGTGTTTCTCCCCCTCAATAAGTGGATCTCTCATAGAACTAAGAGATTCAATTATTTGATCTATTTCCAAGATTTCATCTCTAATAGCTTCACCCAAGTCTTTTCTAGCCAACTGAATGGTTTTCTCCATTCTTTCCTTAGTAGGGAGAATATTATCATGGTCAGCTTGTTCCATTAAGTGTTCCTCAAAAGTAGCTTCTTTCTCAAGAGATATTTCTTCTTCTAGATTTTCTTCCAGAATATCCGTTTCCCTCACATTAACAATAGACTATCCTCTATAAGTAGGTTATTCTTCCAAATCAACAGTTTCTTCAAAAATAGGTATTTCCTTCTCAACTATGTCTTGAGGAACAGGTTTATTGTTTTCCCAATCCTAGATAGTTTCCCCAGTAAGTGAAGCAATCTCCTATTCTTTTTATTCAACAAGATAGTAAACAATTTCATTTGGTTCCAAACCAGGATCAGAAATGGCCTTAGGTTTTGGAGGATGCTCAACCGGATTAAACATTTCATATACCCTTTCATTATGCGCCACCCAGGCCTTTCTCCATGGATTCCAACTAATATTCATTATTTTTACTGTAACCTTTGAGATATAGAATTCATCGTCCTTAATGACTTATTCATTCAGTCCAACAAACCCTTTTACATAAAGCATAGTAGAGATTAACCTTCGGTGGAATAAGGAGGTTGACTTTGAGGTTTTCTTTATCAACTCACACATATGAAGTATAACATACTAACATAGGTTAATCTTGTATTCATTCTTTATAAGATGTATTAAAAATACATCATTATACTTATGTGTATAAAAATATCCTTTTGATGGACTAATCATATTCTAAAAAAACGTAAACAATAATCTGGTTTCACCATCTAGATTAGTAGATTTATCCATTCTCTTTGTTTTCTTTCTGGTCAATATTTCTAAGGCTTCTTCTAAAACAAAGATCTCACTTGTAGGAGGTGGACCACTATGGTAGTCCTAAAAAATTCTATCATGAGGTATCCTTAGGAAAGCAGAACATAACCTCAAAGAAAAGGTACATCTTTGGCCATTGATCCAGCTTCTCACAACAAAACCATCTTTTATATCAAATGAGAATTGAACGAACTGATAAAACTAAGAAACTAGCTTTGGGTAAATCATCCTTGTCTCATTTGTGAACCAATCTATCCATACCTAATCTTTAATTACTTTAAACACTAGATACATACTTGACAGTAGCCACATAGGGAAGTTTTCCTTTTCTGGTGCCACTATTCAATCAACAAGGTTTGGATTTAGAGGACCTTCAGGCGCTATCTTTGGTGCACTTTTCATTTTATTCTGAGATCTTTGCTTCTTAGGAGTCTAAGAAGATGGGATCTTCATCTTGTGAATTAAAAGAAGGTTTTAGAGAGAGAGAGAGAGAACTGAAGGGTTGAAATAGGGATTACTCTTTGAGAAAAGAGAGCTTGGGTGAAGAAAAAGTGAAACTTCTTTCCTTTTTATCATTTAGGGATATCAAGCATCAAAAATTTAAAAGTGTGGGAAAGAAAAATAATAATATAATCGACCACAGTGATACGGGTTATAATATGTAAATAAAATGAAAAGTGTCTACGGTAAGACCAGTATAGACTTTCACAGTGAGATTGTAATAGGTTTTCATGGTGAGACCGTAATAGGTTTTCATGGTGAGACCGTAATAGGTTTTCACGGTGTCATATCTACTACGTGACTTCAAAACTGTGTGACTACATTTTTTGAAATAGTGGGTGCCAGACATTAACCGAGAGATAGTAAATGTGAGACTATAAGCATGAAACATCAACTTTTAAGATAGTAAACTATCAAACTATAAGAGTTAGATAGTAATCTTAAGACTATGACTTGTGAAATCATAAATTCTGAAACAATAATTTGTGAAACAGTACACTTACTACTTAAGATTTATCATTCCCAATTCATGTATGATGTAATATATTATTTCAAAAATTAATTGTTTGGTGTATATATCAGTGAGATGATATTCCGTTCCAATGAATCCAAAGTGATATCACCTTTTTGATAATGTCCACTCAAAAATTGATGTCTCACATCAATAGGTTTTTTCCTAGAGTGTGAAAAAAAATTTGTTGATATGTTAATAGAACTTGTATTATCACAATTTATAGGTACATGCCGGAATTGATATCTATAATCTAGTAATGTGTGTTTCATCAAAAAAAATTGTGCACAACAACTACCACCAGCTATGTATTTAGAATTAGCAATAGATAATGAAAAAAAAATTTGTTTCTTACTACACCATGATACTAGTGACTTGCCTAAAAAGTGACATATTCCATCGGTTCTCTTTCTATCTTTCTTAAAACCATTGAAATCAGTATCAGAGTAACTAACTAATTCAAATGATTGTCCTCTGATATAGAATAGTCCGAGATTGGGTGTATTCTTAAGGTATTTGAAAATTCTCTTAACAGAATTTAAATGAGATTCCTTATGGTTTGCTTGGAAATGAGCACACATACATACACTAAACATAATATCAGGTCGGATAGTAGTTAAGTAAAGTAAGCTTCCAATCATTCATTTGTAAGTGGGTTGATCAACAGATTTCCCATCTTCATCAAGATCCAACTTATAAGTAGTAATTATTAGAGTTTCATTACTTTTAGTGCTATCCAAGCCAAAATGATTTATAATACCTTTAGTATATTTTATTTTATTTAAAATAATACCATCATTATTTTGAAATATTTGAAATCCAATAATTAATTTTAGTTCACCCATTAAACTCATTTCAAATTAGTTTTGCATCATTTTAGAAAATTCAATACATAAATAATTTTTTGAATATCCAAAGATGATATCATATACATAAATTTGAACTACTAAAACATCATTGAAAATTAGTTTTATAAAAATTTAGGATTGGTTATACCTTTTGTAAAACATTTGGAAATAAGAAAAGTACCTAATCTATCATACCAAGCTCTTGGAGCTTGTTTTAAACCATACAAAGATTTTTATAATTTTAAAACATTATTTGGAAAGTGAGTATTTTTAAAACCATGGGGTTATTTAACAAAAACATCCTTATCAATATACACATTAATGAATAAACTTTTAACATCCATTTTATATAGTTTGAAATTCATATGTGTATCATAAGTAAGTAGGATTCTGATGGCTTTAAGTCTAGATACTGGTGGAAAGGTCTCTTCATAGTAAATTACCTCTTCTTGACTATAGCCTTGTGCAATAAATCTATCCTTGTTTCTAACTATGTTATCATCTTCATCTACCTTGTTCCTAAACACCCACTTAGTGCATATGGTAAATGTGTCTTTGGGTCTGTTAAAAAGTTTCCAAACTTTATTCCTTTCAAACTGATTAAGTTCTTATTGCATAGCCATCCCCAAAAATTCTCCATTTATAGCATCATTAATGTTTTTAGGTTCAAGTTGTGACAAGAAAACTTTATTTTCAACTTGATTTCTAAGAGAAGCTCTAGTTTGAATTCCTTTATCTAAGTCTCCTACAATAGCATCGAAAGGATGGTTCTTAAGGGTTCTAATATCTCCATAAAAAGAGGGACTAGTGATTTCATGTTCTTTAATAGGTTCGGGTTCATTATGACTTGAATCTGAAGAATTTCCCAAACTAGAAGTTTTCACAGATTCATTTTCAGGATGGTTAGAGGAGTTTTCATTGATGTCCATATTTTACATATCATCCTCCAGGTTCTCTAGAGTGGTCTTAAGCTCATGTGGATCAGTCTCATCAAACTTGACATAGACAGATTCTTCCACACATTTAGTTCTTTTGCTAAACACTCTATAGGATTTACTAGAGATTTAATATCCTAAAAAGATTCCTTTATCACTCTTGGATGAAAACTTGTCAAGATTTTCCTTAGTATTAAGTATATAAACTTTTCAACCAAAAACATTGAAATAGCTTACTTTGGGTTTTCTATTGTTCCATAATTCATATGGAGTTCTTTTAAGAATGGGTCTAATCAACACTCTATTAATGATATAGCATGTTGTATTTATAGCTTCATCCGAGAAATAAATAGGTAAGTCATATTCACTAGGCATGGTTCTATGAATTTCCTTCAAGGTCTTATTTATTCTTTCTACAACTCCATTTTTTTGAGGTGTCCTAGGGGCAGAGAAATTATGACTATAGCCATTTTTTGAACAAAAGTTCAAACTTTTGATTTTGAAACTCACGACCATAATCACTTCTTAATAATTTAATTCTAATTCAACTAATTTGTTCTATAGTTTTAGCATATTTGGTGAAATGAGAGAAGGCTTCAATTTTATAAACCAAAAAGAAAGTCCAAGTATATCTAGAAAAGTCACCTAAAAGAACATAAACATAGTGCTTCCCATTTAAACTAGAAACTCTAGATGGTCCAAAGAAATCCATTTGAACCAATTCTATAGGTTGATAAGTTGACACTTCATTCTTTGGTTTGAAGGAAATTTTATCTTTATTTCCCTTTTGACAAGGATTACACACTTTATCATTTGGAAACTAAAGTTTGGGTAGGTATTTGACTAAACTTTTTATAGTTAGATTTCTAAGGGAGTGACTATTACAGTGTCCTAGTCTCCTATGCCAAATCCAAGACTCTTTGCAAAATAAACTTAAACATGAATCATTTTGAGGAACTAAAGACTCTAAGTTAATAGAGTATAAATTTTCATTTATTAATGTAGAAAATACTAATTAATTTTTATAATTAGAAACATTTCAAGAATCATTCTCAAATTTAAGATGAAATCCATCATCACATAGTTGTAAAATACTAAGCAGATAATATTTAAATCCATCAAGAAAAAGTACTTTGGAAATTAAAATTGAGTTAGAGTTACTAATTTGTACAAGGTAAATGATTTTTTCCTTTGGAATTTTCACCAAAAGTGACATGCCCACCATCAATTTTTATTAAGTTATTAAAGCATTAATAGTATCCTTTCATGTGTCTTGAACACCCACTGTCCAAATTCCAGAATCTTTTATAGGATGCCTTTACGCAATTTTCCTACAAAATGGTCAAATAAAAATATATCTTGGTACCCATATTTGTTTGGTTCCAGTAATATTAGTGACTAGTGATTTATGAACCCACATCTACCTCATAGGTTTCCTATAAGCATTATGTAAAGTTCTTGAAAAATAAACTCTATTTGGGCCAGAAAATATTGAAACTATAGATAGTGTATCATAATTTGTACTAGATGAGTGTTTTCTAGAACTATGAGTAAAGTAGTATGTCCTGGATTTAGAAACAAAATTGGTTCTTCTAAAATTACTTTTACCGGGTTGATAGCCAATATCAGTAGTATATTTAGGAGTAATATGTTTTCCTAGAATTTGTACCAAAGTATCTTTATTATTTGTAAAAATTTACAGGTCCTTTTTTAATTGATCATTAGATATCTTTAGTTAATTGTTTTCTTTGAGTAATTGAACATTTTTCTCTCTTTCAATAGTAAGTTCAGATTTAACAGTTGAGGTAAGAGCATGTTGTTTCTTTAAAGACTTGTATTTATCTTTTAGTTCATTACATGTATCTTCAATAATATTGCAATACTCAAACATTTATTCTTTAGAAATGTTTTCAGAATCACTTTCATATCCATAATAATAAGAATTGTGTACAGGAGATTCCAGTGTTTCCTCAGATGTGTTTTTCATAAAAAAACATTTTGGCTTTGTTATCCTATTTATCAAGTGACAATTCTGAGTCACTTGAACTATCCTTAGAATCAATCCACATTGATTTCATTGCCTATTTATACTTTCTATCTTTTTCCTCATATTTCTTTTTGTACTTGAGCTTGGGAAAGGCAGCCTTTACATGTCCCTTTCCTTTACATTCATAGCATGTTATCTCATTATACTTGTCACTTATTTTCCAATCATTCTTCCAGCTTCCCTTTTGATCATATCTTTCTTTGAAGTTAGGCTTTCTAAAAAATTTCTTCTTCTTGTGAAATATATTAATCCTTGTGGATAATTGAGACATATCCTCATCACTATCAGGTGATAATTTTTCACTGTAATAACTTTCTATAAAGACTTACAATTTCCCCTTTTCATTGTATTTAGAGGTGGTAGTCTTGAAAGCAATAGACTTTGTTTTATGTTCATCCTCCTCTTCCTTGTTGTCTTTCATACCATATTAATACACCATTAGTTTCCCAATGAGTTCGTTTAAAGGTAACTTTATGATGTCACGTGAATCTCTAATAGAGACATAGGTTCCTCTCCATCTATCAGTTAGTCATATAAGAATCCTCATGATTTGTTATTCATCAGTAACTTCTCTTCCAAGAGAAATAATTATGTTAACAATGTCATTGAACCTAAGATACATGATATAAATAGGATCATCAGGTTTCATTTTAAATTTATCATATTTAATAGCATAAGTATTAAGTTTCATTTCTTTCACACTAGAAGTTCCTTTATGTGAAACAGGCAAAATATCCCAAATTTCATGGGTAGTTTCACATGAATAAATTCTGTTAAATTCCTCATCTCTTACAGAGAAATATAGAGCATTCATGGATTTTCAATTGTTATTATAATAAGTCTTGGTTGGGTCATCCTAAGTAATTCTATCAATAGCAATAATATTATACTCATCTATAATTGAAGACCAAATTTCAAAACCCATACTTTATATGTGGATTTTTATTTTAATCGTTCATTGGGCATAATTATTTCCATTAAATAATGGTGGTCTGTTTATCGTAGAACCTTCAAGTCTATTATCCATAATAAAAAAATACTTTTAAATAGCTAGAAATTTAGAATTAACAAAAATTTATAGATCCTTAAAGTACAAAAAAATCAAAGATGAATAGTTTCAAAAATAGAGTCTTAATAAAATTACTTTGATACAAAATATTGGTCAGAGTAGAGTACTCAAGAGAGGGTTGAATTGATTGTCTATAAAAAAATTTGTTTGCAAATTTTTCTTAAATGGTTCCCCAATAAAAATAAATATAACCCAGTTAATCAAGGTAAAATGGTTATGAAAGTCTGACTATTCAAATAACTTCTCAAGAGATTTATTAATTCTTAGTAATCTCAATATCAGTTATTGATATTACTTTTGAAGTTATTCTAATAAGGAAAATCAATTACATCTTCTATCCAAGATTAAGTATCAAAGTTAATCTAGTGATTTCTTAATTAAAAGTAAAATAAAGAAAACTAAATTAAATGACACCGTAAATATAAAAACAAGTGGTTCAGTCTCAAGCTCATACCTAATGCACTCCACTTTTTGATCACCTATCATCGAGAATTTTATATTAATAAACTCTATCCACACCCTGGATTGGGGTAAACAATAGTGCACTGGACTTTCTAGGTCACACAACCTATTCTATAGTTCTTCATGGTTATAAACTACCAGGTCACACAGGGACCTATTCCACACATATCTATGGGAGTAGACAAGTGTAAAAGTATATGAGAGGAAGGACATCTTGTATCTTCAGTTTAGTGTAGGAGATAGTGTGGGTTTTAATACAGACACACACATAATGATCGAAAGCCAAAAAAAATACACAATAGAGCAAAGATGATGACATAAGGTTAGAAGTTATCTTAGTGTTATTATATGTAGCTCTGGACTTCTTGGATGAAGCAGATGCAAGTATTGAGTCCTCTTGTGAGAAATAGAGTATCGCAAGTCTGGTTCACTAACTTCTAGCTAGATCTGGATCGTGTTCTTCGTGGAGTTTGTATTGTGAAGATGTTCTTGACTCAGATATATGGTATCTCATATTTTGGATTCATGAATGCTTTGTATATTCTTTAGATGTATCTTGTTGCATGTGTAAGTTATTTTCTCAAGAATTCTCTCTCTTCTACTACTCTACCACACGTTGTTTAAGGTCCACACTTTTCTCTTTATTCTGGGATTGCATGTGTTGGAGCTGACCAAATGCATGTATTCTGCACCTCATACCTCGTACTGTCAGGTGACATATTTATAAAGAAATATTAATTATGATTTTTCATTTAAAATACTCAAATATGAAAGTTAAAAATTAAATTTAAAATGACAAAAAAGATTAATGAATGGTTCCACTGTATATCTGGAAATGGTGTCACTTGGAAATAGTGTCACCATGAAACGGTGTCTTCTTCTTCACCTTTGTGCAGTGAGACATTTATGATGGCATAGTTGTATACATATTAGGATCCAGTAGCATAGATGCGGTGTTAGGATCACAGCGTCTAGTCCTTTTCCAAACTTCAAATGGTGTCTTAGTAAGGAAGTAGTATCGCGTAGTTTAATAGATCTGAAACTGGTTACAGTGTCTGGTCACGGTGTTTGTTCATGGTGTCTAGGTCATGGTGTCTGGGTCACCGTGTCTGGGTCACCGTGTTTGGGTCACCGTGTCTGGGTCATGATGCCTGGTCATGATGTCTGGGTCCTTTTCCAGGAAACCAAAACTTGTGGCAGACTCACAGTTTCTCAAACTTAGCCAAATATTTGTATATATACTTAAGCAGTAATATTCGTAGAATGAATTAGACTTAATCATTCATTAAAGAAATTCATTATAAAACAAATTAAATATAGTTTACAAAAATCAGTCATGATTTATAGGAATCAAGATCATTAGAAAATTTATTTAAGGCATAAAGAAACCAACCATATTTACACATGACTGGAAACATATTAAACAAGATTTGTAGGATGTATAAGATTTGTGATAATTAAAACATGATTAAAAAAAGATTTACAGGATGTATAGGATTTTTTATTATTAAAACATGATTAAAATAGGAGGAGTCCAATATAAAGGTATATTATAAATTATAATTTCAATAGAATAGAGATAAATAAATACTATATATATCATATATAATTACCATACCATCATAATGGACATAGTAAGAGGTGGTAGTGGAAATCGAACAATCATCATTTCGTGAGGCAGTAGTTCACCATCCACAGAAACAGTATATTCTAAATCCATTATATGGAGGTGTTTATTTGTGTAGTTAGAATACTTATCATAAAAAATTCTATTATATTGAGGATATTGTTTTTTTATATAATAAAATAATAATAATAAAATAGTTAGTGGAGAAGGAAAAAAAAGAAAATAACTTGAGAGAAGACCTTACCATTAAATCATGTAACTCCCTTTGGTTTGAACCAAAATACTTTATTGAATTACCTTCTGATTAAGGTATGGATTATATTTGTAAGAGAGGCACGTTGGGAGCTTATTTTGGTAGATTTTGGATGAGTCAAGGGGTCTTGAGATGTGTGAGTAAGGGTTAGAGGTGATACCCTTTTATAAGAGGGAGGAGGGGCTATTTAGGAAAATTTGAAAGTATTATTTTATTATAAAATGAATTTCAATTTAAAAAGTCCCATAACTAATTAAATTTTAAGATAAGATGAATATAAGTCTAAATAAAATCATATAATAATAATTTTATAGGTTTTTGATAATTTTTAATCCTTATCTATTTTATTTAACCATTTTTTTACTCTTACTGTTTTATCAAGCATTTAACACTTTGAGAATCAAAATAGTTACCAAAACATGAAAAATATCCAATTGAAGAGTAATTAATAAAATTTTAGACATATTATAACCATATTTCTTAATATTAGATTTTTCAATGTTTATAATATTTAATAAAATATTTTATATTTTAAAATATGAATTATGTCAATTTTGACATTTTCATATCATGAATTTTTTTAAAATAAAAAACTTGATTAGAAAACATCATTAATACAAATATAACATGAAACTATAATCCAAAAAATTCTTTAATGACATAAAAATAACAAAATTAAAATTATTTTAACATTTATAATACCATTTATTTGAATCCTTTATTAATGAAGCAATCACTGCATCATCATTGCATCATAATTACATTTATTTATTTAATGTCTAAAAATTATAAATAAAATACCATAATATAGGAAATATTTTTAGATTTCCAATGATTATTTATAATATAAGAGATGACTTATATAACTCAGTATAAAAATTATTTTACTAAAAGATTTATGGTTAGGTTATATTTTCCTTAATGTTAAATTTAAAGTAATTCAATGTCATTTTCACATCTAAGTGGCTTTATGGGGTCCTAAAACCATCTCATTGATGACCATGGTTAGAAATATATCATAAAATAAGATTTGGACACCTTTTTGGATAATTTTATATTATTATAATATTATTTTTTACCCTTATTTACCAGATTTACCCTTTAACCATGGTAAATAAAATATTTATTGAAGTTACTATTCATAATGTCTCAAAATAAAAGTTACATATTTACAAAATTTTAACCTCTTGATTCCAAATATAGAATCCATTTTTTCAAATTAAAAACACAAAATTTTCATAAATTAATTTGAAATTAATTCCTATTGCCAAAACCAAAAAGCTGGTTTTTAAGAAGTAAAAACTACCAAAAGATTAACATGTGTTTATGTCCAATTTCAAAGTGAAATTACATTAAATGACCAAAATTTGATTAAATGATAAAAATATAATTTAATTTCACTTTAAAACCAATTAAAATTATAATCTAATCATATAATTAAATTATATGAAAAGACAGTTTTGAATTAAAATGTAGTATTTGTCACTATTCGTTAAAAAATTGAACTTCATCAGAAAAATAACAAAAAATTACCCAAAGAAAATTTTTATGTCCCAATACAAAATAATAGGTTTCATTTATCAAATGTAACATATAAAATTGAAAAAAACTAGATTTAAAAGGAGTTCTCTATCAAAAGATGGTAAAATGTCCTTTTAGAGTATTTTATGCTTAAAATCGGATTCATTTTTATTTTAAGCCTCCAAAATTTATTGGATAAATGTAAAGAAATTTAACAAACATGTATAATCGTATTTTAATTAGTTATATTAATTCCTACCAATACAATGGCTTAGTGTTAACTACCATTTAAAATAATAATATTATTATTTTATTTTTTTGGTATAACTCAACGTTGTGAGAAATGTAATATTTCAAAGAAAATAATTATTGCATATTGAGTATGCTATCAGACATAGAATACCCTATAAAGTAAAATTAATATTTAATTCACAAATATTAGTAAATATGAAAATTTCATATTCTTGATTTACCTAAAATGTTACATTAACAATCGATGGGTGTTTTCCTAATTAATGAATTAAATATTTATATAATATATACAGAAGAAAAATATCATAAATTACACATTTATATCTTACTATACCATTAATTATTTTCCAATACTAATTCATGAAATAAATTCATAGTATCGTTTAATTAGGTGGTTAACCCGACCCAAATATGAACATGCCCTGATTTAATGAATGATTATGAGGTGGTTTCATTATAATATCATTATAGCATATGATATATCAGAATTTTACAGAATTTTAAAAATAATTAATGGATGTTAAAACATTACACAATTTAAAGAAAATATTATCCTCTTAGCACACTTATTTTAAATGATTAAATTAACGATGATTATATATTATTCATATCATTAATATGTTCTTATATATTTCGTACCTAAACATTAATGATATAATAAAAAATTTATTCATCCTTCAATCTCATAATTATATCCAACCTGGTAAGGTGGTGAAGTAAAATGAAACATTTTTCATCTTGGAGGTGGTAGTCCACACAACGCACGAATGGCAGTTTTGTTTTTCTAAATACATGGGGTATATTAATAAAAAATGATAAGAACATTAATATTGAATCATTAAAGTATATTTATGATACTAATATCAATATATTATTTTTTATAGAATAAATTTTAAATAACATAATTAAAAATAAAACTAATTAGTTTATATTACTCACATTGGGTACTTGAATTTCCTTGAAAGTTTCGTTGGAAATGAACACCTTATGCTAAGTAATAGTGACCATAATATTTCGTGGGAGAGTATTATAAGAGGATAAAAATGGAAGTGTTTCAAGATGAATTATAAGGATGAGTGTGTCTTGAATTGGTGAATATGTTACCCTTTTATAAGTGAAGAGAAGGGTTGTTTTGGAAATACCCATTTAATTTCAATAATTTAATTTAACTATTAAAGGTTCAAGGGATAAAAGATGGAAAATAGGGATAGGGGTGAGTTTTGGTATACACATACCTTAACTATCCATTTGGATACATTTTTTTAACATGTTTGGGTCTTTCCCCTTCATAAAATACATTTTACCATTTTTAATTTTTACTAGGGTTACTAATTTTTTAACTGTAGTAATTAATTTTAATGAATAAAATTAAAATTGAACTGATTATATAATTTGAACCCTATGATTTAAAATTTTAAAACCATTTTTTCAAATAAAATGTCTATAGGTATGAAAAGATAATTTTTAAATATTAACACTTAAATGCGTAAAATTGTTTTTTGAGAAATAAATTTTTTAATCTTTAAATTTATATATAAGGAAAAATTGTCTTGGATACTGGTAATATTAACATAAATTGAAAATTTATAAAAAAAAATAAAGGATATGAGTCTTAAAATGAAATCAAGAATAGAATATCCCTTTAAAAATAATTGATTCAAGGAAAACAATGAAAATAGTTTTTATATTAATGTAAAATTTTAATTAGTTATAGAAATGTTTCCCATAGGTTTTCTAAGTTCAAATAATTTTTTAAAATACATATTTTTTTTACACAAATGCATATTTGATTACATAAATGTTTTATAAGTTTCTTATCACATTCTTGTATAGTGATAATGGCATAAAAATTACAATTTCATAAAAACTATGTTTTTTGAATAAAAACTAATGTTTTTTAGAGAAAGATAAAAAAATATTACTAAGTTACTTTTTATATTAGGAATTAAAATAATAATTTCATTTTTATTAATTTCAAATTCCAAAATTTATAAATTTAGTTTTTGTATAAAATCATAAAATATCATTAAACCACCGTTTTTATAGGAAAATGATATTTTTAAATATTAACTGTTATTATTTTTATTTCATATCATCTACCAACTATATTGGTGTTAACTAATTATTAATATCAAATATAATTTATCATTAAGCATATGTTTCTCCATATATCAATTTGTATCACATAAAAGATAATTTTTTAGAAAAATACTTGTCTAAATAGTAAATGATATTATTAGTCATTTTAGGTAAATAAATTGATTTTAATTCCTATTAAAAGTAGTGTTTATTTTATATATAAATATAATTCATAAATAGGTTAACCCTATTCATTATTTCAAATTCAATAGATATGATTTTAATGTTTATACATAAATATTTATATTTTATCTAAATATATCATAGTTTCATTAAAGTTCAGTGTTGTGTGGGGAGAAATCTATCGAACACATTCACTTATTTAAAAGAAAATAATATATTATAATTTTGAGATGTTACATTCTACCCCCTTAAATAAATTGTGTCCTTGTAATTTGACTCATTAAATTAGACTAACTTCTATAAGGAAATCATAATTAACTATACACCATTAGATGATTATGGGTTTATTTATATGTGGAATGAGATTTATATATATAAGAAATCATTATATTCACTTTATAATGAAATAGAACTTATTCCTAATTTCATATATAATTATAATAAGATCTAGATCCCTAGGTAATAACTTCTCACAAACCTTGAGAATGATTTATATGATAATCATACCACTTGGGATCTTTATTAATAATTCAATATCCAGTAGTTGGTGAAAATTTACATAAAATAGGACTATGTAAAATATATAGTGAAAAATAACTATCTAATTCATGTGTAGAAGTTTCTTAGGGTTTTCCGTGTTTTCATGGCTGTTAGTGACTATCTCCCCCATTGGCCTTTGAATTAGGACATTGAGTTTCATAATGCCCATCTCCCTTGTATTTGAAGTAATTAATTTTTATAGCTCTACTCATTTCCTTAAACTTTTGAGTTTGGTGACCCTCAACTCAACACTTATTAAATTTTATCCCATGTTTTATCCCATATTTTTGACATATAGTAGATAGAATCTTTTTTATTTCATCATATTTTCCATCCAAATTTCTATGGGATCCCATCCTTATCTTCTTTTTTATGTTTGTGGATTCAACTAGGTTCATGTTTTTAATCCGAATTTTTGATAGTTGGTATGGAATAATTATAATATTAATCAATTTATAAATTTATCATGTTACCCAGTAGTTCTTAAAAATCAACTTGTATCAGACTCGATTCAACCTTTATCACTCAATGTTTAACATATGTCATTATTGGTTCAACCTAGGTTACTTTGAGCTGGGTTATCTAATACATCATAAACTAATCCTTAAAATAGAGATCCCAAATTACTATAAATTTTATTAAATTATTTTAAACCCAATAATCATTGGAATTTATACTCTCCAAATCCAACTCATCCTTCCCTAAAGAACATTAATCATTCCTAGAATCATATATTGATGTATGTATATACCCTAATCATATACTCTCAATAACATACCTTTACCAAAACCATTTGAGTATACTTTGTTATTTTATTATAAGAAATAGTGTTTTCTTGATACATACCTTTCTTATCTTCAACATTTTAATCTTATTTCAACCAAATACTGAAACCAAAATGGTTATATTAAAATCCAAAATATAAATATGAAAACATAAATATGAAAATTTATTCTGTTATAACACCTTTTTTTAACATATGATAATTTTGGTTTAAAATATGATTCTCTTTGTTCAAAGTTTGGTTATAAATGGTCATTTTATTATTAGGTCTTCTAGAAAAATTCATTAATAGAATACATAAATTATTTATAATGATTCATTAGGGGAAATGTGAATAAACCATATCATATCTCCCGGGAGTATCAAACTTGGTGTGCAGTTAGGCCTCCTTATCTTACAACATGGGAAGATAAAGTTAATACTCAACCCACCCTTTTAAAGGTTATTACACCTAGGTAAATCTATTTCATATCCATCATCTACTTACAGTATTCAGACAGTGATGTAAGTTCTAGGATAACCACACAATATCTACTTTTATAAGACATCAGTATGTTTTCTTATACTTCAAATTATCTCTTATACATATCATAGGGTTTTTAATAAATTTATTTTATCCAAATTCCCAAATAGAATGTGAATTATTACCTTAACATTAAATCATATACTTATCCCAAGGTTTTTTATACCTTTGAAATTATGATCAACCCTTAATTATAAACCCTTAAATTATCCTTAATAAACATCCAAATATTTAAAGTTATCTAAACCTTTCCTTTGATTCCAACTGTAATTCCTTGGACCCTCACTATCATATCCTTCTCTCATAGACACATACATTATATACTTTATTTGATACCTTTTGTAAAATACTTGATATAACTATCCATGATTACAATATCAATAATTATTATTTCATCTCTTATATCTAAAGGATATTTTCAGGTTTACAGATTTAGATATTTGGAACACAACTTAAACTTATAAATCATGTGTCATTTGTATAGAATGTAAACTTTTCCCATTATATATGTAACTAATTAATTCATGATAAGTCTTTAATGTCTCTCAAAAATTATTTCACATGTGTAATCCTTATAAACATGTCATGTGTATAATTTTTCTCCATAACCAGGGGATTTATAAACATAATAAGGGGTGATATAAAACACTCAATATAAAAAAACATTAAAACTGAACCAATCATGGAATAATAAGTGAAAAAATATATATAATATATGGAATATGTAAAAACATGGTGATATTTGGATTATGGGTTTCAAAATTGCTTCTTCTTTATTAAAAATCATCTTTTTCCCTTGGAAACCTAACAGTATGATTCCAAGTATGAGTATTTATTTTGGTTTCTTGGGTAAATTAATTGCATTTATTGAAAGATGAATAAGACGGTAGGTATATAATTTTGGGAAATGAGATAATTTTAATATCAAGGTATGTACTAGTAGGGTGAATTGATCATAGTAATGTTGGTGCTCATAGATGGTATGATGATGTGACACCCCAGACACGCACTCTTAGATCCAGTTCTTATAGACACATAATTTACATAATTTCGTTGATACCAACTATAAAATTATAGATACAACCATCCATAATTAACAAATCAATAGTTATTATTGACTCTCTTACATCTGAAACCTATTTTTAAATTTATATATTTATATAATTGTAACACAATATAACTTATAAATCTTATGTTCTTTTTATTAAATATACAATTTCCCCATTATATATAAAACTACATAATTAATGAAAAGCCTTCAATATCTCCCACAAATTCATTAACATGTGTTATCCTTTAAAACATGTAACATGTTCTTATTTTCAACATAACCTAGGTAAATAGAAACATAATAAGGCGTGAACTAAAATTTTCAGTATTTGAAAACATTACAACTGAAGAAATCAAGCTATAAAAATGTCATGAATATAATGATAATAATCGTCACGAAATGTGAAGCAATTATCAATTTGAAACTAGGAAAATTCTATATCCATGATAATAAATGAAAACATGGATATAAAAAATATTAATCTAATATTTATGGAATACATAATTTTGGACATAAAAAAATTTTATCAGGTAATTTTTCCAAGAAATTTTACTTTTCATCAAGAATGTAGTTAATACATATTAATGAGTTATACAGGAATACATCAAATACCCAAACCTGTTTTGTCTCATGAGATTTATCAATGAATTGAGGAGAAATATAATTCTAGTACCCAGACGTCATGTAATAAGTTAAATACATTCATCGTAAGACTCATCAAGACCTTTCATACCATTCCCTAAGGAACATATTTCTGAATAAAAATTAGTTATCCTTATAATGAGAAATATATAAATCAAATATATAAACAACCTCTATTTTTAGTCAATAATCATTAAGAATACTAATACTTTTCCCCATTTTAATAAAAGGGATAACATGATCACAAACCATCAAGAGGAGGAAGGTGTATGGATAAGTAATACATAGTAAACTTTCTAATAATCATTCATATTGTAATAACAACATACATAATACCAATACATTTTTCCATGTAAAAATAATAACATATATTCTTGGAAAACGCCATCCAATCTGAATTATGTAAAATTTGATGTTCACACTATATATAATAATGAGTATATGGATATTTAAATACTGGAATAACATGGTCATAAACTATATATAGGAATAATTATAATGGTTTCAAAAGAACATATCCCTATTTTAACAAAGGAAACCTAGAAGTATGCTTACAGAGATAAAAAAAATCATTACAAAATAATGATTGAACGATACCACCCAATAAGGGACCATGAATTGGACTGTTTTTATCATTTTTTTATTCCAATATATATATATATATATAAGATAATAATTATTGAAACATAAACCCTATTAGGGTAAATTCTTTTGAAAATTAAAAGGCAAATGAAATTGAAAACTTAAAAGATATTTTATAAAACATATTTAACATTAATTTAAAAGAGAAGTTATGGGTCAATTTCAAAAGTATTTTTAAAAATGTGAAGTGATAATTCATTATAAAATTTTACTTTTAAAATAATATCTAATAATGTATCATTGAAAATTATATAATGTTTTCTATAAGAAATTTATATCTAAAATATTTTATTATAAAATGGACATTTTTAATACATGAAATTAACTTTATTGAAAACCCACATTATAAAAACTGTAATAAAAACTTTTTTCAATTAAAAATTTATTTTCCCAAAGGTTATTATAAAATATCATATTATAGAATATTATGTTGGGAGAACCCAATCGTAGGAGAACAAAAATTCCTGAAAAAACATATAACTCAAACAAGGATATTTGAGTAACCAATATACCTTAAGGGAAACATATCTCAAAAAATTATAAATACTTCTTAAAGGGTTTATGTGGTAAGAATGAATATTCATATAAAATAATGAGATAAAACCACATAAAATAATCAAAAGGTGTAATCTTACAAACTTATAAGTTCAAGATAATGATCATAACTAAATAAATGAAATTAGGTAACCAAAAATCCTAACTATTTAAGAAATACTAAATCAATAGCCACTTGAATAAGGAAACATGACCTAGCTAGTAAATCCCATGAAATATAAAGGGTGTGATAAAAATACATCCATAGGAAGTAATTAAACCATACCAAGGAATCATAGTTCATGAAATTTTTTATATATAAAAGAACTAGAATTGAGACCAAGAAAACCCTTGAAGATTTTCTAACATCTTAATAAAAACCCCTTGAAAGAGAAGTACTATAATTGAAATTAAAATATAATTCATGATATTATATCTCACATATGAATTATATACATGACATAAATGAAATTGGGTGCATAATATCAAACGTGTCTCAATGAGAGGAATTTTAAACAAAACCCTTACCTCTTTCCTTAACATCGGGGAACACATTTTAATATCCTATGTCTAAAACATATTATATTGGTAACTTAATTTAAAATATTTCTCATATCCATTCTCATTTATACTCTTCATAAATAGTCATTATCAACATGAACACTTCTAATTTTCCACATCAGATGTTTATAGTTTTGATTTATTTTACTAGATCATTAAATATATTATTAGAGATTATTTATAATTATTTAATATGTTTCAAATTTCATTCATGGTAATTTTATTCTTTTTCTTTTAAGAATAGATTGATAATAAAAATGTTGTAGTGATTCTTAACAATTTAAGTGTGTTTTCTTAATTAATGAATTAAAATTTTATATAAAATCTCCAGAACAAATAAAATCAAAATTTAAACATTTATATCATATTATACCATTAATTATGTTCCCATACTTATTCATGATATAATTTCATAGTATCATTCAATTAGGTTGTTAAACCTACCCAAACATGAACATGTCCTGATTTAATGAATGATTATGAGGTGGCTTCATTATAAAATCAATATAACATAAGCATAATGATGTTATCTAGTTTTAATTAGTGTGATATATCATAATTTTAAGGAAGTTTAGGAAGAATTAATGGATATTAAAACATTACACAGTTTGAATAAAAGATTATCCCTTTATCACACTTATTTTAAATGAATAAATTTATGATGATTATTTATTTCTCATATCATTAATATGTCCTTATATTTTACATAATTTAACCTTAATGATATAATAAACATTATATTAATCCTTTAATCTCATACTTAGATCCAATATTTTTAGGTGGTGATGGAAAACAAAACATGTCGCGTCATGGTGACAGTAGTCTATACAATGCCTCAAAGGCGATTTTGTTTTCCTAAATAGATGGGGTGTATGAATAAAAATGATAATACCCTTAATATAGTTGTATTAAATCATATATACGATAATAATATCATTATATTGTTATTTAAAAAATAAATTTTAAATAATATAATTAAAAACAAAACTAAGTAGTTGACTGTACGTATGTAGGGGACATGAATTTTCCTAGGAAGTCTCCTTGGAAATGAAGTCCTTATGGAAACTAATGGTGACCATAAAATTTTTAATTTTGGTGATGGTTTTAAGATTATAAAAAGGGAATTCCTTTCATGAGGAATTATAAGGATAAGTGAGTCTTGATGTGGTGAATATTATACCCTTTTATAAGTGAAGAGAAGGGTAGTTTTGGAAATACCAATTGAATTTCAATAATTTAATTTCACTGTTAAAGTTTCAAGGGGTTAAAAATGGAAAATATGGAAAGGGGTTAGTATTGGTAGATATACATTCTAACAATCCATTTGGATACATGTTTTTTACATGTTTTGGTCTTTCTCTCTTCATAAAATACATTTTACCATTTTTACTTTTTATTGGGGTAACTATTTTTTAACCTTAGTGATTACTTTTAATAAATAAAATTAAAATTGAATATATTAGATAATTTGTACCTTATGATTTCAAATTTTAAAACCATTTTTTAAAATAAAATTTCTACAGGTATAAAACGATAATTTTAAAATATTAACACTAAAATGCGTAAAACTATTTTTGGAGAAATAACTTTTTTAAGAATTAAATTTATATGTAAGGTAAAATTATCATGTATGTTGTTTTTATTGACATGAATTGAATTAATATAAAACAAATAAAGTATATGAGTCTTCCAAGAAAATAAAAAACTGAATATCCTTTAAAAAATATGTGATTTAGTGAAAAGAATGAAAATATTTTTTATATTAAAGTAACATTTTAATTGGTTATAAAAAAATTTCCAATAGGTTTTCTAATTTAAAATAATAGTTTAAAATCAAACTTTTTTTTACATGAATTTATATTTCCCTACATAAAGGTTTTATATGTTTCTAAGTACTTCTTATATAAAGATAAAGTAATAAAAATTACAAGTTTCATAAAAATTGTATTTTTCGACTAAAAACTGACCTTTTTAGAGAAATATCAATTATTATTACTATTATATTTTTTATATGAGTAATTAAAAAAAATAATTTCATATTTATTAATTTCAAATTCCAAAATTTATAAGTTCATTTTTTGAAAAAATCATAAAATATTAGTGAACAACTTTTTCAATTGGAAAATAACATTTCCAAATATTAAGTATTATTATTATTTCATATCATATACCATCAAGATTGGTGTTAACCAATAATTAATATAAAACATAATTTATCATTAATCATATGTTTCTTAAAAAGGAAATATGTATCACATAAAAGATAATTTTTTATAAGAAAGCTTTTATAAATAATAAATGGTCTTATTAGTCATTTTAGGTAAACTAATTGATTTACATTCCCATTAAAATTATCCTTTATTTCCTATATAAATATAATTCATAAAGAGGTTAACCCTATTCATTATTACTAATTAAATGGATAGGATTTTAATATTTATACTTAAATATTTATATTTTACCTAAATATATCATGGTTTCATTAAAGTTTGGTGTTGTGTGTGGAGAAAGTTATAGAACACATATACTTATTTAAAAAGAAATAATATGTTTGAATTTTTAGTTTTTATATTATCGCTGTTAAATAAATTCTGTCCTTGAGATTTGAATCATTAAATCAGAATAACTTATATAGGGAATTCATAATTAATTGTACACCATTATATGATCATGGGTTTATTTCGGATGTGGAATAAGACTTATCTAAATGGGAAATAATTTTAAGAACAAAATAAATAAAGCTACCCCATTCCTAATTTAACCTAGATTTATAATAATATCTAGATCCCTAAGTATTAACTTCCCATATACCCTAAAAATGATTTATATGATAAGCATACCACTAGGGGGTCTTTTTTTATAACTCATTATCCAATAATTGGTGAAATTTTTCATATCATAGGACTCTAGAAAATCTTGAGTGAAAAATCACTATCTAATTCATTAGTATTAGTCTCATATGATTTTCCTTGTTTTCATGGTTATTAGTTATTATCTTCCTCATGTTCCCTTTAATTGGGACATTGAGTTGTATAATTCCCAACTCTTTTGCAATCGAAGCAGTGAATTTTTTTTTCTTCCCTCATTGCCTTATAGTTTTGAGTTTGATAACTTTAAACTCAATAATTATGTAATTTACTCCCATGCTTCTTCCCATATTTTTTACATATAGGATATTTAATAATTTTTTATTCATTATATTTTCCACCCAAACTTCTATGAGATTACAACCTTCTCTTCTTTAGTGGATTTGAGAATTCAAATGTGTTTATGTTGTTAATCAGAATTATTGATAGCCAATTTGGCATGATTGGAATATTTATCACTTTATAACATTATCATGTTAACCAATAGTTCATGAAAATTAACATGTATCAAACTAGATTCAACCTATATCACTCAAATTTTAATATATGTCATTATTGGTTCAACCTAGGTTACTTTGAGTTGGGTTCTCTCAAACTTATTAACATAATCCTCAAAATAAGGATCCCAAATTACTATAAATTTTATTAAATTGTTCTAAAACCAATAATCATTGAAATCTATGCTCTCAAAATTCAACTTATCCTTCCCTAAAAACAAAATCATTTCTAAAATAATATACCAAAGTATGTATATACCATAATAATATATTATTGATAACATACATTTCCCAAAACCATTTGAGTATACTCCCTTATTCTATTATTAGAAATAGTGTTTTCTTGATACATATCTTTCTTATCTTCAACATTGTAATCATATTTCAAAAAAATAATTAAACCAAAATGGTTTTGACAATATCAAAATTTTA
Organism: Viscum album; assembly: GCA_963277665.1. Lineage (NCBI taxonomy): Eukaryota > Viridiplantae > Streptophyta > Magnoliopsida > Santalales > Viscaceae > Viscum > Viscum album. The sequence goes on along the minus strand of OY728151.1, from coordinate 1,320,483,929 downwards.
AATATGAAAACATAAATATTAAAAGTTATTCCCTTATGACACCTTTCTTTTTTACATATGATAATTTTGGTTCAACCTATGATTCTGTTTATTCAATCCTTATTTTTCAATGTTCATTTTTCTATTATGTTTTCTAGAAAAATTCATTAACATAATACATAAATACTTCATCATTATTCATTAGAGGAAATGGTAATAAACCATATCATATCTCCCAAGAGTGTCAAACTAGGTGTGTAGTTAGACCACTTTATCATACACCAAGTGAAAAATGAGTTAATACTCAACCCACCCTTTTTAACATTATTAAACCTAGGTAAATCTATGTCAGAGCCTTTATCCACTTATAATATCTAGATAGGGATGAAACTTCTAGGAGAACCACATAGACTCTACTTTGTGAAAACTTTAGGATTTTTTCATATATTTAGAATTATCTCTAAGACTTATCATAGGGTTTCACTAAATTTATTTTATCTGAGTCCCCAAAAAAATGTGAATTATTACATTAACAATAAATCATATACTTATCCCGAAGGGTTATCTATACATTTTTAAATATGATCAACCCTAACTTATCAACCCCTAAATTATACTCAATAAACATCTCAATCTATAAACTTTTCTAAACCTTTCCTTTCATGCCAATTATGATGCTTTGGACCCTCACTCTTAGATCTAGTTCTCATATAAACATACTTTACATACTTTATTTAATACTAGTTGTAAAATCCTAGATATAACGATCCATGATTACAATATCAATAATTATTATTTCATCTCTTATATCTAAAGTATGCTTTTAGGTTTAGAGATTTAAATAATTATAACACAAAATAAACTAATAAATACCATGTTATTTGTATCAAATAGACAATTTTCCCATTATATATGAAACTAATTAGTTTATTAAAAGTATTTAATGTCTCCCAAAAATTTCTCCACATGTGTTATCCTTTTAAAATTTTCATTTATACTAATTTTCTCCATAAAAATGAGAAATAGAAACATAATAAGGGGTTATCTAAAACACATACTATAAGAAAACATTAAAACTTAACCAATCATGTCATAAAAAATCATATATATATATATATAATATAAGGAATAAGTAAACAACATGAATAAATAATTAACTTAAAATCGGGAGCATGTTATACCCATGAAAATAAATTAAAACAAATATATCAATAATACCAATTTCATACTGATAGAATTAATAATTTCATACATCAAAAACATACTATCAAGGCCTTGTTACAAGATACTTTACTTTTCATCAAGATCTTGGTCAAGACATCTTTTTGTATTGGGTAGGAATCCACTAAATACCCAAACTTGTTTTGTCTCGTGATACCTATCAATGTATCGAGGGGAAATATAATTTTAGGTCAAACCCATAACCAAATTAAGTCCAATGCATTCACCATAAGATTCATCAAGACCTTTCATATTTCATCCTTAGGAATCGCAAAATAGAATGAAACATATCTATCTGTATAATGAGAAACATGGAAATAAAATACATAATCAACCTGCATTGGTAGTCAATAATCATCAATAACATAAATAATTTTCCCCATGTCAGTAAAATGGATAACATGATCATAAAACATTCTTAGGAAGAAGGTGGGCGGAAAAACCAAACATAGTCAACCTACCAATAATCATCTGTATTGGAATAACAAAATATGGAATGCCACTATTTTCCTCATATCAATATAATAACATACTTTTTGGGTGATCATCATCCAGTATTAATTACATAAAATGTGATTCTCACACCATATAAAAAAATGAGTATATAACTAAGTCAATAATATAATAAAATGATCATAATACATCCATAAGAATAAGGTTTATGGATTCAAAAGAAAAAATCCCTAGTGTAACAAAGGAAACCTATAAGGATGTTGAAATAGATAAAAAAGTATCCTTGTAAAATAATACTTGAATTATTCCAGCCAATAAGTAATCAAGAATTGGATTATTTAGTATCATGAGTCAATTCCCCTAAAATATATATATATATATATATATATTATAATAAATAGTGAAACATAAACACTATTAGGCTAAATATTTTGGAAAATGAAAAAGTTAAATGAAAGTTAAAATGTAAAATATCTTTTAGAAATCCTTTTTAATATTCATGTAAAATATGAAGTTATGAGTCACTTGTAAATGTATTTTAAATTTGGTGAAGTGAAAACTCAGTAAAAATTTCAATTTTAAAATAATATCCAATAATATATCCATGAAAATGAAATAAAGTTTTCTATAGGGAATGTGGATCCAAACTATTTTATTATAACAGGGAAGTTTTTAATACTGGAAATTACCTTTGTTAAAAAACCACATTGTAAATAGAGTAATAATACCATATTTTTATTAAAAAATAATTTTCCCATAGAGGATTATGAAATACCAAATAATAAAATATTTGATTTGGAGAAACCAAGAATAAAACATTATAAATAAAAGAAGGATATTTGGGTTACCAATATCCCTTATAAGCAATATATCTCAAGAAGTGATAAATAATTTTCAAATGTTTTATGTGGTAAGAATGTATATCCCAAAGAAAATAATTAGAAAACCCCACATAATATAATCAAATTGTATAATGTTTCAAACTCATAAGTTCAATAGAATGTGCATAACTCAATGAATGAAAGTTAGGTTACCAAAACTCCTTATTACTAAGGAAACAATGGAATCAACAGAAAATTGAATAAGGGAACATTATTTGTCTAATGATTCCTATGAAATATAAGGTTTATGAAATAAATAAATACATTGTAATTGATTACACCATACCAATTAATCATGATTCACAAAATGTATTATTTCTCAAAGAACTATAATTGAGACCATGAAAACCCTTACGGATTGAGTAATATATTAATCAAAACCTATTGAAATAGAAGACATATAATTGAACATAAAATACCAAATATAATTAATGATATTATATCTCACATAGATACTATATACACCAAATAAATGAAATTATCTTTATAATATCAAACTTGACTAAAAGAAATGAATTTGAGACGAAACCCCTTACCTCTTGTCCCAACTTCCATGAATTTTTTCTAACCTATTGTCTCACAAACATAATTATCTTAATAAATTAAATAAAAAACTTACACATATATATTTTCATTTATACTCTTTGTAAATAGTTATTCTCTACATGAATTCTTCCAATTTTCTACATCAGGTGTTTATAGTTTTGATAATTTGTACTGGTTTTATAATAGATACATCAATATTTATTCTTATTTTAATGTTCATCATTAATATATAATTAAATATACTATTAGGAATGATTTATAATTGTTAATTATGTTTCAAATTCCATTCATGATTCTTTTATTCATTTTCCTTGAATATTAAATTGATAACTAGAATGTTTCGGTGATTCTTGATAATCCAAGTGTGTTTTCTTAATTAATGAATTAAATATCGATATAACATATCCAAAACTAAAAAATAATTATTTAATAATTTATATCATATTATAATAGTAATTATTTTACCATATTAATTCATGATATAAATTCATGCAATCTTTTAATTAGGTGCTTAAATAAACCCAAATATTAACATACCCTGATTTAATGAATGATTATGAGGTTTTTTGTTATAATATCATTGTAATAGAACAATAATGATATTATATAGTTTTTATTATTTTAATATATTTTAATTGGAATGAATTATAATAAAAATTAATGGATTTTATAACATTGCAAAATTTGAAAAAAAAAATATTATCCTCTTAGAACACTAATTTAAAACGATTAAATTTTCAATGATCATTTTTTTCATATCATTAATAGGTTATTATAATTTAAATTCTAGGAAATTAATTATATAATAAAAATACTATTTTTACTTTAATAATATCCTTTTATCCATCCTTGTAAGGTGATGAAGGAAAATGAACCTTGTTACACTTGGGAGGTGGTAGTCTACACATTGCACAAATGTTGGTTTTGTTTTTATTAACAGATGGGGTATATGTATAAAAAAATTATAATAACATTAATAAAGTAACATTAAATTATATAAATTATACTAATATAATTATATTATCTTTTATATAATAAATTTTAAATAATATAATTAAAAATAAAATAAAGTAGTTGATAATACTCACATCTAGGACTTGGATTTTACTTAGAAGTATACTTGGACATGAAGAACATATGCTAACTAATGTTGACCATAAACTTTTGAAAATGGGAAAGGGTTATTGGAAGGGGAATGGTAGAGTTTAAAGGAAAAATTTTAAGGATAATTGAGTCTTGAAGTGGTGAATATGTCCCCCTTTTATAATTCAAGTGAATTGTAGTTTTGGAAATAGCCATTGAATTTAAATAATTTATTTTCACTATTAAAGGGTCAAGGGCTTAAAATACGGAAAAATGGGTAAATTGGGGGATTTTATTTCAATCCAAATATTAACCATCCATTTATATAAATGTTTTCAACATGTTTATTCCTTATCCCCTAAGTAAAAGTCCTTTTACCATTTTTACTTTCTATCTGGGTAACTAATTTATGAACCATATTAACTAATTTAAATGAAAAAAATAAAATTGACTACATTACCAAATTTGAACCATAAGATTTTAAATTTTAAAACCAGTTTATCAAATAAAATTTCTGCAGGTATGAAAATTTAATTTGAAAATATAAACACATAAACTCATAAAACCATTTTTAGATAAATAACATTCTTAATATTAAAATTTATATATAAGGTATCATTTTCTTAGATACTAACTCTATTTAAATAAATTCATTTATTATAAAAAAAATAAATTATATGATTCTCCCTGGGTAAGGAAAAATAAAATCTCTTTTGAAAAATAATTGATTCAATAAAAGATCGAAAATGGTTTTTATATTAAATTAACATTCTAATTAATTATAAAAATGTCTTTCATATATTTTATAAGTTAACAGACTATTATATATGAATAATTTTAATTATAAAATTAAAATTTGATTACATAATTGGTTTTATAAATTTATATATCATTCATATATAATGATAAAGTCATTAAAATTACAAGTTTTATGAAAATCGTATTTTTCAACTAAAACCCAAACTTTTAAAAAAAGATAAAAGATTAATGCTGAGTCAATTTTGATATGAGGGATTCAAAAATAAAGTTAATTTTTATTAATTTAAAATTTCAAAATTTATATATTCAATTTTTTAATAAAATTATAAATTATCATTGAAAACCTATTTTAATTGGAAAATGAAATTTTTAAATTTTAAATATTATATTCCATATTTCATATCACCTAACAACTAAATTAGTGTTAACCAATTATTAATATCAAACATAATTTATCATTAATCATATGTTTCTTGAAATATAAATGTGTATCTTATAAAAGACAATTTTTCATAAAAATACTTTTCTAAACACTAAATGATCTTAATAGTCATTTTAGGTAAACTAATTGAATTTATTACATATTAAAAGTAACCTTTATTTTCAATATACATGTAATTTATAATGAATTTACCCTTATTTATTCCCAATAATTTAGAGGAATGTTTTTTAATTGTTATACTTAAATATTTATATGATATCTTTATATATCATGGTTTCATTTATGTTTGGTGTTGTGTGTGGAGAAAGTTATTGAACACGTTAACTTATTTAAAGGAAATAATATATTATAATTTTGTGGTGTTTTAGATGAACTTTACTATAGATAAAGACTTCATTAGATGGATTGAGTCTTAATTATTAGTGTGACATCTTCTGTTTCACTGTGGATTAATTTTTTGTATTATTTTATATCATTTTGAGTTACATGAGTTTATGTAATTTTTTGACCTCAAATTTTAAAATTTTAAGATTCTTTAATGGAGAAATGGTTATCTATCATGGTTATTAAACCATAAAAAACTATTTTTATGAGTCTATATCTTGAGAATATCATTTGGAAAAGTTAGTTCATGGTTAGTTAAATTGTGTTGGGTCCTAAGGGAAACCGTGTGGGGTTGTTTTGTCTGTCTAGTGGGTGCCACATGGTTACTTCATGATTTGGAAAATCATGTGGGTAAACTACATGAGTTTCCTAGGAATTAATATTTTCAAAATTTATAATTTTTACCTTTATGATTCCTACTCCTAAAATACCCTACTCCTCAACCTTGGTCATGTGACACCCCCCATTCTGATCCCCCTCTACCATGGTAATCTCTTTATGGTTTCTTCATGATTCTTGGAAAAATATTTATGGTATAGTCACTTATTCCCTCTATTCTCCCTTTCCTTATATTTTCATCCTTCCCTACCACTATTACTTTTTTTGGAAAAATCCTAGGGGTGTCAGGTTGACCAATTTTTGTGTTTATATTGCACTTAGGGTGTGAAATTTCCATTTAGGGTCCCCTTAAAAAAAATCTATTATTTTGACCATCCATATTCAATTTAAAGTAGGCTTTACCCATTTCATAATATTTAATTACAGTAATATACACTTTTTGGTGTTTGATTGATGTTTTTATCATTAAATGATATTATTAATTATTTTTGTTTAATTTTTAATAAAAAATTAGGTTTTTATCTTGGGATCTATTAAAAGTGAAGTATTTCCCTATTTTTAGGGGTTGTGTTAAATAAAGTTTTAGTTGAATTTCAATTTTTAAATTATATAGAAGTCAAAAAGAAGTTTTTTTTTAAATTGAATTTCCAAAAAAATATATGAGTTTTATTTTTCGTAAAGGTTTTCTTAGAATTTCAAGTGGTACTTGAAATTCCATGTACTGATAAAATGTTTTAAAAATTCTTTATAATGAAATTCGGGTTTTAAATTTTTTAGACCCTGTTGGGGTCATGGGTGAAATTAAATAATGAGGTTTAAATATTTAAGTTGTTTTATAAATGTGGGATTCATTTATAAAGTTGATTTCAATGGTGATTTCAAATGAAATGTTTAATGAATTTTATTTTTAAATTATTTTGAGTTATTATAAAAATACTCATCCTCCCTTGTGGATTTATAGAAGGCCTATTTGGAACTTTATTTTGGATTTTCAAATTTTTAGATGTGTAGGACCCTCCTTGTTCACCTTTGATTATTTCTCCTTTTTAAGGGTGGTTTTTCATATATGTGGAGATTTGAGATATTTCTTGTATCTTTTTTTTGTATTTGATTCAGCTACTTTATCACCTCCTTTTCAACTTGGGTATTGGTCATGGGAATGTTAGGTCACTAAGTAGATTATTTGGTGGGTTCAAAATCTAGTTTATCTTATCTCTAGCTAGTGATCATTTGGGTTTATAAGTGTGAATAGATGGTTCTCCTTGGTAGCTTTTCACTCCTATGTTTATTGGATAGGGGTCAGCTAGATCGATATGACTATTTGGATAAACAGGTTCTTATAAGTCAACATGAGTTAAATATTTTGAGTCAAATATTGTATTAATTGAGAACCTAGGTTATATCCCATGAAACATATTATTTGATTGGTAGTTTATGTAGTGGATTTTCATCTTGTTCTAGATTATTCTCCCCTACTTTAATTATTTAAGTTACCTTTATTATGCTTGTTCTCATTATTTCTCATTGACTTATGGTGTCTACTTTGTATGAAGCTTCATTCCTTATTCCTGACTTATTTTATTTAAAAATTATTTTTATAGAGGCTTTCAAAAGTGTTTTGGAATAAAGGATTTTAAATTGGTTTTTTGATAAGGATTCAATGTAAGTGTTTTGACTATGATGACTTTAGACAAGGGAATATGATTAAAGTGATTGTTTTCCTTTAATAAAAAATGAAAGTTTATAAAATATAAATGCACTTGATATTTTATTTTCATAAATTATATTTAAAAACCCTATTTTCTTATTATATTTCAAACTATATTCCAAATGGATTTAAAATTAAAATTTTCACATGTGTCAAGGCAGGTGATGGCCTACTGAGAATGTTCATGTTCATGCCTATTTTACATTTCCATTATAGGTTCTTAGTTTGGATATTGACTGCTCTTGGAATGTTTATTTATTTTTAGATTTGAGGTTATTTTATTTTTTATTTAATATTCTTACTAATTTTTCCAGATGTTCTTATTTCATGATTTCTAGGATGTCTAGCTAGACATGCCATTTTTTTTAAATAATTTCTAGCTAGTTACTCCCTTTAATTAATTTATCTAGTTTCTATTACTTCATTTTCAAAAGTGACCCTTTACTAATTTTAGTTATGATTATTAGTGGTCCACCATATCTATGGGGACTAGGGATACTAGTGGGGGATATTTCAATATAGGGATTTGGTGGTGAGATAAGGGATTTATTTTTTATCTATTTATATCTACCTAATTATTTTTATAAATATGATTTTGACATGGATGTTCTACTAACACATTGGGAATTCCAGATTTTTAGGATAAATTTTGTTCTCCTTTAACTATAATTTAAGTTAAAATCATTCCTATTAATTATATTTGAATACCTAGACCCTATTACTTTCCCTTGAGGATTTGGAATTCCCCTCAAGTTAGTGGAGATCTAGGTCAAGTGCCAAATTAGGTGTCATCCTGGGACAGTTCATTAAAAATTCTATCAGAGCCTAGGTTCTATGGTGGGAGTATGGGTTCAGGAATGTACCTTTTTTATTTAGGTTTTTATGGTAATATCAAGTTATATTTTCATTAAAACTCAATAGGTGGTTTTGGGAGATAGTCTTTCTAGTTTTTTCCTATTCGAATCCTCAAGTTTCCAAGGGTAGTCTGGGCTTGAGTCTTGGTTTTTGATGTCATTCTTTATTGGTTGAATATGATTGATCTAGAAATTATTTCTGAATTTGTTATTAATTTTATGTGATTTGGGGTTTCATTATATCTTGGGGTGGTTATGTAGGAATATCCAAAGCTGCATGGTTGGCCTACGTGGTTTAGACAACCATATGGAGCCTATGTGGATGGTTCTAAGGACTCTATTAAACTTGTGAATTGTCTTGTGTATCATATCAGGTTTATTATTTAGCCTATTTTAATTATTTTATTTCTATGAAACTAAATTCTCAATTATTTTAGGGGAAATAAAAAGTAATTGGTTATGTTATATATTTCTTGAGTGAATTTGATGTGGTGTTTTATGTTTTTTCTTGGTTTTTGTTAGAAATATTTTAATTTTTTTTAGTGATAATAGGGTTTCTTATTTTTGAAGAAATATTTTGTTTTAAAAATGGAGTTTAGTTGGTTTTAAAATTGGATTCAAATGAAGTTTTTAAAAATGGTTTATTTCAATATGGGGAAGAAATTTTATGGGGTGAGTGTTTTGAAACCTCTTTTAATGTAATTGTGGAGGAATGAAATTTTGAAATAGGATGTTTCAACTTGGTTATTTGAGTTTTTTGGAAGATATTCAATTTTAACATGAATTTTTTTAATTTGTTTCATAATTAAAAATAGTTTAACTTTTTGTCATGACTTATTGTTTTTAAAAAGAAAATGGAGGTTTTATGGTTTTTCAATGACGTGTTTTGTTTCAGTTAAGTGAGTTATGTTTATAAAAAATATTTTATGTGGAATTGAATGATTTTATTTATAGAACATATATTGGTTGGGGTTTATGTTTTTCATTAGTTTCCATATGCCTTGTGGAATGTTCCTGAAACAAAATATAAAAGTTACCTTTTATGATGATCCTTTATATGAATTATTTTTCATTTAGAAGAGATTTAGTCTATTCTAGAATCTACCCATACTCCAAGTGTAGTAGTGTATATAGAACTTCATTGTGCTCTAGTATTTATTAGGTGAGTGTTATACTTATCTCTATGGTAATACAAATTTTAATGAGGTGATTTATTGTTTAATAAAAGTTGGTCATTCCCCATGGTGAGTTTGATTGGAAAATATCTTTAGTGGTGGCCCTTGTGGATGTGTCCTTTGGTGGTGGTATGTTATGGGAGATTTCTTTTGGTGGTATCAAGGATTTATGGGTTTTCTATTTTGTATATAGTGATGGATTGTGGATTGGGATGTGTTTTTATATTTCAGGTGTGCACTATTGTTGTGTATAATTTGTTTGGATTTTTGATCTTTTTTGATGGGTTGGTAATGGAAAACCATAGGATCGATGCTTGAGTAAATAGGATTGGAGTTACCTCTAGGTTTTTGGGCACTTAAGGGTGCCAGTTTTCTTTTGATGGGTTCATCATGAGATAATTTCCCAGTTTTTATGCCCTATATTTTCCATTTAGTATGATGACCCAAGGGTAAATCCCATTTAATTATTTGGGTTTGGTTGTGATCTTGGTAGTCTATGTGACTTTAACTTGTGGATGTATAAGTGTTTCCTTTGGTTGTTCCTCTCTTTGAGGTTGATCAGTTTCTTATAGACAGTAAGTGTGGTTATTTAGTGGAACTAGTTTTTTGTGGTGGTTTTTCCTCGTGTTTAGGTTATTAATTATTTTTCTCACTATCTTTATAGTTTTTTAATTTTAGGGATACCATGACAGCTCTCTCTTCTTCTTAAGACCACTATTTTGGGAGTTGTGTTTTGGTTATGCTTAGAGACATCGAGAATTTTAGATTGTTGGTTTTGTCTTATAAAGGATTCTAGATCTTGATTTTGAGGATGGTTAGTGTTGGATGGTCCTTTATTCAATCAATTCTATATTTTTCCTCAGACTACCCTTCCCTTGTATATAGTGCAATTCTATAGCTCTCTTATTCCTTTAGATTTTTATTGAGGACATTCTAGGGGAATAAAGTTGAATAGGGAATAGAATTATGGAACCTTTCATGTTAATGTGGAGTTATTTTTGTATTTTTTTATATTATTTTGAGTTTTATGGGTTTGGGAAATTTTTTGGTCTTGAAATTTTTAAATTTTATGATTTTTTATGTTTCATGATAGTGTCATTTGGAATAGTTAGAACACAGTCAGTTAAACCATGTGGGGTCCTAGGTGAAACTATATAGGGGTGTTTTTGGGTGTACATTGGGTGTCTCACGATTTCCACATGGTTTGGAAAACTATATAAGTAAACAGTGTGAGTTTATAAAGAATTAACATTTTTCAAAATTACAATTTTGAATTTAATGATTGTTACCCCTAAAAATACCCTCTCCTCCTCCTTAGTCATGTGAAACCCCCTAGATGAGCCATGTTGTACCTTACTCTACTCCTCCAAATCCCCCACTCCCATTTAAATTTTTTTGGGTTTCTTCATGATTCTTGACCAAATATTAATGGTGGAGTCTCCTCTTCCCTATATTATCCCTTTAATAGTGTTATCTTCCTTCCTCGTTATTGTGCATTGATTATTCAAAACTTAAGGGTGCTATCTTGAAGGACCTCAAAACACCCTGATAGGGGAGGGGTGAATCAGGGTGTCAGTTTTTCTTTTAAAACAATTGATATTATTCCCACATTGGTAGGAACTAATTAAACCTTTACAATGGAAGCAATCAAAAATCAAACAATCAAATGCAAAGAGACAACACAACAATTTTACTTGGTTCACCACTAAGGGGTAGTCTAAGAAACATACACTGATAGTGTTTTAGTCATACCAAAATACACTAATCTTCACTAGTTATTGAGTATAAAATTTTATACATAGTCACTCTATTCCAAGAATACAAACTTTATAAGATTTTAGGGATAGGACATTGTGTCCCTCAGAAAACTTCCATCGACTCCCCCTTGCTATATGCCCTAGGTGAAGTCTAACTCAGTTTATCAACTTGGAGGTCTCTTAAATATATTTGTATTGAAGTCTTTGTCTCTGTCCAACATGAGACTCTACTTGCATTAAAGTCTTTAATTGATGAACTTGAAATCAGTGATCAAACAAATCAGATTTTCAAAACATGCTAGAATCACACACTAGCACTTGTGTGCAACACCTTATCTTGTGTACAAGATTTGGGATTGTCACGTTAAATGGATTTAATGCAACCATTATTTTTCATGCACCTCTTATCTTTTTTTCATCTACACCATAAGTTTCACTTGTTCTTTTTAGACTAAAGAAACACTTTGCACGCAATATTTAATTCCTTTAATTCTTTCGTTTGAAATTCTTTCACACGATAGTGGAACCTGGTCGTCATTGGAAAAGTTCTAAGTATTGATTGGGGGTAGCTACCTATTTATAATACTCAATGACCCTATGTGTAAGATTCTCTCCAACAATGTAAAACCCATTTTAACGTCGTATTGGTCATGTAAGTCTCTTTCTCACACCCTCATCATTCATGCATGTGTAAATCTTTTACTTGATTTTTCCCTTTTCTATATTTTTATGAGATGATTACAAAACATGTCTTTCATGAAAGTTTCCAAAAAACCTTTAATATTTCACCCAAATCCCTTTTCAAAAAATAGTTTTCTCCATTCTCAAATTTTTTTACCCAAAAAAAATGGAAAACACTTGGAAATGATACCACCTTAAATATTATTTCCTTCCTGAACTATATGATCCCTTTCCTTTATAACTCCCTAATCTTATATGTAAGAATTAAAAAAAGCACAAACCAAACTACATTTCCCTCAAATAATAGTTATGGTTCCAATAGTTGTGTTAACTGATTTTTGTGTTTCTCTTATCCCTAGGGTCTACGATCTTGATTTTAGGTCCCCTTCAACCAGGATTCCAAAATTTATACCATACACTTTTTATTCTAGATGGGATTTCCCCATGTAAAAATTATTGATTATGAAACTATACATTTATTGGGTTTTTAATTGATTTTTTCATTATTAAATGATAGTATTAATTTTGTATATTTTATTTCTAAGAAGAAAGTAAGTTTTTATCTTGCAATCCAGTGGAAGGGAATGATTTTCTTATATTTAGGGGTTAGATTAAATCCTTTTTTTCAAATCGCCCTTTTTAAATTATATGTATGTCAACAAAAATGTTCTTGGATTTTAAATTGAATTTTCAAAATGTTTTTGATATGATCTCCCTTTTTCTTAATGGTTTACTTGTTATTTCAAGTGATACATTAAATTGAATGTTTTCATAAAAAAATTAAAAAATATTCTAAATGAAATGGGGGGATTAAAATTGTTTAGATGTTATTTAGGTCATGGGTGAAATTAAATAATGATGTTTAAAGATTTAAAGAGTTTTATAAAATTGGTATTAATTTATTAAATTTAATTCAATGGTTATTTAAAATGAAATTTTTTAAGAATTATTTTTTAAATGATTTTGAATTATTATAAAATGACCCGACCTCCCTGGTGGATTTCTAGAATTCCCATTTGGAAATTTCTAGTGGTTTTTCAAACATGTGGTTGTGTGAGACCCTCCTTTTACCCCCTTTTATTTTTTTTCACTTTTTTATGGGTGGTGTTTGATGTATGTGTCATTTTGGGATATTTCTTATATCTTTTTATGTATTTGTTTCAAATGCTTTCTCACCTAATTTCTTATATGGGTGTTAGTCATGGGAATTATTCTCCACTAAGTATATTCCTGGATGAGTGAAAACTCTAGTTTATCATGTGAATAAGTATATAGGTATGGGGTTATTGAGTACACCCATATGGTTCTTCATGGTAGCTTCATGCTTTAGGATTGATGTGATAGGGACTGACAGGTTAAATGGGATTACCAAGATAAATAAATTCTTGTAGGTCAACCTAAGTTGATTGTCTCTATCCTGTAATTCTAATAATTGAGCACCTATGTTGGATCTCATGACATTTACACTTTGATCAGTGGTTAATTTAGGGTATTTCCATCCTATTCTTGATTTTACACACATTCTTTCATTTTTTGAGACACCTTTATTTTATTTTATTTCATTATTTATAATTTACATGTGGTTCCTACATTGTATCATGATATCTTACTTATTCTTGGATTGTTTTCTTTAAAAATGATGTTTAAAGAGGCTTTAAACCTATTTCGGAATTAAGGCTTTCAAATTTTTTTAAAGGTTTCAAATTATATTTTTTGGATAAAACTGCTTCAATTGATGGATCATTATTAATGTGATTTTTTTCATTTAATAAAAATAAAATTTAAAATTTATAAAATATCATGAACATGATATTGGTTTTTCATAAATTGGGTTTTAAAAACCTATTTTATTATTATTTTTCAAAATATATTTAAATGGTTTTATAATTAAACCTACTATGAATGTTTATAATCACTATTATATTATATTTCAGTTTTTTATTCTTGGTTTATCTCTTGAATGATCTTGGAGCATTGATTTATTTAGCTATTTAAAGTTAATTATTTATTTTTTATTTAGTTTCCTTACTGCATCGAACAGTTGTGCCCATTACTTTATTTATATGATTTATGGCCAGAGTTACTATTTATTTTCATATAATGTTCGGTTATTTATGTACTTTGAATGATTTATCCATATTCCTTTGCTATATTGGATAGGTAGGACTTTATTACAATAAGTTATAGTTATTAGTGGTGCACTATATATTTGAATATAGAGATTACTGGTGGGGGATATTTCTACAGAGGGGGTTGGGGTGAGTATAGGGATTTACTTTGAATTTTTTTATATTGGAATTTATATTTTTGTATAGCAGATTATGGAATGGATGTATGATTTATAGATGATTCATTCTGTATTTTCAAGAGAAAGTTCATTACACTTTATCTTTGATTTAAGGGTGAAACCATTCCAAATATTTGTATCTGATGTCATGGATCTTGTCGTCAGCCCATGGTGATCAAGAAATCCCCCCAGGCTAGTATCAGGTTGGGCTCAGTATTGGATTAAGTGGACGCTTGGTCTGTTTCATTATAGTGAGACTATAAATTTGAGACTCAAATGATTCATAGATGCTCAAGGGATGTGTCGAGTGTATATTAATATGGGATAAATGAATGACATCAACCATTGGTGTATGATGTTGATGAATTAGAAATCAATGAATTCCACGGTGATTGGGGAATCATCATGGAGTTGTTGCAGTTGTTTAGTGATGTGGTGTGTATGCCATTTGGTTTTCAGAATCATTTAGTGTAGTGGATGTTTTATAACCCATTTCATGAAATATCTAGTGTAATGATTTAGATATGTATTATAGTTCATAATTCAATATATAATTAATTTTATAAAGATCTAGATCAAGAGGCACTCAGGTTTGGGGTTATTCTACTATTTCAGGTACATTGTGGGTACGACTATGAAAATTAAGAGAGTTGAAATTAGATTCTTCGTCAGATATTCATGAAAAATGTGGTTCATGAGTGATTCACAAGGGTACTTACTAGATATTATAATTGTAATGGGGGGGGTTCTGACACCTATCATATGTCAAGTTACATAATTTCTTAACATTTTGTTAAACCATTCTTTTTTTAATGTTTTTTCAGCTATTAGAGGAGTTGGTGGAGGCCAGCAGATAGTATTTTTTGGAGTTTTATCTAGTTTAAACGAAAAAATTTATATAGGTATTAGGTTACTCAAAAATAGGAGGTGTTTTGGTGTGGTGAGTGGATATGTAATATTAAAATTTTATAGCAGATGGTTAGTCACACCAGAACCTAGGAATTATGCCATGAAGGCCTACTCAAGGGGATGGGGTGCTCTGTAAATCACCTATACATGTGGTAATAGGTGTTTGTGATTTCATGGTTCTATACAAGAATGAGGTATTGTGTTGTGATGAAGAAGATCATGTCACAACATGACCCAATTATGAGGGGTCATGGTTTTCTAGTTTTTCCCTAAAATAGGGAATTTTTTCATGGGGCACATGGATTCACCACATTGATTGCCTTGGATTTTTTGGGATTCCCAATGACTACGTGTTGTGTAATGATGCATGATGTCGCACTTTAATGTTTCCTCTAGAATTTTTCATGATGTTTTGGGTAGAGGCAGTGCACCATGACATAGGGGATCACATTGTAATGGTACCTTATTCTATTTTTTTAAAGAGGTGTTTTTAAATTAAGAACACCTTGGGTTTTAAGGTTGAGTCATTTGATAAGATAAGGGAGTTAATCCCTCTTATTCCCACTTCCCCCTCATACTCCTTCAATATAGGATGGTTTGGGATGGATTAATTCAGTGATTAAGGTTGGATATGCAACATGCTGACCCCAACCCGTCACCTTGGATAAGAAAATAATTCCACTGACAATAGTTGCATCCCTGGACACAAAATTTTTCCAATAAATACCTAGGGTTAATAACATCATTGGGGGAAATTTATCCTTTAAATACATAATCTATAGTGGAAGAAATATAATGGAAAAATATAAATATAATTCATGATAAAACCAAACCAAGATCCAATAACATAGAATAATGATAATTAGATAACATAGCAATAAATAATTGTTCCATATTAGTCTACAATACCAAAATATTCAGAAATATAAAATATGGTGAAAAACATGTCACTACACCAATCTCTACACCACAGCTACCTCGAAGCTCTCATCTCCATCACCAATAACCACAGCACCACGGTTCTCCTCTACATAACTAAGAGTTATTCCCCTTAACTAAATCAAATCGAAGAACATATGTATACACACCAATATGTATATACAGGGGTGATTCTAAAACCCAATAGAAAATCCACCAAATTCTTCCCATACACTCTTATTAAATAACAACAAGTTATCTCATACTTTATATAAAACAAGATATAAGCATAAAAACCAGTGAACAATATATATATATATATATATAACTAGTGTAATGAACTCACACAACAAAAACACATGCACCATGAACCCATGTACCAATAAAATGAAACAAAACCTACCATGTATGACCCATTTTCACTAACCCAGTGCATCCCACATCTAAGAAGGACTAACTGAATGTACTAAACATGTGAGTGGAAACCCACCCCCCCCCCCAACCCAAGTTTCCACTAAATGGTATAATCCATTTTCTCACCTAAATAGTACTGGTATCCAAGTCTAAACTACAAAAACTCATCTATATGCATCATGAACACACACCAACCCTTTCCAATATCAAGTTTAAATGCATGAAAATTCATTATTTTTTAAACTAGATCACTACTTAGGCATTTACCCAAACACATTGTAGGTGTCACCCACAATATTTATTTTAAAAATACCAAAAACAACAATATAATACTCTACAGAGGGTTTATCAAAAAAATTACACTCATAAACATAATTATTTAACTCTAATTATAAAATCCTTCAAGTTATTGAAATAAATTTAGTGATAGATAATTCATCTACCTCAAACAAGATTGTCTTGAAGAAGTCACTACACACCCTCATAGATTTAGAATCTTGTAACCCTCTAATGATGGATCATAAAAAAATCCTCATCAAAACACACTAAAAACAAGATATATTATCATTAAATCCATTAAATAGGGTTTCTCCCAAAGTAAAATTAGAATATAAGAGGTGATAAAGAAAAATATAAGTCTTACCTTATATCCCTAATTCAAATGCCCTAATATTCAAAGAGGAAGATCTCTTGAATGAAGAGGATCAGAAAAATTTTCCAAGGGACCCCTATGGTTTTATAGACCTATAAATGAAGGAATAAATTGGAGTTTTTAGGTGTAGGTTAGGTTAAAATATAATTTTCAAGTCTCTTTAAAATCATGCACATTTTTTCTATAAATTATGGTAAAATGTGCACCAATCATATAGCTGCAACTACTTGAAGACCATGTTTGTAGGGTTTGGTTGTATGTTTTGGTAAATTGTGTTTCAATAATGTGAAACTAACTACCAAAAAAACTAATTCCACACAATTGGTTGCATTGTTTTCCCAAAGAGTACACCAACAATGTTCTTATTTATAGACCTCCATTTATTCATGTCGGTTTCTTGGGGATTTCACATGATTTCCCCTAACTATGAACAAACCATAATCCCATAAACACCCCCACAAAAACTTTATAAAACCCTAAAAAACATTCCAAAACCAACCCCAACTACTTCATTCCTTAAAAATACATAATAAAAAATTCAAATACCCCAAACCATGAGTGTTACATTATCCCCACCATTGGGGTTTTCATCCCTATAAATATGGATCTTGGTATTATATAGAAAATAATCAGGCCATTATTATTTCATTAACATATACCACTCCCAAGTCTCTTCATGAACCTATCTATTTTATTATAATACATACACCAATGAGATATGTCTTCCTCCCAGGATCTTCTCTTGCCTATCAAGAGTGAAAATTGGGGTGTGGAGGAATTTAGCATCAAATTCAAGAGTAATGTAATCTCACTTGATCACATGAGCAGGTTTAGGATGGTAATTCCTTAGTTTAGATATATATAAAATATAATGAAATTGGTTTAATCATGGTGATAAATATATTTGTTAAGTATCTTCATTGATACACTCAATAATCTCAAATTGTTCAACATACTGAGAAGCTAATTTCACTAGATTACTTAGACAATGGGGACCTAATATTAAATATATACTTATATGAATACATGATTTTTTAAATTTTAAAAGATAAGGGATGATTTTTATGGCTTTCATGAGATTTATAATAATTTTGGGCCATTTCCATTTGTTTCTTGATCAATTGGATTTTCCTGGTAGTCTTATTCATAAGAATTGGTCTAGTTAGTAAAGTTTACCAAAACTATACATAATAAAGTGGAGAGAGGAATAGATGGTCATTAAATGTATCAAATGGATCCATATGTATCATGGATTGATAAATATTATTATATAAATTCTCCGTCAAAGGATAGTGGTCTTCTCATGAACTATGATGTTCATCACACATGCTCTGGGCACGTATTCCAGTGTCTAGATTTTATGCTCTAATTTCTCATTCGTTTGAGGATATTATATCATGGTCATGGTCAACTGGTTTTCAAAATATTATTTAAAGGGTCAATAAAACCATGATCTAAATCAAGTATCTTGGTCAAAAATAATAGAAATTAGTTTCCTAGGAACTTCACCAATTCACATAACATAACTTCTCCAGATATTATACTGAATTAGTTTCCTATATTGGAATGAATTCTACTACTTTGGTGAATCATTCAACAATCACATTAATGGAATAATAATTTTAAATAATATTTATAAATTTAATGAAAAAATCCATGTGTATTTGTTCCTATTTCCATACAGGTATGGGTAATGATTTTAACATTCTAGCTAATCATTATTGTTTGGTCATCACTCGTTGATAGGTGAGATAACTTGAAGCATATTTTTTCACTTTTTTCTTCTTATCCAACCACCAAAAATGATCCTTCATTTCCTTTTATGTTTTTTAAATACATGATGGATATACCTCTTTGAGTAATGATAATAACAAAAACTTTATTCCTAATATGAAGGAGGAACTACAATCTAATACGGAAATTGAAATATGGAATTTTTATCCTTTATCCATCCATCAATGGTATCATCATTATTAAGTTTTCCCCTAATGTTAAGGAAATTAAGGTCTAACCATTGGTAATCCTTGATTTGTTCAAAAAATTTAGGAAAAATAGTTACTAGAAATAAAACAATGATGTGATTATGTTTAGTAGAATCTAAATTCATGTCAGTGATTACCCATATTAGTTCTATTGATCTCAGTATTCTTCAAGAACTTGTTTTTAAGACTTTTTAATTAAGGAATCATCCACTAAATTCTCATTCTTTTGAATGTAAACCATGTCAAAGATGAATTTTTATAGGTACCCCATCCAACATTTATACATAAGGTTCAAATTTATTTATGAGAATATGTGATTCAAGATTTTGTAATCAGTAAATAAAATTAACTTCTCACCAAATAGATAGTTGAAACATGTTTTTAGAACATGCATCACTATGAATAATTAAATATTATGTTTTGGGGGGTTATTTTCATGTTCCCAAAATTTTCATGAGTCATAATATATGACATGGTCACCCTATATGATGAAACATCCTTATCCAAATACAAACATGTCACAATAAACAACATACCCCTCACCTAGTTATAGAAATATAAGAATGGGTTCCGGATTCATCTAATCATGAAGATCCTCTAAAGATTCCTAATAATAATTAATCCTATGGAAAATAATACCATTATTTGTTAATTCCATCTTTGTAGAAGATAAACATGAGAATTCAAAGATGATGTGATGATAACAACCTTCTCGTACTAGAAAAATTCATATTTTGAGAAAACATTTAGGCAGATCCTAAAAAATGAGGGATTAAAACTTTTTAGGGTCAATTGATATGCCTTTTTCAAAAATTACATTCATAAGGAATTATACTTCTTGTATCTATAAATAAAACTTTTAGAATTTTTCATAAATACATTGGTCTCATAGTGTGCTAAACATAATGTCTAATTTATTTTCATGATCTTGCCTAGTGTAAGAGTATACCAAGACATCATAAATAAATACAACAAAAAAAGA
Source organism: Viscum album (assembly GCA_963277665.1). Lineage (NCBI taxonomy): Eukaryota > Viridiplantae > Streptophyta > Magnoliopsida > Santalales > Viscaceae > Viscum > Viscum album. The sequence continues at coordinate 1,320,463,523 of OY728151.1, read as the reverse complement.
GTTAAATTACCTATTAAATATATGTTCCATAAATTCCATTAATATTGTTGGTGGTTTTTTAAGACTAAAGGGCACAACTAAGTACTCATAGTGGTCAAAAAAACTTCTAGAATATGCCTTCATAATATCCTCATTCTTGACTTAGAGTTGATGGTATCCTAATCATAGACCAATTTTTGAAAACCACTTAGATACCTCTAATTGATCAAAAAATAATCTATTCATATAATAGGATCTATATTTTTTATCATAACTTGATTCAATTTATGATAGTTATCAAAAATTCAAAGAGTTCCATCCACCTTCATTATAAATAAAAATAGAGTTGCCCAATTTGATGTACTTGGTCTAATAAATCTATTTCTTTCCAAATATTTCAAATATACTTTTAATTCATGAAATTATATTGGTGTAATCCTATATTATGGAATATAAATAAGACTCATTCCTAAGAATAGGTAAATAGAAAGTTACACTTCCCTTTTAGGTGATAGTCTAGAAAATTCATCTAAAAAGACATCAGGTTATCAATCTACTATGTTGGGAAGATATATAATTTTGATTTCATCGATATCCCCCAAGGTTACTGTTTATTAATAATAAGATATGGTTCTAACAACTTTTCCTAAAATCCCTACTCTTTGATAATTCATGTCTCATTCCCCTTTGAAAATATAAATAACTCCTTTGAGATATGTGGAAGTAACTAAGAAAGCACTGAGTCAATATAAGATTTAAATGTTACCAACCATTCCATTACCATGATTAAATGAAATATATCCATCTCATAGATAATGAACTCACATTAAAAATGAACTAAATCGATGTTAATTGAACATGTTAGGAACTTAAATCCCTTACACTCTCATTTCTCAATAAGTTTCATAATGCTCATGACATGAGGCATCAATTCTATGTATAACCCCATTTTATTTAAGATATAATAAGAAACAAAAGAGTGGGAAATTAAAATTTAAAACAAAAAATTAAATAATTTTGAATCAATAATAATATTACCTCACACCATCGAGGGACCTAGTTCTTTATTTTCCATATCCGGATCATCCAAAAACAGTTTTCATTCATTCATCCAAGATGATTCATGCCCCCATGTTGAGATGGTGCTTGTTCGGATATTGGGTTGTTCATGGAATTACCATCACATAATTGATTTTTAGGATGAGAACTATTTTTATTTGATCACCCTTGTTGATCATGTTATTCTTGATTCAAGTTATAACCATCACTTCTTTTTGGATTTGGATGATAAAAACAAAAACATTTGAGAAATCCTATTTGGTCACAGTTGTGATACATTCAAAGTAGTTCAATAAATTATAATTTAAAGTTCTTTAAATATACATTTAAAAGGAAACCTGACTAATTATTATGACTTAGAGGAAAGGAAACCAACCTCAAGTATTTGTTATATAGAACTCTACTCTCCTAGGAATAATTTTCCCTTCTATTATTATTTCCACTATTGTGGTTTATACTTCTTCCCTAGTAGAAAAATGTGGTCCCACTTCTATGATTACCTATAATGTATTTTTCCACCACCATATCCTTATTCACAAGCCTAATGTTACTATAAATTTAGAATATCACAAATTCAGTTAAAATCTCATGTTTCAAGCACAAGTTTAACATACATTCTTTGAGAGAATCACTGGTCATGCCTTCTCGAACAGTATGAGTAGGGTCAATAAACTAAGATTCATATTCCATAAATAATATATATCCTTATTTAAGATCAAATAAATCTACTTTTGATTATACTCAAAAGGTATTAGGATATAAATTTTTAATAGGCATCTCCTAAAATCCATACCAAATAAGTCATTCATCAACAATTTCTTGGATGGCTAGATCCAACCATTTTCATGTCAGTCTTTCGATCATGTACACTATGAACATTACTTTAGTCTTATATTGAGTTCCAAGTAAATTTAAAATCTAATTTCTCCTTCTAATCTATTCCTCTACATCTTTGGGTCTCAAGTCACCCCAAAAATATTGGTGCATTTTTCCTTTGAAATTCCAATGATCGGTCCACATAATGTGGTTCCTTAGTCAAAATTTCTCTTTCCACAACCAAAAAATATTCCAGTATGATTCTTACAAGATATTAATTTATCTGTGGTTTTGAGAAAACCACATTCTAAAGAGCGCCCTCCTACTGATTTCTAAGTCTCCTAACTTGTAGAATTTTTCTATATCCATAGTAGATGTTATCAAAATCACTACTCAGTCACCACATAACACTTTAATTATAGATTTTACAATGAAAAATAAAAAACTAAGAAATATCATAGTTGAAAATTTTCAAAATCCTGAGCTATGAAATATCATGTGAATTATCAAGTCCTTGTGAGGAGTCTATTTACTAATGCATGATACCCAACTCTCATTGGTTAAACCCACGACAATGAAGTGAAAACAATTCTAGAAGTGGTTTATAATAATTTTCATAACCTAACACCTTGGTAAATTGGATTTTAGTATTAAAAGGTAAGATATACATTTAAATTCCCTATATTTCAATTTCTAGAACCTCTTATCTCTCTACCTACCATACCAACTAATAGATTTTACTATTATGATACCATTTTTCATATCCCAAACTCCACCCATCACCTCGTATAGGATAAAAATTCCACTAACCTTAGGTGCATCACATAGACCCCAAAGGTTGGAAATAAATGCCTAGGGTTAAGAATATCATTGGGGGTGATTTACCCTTAAAATACAAAATCTATATCAGAATAACTCTAATGGAATAATATAAATATGATTCATAATAAAATCAAACCAAACTCCAGTAATATAGTATAACAATAATAATAGAATTGAATAATAAATAGTAAATATAAATAAGCCTATAAGACCAAAAAGACTCAAAAAGGAAAAAATAGGGTTCCAAACACATCACTACACCAGGATCCACACCACAAATAACTACAAGATCCCACTTCCATTACCAATGTCCACATATCAAGGCAATATGATAGAGAAAAAAGATTTTTAACCCTTACCTATATCATGTCAAACAATATCATCATACACACTAGGATGCATATACAGAGGGTTATTGTAAAAACTAGTAGAAAATCCCCCAAATTATATACCAAACACACCACTTGAACAAAATAAAGTTATCTAGCATTTTATATAAAATAATAGATAATCATAAAAACTAGTGAACAAGATATATATATATATAACCAATGTTACCAACTTATGCTTTAACACGCACCCAAACCATGAACTCAAGAACCCGTGAAATAAATCAAACCCTCTCTTCTATGATCCATATCACCAACCCAATGCATCCCCCATTTAAGATGGATTAACTAAATGGACCAAACTCACAAATGAAAACCCATCCCTCCTAGACCAAGTCTTTACTTGGTGGTATAATCAATGTTCAAACTTAAATAGATCTCATAGTGTTCTTTGAACCAACATGATCCCATCTATACACATCATGAACATACACATACCTATCCCAATGTCAAGTTTACACTACTGGAATGTGGGTTTCTCCCCACACTTCCATACCAACGGTTTCATGAAAATGTTGGTAAAGGATGTTTTAGGGAAGATTTTACCAATGGTTCCTCAGAACCATTGGTATAGGTGTGTTTGTGGGAGATTTTACCAACAGTTCTAATGAACCGTTGGTATAGATGTAGTTTAGGGGATTTTTACCAACAGTTCAATGAGAACCGTTAGTATAGGTGTGGTTCGGGGAAGATTTTACCAACGGTTCTAAGGAACCGTTGGTATAGGTTTGGCCTGAAGATATATTCCAATGGTTTTTAAAAACCGTTGGTAAAAATTTCCCCCAAATTACTAGCAGCTTGTCCTCTCCCCCATTCATGATACAGAACCCTAAACGGGAGTAGGCGATCTTGGAGCTCCTTCGGCGGGAGCAGTTTGACGATCTTGGAGCTCCTTCAGCTTCCTCTTCCTCCATCCAATCCAAGGTGTTGAATCTCCTTCCAAATCTTATCATACCCATCCTAAATTAGGTATTTTCTTAACTGTTACCTTATTTTAATTGAAATTTATCTAATATTTCAGTTTTTAGTTTTGATTTTGATGTGTATATGTTTTTGTTTCTGTTTTGATTTAACCTATATGTGATGATCTTGTATCATCATTAAGATGTGTCCAATGGTTCTTTGATCATTGTTTTGTGGATAATTAATGGTTTAGGACCAGTATTAGAAGTATCTTCCAGTGAGACCATTTTAGTATAAGGGGAAACCAGATTATGATCTACAAGGGGGTGATTGAGTTGGTAGAGACCAAACATAGTTTGTTCCTTGTGTTCAAGAACCATAAATAGAGTGTTCTAATTAGGTGGTCATCAGTAAAAACGTAGGTAATATTTCTAGGACCTATTTCATGAAGTTGAATATTTGGCGCTATAGTGTTTTTGGATTGTTTGAGGTACTCTTAGTGTATTTTAAACCCTCATTTGTTCCATATTCATTTAAATTGATTTAATATCATTTTGTTCACACACACCATTATATCCTCTCAAACTATATTTAGAGTGTATTTTTATTCTTATGGTGTTAAATATTTTAGTAAATGTCCATACTAGCTTCTTTTATGTGTTCTAGGAGTTTAGACTGATGACAGGGCTGCATGATTATTGTGGGGGTATTCTTTTCATATAAATATACCTATAATATGTCATCAAATGAATCAACTAGTTATATTCCTTACAGATTTTTATCAAATGATTCTGAAGGAGGGTTGTGTAATCATATGGGGATAGAAAAAATGTAGTTTTTGTTATTGAGTGGGAATTTTAGGTGGGAAGTTGATATGTTGACCACCTAGTTTATGTGATTGTTCATACTTTTATAGAATAGATTAAAGCTATTATGTTGAAGGATACCAAGGTTGTTAGGGTTTTTTTATGAGGTGGTTGTGATGATACCCCCTTGACATGATGTTGAGATTGAGATAGACCAAAATCTTGGTGCTTCTCTAATTTCAATAGCTCTTAGTCTGTGGTATCCAATATTGACACACAAAATTATTTTTATAAATCAAATTTTATTGAATTGTAATCATTAATATGTCACAGCGTCAATCATTAAAAAATAATTTCATAAACTATATTGTCATTTCATCTATAAATATAATGATTAAAGAGACATTATATGGATGGAAAATCATATTCATGAAATCAATGGAGAAAATTATAGTGTTTATAAACCAAAAAGTCATGGGAAAAAAATAATAAAAACCGTATATACTCCTAAAATCAATCTTGGGAATGATTCTTTATATGACCCACTACTAATGGTATTTTTAAGGATATTAATCCATAGAAAGCAACAAAATGTCCTTTAATAGATCAATTTTTCCTAATATTTGTTATAGAGAACTTCTTCATCTCTATTAACTAATTAAGATTCATTTAGTCCAAAAAATCCATAAAATACCATCTTACATCTATGAAAATATAATTTTATCACCTTATAGACATGTGCCCTATATGATAATTATATTTCCCTAAAACATTTCATAATACATTTTATATACTCAGAGGGACTATCCCACTCTAAGAACCTACCAAGATTCCAATCCATCCTCATAAGTATTTCCTCATAAAACTCTAGGTGTAAAATTTCCACACTTATCACTACCCTTGTTGAAATCCCACCCACCCCACCCCCAGACACCCGCCCACCACCTTGGACAGCCTGTGCCCCCTGGACAGCCCCCCCCCCCACCCTTATTGACAGCCCGCCCACCCCACCCCCGGACACCCGCCCACCACCCCCCGGACACCCCCATCCCCCCTGGACGCCCCCACCCTGGAAATCCCCCCCCCACCCCCTTGACACCGTCGGCCCCACTGGACAGCACCGCCACCCCCCGTGGACAGCCCGCCCACCCCCTGGACATCCCGCCCACCCCTTGGACACTCTAGACCCCCTGGACAGCCCTGCCACCCCCATGGGTAGCCCTCCCACCCCCTGGACACCCCGCACCCCCCCCCCCCGGACAGCCCCACCCACCCCCTGGAAACACCGCTCACCTCCTTGGACAGCCCACCCACCCCCCCCCCCCCCTGGACTCCCCCTACCCCATTGGACAGCCTGACCACCCCCGCGGATAGCCCTCCCACCTAGACACCCTGACCCCCCTAGATAGCCCCTGACCCCCTGTACACCTCTGACCCCCCGGACGGCCCCACCACCCCCCTAGACACCCCGCACCCCCCACCCTGGACACCCCGCACCCCCCTTGGATAGTCCCGCCACTCCCCTGATCCTCATCCTACTGCTCATCCTGATCTCCCTGAAGAAGTTAAAGTATAAAACTCATGTACTCCCAACAAGATCCTTAAGGATTATGTATTCCTTGATCCACTTCCAATATCTTACTGGGCAATCCTAGAATATAGGCATTATAAATTTTGTATCTTATTTTCTTATATACACTATATTTTGTTGTATTTATTAATATGATTCTCATATAGAGTAATGTGTCAGTTATTCATTTATATAAAGTAAACAATTGTCATTTACCTAAATATTTTTTTGATTAAACTTCAATATTATTGAATTTATTTGAAATGACTTATTTCAATTTTTTTACAGAATGGACTGAAGTTGGATTTATGAAACTGGTCGGATTTCAACCGATTTTCAAAATAATTTGAACAGCTTTCTAGATTTTGAATTTGACAAGGCTTCAGATAGTGGTTGCATAAACTGCCCATGTTTTAATTGTGTTGGAAGACCTTGGTTGAGTCGTGAAGTAGTTATCTATCATATAACCAAATATGGTTTCCAAACAAACTATTATGTGTGGTATCATAATGGAAAGAAAATGTAATCTCAAAATGTTGATGATCCAAATTATAGGACTGAATTGGAGAGTTTGATATATGATCAGTTTCCATTTATTTGGCATCATGAGAAGGAAAGGATGTCCAGCCAACAAGATTTCGATACAAACACACATGATGCGTCCAATAAAAATGATGATGTTGATAGGGTGAAAAAATTGAATGACGCTGCGACGACTCCAGTATATCGGCAATGTGGTAAAATGAAAAAGTTGGAATTTCTAATCCAATTGATTCATGGGAAAACTATGTATGGGATTTCAAATACTGCAATTGATTACATTCTTACCTTGTTGAAGGAATTACTTCCAGATGATGCAGATATTCCCTCAAACCACAGTATGGCATGGAAGTTAGTTGATGAACTTGGATTCTTAAAAAAAATTAATGCTTTCCCGAATGATTGCAGCTTATTTTGGGAGGAAACTGCTGAAATAAATGATTGTATAAAATGTGGAACCTACCGATGGAATCCAAAAGATGATGGAACACCATCTCGTGTGCCAAAAAAAGTAATGTGGAACTTTCCATTGATCCCCAGATTACAGAACCTTTTCATTTCTGATGAAATATCCATAAGAATGTGATGGCATGTCACTGAGAGAAAAAAAAGAATAATGAAGAGGTGGTTCACCCTGTAGATGGATTTGCATGGCAGATATTGGATGCTCAATATCCTTAATTTGCAGCTGATGTGTATAATGTGAGACTGGGTCTTTCATGTGACGGTTTTAATCCATTTTGGCAGATTCTTACTTCGCACAGCACATGGCCAGTTTTCATACACATTTATAACCTTCCCCCTTGGTTGTGTATGAAAAAGCCTTACACTTTCTTGAGTATACTGATATTTGGCCCTTCTGATCCCGGCAATGATATATATGTATACATTCAACCTTTAATAAAAGAGTTAAATCTTATTTGGGATGTGGGTTTGCCCACATATGATACATGTTCGAAAGACATATTTCAGATGTATGTTGCGCTTATGTGGACGATCAATGATTTTCCTGCTTATGCAATGATGTATGGATGGAGCACAAAAGTAAAATTGTCATGTCCTATTTGTATGAAGAATACTCGATCAAGAAGATTGAAATATCATTGTAGTTTTAGTTTTATGGTTCATCGACGATTCTTTCCAATGAACCATCCATATAGAAACAATCTTCAAATATTTGAAAATACCATGGAGAATGACGATCCATCTCAGTGTATGTCTGGAACTGATGTTCTTAAGGAATTGAAAGATTTTAGTTATTCATTTGGGAAGGGTGTAATGAAATCTAGAAAGAGGAAAAATGTTTCCAATGATACTTGTTACAATTAGAAGACGAAGAAGAGTATATTCTTTGAGTTGTCATATTGGTCAACCAACTTGTTACGTCATTGCTTAGACGTAATTCACATTGAAAAGAATATATGTGAAATGTTGCTTTCGATTCTTCTAAATGTCAAGGGGAAGACAAAAGATGATTTACGATCTCGGCGTGACATGGTAGATTGGGGGATCAGACCAGAATTGCATCGTGTCTGTATCAGTGAAAATAAATGGCAAGTTCCATGTGCTTCTTATGTGATGACACCTGCTGAAAAAAATCAATTTCTGGAAGTGCTAGAGACTATTAAATTTCCTGATGGCTATTCAAGCAATATATCAAAACGGGTCAATAGGAAAGATTTGAAGTTGAAATCTTTGAAGACTCATGATTATCACGTCCTTTTGCATGAGTTGATTCCAATAGAAATCCGTCATCTCTTGTCCAATAATATTAGAGTCTCAGTTATTCGCTTGTGCTATTTTTTTAGAGATCTTTGTGCTAAGAGTTTTTCAAAATCCTTCTTTCAAAAACTGTTGGCAGAGACACCATTAATTTTGTGTGAGTTAGAGAAAATATTCCCTCCATCATTTTTACATGCATGTTGCATCTGACTGTCCATCTTCCGACCGAAATACTTCTTGGAGGACCCGTTGATTTCTGTTGGATATATCCAACTGAAAGAAACATGTGCACATTGAAATCATATGTTCGGAATAGGAATTATCCCAAAGGTTCTATTGTGAACGGTTACTTGGCTCAAGAATGTATGGATTTCTGCTCAATGTATTTTTCTGATCTTACTACGAGAATAAACAGACTAATCAGAAATGAAGAAGAACAGTATGGGAAATTAAACCCAATTTTCCATCACTTCCTCAGACAGGAGGAATTACGGGATCATATACATTGAAAACATTAAGCCTTGAAGAGCGAGAGATGGCACATCGCACAGTGTTGTTCAATTGTGATATGTTCGATGAGTATATCAAGTAAGTAAATTTTACATGTATCTCTTATCTTATCTCTTGTAATTTTAAATATTTGTTAAACTATTATTATCTTTATCTACAGGGAACATAAAGAATTGATATATAGAAAGCATCGTTCTTTGTCTTTGAGAAGGAAAGAGACTTTGCATAGCAAAGGGTTTTCTGCTTGGTTGAAATTGAAGGTAAAAATATTTCTGTAATAACTAAATAAAAATAATATTTAATTAACTTTACTATTTTTTTTATATTTCAGGTATCGAGTTTGCCTGCAGACTCTGTTTCTGAGGAAATAAGAGCTTTGGCTTTTGGTCCTAATACCATGGTTCGTGCTTGTAAATCACTTGTGATCAATGGATACAAATTTATTATCACTTAACGAGAAAGAAACATGAGAACACAACATAATGGTGTTATGCTAACTTCCACAACAGACTGTTATTCCAGTTCATTGGATACTAGACCTAATTCTGAAAATGTTTCTTATTATGGAGTCGTGGAGAAAATAATAATTTTGGATTATTACTCGCATGTTCGAGTCACAATGATTAAATGTCAATGGTTTGATTCAATGACGAGTCAAGGCACCTTTATTGATGATTGTGGATTTAGAGTTATTGACATGACTCGCACTCTTGCCACCGATGAACCATATGTATTGGCATCAATGGTGAAACAAGTTTTTTATGTTAAAGATCATCGTCATCCTAAATTCGGTGTAATTATTGAAGTAAATCCCAGACATTTTTTTTATGATGGTGATGATGAAGTTGACACTATCCCTACTGAAATTGGAAGCAGTCTATTTATTACTTGTGATGACGCCAATAGCTCAATTTTCAGAGTTGATTGTGAACCCGAAGTTGTGGTGGGAAATATATAGAATCATACAGTCGTGTTCTCACCTACATCATTCAGAGTGTGTATCCTTGTACTTACCTTAAAACCACTATAAATCTTCTTTTACTTTATGTTTTTTTATCAGAATGGTTTTTCTATATTTTGTTTTTGGGTTACACATTAGTTATCTATTTATAATTACTTCCATATTTGTTTTCATTATAGGAAATGACACCCATTGAAGAGAGGCGGTGGAAAAAAGATGACTGATAATAATCGTCACATGATACAGATGGGTGTTCCTCCACTCATCCCTATTGTGAGTATTTTATTTCAAATATAAATATTTCAATAACTTATAATATCATGTGTTTACTTTTGTGTTAAACTTTTTTTCAGGATCGACCCCCTAGATGAGAGATATCTAACGAGGAGCCTGATATTGCTACCAGTAGAGAGGTTGGTCGTAGGAGGGGGGGTGGTGTCAGATATGGACGATTATCTAGTGGTCCCGGTACTAAGGCCGGTGGTACGAGGGCTCGTGGGGTGAGAGTTAGACAATCCACTACCACAGACGTATCTTATTCACCCCATTTTGATCCTGGCATGTCTTTAGGGATACACGGGATATTTAGACCTCCGATGTTTACACTACCAGTTGGCCAGACATCTATTCCATCATCTTTTTCTTCTGGTTCATTATCTCTGAGCTATTATATTCCACCTTCTTTGACTCCTGCTGTGACACTGTATGTGGCTGAGGAGCGTACACTAAGGGAAACTCCACCTGTACAGGATATTCCTTCAGCTTCTGCACATCCAGTGACGCCCATTGATCTTACTACCACAGGTATATTTATATAAATCTTTAAAAAAATTATACCAAAATTTATTTTTATTATAACTTGTACTAATATTATTTTTCTTTAATAACAGATTCATCTACAGATAGGAGGAGGGGGAGGGTGTGTACTCGCTTGCGTGCAGTATGGAACTGCCAGACACAGTTGATGGTTGAATACAATGTTGACGGACAAATGATTGAGAAATCTGGGAAAGAATGTCGGAGTTTTTTGGCAACGCTAGCAAAATACTCCGATATCATTCCGGCCATCCCTCTCTCTTGGAGACATCTGCCACACGAAGTCAAAGATAATGTGTGGGCACAAATATGGGTAAAAAATCTATTGGATTTAATTTATTATTTTTTTGTATTTATATGAACTAATCTATTGGGTTTCATCTTCGGTTTAACTTCCCTAATGGCGAGGTGCACGACCAGTGCGTTTAAAAGAGTTAGGAGAGATTTGGAGAGCTTATAAGAATGACCTGTATGTTGGATGGTGTGATAGAGTGGGCACGGAGTTAGAGAAATTACCTATCGTGGATGACTTCCTGATAGATAAATATCACCAAATGATTACCCATTGGGCGACTTCCAAATTTAAGGTATTAATCTCATTTGATGTATTTAAATGAGAGTTTTCATATTTTTCATTAATATAATCTTATTTATTATTAAACATTATTTATGAATCTTCTGAAAAAAACAAAAAAAACATTGTTTCAAAGCAATACCTCCACACTTTGGGGTGCACAACTATGTCAGATCATGAGAGGCAGCTGGTACAATATAGTTGTTTATAATTTTTCTTTAGGACTTTCCCTTTTTATTGTTTCCTACTTAAATTATGTGATTTATTGAATATTGAATATATGATTATACTTTCACTTTATATTGTTTCAATGTCATTACAGAATCACAAATTGAATGTTGAAGGATGTATCCCTCGAGCAAAATTGTTTTGCTTGAGTAGAAGAAAAAAAGATGGAACTGCGATAAATAAATCAACCCAAGAAAATATTGTAAGTTTTAATTTGTTTATTTCAAAGTTTAATATCTATTTTGAAATTTATTAATCTATTAATATTTTTAACAGGCTGCTTTAGAGGCTCTTGATTCCCAGGAGCCTAACAATTTTGGGCCACATGATCATTTATATCAGGTTTTGGGAGAGGAGCACTCTGGTCGAGTACGCTGTCGACCTGGTAAGAATATAGTCCCGACGAGGTATTGGTCCTCTCTAGGTATCCATTCTAGTACCACTGAGTTGGAACAGGTCAAGGAGCATGCAAGACAGTCTGATAAAAGGGTCACATAGTTGGAAGTACAAGTTAAAACGAGGGACAAAGAATTTATGAAACTGATGAAAGCTTTATCTTCATCACTTCCACCAAAGGCTAGAGTGGCTTGTCAGACATTTATGTCATCGATGGGTGCATTATTTAATGCACCAGGCGGCATCTCTAGTGGCCGTTCAGATGATGACATTCCTGGTGATGACGAGGATGCTGAAGAGGATGAGGGCGAGGATGAGTATGAGGATGAGGGTGAGGATGGGGCTGACGATGAGCATGGGGACAATGATGAGGATGGTGAAGAGGATAGATATGGTGGCGAGGATGAGGCCGACGATGATAGTGGTGATGGTGATGGTGATCTGGGGCAGATTGATCCATTACATTTTTTAATTCTGTATAACTCTTTATTTTTGAACCTGTTTTTCCACTCTGGGGTTTTCCTCTGCTTCATAGGGACATTGTTATAAGATCTCTTTTTTACACTTTATTCTTATTGTATGATTAGTCTACTACCTATACCTTTAGTATTCCTTGGTACTGTGATACCCATTTTTCTATTTCATATTACTTAGCTTTCTTAGTTAGCCATGTATTTCATGTTTATGTCATTTTCCCATAGAAGTGCATTTTATGTCATTTATGCCTGATAGTTTTATGCCTGATAGTAAATATTGATTATGTTATTATTTTTGTGTTTTTGAAGTGAACCGTGCTATTTTTGAATTTCCATTCTATTCAGGGGATGATTTCTATTTTAGTAATGGTGGATCTTCTGGGAATTTTGGGGATGCCAACTAAATTCTGGAATGCTTATTTAAGTGTTTCCAAATTTATCATACTTACTATTTTAATAGATTTCTTATACATAATTATGAATTTATTATTAAATTGTTTCCCTATTATTCATACATAGTATGTATTGTTATTTTTAAATATTACTATATATGCATGTAAACTTATTTCATGAATGAGGAGGTGCTGGGGGAAGAGGTTGGGCAGGGGGGAGGGGAGGGGAGGGGCAGGGGGATGCTGGAGGAAAAGGGTGGGCAGGGGGGAGGGGAGGGAAGGTAAGGGGAGGGGGAGGGGAGGGGAGGGGCTACTGGGTGAAAAGGGTGGGCAAGAGGGGAGGGGCATGGGGCTTCTGGAGGAAAAGCATGGGCAGGGGGGAGGGGAGGGGCAGGGGCTGGACAGGTTGGAGGGGAGGGCAGGGAAGGGAAGGGAAGGGGAGGGTAGGGGAGGGGCTGGGTGACGGCAGGAGGGAGGGGCTGCTGGGGGAAAAGTTTGGGCAAGGGGGGTTCCTGGGGGGAAAGGGTGGGTAGGGGGGAGCGGAGGGGAGGGGTAGGGGATGGGCAGGTTGGAGGGGAGGGCTAAGAAGGGGAGGGGAGGGGAGGGGAGGATCGGGGAGAGGGGGATGATGGAAGGAGGGAGGGGGTGATGGGGGAAGAGGTTCGGCAGGGGGAGGGGAGGGGAGGGGGATACTGGGGGAAAAGGGTGGGTAGGGGGGAGGGTAGGGGAGGGGCAGGGGCTGCTGGAGGAAAAGGGTGGGAAGGGGGGAGTGGGGAGGGGCTGGGGCTGGGGAGGGCAGGGAAGGGGAGGGGAGGGTAGGGGAGGGGCTGCTGGGGAAAAAGGTTGGGCAGGGGTGAGGGGTTGTTGGGGGAAAAGGGTGGGCAAGGGGGGAGGGGAGGGGAAGGGCAGGGGCTGGGCAGGTTGGGGAGGAGGGGAGGGGCTGCTGGGGAAAAAGGTTGGGCAGGGGTGAGGGGTTGTTGGGGGAAAAGGGTGGGAAAGGGGGGAGGGGAGGGGAAGGGCAGGGGCTGGGCAGGTTGGGGAGGAGGGGAGGGGAGGGGAGGGGAGGGGAGGGGAGGGGGCTACTGGGATTTATGATATGAAGTCATCACAAAATGGTTATTGCTGAAGTGGAATCTCATTTGGGCCAACTTGTGAGTTTTAAACACGGTATAAAAAATTCTCCTTTGTTGGAAACTAATATTGTTATAAGGTGCATAATATTGAACATTCATGATGTCCTCTTCGAATAGACCTTTAGGGAGGGTGTCTTCATTGCGGATGAATTTGGTTCTCAAGGTACTATCGCCAATAATTGTATCATTTATCATGATAATGGTCCTTTCCATTTATGAATAACTCCAACGTATTATTATATATATTTCCATTTCTATACATATTTTCTAGCCTTCTAATGGAATTAGGCTCACTTATTGCAAATGTCTTATAAAACTCAACAGTTACTATAAGAAGATAAAAAATAATAATGGTTTATAATATTTTGATGCAGACCATGTAGTCAGAGTTATCAAAGTCAGTTCTTATTAAGTGCTACCAAGAATGAAGGAAATAATGTCCCTCCCTAAATGGTACCTGCTTGGATATTTCATTTAATGCTTTTTGCATGATCACTATGTCATTGATGACAGAGATAGGTTGTACTCTGAAATTTATCCTCAACAATGTAAATTAATTTTGATGCATTCAGGCATAGATGTTATGCTAAATTGATGGTTCTGGTGTAGCAAGAGAGGGATTCAAAAGTTCTTAGGTTGTTTGGATTTCCGTAAACTAGATTAAAAAATCTACTTTTGGGTTCTATAACATCTTATTACAGTTGATATTGCACATTATGTAACTATCATTCCTCAAATTCCTAACATTAGTTCCCACGCAGTCAGTCTTTCTATAACATTTATTCCTTATAGATTGTTACTCATTATGTAACTTTTTTTCCTCAATATCATTAACTTTTATTCCTCTATTATGTATTTGTAATTTTTTCAAAAAGATATAATTTTAAGTGAATACAACAACTGAAAATACGGAAAACCGACCAAAGGCATTCGAATTCTGTTGAAACTTTAGGAAAAATATACATGGGTCATATATGATGTGTATGAGTCAACCCCGCCACAATCTGAGGCACGGTGTGGCCGGTATCACTCGAAGTGTCTCACTTTTATTTGAAATGGACAGGATTTTAATTGAAAACAACAACCGGCATACGGAAAACTGAACAAACACATTTTTATTTTGTTGATACTTTAGGAAAAGTTTACATGGGTCATTTGTGACGTGTACGAGTCGACCCCGCCTCAATCCGAGGTTCGGTGTGGCTGGTACCACTCAAAGTGTCTATCTTTTGTTTAAAATGGATACGCTTTAAAGTAAAATAAACGACATACGGAAAACCTAACAAACGCATTCGGATTGTGTTGATACTTTAGTAAAATGAACCATGGGTCATTTTTGATGTGTACGAGTCAACCCCACCTCAATATGAGGTACGGTGTGGCCGGCACCACTCAAAATGTCTCACTTTTCATTGAAATGGACAACAGTTTAAGTCAAAACAACAACTAACATACGGAAAATAGACCAAACGCATTCGGATTCTGTTGATACTTTAGTAAAAGTATCCATGGGTCATTTGTGAGGTGTACGAGTCAACCCCACCTCAATCTGAGGCACGGTGTGGCTGGTACCACTCAAAATGTCGCACTTTTATTTGAAATGGACTGGATTTTAAGTGAAAACAACAACCGGCATACGGAAAATGACCAAACACATTCGGATTCTGTTGATACTTTAGTACAAGTTTTCATGGGTCATTTGTGGTTTGTACTAGTCAACCCCACCTCAATCCGAGGGTCGGTGTGTCTGGTACCACTCAAAGTGTC
Source organism: Viscum album (assembly GCA_963277665.1). NCBI lineage: Eukaryota > Viridiplantae > Streptophyta > Magnoliopsida > Santalales > Viscaceae > Viscum > Viscum album. Next base: position 1,320,447,664 of record OY728151.1, on the reverse strand, counting down.
TTTCTTTTGTTTAAAATGAATGCGATTTTAAGAAAAATAAACGAAATACAGAAAACTGACCAAATGCATTCATATTGTGTTGATACTTTAGGAAAACGATTCATGGGTTATTTTTGACATGTACGAGTCAACCCTGCCACAATTTGAGGCGTGGTGTGGCCGGCACCACTCAAAGTGTCTCACTTTTCTTTGAAATGGACAACAGTTTAAGTAAAAACAACAACTGACATACAGAAAATGGACCAAAAACTTTTGGATTCTATTGATACTTTAGGAAAAGTATCCACGAGTCATTTTTGATGTGTACGAGTCAACCCCGCCTCAATCTGAGGGCCGGTGTGTCCGATACCACTCAAAGTGTCTTTCTTTTGTTTAAAATGAATGCGCTTTTAAGTAAAATAAACGACATATGGAAAACTAACCAAAAGAATTTTGATTGTGTTGATACTTTAGGAAAACGATACATGGGTCATTTTTGATGTTTAAGAGTAAACCCCACCTCAATCGGAGGCACGGTGTGGCTGGCACCACTCAAAGTGTCTCACTTTTCTTTGAAATGGACAACAGTTTAAGTCAAAACAACAACTGTCATATGGAAAATGGACCATACGCATTCAGATTATGTTGATACTTTAGGAAAAGTATCCATGGGTCATTTTTGATGTTTAAGATTCAACCTCGCCTCAATCTGAGTCACGGTGTGGCCGGGTACCACTAAAATTGTCTCACTTTTATTTGAAATGGACAGGATTTTAATTGAAAACAACAACCGGCATATGGAAAACCAACCAAACGCATTCAGATTCTATTGATACTTTAGTACAAGTTTCCATGGGTCATTTGTGACGTTTAATAGTCAACCCCGCCTCAATTCGAGGGTTGGTGTGGCTGGTACCACTCAAAGTGTCTTTCTTTTGTTTAAAATGGATGTGCTTTTAAGTAAAATAAACGACATACGGAAAACTGACCAAACGCATTCAGATTGTGTTGATACTTTAGGAAAACGATCCATGGTTCATTTTTGATGTGTACGAGTCAACCCTGCCTCAATTCAAGTAGCGGTGTGATCAGCACCACTCAAAGTGTCTCACTTTTCTTTGAAAAGGACAACAGTTTAAGTAAAAACAACAACTGACATACGGAAAATGGACCAAATGCATTCAGATTCTATTGATACTTTAGGAAAAGTATACATGGGTCATTTTTGACGTGTACAAGTCAACCCCGCCTCAACCTAAGGCAAGGTGTGGCGGGTACCACTCAAATGGTCTCACTTTTATTTGAAATGGATGCGCTTTTAAGTAAAATAAACGACATACGGAAAACCAACCAAACGCATTCGGATTGTGTTGATACTTTAGGAAAATGATCCATGGGTCATTTTTGATATGTACAAGTCAAACCCTACTTAATCCGAGGTGCGGTGTGGCCGGGTACCACTCAAAGTGTCTCACTTTTCTTTGAAATGGACAATAGTTTAAGTCAAAACAACAACTGACATACAGAAAACGGACCAAAAACATTCTGATTCTGTTGATACTTTAGGAAAAGTATCCATGGGTCATTTTTGACGTTTATGAGTCAACCTCGCCTCAATCTGAGGCATGGTGTGGCTGGTACCACTCAAACTGTCTCACATTTATTTGAAATGGACAGGATTTAAAGTGAAAAAAACAACCGGCATACGGAAAACTGACCAAATGCATTCGGATTCTGTTGATACTTTAAGAAAAGTTTCCATGGTTCATTTGTGATGTGTACTAGTCAACCCCGCCTCAATCCGATGGTCAGTGTGGCCGATACCACTCAAAGTGTCTTTCTTTTGTTTAAAATGGATGTGATTTTAAGTAAAATAAACGACATATGGAAAACCGACCAAACGCATTTGGATTGTGTTGATACTTTATTAAAATGATCCATGGGTCATTTGTGATGTGTAAAAGTCAACCCCGCCTCAATTTGAGGTGTGGTGTGGTCGGCACCACTCAAAGTGTTTCACTTTTCTTTGAAATGGACAATAGTTTAAGTAAAAACAACAACTGACATACGGAAAACGGACCAAACACATTCGGATTATGTTGATACTTTTGGAAAAGTATACATGGGTCATTTGTGACAAGTAAGAGTCATCCCTGCCTCAATCAGAGGTACAGTGTGGTCGGTACCACTCAAACTGTCTCACTTTTATTGGAAATGGGCAAGATTTTAAGTGAAAACAACTACTGGCATACCGAAAACCGACCAAATGCATTCGGATTCTGTTGAAACTTTAGGAAAACGATCCATGGGTCATATGTGACATGTACGAGTCAACCCCGCCTCAATCTGAGGCGCGGTGTGGATAGCACCGCTCAAAGTCTCTCCTTTTTTTCAAAAGGACATCATTTTAAGTGAATACAACTGAAATTTACACTCATCAACGATAGTCACAAACTCTTTTTTATGAGTTGGGTAGTTTAACTCATGGAGTAATAAGTGACGAGACTCCTAAGAAAATACCTTTTCACTATATATTATAAACAATACAAGTTCAATGCAAAATTCATCACAAATCATTACATACCCAAATCTAGGATCAGAAAAAAAATGGGATATGAGCCAATTTCAAACTCTTATTCAACTCTAATAGGTATTTCTCATACTATTATGCCTATTAGAATTTGATGGGGAGGTGGGGGGGCTGTGCTAGTTGGGGGGTTGTGGAGGGTGAGGTGAATTACTAAAAGATGATTGTTGTCATATGAAGATTGAAATAGGGAATTGTAGTACATGACATGGTTGGAAGAGTTTGATGGTTTTATGTGTTTTTTTGTGCTATTTTAGGTGTTTTTTACACTTTTTTAAGTATGTATGTGGTTTTTGTGATATTTTTTATGTAGGTGTTTAGTGGAGGGGCTACTGGAGGGAGCTGTTGTGCAGCAGTTCTGGAAAAACTCAATACCAACGGTTTTAAACCGTTGGTATAAGAGTGCTTGAATTCTGGAAAAACAATATACCAATGGTTTAGAACCATTGGTATAGGTGTTCTAGAATTCTGTAAAAACACAATACCAACGGTTTAGAACCATTGGTATAGGTGTTCTGGAATTCTGGAAAAAAACACAATACCAACGGTTCTAAACCGTTGGTATAGGTGTTCTGGAAAATCACATTACCAACGGTTGAAAACCGTTGGTATAATAATTCTCAAAAAATACAGTACCAACGGTTATAAACTGTTGGTATACATTGGGAGAAATTTAAAAAAACAATATACCAATGGTTTAGATCAAACCGTTGGTATAAGGATTTCCTCACGGCTTACTACCCAACGGTTTGGAAAACCATTGGTATAGGCTATACCAACGGTTTTCGATCCTATACCAATGGTTTAGAACTATTGGTATAACCTTCTTTTCTAGTAGTTTTACATACACCAAAAACCATTCTTTTTAAAAACAAAATCCCCACTTATGCAGTTTACTAAATGTGTTATGGTTGTCTCCAAAAATATTTATTTCCAAAAAACAAAAAATAGTAATATGATACTCTATGGAGGGTTTACCAAATATTTTTTACCAAAAAAAACACAATCATTTCACTTTAAAAACCAAAATCCTTCATTTTCTTTGTAAAAATGGTGTAAGATAGAATCCACCTACCTCAAACAAGCATGTGTAGAATAAATAATCTCACACCCTCATAGATTTGGTCTTATGAAACACTTATATGATTGTTCATAATAAAATCCCCATAAAAATACACCAAAAACTAGATATCTAAAAATGAAATCCTATAATTAGGGTTTCTACTAGAGGAAAACAATAAGAGAAGAGAGTACAATGATAAATGGAATTCTTACATTCAATATCTAAGACAAATTCTCTAAAATTAAAAGAGGGGGATATTCAAAATGAAGAGGGTCTCTAAAATTACCCAAGGGAGCCGCATGGTTTAAGAGACCTAAAAAGGAGGGAATAAATGAGTATTTTAGGGGGGAAGTTGAATTAAAATATAATAATTGAGTCCCTTTAAAATCACATTTGGTTTTTATATAGGATTTGAAAACCCATACACCGTCTTTATGGGTGTGACTACATGAAGCCCAGAGTTACATAGTTTGGTAAACCATGCACCAGCCATATAAAATCTACTGCTCAAAAAATTCCATTTCTGAATGATTTTCCCAAACAATGTCCCAACTACACACCTTCTCAAAGACTCCTATTTTTTCATTCATGGTTATCTAGGTATTTTTCATGGTTTCCCATAATCGTGCCCCAATCAAGCACCCATAAAAACCCCTTACAATTTTATGAAAACCACCCATAAATTTTCAAAATCAACCATAACTACTTCATAGATTAAAAGGACATAATAAAACACCTAAATAACTCAAAGAGGCAGTGGTAGAAGATATCACCCCTATATATCTCCTCTTATTTTCTCATCCCCTTTTCTATGATTTGATATGTTTTGGATTAGGGTTTTGGTGATGATTCCATATAATCATGGTAGAATAAAGTTGAAATTATGGGGATATATTATGGTTTGTCTAGATGAGGAACCCAAAGGATGATCACACATGGTGAAATTTAGTTTCATTTAAGGTAATTAGTTACTTTATTTTTCTATGAAATTCAAAAATTTTGGAAGAAATTTCCTAATGAATTTTGATGGATTTTTTGTGGTTCTATATGGAATAGGATTGGTTGGATTTCAAGAGTGGATCACATCCCATTGATCATAATTTTTGAGAGGATGAATCACCTAGTAATTATTTCCTCATTTATACTTAATCGAAAATTATTAACTATTTGGGTAAATTAAATATGAGTTTTTTATCATTGATTTGGAAGCCTTTTAATAAGTTATGGATTTGAGGTCAGTGTTGATGATTGGTGATGGATGAGGATGAAGTGATCTTTATTAAGAGGATAATTTTTATTTGAGGTAGGTGGTTCCTAATATTACCGCATTATATGTGTTTCATATATTGATTGAATAGTGAGTGTGGGAAAGCAGGTGTGATTGACCTAAGATGGAACCATGGGTGAGTTTTTTTATGTGATGAGGGGATAGTGAGTATATAAGCCCCTTAGTGAGTCCTTGAGTGTTAATAATTTATTACATAGTCATTGATGGCTATGTAATATATGTTATAGGCATGATTGAAGTGGAATTAGAACCCAATGTGTAGTCCATGAATGAGAAATGTCTCTAACAACCTAGGGTGATCTTGTTGATATGAGATGCTCTCTTAGATAATTGGATATAGGAGAGCATATAGAATATCATAGTATCGATTGTATGGTAATAAGGAATTAAAGAGTTTATGATGGTGAACCAAATTAAAATTGAATGTGGCTACCTATATTTTTGAGTGATATATATGGACTATATAGATCATGATAGGTTCTCCAAACAGTGTGGGTTGAACACATAGTTTTCAATAGCCATGTTAACTTGGGAGAGAGATGAGACACTTAGAGAATATAACTATAAAGAGTAACCTTGTCCCTTACATGAGTTGTGGGGATTGTATGGGGCCATTGAGTGTTCCTTGATGATGAAAACTTGTGTATTAGTTAGGTTAAGTGGTGATTTATCCATGATATGGGTCTTTAGTATGATGATTTCCCCTGATAGTACGACCCTTGTGATATGGGTATTTTTATGGAATCTTAAGTCATGTCAATTGATTTTGGGCATAACATATACATATTATGGGTATAATTTCATAGATGTGGGTTTTCCAGGGAGTAACTTGGGTTTGGTAGAACTAATTCTTAGGCTGATATCTCATCCACCATGGTTATGTTAATGTTATATGGATGCTCATGTTTATAGTGATAGTCTTTTCACCCATATTATTATATTTCTTATGGTTATATTTTACTCAAAAAAAATTTATCTATATGGTGATAAATCAGTTACTTGTAATCATGTTGTTTATTTTTATATCATCCACATTTTTCTATTAGTGTTTTGATACATCATTTTCATGATAATACATCATTTCCCCTATTATAGTATAATAATACATCATTCACCGTGTGATATATTATTCTCTCTAATTGTTGGGTTATAGTGATACAACATTAGCCTAGTAATATATAAGTGACCATGTTATCACATGGTGATACACCATTCACATGTAGATACATTTTTTTTCTTATTTTTTTTGGTGATACATCATTCAGAAGGAGATACCTCATTCACCATGTTAGTTTTAGTGGTGCATTTTCCATCATTTTTGATAAGAGGTGATACTTCATTCACCCTCTTGGTAAAATTTTTAGATATATTATTTACCTTAATTGATGGAATGGGAAGTATTGGATCATTTATCCTCATATTTTGGTAAGACAACGGGAACATCATCCAATTTTGACCATGGCCAAAGATGGCATGTGTTAACTATTCAAGTGACTCCTTGAGAATCCAATGATGTAAATGGTCTATACACATGATGTTTATAGGTTGATTTTATTTTAGTGTATAAAAGAATATATATATATTGTTTTTTATTAGGGAAACTATTGGTGATGACTTACTGAGTTTTATGCTAACATTATACATGAGAACTTAGGTGCATGTGTAGATCATAGGGTTGTTATATAGGTCTGTATGATGGTCCTAACATAGGTTGATGAGAATGAGAAGATCATTGGGCTTCTAGAAATAAGTCTAAGCTGTGGTCAAGGATGGTATCTGAATTTCAATTTATTTTATTTATTATTTATTCCTAAAATTCATATGATTAGGCCATTGAGAGATCCAATTATTTTGTATGACTGTATGATTTGCATGTATATTTTTTATAACATGGCTACAATATTGTTATGGTATTCTTACCACTATAAATCCATTTGATGTACTTTGATATTTTTTTCTTTATATGTATTCTTTTATTTACCTATTACTTTTGTGATAATACTAGAGGATATAGTTTCCCAGTTTATTAGACACTCACTATTAGTCGGCAGCCTCTAAAACATAGAGTGGAATATTTCAGGTTCTATAGAATACTTAAATAAGGATAGTGGTTGGTGTCCAAGTCAGGAACATTAAAAATGACATACCAATCCAATATACTGTGTGGTTGGGATGACCAAAACTGCACTTTTATATATTTAAGTGTTTAAAAAAAATACGTTAAACAATAAAAACTAATCAAACAAGATCTGATCATCAAAAAAATTTGGAAAATTTTCATTTATATATTATATGAAATGAAGTAATAAATGAAAAATTAATTTATGTCGATTGTGATTATAATGATAGAAAAAAACATTATATTAAAAAGTGATTAAAAACAAGGGATATGGTCAAAATTGTGAAAATAGACTATGATTTTTAGGAAACTATAGTATTATTATCACCAATTAATTTTTTTTTATTTAGGAATGAATGGTGCATCAATACAACATACAATGTGGTCATAATGACTGAAAAATTAGATTAAAAGGTGATTAAAGACAAGTAACAAGTCCAAAACAAATAAAAATAACACAGATTGTTGTGAAAGATTAATACAATGATTACTAACTAATTTATGACATTTAAGAATGAAAAAATATAAATCTTATGTACAGTATGTTTAAAATGATTGAAAAAATATTTTTAGATTAAAATGTGTTATAGTCAAAACCATGAAAAACCCTTGGTTTTTGATGAATTATTAGGAAAATAGATTTTTATTTATTTTTGAAATATAGTAAAGAACATTACATCAACCCAACCTCAAATTTGATCAAAATATTCTAAAATGTAGTTTGAAATTAATAAGTGATTGAAATAATTGATATGGTAAAAACCAAGAAAGTGCTCTCATATTATCATGAAATCAAAGTACAATGATTATCAATTAATTTGTGACATGCATGAATAAAAACTTTTCAATCAAATATATGGTGTGGTTTGAATGATAATAGGTCTATTTTTATTGATTTTATTATTTAAAAACATTTATCAAATGGTAAAATCTTATCAAAAGATCTATTTTATCATGAAATCCTAAGACAGCGATCATAGATTAATTTTGGACATGTATGAATGTGCAACACATCAATCCAATGTGTAGTTTGGTTTGAATAAATAAAAAATTTATATTAAAATTTGATTAAAAACAATTGATACATTCACATATGAGAAAATTAATTTGGTTTGTTGTGAAGTCATATAACAATTATTACTAATTAATTTATGTCATTTACAAGAAAACTGAACATTAATATGACTTGAATTGTGTTTGGGATAACTAATAAATAAATTTTGATTAAAAAGTGATTGAAAACAGTTGACATGGAAAAAACTATACAACCTCATATTATCATGAAATATTAGGACAAAGAAGTATGTTATAATTTATGACCTCTATAAATGTGCGTAAAATGGTCAAAATGAGTCAAATAATCTTAAATATTCTTGAAGTACTGGAAATAATGACCAGTAATGAATTTATGAAATATAGGAATGAATGACATGTTAATTTTACATGGGGTGTGATTGAAATTATAAAAAATGGTTTTAATATAGAAAATTATTTAAAATAAGTGATATTGTCAAAGCTAAGAAAAATTAAAAATGTGTTGAAATCATAATACAATGATCTCTGAATAATTTGTGAAATTTAGGAATGAGTTTCATGTTAATCTAACATGCATTTTGGTCTTAATGACCAAAAAATAATTTAATATTAAATAGTGATTAAAAAATTGATCAATCAAAATATAGATAATGTTCTTGGATTTTAGTGAAATCTATGTAAAATGATTAAAGATTAATTTTTTACACATATGAATTAATGCCACATCAATCCAATATATCTTGTGGTCTAAATAATCAAAAAGATTGTTTTAATTAAAAAATTAAAAAATTAATATAAAAAAACTCTTGGATTACTATAAGCCCGTAGGAAAACCTTTATTGATTAATATATGACATGTTGGAATGAATATCATGTAAATCCAATGTTTAATGTTATCAAAATTACTGAAAACAGTTTTATATTAAATATTGATTAAAAAATTGATACAGTCAAAAATGAGCAAAAGACCATAGATTGTCATGAAATCTTAAGACATATTTATTTGATTGATTTTTTAAATGTAGGAACAAACATCATGTCAATATGACATGTAATGTAGTCAAAGTTAATGAAAAATAGATATTTAATTAAAAAAATTAAAAAAAATTATACAGGTAAAACCCATAAAATGATCTCAAATTGTAGTTGTGATGCCCTAAACCCACACTCCTAGAATCAAGTGTAAATAAAAATAATATTTTACAAATAGGATTTTAAACTAACTAAAGTGAACCAGAAATAACCATTTTTTATTAAAATATTAAAAAAATTATTAAGTCACTTAGACACCAAGGACCTTTTAGGTTTAGAGTTTGAGAGTTAGAAAAGAAATTTATCTAAGAAAACCCATATATTTCCCATCCAATAGAATTTTTTATCATTATACCAAGAATTAATTATTTTATAATAATTATTAAATATGTATCACATAATTATCCACACATGATACCCTTCTAGACATATTATATATATTAATCTTCTTCATAACCTGGGAAAATATAAACATAAGAAGGGTTAGATCAATCTCTTAGTTAGGGGTAACATATATCAGAAGCTATCATGTGATAAAAAAGTTATGAATAATATGGAAGGAATAAATATATTGAATTATTTGATATAAATTATCGCATGAGATTGAAATAAATAAATGGATGATACAACAACAAAAATGGTCACATGGATAACAATAACTGATTTCATAATAGAAAAATTCATAATTCCATACATCTTAATATTACTGTCAATGCATCGACTAAGACATCATGCATACCATCATGAATACAGCTTATACATCATTCCTACCATCTTAAACGTGTCCAAGACATTATTAATACCATCATGGTAATATACAATACATTATTTTTACCATCATGACTACAACCAAGACATTATTCTCACCAGCATGACCATTGTCAAGACATTATTATTACCATCCTGACCTCTTCCAATACATTATTCTTACCATTATGACCACATTAATACATTATTATTAATATTATGATTGAATCCTATTCATTATTTTTATTATCATGATAATAGTCATGAAATTATTCTTTCCATTATGGTCATAGAGAAGACATTATTCTTACTATCATTACTGTGGTCAAGAAATCATTAATAAATGGGTAATCTTATACCAAATACTAAATCCTTTTTATTTAATGAGACCTACTGATACATCATGGTTCTATATAATTCTTTAAATAAATCATAACTTGCATATTTCCAATTATTTCCTTATATATTGAATGGTTAAAAAAATAAATAATCAACTTTACTTAGAAATCCATAAATATCCATATTTTAATAATGAATATATGATATATCAATGCTTTTTTAGTTAATAAATTGAATAAAAAGATAATAAGTCATCCATAAATTAAAATGTATATGGAATCATTATAGAATATCCCTAGTGAACATAAGAATATTCAAAGGATGTTGAAATGGATGACAAAATTATTTTAAAAGAGCATTAAAATTTTACATTTAGAAAGAATAATAAATACCCTTTAAATTTTTTATACCCTTTTAAAAATAATATTATAAATAATGGAAGAAGAGATATATTTGGAAAAAACATGGAATTTAAGAGCCCAAATCCTATTTAACATATTCCTTTACATGTTTCTAAATATTATAGTGCTTGGAGGAATCTTGGGGTAAGTTTGGTATATTTTGGGAGCTAGAATCTGGTTGTATGAGGAGTTTTCAGTGTGGATGTAGTTCACGAAATGAGTAGGAAGTTCATGGTTAAAGTGGTTGTTCATGGATTGTGTAAGAGAAGCTCAATGGGTGTCATTCATGGAACGAACTGTCAGTTCACAATGTGATAGGATGGGGGATCAACTTCAATGAATTTTTCTTCAAAAACTCATGATATGGATGTGTAGTTCATAGTGTGAATTAATACCAGGTTTAGTGGATCTTGGGGATTCATTTTTTGGCATAAATTAAATTTTAGATATTCATGAAATGAATTTCCCATTCACACTATGAAATTATGGTCAACATAATGACTATAAATCCTATCACACCCTTGGTGTATATCAAAACCTTTAATTATCTCACAGCCCTTCCTAACTAGAGGGGTTATATCAAGTAATTTTGAATAACTTTTGAAATGAATTGATCCTGTATTCTGGTATTCAATCTGTGGTGATCTGAGGTGAGTTTTCCCTATTTATCTTGTGGTTTTTTCTTCGACTATTCATGTTTCTTCCCATGATTTATTTCTATGATATGGAGGATGATATCATTTGTTTTTATAGAAATATTTTGATGTTTTTTGGTGTGGTTGTGCAATGGAATTCTAGAAGGGATGTAGTTTCCTTGTGAGAGAGGTGATTACAGATTTTTGTTGTTATTCCATTCTTACTCAAAGAATGTTGAAATCCTTAAAGTATGTTATTTTTTGATTCACCTATTATTTTATGTTAAATCATAAAGTAATCATGATTTATCTCTTGTAGTGATAGTGTAATTAAGATTAATAAATAATAAATCATATTAATTAAAAAAATGGTTTATGGTTTTAGTGATTACATGTTTTTCCGCCATGATATCATTTTGCCTCTTGATTTTCTAAATAGTGTGCTATCTATGTTTATGCTTTGTTATTATGTTTGATATTCTTGGCTTATCATGTTAATTTGATAAAAAATAATTAAAGAACATAAATTTAGTAGTTTTGTTTGGATAAATAATTAAAGATACGTTCTTTTCTACAACATTATTATTATAATTGTATGGAAATAAAATGATTCATGCTGCATGTTTAATTAATTTATTCTTACATATGTTAATATAATTGGATAGAGAAAATGAAGTTGAAAATTATTGTCATTAGAATAATAAAGTGGCATATTAATGAAATTATTATCCATTAATGTCTTTTAAATCTATAAGTTATGCTTAAAAGCATGTTAAAATAATTAATAGATTGTAATAGTTGATGCCTTGGGTTTCCCATAATTTTAAAAATTGATAAATTAATTTGTTAATCTAATATGGTAAAAAAGATTGGTTACTTGATTAAGATAAATTTTTGGGGCTTATCATGAATGTTTTCATGTCATGGTCAGATGCTTTGTTTTAGGACCTAAATTCCCTATTAAGTATGTTTATTGTTTGTTTCCATATAGGTTGTTCTCTGTATGTGAGCCTTGAAATGTGAAGTGATATAAGCCTAGTATGGATATTTATTAATGATATATGGGTGTGGAGGCCTAGTTTTGTGGAAATAATTGATTCCTATGATGATGTGATTCATGGTGATATGCATGGTGGTGTTAGGGACAGCACTGGGTTTTGGTGGAATGATTTGAAGATAAGATTACCTGTTATTGTGTTAAAATATAGATGATTTCTTGATAATGTTTTCCTTAAAAGGATGTATGTCTAGGTTGTATTTTATGCATTCCTTTCCCCATTGCTTTAGGAATATGATTGTGTTTAGTTTATGCATCTATTTTATGGTATCTTAGGATATTTCTAGAGTTCTTGGAATTATGGAATGATAATTATCAAAAAAAATTAACCTGTGGAGTTTGTTCTTGAATGGAATGTAAATGTTGATAATCTTGAGGAACCGTGGAATCAATTAGATTATACCTAGAGGACCTGGACTTCACTTTATTGATAATGATATTTGAATGGAATAATGTAAATTAATAGATAATAAATTATTTAAAGTAAAGTGAAATGTAAAAAAGTAATGAATTAATTAAATAAAGTTTCTTGAAATGATTTTTTTATAGGATATCTTTTTTTTAGTGGTGGCTGTCAGGTGTATGAGAGATGATAGCTATAGTTAAAACTTGTACTAGGTTAATGCATGTAGTTTGGTTGTGAGATATATCATATCCTATATTTTTTGTGATTTCATATGCTACCCCACCCATTTTGGTAAGGTGGTTGACACCCAGTGGACTCTCGGAGGTTCTTTTCCCCAACATCTAGGTTAGTGAGGAACGGATGGCTGACTACCCCATCTGACCCTGATCGCTTCTCCTAGTAGTATTATGTGTTGGTATGCATAGTTTTTATCTATCCCTATATATGTGTATAGTGGTATATTATGTATTATAGTTCTTACACACACATTCATCTCTAGATATAGTATCTTATATATTATTATAGGTATGATGAGTATGGTTTGTGATGGATTGAGGTATAATACATGATATACGATATGTGTTGGCTCTCAAAAACTACTCAATTACTATCTATAGATGTGGAATGGGATGGTGTGATGATATAATTTATAGGGTGTATAGTATATGATTAGATGATGTGATGCATGAGATACATGTTATGATAATTTATCCTAGGTGTCTTTTGGATGGTTTACTTTTTGATCAAGATGGCTCAAGATGTGAAACAATGGGTAAAGTAGAAAATTTGTGGGGAAGTGGTGGCATGGTACCATCTTTTTGATATTATATTATATGATCTCTTATATGTGATACTTGGTGAGAGATATCCATAGTGGTTTTGGGAACACAATATACATGTTTAGGTGATGATTTAGCTTCACTTTTTGTACACTGTACTTTAGAATGTTTTATTTATCTTTTGTATGAGAGGATCTATGGAACATCCTACTGAGTATACATGTTATGATCCCCCTACATATATATAAACTGTTTTTTAGGTTATTAAAAGAATTTTGGTGGTCGGTATGGACATTACCAGCTCATGGGTTGTTCATGAGATATTTGGGCTTTCGTGGTCACGGCCAAGTATTATCATTTGGTACTTGTAGTTTTTGTTATATTTGTTCTATTGTATGAAATTTCATTCATTTGTTTAGGATATTTTAATTTTTTTTATGAGTGTCCTTTATTGGTTGTTTCTATCTTATCTCTCATCTTCTCAGATCTTAGAGGGTAATGCCTCTCATTTTTTGTGTATGATATACCCTCAGAGCTTATTAACAACCTAGCATCTATTGGAGGTGGGATTTGGGTTTCATTATATCCCTTATCTCATTACTTTCCTAGGAGTGGTACCTTTGGTGGGAGTTGTTCATGACATGGAAACATTGAGGGGATGTTTAAAATTATCAAATAGGGTAGGGAAAATTCATTTGTACGGAAAATGCTAAAAAGTGATTCATTTCACATATTACAAATAAGGTTTAAGTTAATCAAAAATGAATTCAAGGTCACTTTTAACTATCATTTTCCAGAATATGGTGAGAATTTTTTTTAACGTTATTTTAAAAGATAAATATTGAAAAGTAAAAAAATTTAAAAGAATTAAAGGTTAAGTCCATGAATATAGATTGGAAGATAAAACTTACAAATGTGAATAATATTTCAAATTATCTTTTTTAAAACTCATATCCTTAAAAGAGTAATATGGATTCCTTTTGAAAATAGATAAATATAAATATATAGTTCACAAGGAATAATAAATATTTGGATTCCAAAATAAGAAAGGAGACAATTTTTGGGAAGAAGAATATGAATATAGAGGAAAATAATTCTTGGATAAAAGGATAAAGGTTATAAAAGAAAATCTTATAACTTTGATAACTTTTAAATTAAATTCTCTTGAAATGGAAAACTTGAAATGTAACTTTAATATGATAAATAAAAATATAATGATGATAAAATATGTCAAAGAGGTCGTTTATACACCAAATAAAGAAATAAGGTAGTGAATATAGAATATATGTCAATGAATGAAAATTTATATGGAAAAGTCCTTACCTTAACTCTTGAATTTCACAAAAGTGATTTAACCTTGTTGAGAGCTTGAACGTTCTCTTAAGGTATTCATAGAAATAAAGTGTTAATGTTAACTTATTAGCACTAGAGGATTATGAAAGTGGATTACACTTCTAGGAGAGGTAAATTGGGAAGGGTTTGAAGAATAATTTTAAGGCTAAGTGTTTCCTAAAGAGGGTGGAAGTGATCTCTTTTTGTAAGTGAAGAAAGAGAGACTCTTCCATATAATTGAATGGTATGTGAGGGGTAAAGAAAGAATCACATAGTATTTAGGTGATTTAGGTGAGGAATGGTTGGTGAGATATGTAGGTATGAATTTATAACCTAAAAAAGGTCTTATAAAGGGTCTAATTATCATGCAAACTTATAAAAATTTGGGCTAACTTACATTACCCATTTTTACCCTAATTAATCGTCATTAAATTTTTACTATATTTATTATTTTTTTAATAAAAATATAAAATGAATACTCATTACCAAATTTTGATGTGATGAATATGAATTTGGAAACTATAAAATCAAATTAAATTTATAAATATTGGAAAATCAACTTTTAAATTAAAACATATAATATATAGAAAAAATATTTTATAGAAAAATGTTTTTTTAGTGTTTAATTTTTTTAACCTAATATATTATCAAATACTAATTGAAATAGTGTTAATATATTTATATATATATATGAACATTAAACTTGAATAATAATTTAAAATAAATAAATTTAATTTGTTAAGATAAAATTATATAACTCTTAAAATTGTTCTTCGAAATTAAAATTTTTACCATTATCGTGGTAATTAACTTTAATCTTGGTAACTTATTTGTATGCCTAGAAATAAAATTTCACTTATTAAATTATTTGAAAATATTGATTCTAACTTTTAAAATTATTTTATCATATTCAATTTATATATGTGATAAAAATTGATTTTAATATAAGCAT
Organism: Viscum album; assembly: GCA_963277665.1. Classification (NCBI taxonomy): domain Eukaryota; kingdom Viridiplantae; phylum Streptophyta; class Magnoliopsida; order Santalales; family Viscaceae; genus Viscum; species Viscum album. Next base: position 1,320,431,913 of record OY728151.1, on the reverse strand, counting down.
GAATAATGCTTAAAAAATAATTCTTTGTCAAATATAGTTTTTGTATAAAATTATTTTATTAGTAATTTAACTAAACTAATTTAATTTTATCAATGCATTAGTATTAAAAATAAACTTTAGTTTTATTTTTATTTTTATTTTAACTTCTTAATTAACAGTTATATTTACTAAATTTATCTTGATAAAATTAATCGCGGTTCATTTTGGTTCGATGTTGAGTTTGAGAAAAGATATGAAAAATAGTATTTATTTAAATAATAACTCTTTCAAAAGTTTATATGGGTATTTTAGTACTAATATTTTATTAAAATGATCGCTGATAAATCTGTGACATGTGGGAAAAATGATGCATTAATTTAATATTTGGTGTGGTCAAAATGACTAAAAGTGAATTTTTATAAATTTATGTGTTTAAAAACATGCATTAAAGGATAAAAACTAGTTAAAATAGATCACATTAAAAATAAATCTTAAAAAATAATCATTTATTACTTTTTGACATATAGGAATGAAAAACACATCAATCTAGCATGTGGACTGATCAGAATTGCTAAAAAAATAGTTTTAAATTAATAAGTAATTAAAAATTATTTATGTGATCAAAACTAAACAAAAATAATAACAATTTCATGAAATAAAAAAACAATTACTATAGAAAAAATTGGACATTTAGGAACAAACTTCACACCAATTCGATATGTGGTGTGTTTGGAATGGCCGAAAAATCATTCTTTGTTAAAATGTGATTAAAAACAATAGATGCAGTCAAACATAAGAAAAAGACATGTATTTTAATGATATCTTAGTAAAATGAACATTGGTTAATTTATTTGAAATAATAATAAAAATTATGTATGTTTAATATGTAATGTCTTTATAGTGACTGAAAATATAGTTTAAGATAAAAAAATATTTAAAATAAAATAACATGGTCAAAATAGAGAAAATGTGATTAGACTGATGTGAAATCATATAAAAACCATAATCAATTAATTTATAACATGTAAGAATGAAGGAAACATTGATAAAATGTGTAGTGTATTTGAAATGACCAAAAACTAGTTTGATAATAATATAATATTCTTATTACAATGCATTAAAGGAAACAAATCGGTCTGAGGACTCGACCCTATGACCACCGCCCCAAAACCCCACCAACCCACACCACCCTTCCACTTATGGGGGATGCCAAAAAAATTTATTAAAATGTGATTAATAAACATGTGGTATGGTCAAAATTGGGAAAATGACCTCAGATTAGTGTGAAATATTATCATAATGATTAATGATTAATTGATGAAATATAATAATAAACAACACATCAATATGAAGTGAAATTTGTTTTTTGCTTTCAAAAAATCACTTTAAAATTAAAATGTGTTTGAAAATAAGTGATACTGTCAAAACTGAGAAAACAAACTCATATTGTAGGAAAAAATTATATCAATGATCCTTATTTGATTTTTGACATGTAGGAACATTCATCGAATGGTAAAAAATTATCAAATGAGCTCATGTCATCATAAAATCCATAAAAACAATTATTTATTAATTTTTTACTTTTAGGAAAAAATAACACATCAATGTGACGAGTTTTCTTATTAGAATTACTTAAAAATAGTTTTTATTATAATGTGATTAAAAATTACACAATTAAAAGTAATGAAATTACTTTTCATTGGGTTTAAATCATAGAACAATGATTGTTAATTTATATGTAACATTTAGGAACAAATGTCATATTAATCCAACATGTGGTGTGGTCATAAAGACTAATAAAATAGTTTAAGATTAAAAAATTGTTTAAAAAATAATATAGCCAAAACTGAGGAAACATCCTCAAATTATACTGAAATAATAGGATAATGATCACTAATTAATTTGTGTCATGTAGGAATTAATATCATGACAATATAATGTGTGATGTGGTTGGAATGACCAAAAAGTAGTTTTAGATTAAAAAAATGATTAAAAACAACTGATACAGACAAAAATAATAAAAATAACTTAGATTTTTTATACACTTAAAAAATGTTCCCTGATTAATTAGGGAAAGGTAGGATCAAATGGTACATCAATCTAGCATACGGTGTGTTGGAAATCATTGAAAAAGTAGTTTTTGTTTAAAAAATTATTAAAACGAGTGATATGGTTACAATTGAGTAAACATCCTTGAATTATGATGAAATATTAGGACAATAATTATCAAGTAATTATAGAATTTGGGACCAAATTGGACAAAATTATGACATGTAATGTAATCCAAATGACTGAGAAAATAATTTTATATTAATAAGTGTTTAAAAATAGTAATATGAGTGAGCAATATTATATTTTACTAAAATATTAAAAAAATATCTATGATTAATTTATTATATATAGGAATAAGCAATGCATTGATAAAATTTATAGTGTTGTAAAAATGGAAGAAGTTAATTTTTTTATATTTAAGTGTTTAAAGTGAGTGTCAAATGGTAAAAATTTATCAAACGAGCTCACATTATCATGAAATTATAATAAAATGATCATCAAATACTTTTTGATAAATAGGAATGAAAAAAATGTAAATCCAATATGCAATGTGGTTACAATGAAAGATAAAATAGTTTTTGATTAGAAATGATTAAAAATTAGTGATATAGTCAAAATAGATAAATTGGGCTTGAAATGTCCTGAAATCATGGGACAATGATTTCTAATTAACTTTTAACATTTGCGAATGAATGGAACATCAAGGCATTCTTGAAATAACTGAAACAAATAGTTCTAGTTTAAAAGGTGATTAAAAACAAGTGATATGATCAAAACCAAACAAAAATACTTATATTTTAATTAAATAATTTGACAATGGTCACTAATTAATTTATAGTAATTAATAATGAATTTCAAGACAATTTTACATGCAGTGGGGTCCAAATGACTGAAAACAATAGTTTCATATTAAAAAGTGATTAAAAACAAGTGATATGGTCAAAATCAAGTAAACGAGATCATATTATCATGAAATCAGTGGAAATGATTTTTCAGATAATTTTTAATATATAAGAAAAAAACATCAATATGACATTCAGTCTGGTCATAATGTTTAAAAAATATTTTAAATTTAAAATTCCTTTAAAAAGCGATATAGTCAAAAACTGAGCTAATGACATTGGATTATTATAAAATGTTAAGAAAAATATCTTTTATTAATTTGTGACATGTAATAATTAATGACACAAAAATATAAGGTGAAATGTGGTTGGAATGACAGAAAGTTCATTTTTATAGATTTAAGTGATTAAAAACTTTGATCAAACATTCAAAAATGATCAAACAAGTTTTAGTCATCATGAAATTCAAGAAAAATGATCATCAATTAATATTTGACATGAATAAATGAATGAAATTTCAATATGATATGTGGTATGGTCAAAATGAAAAAAAACACTTTTAAATTAAAAATTATTAAAAATTATGTGGTTAAAACTGAGGAAACATCCTTAGATTGTCATGAAATCTGTAATGAATCGCACGGTTTTAGGTTGGAAACTCTTGAAGAAATTTAAACTTTTAGTTTTTCTAGATTGTTCATTTTGAGAACTAGGAATCATATCTATTTTTTGTGAGTTTTAACATCCCATAATGGTGTTTTGCGATGGGGATCAAGGCTTAGGTGATAACCCGGGATTCCAGTAGTCCGTCAGAGGAGTGGAAGGGAGCCTAAGACTGCTAACAAGTGTTGCAGTAGCCTATTTATGTCATGAATAGGGTATTCAAAAAGTTAAATGGACTCATGGGGAAGCTGAGGAGTTTCAAGATGTCAAAATTTTCCTAGGGAGTAGAGCCCAAAAAGTCACAGAATGATTCCATCTATCAATCAATTAAATATTCCATGCTTATTTTTTTAATTAAAAATATAGACTCCCCCCCTTTCATTAGATCATCAAAATGCATATGAGAGGTCTTTATCAAAGATTACATCCTATGTTTCTCCTACCATTTAGGTGTTCCAAGTGTGATTTGATGATATTGTAGGTAAGGATCTTCCTCTACCCTCCTTCTACATTACCTTCCCCCTGTCATCCCTAATTTCATGCATCTTCATTTTAGGTATTGTCATCAATTCCATCAGGTTTCATGGAATTGACCATTTCTAATGTGGTTTTTTCTCATCATAGATAAAGGAGAACTTAATATGAGGTATTCATGTTTTCACGTATCATTTTGGTGAAGTTATGTCACTTGGTAATTACTCTAGAATTTCCAATTTAGTTATATTAAATTGATTATTGTTGTGTTAACGCGTGATAGGGATTTTTCCTAAAATTAATTCAAAAGTGTGTATCAGACCGTCCATGGATATTTGGTCATGGTTATGGTTGGGAAATGATATCTGGTATGTCTTTTGGTATATATGCATTTAACCTTTTAATGTTAGTCTTAGTTTAATAATTTAATTAAATAGAATTTAGTTATAATTTATTATTTGGAATTCTTAGGTGTGAGATAGAAAATCATGTCAATCAATAGAGTTTGAATGGAATTAGATTACTCAGACCAAAATGTTGAGCCTTTCTCAGTTGGTATTTTCTTTCTCTTGAGATAGGTGAACCAGTGTAATCTACCCTATGGTGTTTTGTAGCATTTATTGGAATGTGATATGAGGTTCTCCACCTTGGTTTAATAATCCCAAATTTATATTTGTGAGATGAATAATATGTAATATGATTTAATTGATTGAATAAACCAATTAAAGAGAGATACATGGTTTCATGATTTATTAGTTAATGAATTTCATGTATTAACTAATTAATTGACATGTTCCTAATAAATTGACAAGTTTCAAGGGCCAGGTTGGACCATGGGTGATGGATGTTTTCCTAGATATCAATGGTCGAGGCTTGATTGGTTGTGTATTACCTATAAACTTCTATTTTTTAGAATATTTTAATGATTGATCATATAGTGCGTGTGCATGTGTATCCCCTAGAGAACTACGTTTGATTATTTCTCACATGAGGTCTGTGTTGGAATCACTTGACCTTAGTACATGTTTTATATGGGTTCTTAACATTCTTGTTGGTGTGCTTGTATAACCCCTAGAGAGCTATGTTTGATGTTTGATCACATGTGGTGTGTAATCATAGCCCTTTGATACATATTCTTGTGTCACTTGTATATGTATTTTGCTAGTTATGATACTTTTTTATTTGATGTGATATTTTATCTTCCATTGAATCTTGTACTATATTTTTTGTTTTTTTGTCTTACAGTTGAGCATGCAGGTTGAGCCTCATGGAATATCCCCCCAAAGAGGTTATGTTAGAATCCTATTCATCATTCTTTAGACTATCCCTACAAGGGGGGGTATTCTATTCATGTTTTTAGATTATCCCATCGAGTTTGATATGTTAGGTAGTTGATCATTGTTCCTTCCATTATCAATTCGAAGTAGGTACGGTCGGAGTTCTTAGTGGTTTAGTGAGTACATGAATTCTTAGGATATGGGTGTTTATTTATTTTTGAATTGGTGATTATATGTTATGATTTTTCAATTTTTTTATTTCCTATAAAAATTGATCTTATCACATGCACATACACTACATTTTACTAGTTGCATACAGGACCATTTGGGTGGTACCCTACTGAGTTGTACTCACACCCTACTCAGGTGGCCATGAAACTTGGGTACTCAAGAATCCCTCACTTATTTCAATTATAGTATGGTTTGAGGCCTGGTTTTGATCATCTATCAAGATAGCTCACTATGAGTCTATATATAGGGATAAGATGTTGCTTGAAGTGGTAAAAAAGAATCTTTTACATTTTTTTTATTTTCTATCATGTATATGATCAACCCAGTGGGAGATAAAATGTTGTTTTTGTATCACTTTTGAGTCTTTATACTTTTTTTTCACATTCATTCATACTTTTTTTAATACCATGAGATTCTATGAAATATTTTTTTCAAATAGATTAAATTTCTTTGATAGCTTATGTTACACACAACACTGAGTTTTAATGAATCATGATATAATTTTAATATTATAATTTAAATAAGACTATTATAAAATAGAAATTAAACTTTTAAGTATGAATAATAATAACCACATTTAAAAAAACAATTATGAAAGTTTTAGATAAATAAAATATATTGGCAAATAAGTACTTAATTTCTATTAAAGCCTTTACATGCTTTGAAAATAATTTTTTCTCAAAAAATGATTTTTATTGTTTTTTGTGAAAAAATAATAAAATTAATTTTTTTCCAATTTTATAAAATATATTTCAAAAAATATTCTTAGTTTTTGTAATCATCATATAAAAATTATCTTAGAGTGAATTTTTGAGAATTTTCTAAAAAGATTAATTTTTCGATGAATAGTTAAAAATACTAATTTTTATTAAAAATTAATCTTTCATTTAAAGAATTTAAAATGTCACATAATTTTAAAAAATGTATTAAAAGTAACACTAATTAAATTATATTATAATTAAATCAATCCGGTCACTTTAATTAGTTTCATATTGATTTTTGATATTAAAATGTTCCATACCTATGAAAATGTTTTCTTTGGAAAACCGCTTTTTCATCACGTCAATGGGTTTTATTATAAAATAAATTCTCCAACTTATATGAATTGAATTTATAAAATTTTATTTCATATTTTTAATCATCATAAATAATATTATATAATAATTTCAACTTAATTTTTTGTCTTAATGAATAGTAAAGTAGTAAAAATTAATTACAATGGTTAATGTTAAAACAAGTTTATTAAGGGTTTAAACAAAAATGATATGGGTTATAATGACCTAAAAACTTTTATAATTACTATTTTATAGAAATATTTCAACCATATATCGTATAAGGTTCAATAAGGACCCATTTTTTAGCCTTTTCTATGTGAAAAACGTGAGTATAATTTATTCTTTTCAAAAATTCTAAGTGTATACTCTCCCCCACTTATAAAAGGTCACCCACTTTATTCTCTTATTCATACTTCAAAATAATTTGGGTTTATAAAATAACTACCAAAATCCATTCCTTAAATTCCTCAACAAATCCTATATTCCCTTATTTCATCATAAAACCATTCTAGAAAGGATTTAGGTAATAACATGAAAAGGTTCTCTAAAGAAGAGGTATAGTTCTTAATGATGAATCTTTATTTTATTTCTTCCTCTAATTCCTTTAAATCTTCTTAAAATGTGATAATATAATAAAATTAGTATATACCATATACTAAGATGATATTATTTTTATTTAATAATATATATACATATCCTCTTCCATCAAATAGGAAATGAAACCTTTGATCATATGTATGGTGGACTACCGCAATGCAAACTGATGTAATTCATTTTACATCATCACCTCTAAAAAATGGATTTAATGATGGATTTAATATATGTATATGATATTTATGAAATAATTATACTCATATAATTTTAATATTTCATCTACCTTCATACCTTTTAATCCATTGGAAAATGATAACATCATGCATGCATACGTGCGGATTACCGCCACCACGAAGCGATGTGATACATTTTTCATTTAATTTTTAAATAGATGGTAATAAAAATATATATTTAATGAATATATATATAATATATATGATATAAAAATTATTCTATAAATTTTAATTAAAATTTACCCTTCTTTTATTCCATCCATCAAGAAAATGGAAACAGTGTCCATGCATATGTATGACTTACAGTCTCCATGAATTGTGTAATTGATTTTTCTATATCTAAATTTTTATGGATTTCTATAAATATGTATATAATTAATATATATTTTATTTATATAATGGTTAAAATTATGTATATTATGGAACTATAATCAAAATAAAAGGACCAAAACTACCGAACCAAAAAATACATAAAAAAGCAGTTATTACCTAAAATAATGATTTAAACAAATAATTATTAATAAATGGGTGATAAAAGGTTATGGGTAAACTATATATGGTATGATATATATGATTATGGTTATGTAATAAATGTATAATAAATATATATTTATTATATAGGAGGTCTAAGCATGTGTGAACAAATTCAAGACTTGAGGTAAGGGATTTTCATCTCACTTTTATTTTTGGGGGGGCATATGCCATATTCACCACTTGTTTCTTTTTATGGGGTATATACTGACCATAAATTTATTTTATGATTATTATAATGATAATTATTTTATATATAGATCAATCTAAGTTTATTTCTTTCATGTGGATTATGATCCAAAATTTACCAAAGTGGTAAAGGTTTTATGTTACAATCTCATTATTTATTAATATTATTTATGATTAAAATATTGATGATGAAATATTATAATTTATCTCTAATGAAACTCATAAATTTTCTTTAAATATGGTTATTTCATGAAAATTCATGTTTCCATGTCCTTTTTCTCCCTTTATGTACTCAAAATTCTGAATTCATTTTTTTAAGAAAAATCAACTTTATTTCTCTCTATGGTCAAGAATCCTTTTTCTTACACGTCTAGGTTTTCTAAAAATGTTTCAAAAAAAGTTTTTATTATTTCCTAATTTTCTTATAAAGAAATTTTTACCCATGTATGAATTTTAACAAATTATTTTTAAATTAATCTTCTTTCTATTTTTTGGATGATGTGATTTTGAATTTTTACCAAAAATGTGAAAGGAATATGTGTTTTAACATGCATAGAACAAATAGTATTTTCTGCTGTCATGACCACTCAATGATTTAAATATTAGATTACAATTTTCCAAGGTTATTCTAAAGGAAAATTTTTTCTTTAATATTTTATAAATTTTTATATTTTAAATAATTTATTTTAAAATGGAATGGATATTTTCATCAAGAAATATTCCAAGTGATCGTTCAAAATCATTTTCCAACTAAGATGGCATCCTTTTATGTTACTTAAACTTTATTAAGGGTATGATCAAATTATATCATCCTTTTTCTTTCTTAGGATGTTTTATGTTCATCATTACCAAATTTTTATGAAACTCATCATTTTCTATGGGTTATGATTTGATGAAAATATAAAATGTTTATGAAACATGTTTATTTTCCACAGGTTACCCTATGATGAAATGTTTATAAAGCCCATTTATTTTCAGGGATTGTAATATGATGAATTTTTTATGGTCTTGTGGAGAAATTATGTATTATTTTCATTATGTGATAGGTGATACCTATATCACCCTTTAATTAATTGGGTAAAGTTTTATATCTTATGAGATGATAATGGGAAACAAGCTGATGTGCTTTATCCTCTATGGGAAAAAAGCTGATGCGCTTGATCCACTATGCGAAATAGTTGATGATACCTATTCTGTTATGAAATACGAAACATTTTTTGATTCCTGATCCATTATGAAATTATATTCTTAGATTTTAACATTGATATATGAAATGGTTTCTGTACTTATGATGGCTCCACACTTATATGACATGAACTTATGGTTCATGGTTGATTTATGATGATTTACCACTCTTATGATTCATTTATTTTGAAATGATAATGTTTTATTCCATGGATCATGTTTATGATCAATTATATATTGGGTGTAAACTTTATAAGTTATATTCATAATCTCATACACTTATTCTTATTGTATGATTTCATGTGATCATTGATTTATATCTCCCATGTTTACCTATATTGATCATTTGTGCTCACTATTTCATATGTTTCATTTCATTAGGTTATTATTAAAGGTTTAACTAGGGTATGTTTATGAAGAGTTCTAAATGGGAATATCTTTATGGGAGATGTTAAAGATATTTCATGAAATAAAAAAGACTGTGTACATAGTCTCCAAATACATTGAACCTTTATGATCCTCGAGCATGTATTTATGAAATGTATTGAATATTAATCTAAAAATGTGTACTATTTATGTATGAAAATCCTTTTTCATTATATTTTGTATCAGAGAAAACTTTATTTAACCTTAGTAAACTAGGATGAGAAATAATTTTTGAGAAACCTAAGGATAAGTATAAGGATAAGTCAAAGTATGGGAACATATCTTGTAATTTTGGTGAAGAATAGAGTGATTGGTTTCCAAGAAACTACATCCATATAGGGATAATAAAAGTGTAAGTAGTCCTAGAATAGTTGTACCTAGGGTTAAAAAGGGTGAATTTGGATTTGAATTTATTTTCACTTATTGCATGACAATAGTCCTTGCTGCACACTGGGTTTAACACTCCTAGGGGATATGTTTTTGAAATTAAAAAACTCTTTATGAAAAATCATGAATTATTTCAATAGATTTCCATGAATGAACTAGGTTGAAACTATTGTTTCATAGATTGAAAAGAAGGTTTAATGATTCAAGACATCCTATAAATGGTTTTTCTTCCCCTAATTATTTGGTTTCCCACTAGGATTATTTTTTCTCAAATTATACTTGTTGGTTTTTTCATTGGTTAGAACTCAAAGGAAGTGTGTTAATGATGAATGAGATGGAAAATGAAATGATTTTTCTCCTGATAAACCAAATTTTATGGGGTATGGAATGAAAAATATCAATTATTTTCTTAGAAAACCTTCTCAATCTATAAATCATGCTAAACTTATAAATTAGAAAATAAGGGAACAATGTTCCTTTGATTCCTTCATGAGAAAAAACTAACCTTATTTTATCAGTTTTAATGATTCATTAGTTTCTAAGAAATGGAACAATCCCAATGAAAATATATTTTTCATTCTCCAGTGTCTAGAGCATGAAAATTTAATTTTTTTTATATTTATTTGTTGTTAAATGAAGTAGAATAGTGGTGTAATATTATCAATAACATAACAGAATAGGATGAAATTGACTCTATGAAGTTGGATGAGTTTAATATATTATTTTCCAAGAAGTAATTTCCTCATATTATCTATACAAATATGGATAATGAATTCCTTGATCTGAAATGTAAGAATGATGAATTTTTTGGTACATATGAGGAAAATTTTACAAGGCATTAAAAGTATACTTTAGGTATTATAATACAACTTTAAAGTAAGTTTGATCAATTTTTTGGTGTCATAAAATCGAGTCTCTGAAAGGTGTTATATATAAGATACTTTAGTTTCTATAAAGAAATTGTCCAATGTTCTCTCAAGGTAGAAATGGAAATTTGAGATTCTCACTATTCCCATGGATTTGAGAAGAAAATGAAGTTTGAGTATCATGAAAACTCAAATAAATGAAAATGTATAAAGAAATTACAACCATCTACGTTCCAGAAATTTTGGAAGAAAGATCAAGGTAACTTCTTGAATAGAACTAAAATGTTATTTAAATGTGGAAGGGTTGTTCATAAAACATGTGGATGTTTAAAGGATATGAATGTGCTAGTAAACACAATTTGTGACACTCCTTTTTGTTACATGAGGGTGAGAAGCTCTAGAGGAAAATTTCTCAATTAATAAAGAGGTGAAGGTAACCAAGGAGAATCAAGTAACTTTCCCAAGTTGACCAGTGTGCAATTAGTCTATTCAGAAAGAGGAAGACATAGGAATGGCCTACACTGACCAGAAGGATAAGCCACAGCTTCACGGGGAACCTAAAAAACCTATGTGATAGACTTATATGGGTGACTTCCATCATATAGGGTCCCAAAATTTCCTATAAATATGAATCTAGGGATCCTTATTTGACATTATTAAGAGATAAGAAGAATCCTTTAAGCTCTACTCACCCTAGTCCTTTTCCCAGACCCTCAAAACCATCCAGTTATCTCTATAAAACCTAAGATAATAGGGTGTTAATAATAATAGTGTGATTAGAGTTTATACAGTGTTTGAAACACAAGATACATGTGCAAGGAACCACTTCCCCCTAATCAATATGTACTAGAGAGAATGTCTCCTCCCAAACTCAGGACATGTGTAAGACCCTTATAGAGACACCTGAGGAAACCCTTGGAGGCTAGATAAATTCCTCACTTAAGTGTTGTTTCCTTGGTTTTTCAGCATCAATAATTCACCTCTCGCTTTCACTGGTCCTCCCTATACAAATAAATTCTATTCTGATGGTCTACCCTATGTAAGACCTCTTCAACTCACCTAGGTCTACCCTGAGTGAGGCCTTTTTATCTCATCCAGGTCTACCCTGCATGAGACTACCTCATCTCACCTAGGTCTAACTTGTGCAATCCACCTTCAACTTTCCCAAGTCTCACCCTACACGAGCTACACTTTAATCCCTCTTTTATAAAACCCATAGTAGGTAATTTATTCCTTTGGATTCCTTATCTAAGGCATACCAAGACAATAACTTTTCAAAACCCTTAAGATGTGTGTTATTAGAGAATAGATCACACTATCATGTCCTATCAATTATAAATTCTTGTGGTAATAGAGTTCCCTCATTTATCTTGTATAGTAGATGGGATCCTCAGAGTGTTCTTGATTATACATTCATATGGTAGTGAGGACCCCAACAATGGTGTAAATTCCAAGAACCTATCCATTTAAGATAGTGACGGGAACCACTTTCCTTTCCCTCTGATGAGGTCTAGTACCTTATCCTCCTCTCATCTTCTATGAAATCGGGAAAACAGAATCCCTCCTAGAGTAATCCCCTAGTCTTTCTTTCAGTCTATATTCATATGGGTGCATAATACCTGACCCAAGTTATGAAAACAAGAGAGTTTATGGGAACATAAAATTCTTCTCTCTCTCACATATCCCTAGACTCATCCTCCATTAGATAAAAGTTATCTTGTGGTTTTTCAGTTCTTCCACATCCTATTTTTCTCAGTCCGGGCATGAATCAGGGCTTTGAGGTTAGTGAATATCATGATATCCACATGATCACATACCTATCTCGGTAGAGATTCATTATGGTGGACCTTCCTATCAGCTTGACAAGGAACTCATATTCAATTTAATTGCTCAAATCTATGTATCCATCTCAAAGGGTCATATCCCTTCTGAGAATAACCTTCAAAGTTCCATATTCCTGATGAAGTAACCAAGGGACTCCTATTCAGTCTAAGTCATCAAATCCATGTATCCATCTCAAAAGGATATATCCCCTGTGAGAAAAACCTTCAAATGGACACTTTACCAATTAAGTGACCAAGGGAATCTTATTCGATGTAATTCCTCAAATCCATGTATCCATCTCAAAGGGATATATCCCCTATGAGAAAAACCTTCAAAGGGACACATTCCTGATGAAGCAACCTTGGGAATATATGGGTGTAAGTCCCAACCTTCCCAACTATATGGTCTTTAATTATTGTTCAAGAGGGATACGTAGGAAGCCTCCCTAAGTTTCAAACCCAACACCCCAAAATCAACCCTAATATTCTCTGGGCTACATCCCCAATAAGGTCATATCCAACTTATGAGGATACATCCCTTCCAGATCCTTCAGTTTTCTTCAGAATAAGTCCCACAATAGACTTTGACTAGGCACATTCCTCCTAGACCTCCTTTCAACATGACCTTAAACCACGTCGTTTGGTCCTTATCACATGACCTTAAAAGGTATGATGTGTCCCATTAAGTGGAACTAAACTACATGGGTTCAGATTATTTTCACAAGGATACATAGAAATATCATATCATGGGCCTGATACTAACACTAAATAAAACTCCCATCTTCTGAGATGATGTTAAATTCCATATTTTCCAACTATGTGTCTTAAAACAAGTATAAAAATAATAAACTACCTAATAATCTCTAATCCACATACAAAAGGGTACCATCTATAGAGAACCTTGGATATATATAGATGTATCCATCGATGAATAATTTCATATACATACATATTATTCTAAATCTAATACATGCTAATAATTGGTTGTTAATTTAAGGGAGGATCCTTTTGTATTTGGGATTTAATAAAGGATTCATGAATATGTTTAAAATCTATAAGAGAGTCCCAGGTTTAGAAATAATTACCCCCAAAAAAGGAGTGATGATCTCCACCTTCTATCCTCTTGACCAATGGGAGTCCCTAAGAATCATTAGAGTCATTTCCCAATGACCACCTACCTTTGGAAAGTATGTTTATGAAACATCTTGAATAAGGGAACCATTGGTTGTTTTTGTCTCTATAAACAAAACTCATTAGAATCTGCTCAAAAATGGGGAACCCAACATGAATGATTCTAAAAAATTCAACCCCCCCCCCCTTCCCACACACACACCACAATCAACCATCGAGATACATATTTTAATCAGAAATAAAAATGGTGAAGTTTACATGAATACTTAACCAAAAGGATTGTTTTACCCACATGTCATGCCCCTTTCACACAAAAAATTAAAGTGGGACAAACATTGATCTCAAATAATCGATTATGCATGCGTGCATTTATTAATATGATACTTTGATGGGTTTTTCTTGTTTTTTTTGTCAAATATATTTATGAACTTTCAAATAGAACTCCCTTTGATCCATATGGCATATTACCAGTTTAAGTAGACATATGCTTTAGCTATAGAAAAGTATGGGTCCTCATCTAACCCAAGGACACTTTCTCCAACCCACAATCTACAATGCCAAGTGTCAAATGCACTAGCTCGGGAGTACCACCTAAATGGTACCATCCCAAAATTTAAGTCTACTTGAAAATCCCTCTAGATCATAAATCCATACCAACCATCTACTCAATGATGGTAGGTAGCCCAGAAGTTGACGTCACCATTTGTGGTCTCAAAAAGTTTTCAAAGCCTATCCCCATAATTCAGCAATAAGATCCTCCCTTATATTGGGAAGGATGATAAATAGGTCACTAAAGGCCTCATCTAAACAACATAGATATCCTTCAAAATGCATCCTTCAAGAATCCATTGTCGCTAATGGGACATAGAAATTAACCCTTAACATGATAAGCGTGTCAGTCTCAGGATTATAGCCTAGGTCACCTAGAATCGAGAACTCAGGAAAACCTTCCAAGGTAAGAGAATAGTCAATAGATAGTATGATTATACCTATGTTACCTCCAAATAATCCCACCAACCAAATAGGGTGGTAAACTGTGAGTAGGAACACGCACCTGTTTGTATCTACCAAGCCTGCCAACATATTTTGGCAGCATCCAGAGAAGCTCGCCACTGAATACGAGAGAAAATTAAAAGAAATAACACACACCTACCTACATTTATTAATAATCCAAACACATTTTGGAAGTATCTATATAATTCCATTAGCCAAATATGGTATCAAACCGTGAGCAGACACATAAAACTACCCACATCTGTCAATCCTGCTAGCCTAGTCTAGAAGTATTCAAAGAAACCAGCTGGTATATCCCAGCAACAAATAGGGGGAAGACCCATATCTATTCACCCACATTTGATTACTATCAGTATATACTGATAGGAAATATAGTATAGGGGTAGGCTTATACCCCATCTTCAACCAAAAAATGGGCATATATCCCCATTATGTCCCTTGATGCCACCTAGCATATCATGAAAATAGTGAAAGGGTGGATGAAAATTCTTGGACACATCCTAAAAACCTTCCAAGAAATAATAAAAATAGTGGTAGTGGTCAAAGGGAGGACACACAACTCCATCCCCACAATTGGGGTGGCTCATCAAAATAATACGAGGGTCACTATGAAGTAGGTTCATATCCGTACTCCTTCCCAAGAGGGTTCTAGAACAAATCCCATAATAGATGGAAAAATATATTTGGCCCATATCCCCATTCCAACTATAGGTAATTGGTCTACCATAGTGTCCACTCTTTTATAGGAATATATCACATTTTAGGTTCTAGAAATATATCATAAAATTCTATCAACAACATGGGATAAAATCAAACATGATTCCATATATGAAAGTTATTATCAATAGCAAGCAGCCCTAGTCACCCACATGAGAGCATATAAAAAGAAGCCTCGCAAAAGGTGATTTGAAAATTAAGATATGTTACATGATCCCAATCTTCTTGATGTTAGTTTTCTTGAATCCATTATACATTTATCTATGGTGGATCAAGATCCTACTAATTTGATACCAAATTATGGAAATACTATTTGTTGTTATAAAGACCCTCCCACAAATTTGTTGTCAATACTTCTGAAGGTCCTCCCCAAATATATTACCATGAAGTATTAATACATGTTTATAATTTGATCAATCCAAAGATCTCATCTCTTGATGAGTTCCATGGTAGCCCTCTGTGTGTCCATAAGATCAAATATAAAGGAGACCCTCCCCTTGCTATCATTTGTCCTGAAGTTCCTCCCTATGGTACATGTTTTAGGGATTCTCCTTGCAATAAAACATTTTACTATGATGGTAGTCCTACCCATGATGATATTTACTATGAAATTCCTCTCTACAGTGACATTTTATTTCATTAAGGAGGTCTGCCACTTTCCGAATTAACTATGAGAAAGACATCATATCACAAGGCATTTGGGAAAATGAGGGATGTCATGCCCAGTGTCTCATAATTGACAAGTAACATCCTTTTTTAACTGAAAGACCACCCAAGGAAACAATAATTCACTAAACTACCCTTTATTTTCTTTACTTCCAATATGAAAAGGGAAATCCTTGACAATATTTCTATTGAAAATAAAGTTGCAGGGAAATGTCCACTTTGGTCGGGTCAAGTTGAGGAACCTCTTGACAATGATGAAGAAGGCATGTTTCTAATGAAAATATAGCTGGCTAAAGAAAATATACCAATAATGGTCTATGATTTATCTAGTCCTCAATATAGTATTTTAGATGTATTTTTAGAGAATTATGTGTTCAACATCTTTCTGAATATATGGACCACTCTTCATCACTTAAAAACAATAGTATTGTCTTATGAAGAATATTCAAGCCTTGTCAAGGTTATAGAAGGGATACACTATCAGATAGAATTGTTGGATCTCCTATATGCACGATGCCTGAAATTGGGAAAACAAGGATACCTTCAATGTGCATGTCTCAATTTGTTAAAAGAGTTACTTCATGTAATCATTGATTCCCAATATAGTGTTCACATTAGAGGATGGGATGTGCATGAGGCATATCATTTCACTTCGCTCCTAGATTGACAAAGCCCATTGAAGGTGACATCATGTAATTTCATATCCTCAGGTTGAATTCGAGAAATAGGAACTATTCATAATAGATGTCGTGATCAGAAAAACAATTGTCCCTGAATGACTCTCAAATATGTAGGGATATAAGAGAGTGAGCTATTGAAAGTATCCTGCATCAACCCTATAAAAATATTGAGTAAGCCTCCCACTTAATGGAAGAAAATCAACAGTAAATACCAATATCTTTGGAAGTAGGTGGATCAGGTGAAAATATTACAATTCACCCAGTCAATGATCAAAAAATATCCCTAAAATCAATAGATTAGTCACAGCAGTAGCATCCAGATCATTTTATGAGCAACCCTAGCCCGCATGGGTGGGGGAATTTTTTAACACAACCTTTGAGGTCAAAAAACCAAGCTCAAAAGGTCATGAAAATAGAATGGGATCAGTGCCAACCCACTAGGCTAGATGATTTTTTACCAAAACCTCATCCTCAATAGAAGTCAATAATTTCCAATTTATAAGGTGAATTGCAGAATTAATTATCCTAGTTTGTTATATCCCATTATTCAAATCCCTCACTTGGAAAATGCATGAAAATATTTTCTAGATATTTCCTTTGGATCACTGCTTGTAAGATGATCCCGAGAGGACCAGTGAAGGAAAGGATGAGTCCTTGTGGTAAGAATAAAGGAAATAAATCTCTCAAAAAGGCAGATGAAACACATGTAATGTGTTATTCATCATTGAATGTCATTAACACCACCCTTGCTAACATTGAAGAACATGGGACCGATACAAAGGAATAGGAGGAGGAGGTTTTTGTTTGTAATATGTTCCACACTGAAATTACTAAATAATGTTTGCATACCCAATACCATAGGATTGATATGAATTTGTGGATTCCCTTGACTTCACCTCAACTACCTCCTTGATTAGCATCTTCCAAATAAAAGGGTAAAGGTAAGTTTATATCCTTCCCACTCTACGAATAGGATTAACTCCTCACACTTGAGGAAATATTTAATCAATGGGAGGAAGAGATAAAGGAGTTTTAAAAACTCAATATAGAACTAATCTGAGGAAACATCCCCATCGGATATATTCTATAAGTAGAACCTCACCTCATGCTCCCAGTTGATGTTCCTCGACAAATAGGGTTCATAATAGTAACTGAAATGGATCTATAACACTCGATTAGTGTGGGGTACCAAAAACCAATATAATTGGACCATGAAAAAGAAAGATCTCATGATTTCCCTCCATTGGGTCCACAACCAAGGTCGGGTCAGACACATCCCCATGGACGAGGCCCTATAGGCTACCCATCATGGGTAAAAATAAAGCCACCACAGATGGCCTGACCTATTGTTTCCCTTGTTCAAACTCCTATCAACTAGACATCCATAAAGGGGTTATCAATACTATTAATTCATTGGCATATTAATTTTAAGCTATGGAAGAACATCATGCACTAGTACATCTAGAAAGGAATCCTCACCATGAATCAGTGGATCCAACCCCTCACCCACCAAACCTTTTGAACCCTAAATTTTCAAATTTCAATGGATTGGGGGACTTGGAGATGTATTTGATGAATTTTTTGTCCTTCTGTAATCTCATTATGGGGACCCCCATAAAATAAGAAGAAGTAAAACTCTGGTTCTTTGTGAAATCATTTCAACGGACAACCCTCATGTGGTACACCAGTTCTTCGGCTCGATCAGTCAAGGGATGGGAAGATATTTGTCGGTAGTTTCTCTTTCAATTCAGCTCAGAACTATAGAATATGAAATTCGTTAACCTCTAAAACTAAAAACAATGGGATAATGAGAGGTTCTCAAATTTCATTTCTCATTAGAAGGGGTTTTCCTACTCCTTAAACTGACAACTTTCCCAAGAAGATTTGTTTTCAATCTATATAGATAATATTTGAGACGAGTTGCACACAACACTCATCCCTGAGAAATATACAGGTGGGTTCTGGGATCTTGATGTGATTTCTCAAAGATAGGATGATTCCATCTTGAGAAATAAGGTCAAACCTTGAGTAATTCCATCAACTCAAGGGAATAGAATATGGAAAGTAGAGGTTTTCATTGTCATTCTTAAACTAGCCCTTGCACTAGCTCTAACTCCAAAGTTAGAACCATATCTTGTGACACCCCATCCTAATCATCAGAAACAATTTATTCCTCATTAGCATAATGAGCATAGGTAAAACCTTTTGAGGAACTAAAGAGTAAATTTTATTCATTCTGAGATGATAAAGTCCTCGACTACATCATCACATCTTTGGAAGACAACTTGTTCAAGTTACCAGATCCCAGGAGTCTTGATTGGTATGGTCTTGATGATATCCTAAATTATTTCCCCTTTAACCAAACATTGTGGCACACCATATAGTAATTATTTATTTTTAAATGCATCCTAAAAAATGGTGTGCATTAGGAAAGTGAAGATGGGAAATCCATCCACATAAGTATTGTGTGTTTATGTCTCCAATATAGAGAAAGAGTGTGAATGGTAGAAAGTTACTAGAAAGAATGTGTATAGTTTTAGGGATTGGATGAATATAATGAAAACAAACTTGACTCGTGATATCCTCCAATAATAGCTAAAACAACCAAATATACCCCTAGTTTATTCTGCTACATCACAACCGACTCTATCAGCACCACAATCCTCTAAAGTTTAGTCTTCTAAAAAATGAAATGGCCAGAAAGACAAGAAAAATGTAGGAAGATGAACCTATAACAAGGACAAAGTTATCTTTGACTCTATCAGAGTTCATTACTTCTATCTTGAGAGCACATCCATGGACCCACAAAATGGTACCCCATGATTTGATCCATGATATTGAATCCTCATTAGATGAAGAATTAATCTTCAATTCCATTAATTCCATTCACTTAATGGATCCATTTTCTGGTGAGGAATATATCCTTGATCTAAAGTTACCTACATCCTAATGTGGAACCATGGGAGGATTCCACATGGGATGAGGATATAGGGGAAGATATAGTTGTAGAAGAAATCAATACTCTAGCCACATCCATTCTCATACCATCTATACTTTTGAAACTCATGGGATCTCCCTCTAGTTAGCCCAATCGGAGAAGGAAAGTTCCCCCACATATGTAAGGTGTATCTAAAGTCTAATCATCTAAGAAGATATATTATATGGGGTGACATCATCATATTGACTTCAAAAAGTGGGAAGACCTATTCATACTAACCCAACAAGGATAAGAGTGCCTTTAACTCTAGTTCCAAGGGATAATCTTTCTATGTCAAGTACTTCAGTTCCTAAAGTTCCCATGAGAGAGAATCCTCATGCTAGAAATCATAGGCCTTTATCCCGTAAGTATGACATTATAATTTAATTGTACCTAGTTTTGACCATTTTGTCGATTCTAGATGCTCTAATTCTATCAAAATAACTTCGTGAATCACTCATAGAGTTATTGTTGAGCCCTAGGGAGTTTAATGTTGAGGTTTTCACTAATGAAGTATACTGTAAAGATATAGATTATTTAGAATGGAACATGATCATATATGTAATGGAGGAAGACCAATAATACATTATATAGGGACACATCAGACCCGTGTATGAGTCTAGAAGGATAAATGATGTTCATATCTAAAATTCTTTCATTGAAAATGGATTAGGATTCAACCTAATTTTAGTCTGAAAAAATTATTGACTGGTTTACAAAGAGGCCCACTTGTTCCCTTCCTATTTGAAAATATAAGGTTGTTACAAGATTGAGTAATATAATCACGGTAGAATCAAGATCATAGATCAGTTTGGGGACCTCATATCCAACTCATAATGTTTGGTTGTTCGGCAAGATACGACTTTCAATGTTCTACTAGAAATGCCTCGGTCACATCATCATGTGGAATTCCCATCATCTTTCCACCAATGCCTCAAATATTAAATTAATGGAAAAATTGGGATATTTCATGGTCATAAAGTCCCATTTGAATATTTTGAATCATAATATATTGATGAACGATTCTACTAGAAGGAAGGGGAACAACCCATGACTAATGATGTTGCTTGATTCACTTCCTAGAATGGTCTACAAATGACCCCATATAATACCTTAAAACAAATCAATTAAGAATTTGCGATTCCCATTAATTAGATCGAAGTAATGGGCCCTAATTTTGGTGCATATTAAATAGAATTCAATATATCAATCATGACAAATGATCCTGACAGTGATGGAAGCTCAGGTGAAAATTTCCTCATTTCATTCCTTGAGCTTTAACAGATCCCTACTCCAGCAGTTGAGTCAATAAAAAATATCATGATACTAGGAGAGAGTGAATATCCTCTTTATCTATCCCTCGTATTCCCTCTAAAACATCAAAGAAACCCCACATCATCAGTCAGCTTAAATGAAGTAGCTTCACCTTCCTAATGTCAAAATATTGACTCCTCTCTTAACCATAAGAAATTTCCTTCATTAACTACTCCCTATGAGAGTAGGGAGGAATAGAAAGAGGAAGACGAAGATGAACTTAGAGATTCACCTCCATCATTTGAGGAGGGTGTCTCTACCACCATTAGAAAACTCAAAAAAACCAATTTGGGTATAGAGGAGGACCCACATCCCACATTGATCAGTGTGGCCATGTCTTATGAAGAACAAGATATATATACATCCTTTATAAATAATCATGGGAATTTTATTTCCTAAAATTACACATATATTCAAGGCCTTAGTCTAGAGGTGGAAACTTACCACTTGGGAATACCAGAAACCCATCAGGGATACAAATAGGTAGCCAGAAGAATGAACCCAACTCATATCACCAAAATTAAGGCTAAAGTTTAAAATATTATCAAAGAAAATTTCATTACAGGAGTCCATTATCTGAAATTTATATCCAAATAGTCCTGATGAAGAATATTAGTGGTAAGATCTTGGTCTATATTGATTTCAGAGATCTCAACCAACATTGTATAAAAGAAGATTTCTTAGTATCAATCATGTAGCTACTAATTGATTTTGTGGCCAGGTATCAAGAAATTTTCATTCTGGATTTATATTCATGGTATAACCAAATATGTATGGACCTTGATTATGAGGAAGATACAAATTTCAGATCACCCAAATGGGAATATTGTTATAGGGTAATCTCCTTTGTCTTGAAAATGATGGTTCCATAAATCAATGTGTCATGTATCACATCTTAAAAACCTTTTTTGTATGGGTTCTCAAATATTAAATCAAATATTTGGGGGTTAATCCTTGATAGCATTCTAACCACATGGATGATCTTGTGACCATATCTAAAAAAACAATGATAACATATCCTGAAGATGAACCCCTTGAAATGAACTTTCATAGTTACCTAGGGAATGTTTCTCGACTTTGTGGTATTCCATCTTAACATCAAAGTTTATCTCAAAAAGATAAAGGTTGTCCTCAATATTTCACCTACTTAAAACCTAAAATTTCTAATAATATTACAAGGAAACCTTGACTATATTTTTTTCTTTATAGAAAATCTAGAAGGAAATATTTTTATCTTCACCAGGTTGATGAAAAAGGGGGTCGCATATCAGTGGACTGATGACTATCGAGAAGTATTTGTCAGTCTCAAGAAATATATTTTGATTCTACCAATGATAATTATTCCTATTGACGGTAATCCACTCATATTTTATGTGAAATCCTTGGAACGATCATTGGGTTCTTTCCTCATACAAAATAATGACACTAGGAATGAAAATTTCCTTCGTTATCTCAGACGAACCATGCTCGATGTCGAGAATAATTATTCAAATATTGAGAAGAACTATCTCGAATTAATCATAATAGTTTAGAATCTGAGGCACTACCTGTATCACCAAAGTGTACATTTAGTCTCTCACAACAAACCACTAAAATAAATCCTAAACTATCCTATGTTGACTGCATGTTTGGCATGGTGGGTAATAATCTTGAAGCAGTTTTACATTCACTTCATTCCTCAAAATGAATTAAAAGGTTAGGCATTAGTAGACTTCCTTGGATAACATAAATTTGTAGAAAAATATGTAATTAAATAAACAAAATATAATGAAGTGATCTTCTCTATTTAAGATGGCCCCTAAACATGGGGAATGAATTTTAAAGGTTCATCCAGAAGCCTGAAAGGAAATAGAATGAAAGAACTCAAACTAAACAAATTTGGGTTGGGAGTCATGCTCATTGCTTCATTAAAGGCATTCATTCCTTACTCATTCTTGTTTTCAGAATGATATATAACCAATAAGGTAGATTTTTTGGCCCTTGTAATCCTATAACTGAAACTTTAAATGTCAGTGGATCACTTGAAGGTAAAGTATGATTTATTGTTTGTAATCCAGAAGATCAGCTGGGATTATGCTAACAAAAAGGAGAAGTTAATCCCCCTTATTGACTATATCTGGGGAATAATGGAAAATTCCCATCAGATCCAACATTGACTCACATTACACAATTATATAATTTCTAGAAAGATGCCTTGGAAAATTTATCAACAGATTTGGTGAATCTGGATGGGGATGAAACATTCATCAACATCATGAACTCCCAAATGGTCTTGCCTTTTGTGCATATCTTCATGGAAGAAATCATTGAGGTTAATTTCATTACCAAACCAAAAATCCAAAAATCGATTGAATGATTCCCATTTTGGAATACCTTCAAAATAGAGTTATCTTATAAGACAAAGTTAGAAAAGAGTAGACCCAATGATGAGTTACCAACTTCACTCTTTATGGTGGCCCAAATCAGTGGAAAATAATCTATAAACGGGGCTTCAATAGAGTCCTTCTCAGGTTCATTGATGGAGAATATACTATTTTTGTCATAAAATAAGTACATATGGGAGCCTAGGGTTCTAGATTTCCCATTAAATCCATATTCTTGGATACTAATGGTCTTCAATGATGTAGGATTGAACCAAATTAACCAAAAAGTGGCGTTCCTTCCAAGTGAATTCCATCTTCATACATCAGCCCCCAGAGTTTCTATACACATCCAAATACTCCAATCTATTTTCCATATGGGGAATGTATGTTATAGGGATGTATCCTATGGATATGACCAAGAAATTAAAAAACATCCTTACTGCTGCCAAATTATTATCCAAATAAGATGAAGTAATTTATCTTAAAGAATTTGGAACCAAAATCATTTTGCAGCTTCATGAAATCTAATATATTTACTAGATTTGGTGTACCTCATATGATACTGATGGAAAATGGTGCCAATTTTTATTTTGTTGGGTTATAAAAGTTTTATTGAGAGTATAATATCAAATCTAACCATTCATCTCGATATTATGTAGTGATTAATAGATAGATAGATACATTCAACAAGACCTTATAAAACATACTCTATAAAATGGATGATAAAGATAAAACGACGTGCCCTAAAAATTTCTTGCATGCCCTGTGGGCCTACCAGACCATAACCAGCAACACCACAAGGGAGACCCTGTATTCACTAATATAAGGGACAGAAGCAGTCTTTCCCAATGAGGTCTAATTAACCACACTTAATTTTTCCATATGTTGTTAACTATATGCAAATGAGAAATAACAAAAATGGATGGATGAATTTGATTAAATATATGAGAAAAGACAACATACTTTGAATCACTTGGAGGTCCACCAAAATCAGATAGCATGTGATTTTAGCAATAAATTTTTAATTCACTCATTCTTCTTAGGAGAGCTAGTAATGTTCCTCAAGGCCCCAGTTATACCAAGGAAGAAACCTCTAAAGCTTGATCTAAAGTATGAGAGACCTTATTCCATACATAAGTTCCACTATAATGAAGCTTATTTTTTCATCTCAATGTATGGAGAGCTTTTTACATCCCCTACCAATGAAATATTTATCAAGAAATACTTCATGTGATAAAGCTGCATTGTTCATCATCATTGTACGATGTTAAACTGTGTGTGCATCATCCTTATTGCTTGAAGATAAACTACAAAACATTTGGTCATGTACGAAAGGCCTTAAAAGTCACACCATATGGTCCTAGATTAAAGACCTTATGATACACACCACACAATCACTGTCGCCTGACCTTAAAAGGCATGGTATATGGTCCTAATTATATGACCTAAAACTAAGAAGACATCATAGTCTAAGTTTTAAGACTCTAAACTACATTGACTAACATCCTAGTCACAATAGATTAAACATTACGAAAACATTATTACCAAATGACATAAAACTACATGGTTCATATCCTTGTTTCATGATGTAAAACTGTATAACATTTCGGTTCATGCTTGAGCAGATCACAATACTGGGTGTTGGTCTCTTGCCACACCTCTATTCATGAACTACATGTGTATTGATTCTCATCTTAATGGGATAATAAGTGATTCCTAGATCTTATGTCATGTGCACATTCATGATGCAAATAAAATACCCTATCTCCTAAATATAAAAAAAACTATGCAGTTCACTTCACACTCCATGGTCAATGCTAGTCTAAATGATTCCTTTGTGGTTAGACACATTCCTTCCACACATTATAATCCTTATCCTAGGGAATATGGATCTCAATAATCTTTCCTTATCCATCAGTAATAGAATGTCTTATACTTAATGACACCATTGTTTTGACTATGAATTGATACGTCCCAATTTGGCTTTTTATAAGTCGCCACCAAAAGTCCTAATAACTAGAGGCACATTAAACCTCAGGAGAAACCTATTCTACCTCCATAAACCCCAACAATATCATACTAGAAATCAATTTTCAAACATAGTATATAGTCATTCCTTGTATTCTTGTCCCGTATCACTTTTACTTATATGATAACCCCCAAGATCATGGTTTATAATTTCCTCTTTTATGTTTAAAGTATGTTGAAACATCCTTGGACTCTTATTCCTTATATCACTCATTGTTACCAAAAATTATGGTTCTATCCATGTGACATAAAAATATAATACACCTTCGTCCTTTCCACATGATGTTAGATGGAATGGTTTCCTAGAACTATATACGGATTGATTCTTACTCCAATGAGATATGTAGTGATGCCAAAATCCTACATCCTAGTCCATCCACCATAAGAAAAAAATTCCCTTTCCCTTCATTTTAATGAACAATATGTAGTAAAAGAAACCTTTTTCACTCCTTGTTTATCACGCCGATCATAGCTCCCATGGGATTAGGAGTTTTGGTAAGGCATTCCCTACATGATCAATATATATCTATTCACTTTAATTTTATCATGGTCTTGGGTGCAAGACCTTAAAAGACACACCAAATGTCCTTATCTCAAGAAGTTAAATTGTGTGGTTAACATCTCTTACATGGCATAAATCCAAGAACTACATGTATATTGATTATTTCTTTGATGAGATACATAGTGAAACTTAGATCCCATATCATTGTCCAGCCACAATATAAAAAATCATTATATAAGAGGTTATAGTATGGGTTCTCACCCCATTTGTGAGATCCCACTCAAAAAATGCCTACTCCCCACACAAGAATTCAATTAGTGTGGGTAATCATTCCTATAACAGTGTGTGTCTTGATTCTCACTTTGATGGGATATGTAGAGATGCCCAAATCCTATGTATTGGGCATATATGAAATATATAAAAAATCTCCCTTCCCTTCATATAGGTCAAACCTGTAAAGAAAGTATTTCTCCCCGTTATTTGGTGATTTTCTTGTGAAATGATCTTTACATACTCAACCTCCTTCCTTATATAAACCAAACTCTCTATCTGGGGAAATTTAAATCTCCATAAGCTTTCTCTGACCATCTTTAATAGAATATATGATACCTAAGGACACCTTTTCTTTGATTATTCATTAACACACCCCAGTTTTGATTTTAATAAATCTCCCCCAAAAGGCCTGTTAATTAGAGGATGTCGTTGTTTGACTATGGATTTATATACCCCAGTCTAACTTTGTATAAGTCTCCCCCAAAAGACCTATCAACTAGAAGAACATTCTTCCTTGGGAGAAACCATTTTACCTTCTTAAGCCCTAATATCATCAATCTGGAACCAACTTTTCAAACATGTTATATGGTCACTCCTTGCGCACTTGTCCCGTATCACTTATTAGATCCATAAGACCCTAGATTATAGCTTACAACTTTATCTCATCCTGCTTGAAGCTGATGGGACATTCATGTTCAGATCACCATGAAAGGGAAAACATCTATTCTTCTAATCAAAGCTAAACAACCTTAAATTTTATCCCTTAGTTTCCTTTATATAATATGTTAAACTACTTGATATATGTCCCTTTTTCCCAACATTAAATTACATGATTCTTCAACCCTCATCAGGAAGTATAATTTTCTCTTAATGTTTTTCATCTACCACATCACTCTAAAGAACTATGTATGATCTGATTCTAATTCTATCAAGATACATAGTGATTCCTAAATCCTCTATTCTAGGCCCAGCTTCCACAGCATTCGAAACATTTATGTTCCACTATTCTTGGATATAACCCTGATCTAGGTGAGAGGTTCTGGATTTCTCATAGGACCCCTACTTTTCAATCTTGTGGTCAAAGTAGAGTGCCCCCACTTTCATATAAAAACCAAATTTATGTAGGATTGATTTATCATTCATGTCTAGATCCAACCTAGATGTTTCCTTCATTCTCATACACATTCCCTCCCCAAACAACCCTTTTTGGTCTTGAGAAATCTGAATCCTCATAAAATCCCCTGCCACCAATAATATAATGCTTAATACCTGAGGAAACCTTTTTTTTTAATATTCATTGATACGACCTAGTTTTTCTTTGAATAAGTTTCCCCTATAAGGTCTATCAACAAGAGGCACATTCATCCTCAGGAGAAACCTTTTCTATCTCCCCAGGCCCCAAAAATATCAAGCCAGAAACCACTTTTTGAACATGTTTTATGGTCATTCCTTGAATACTTGTCAAATTTCATGGTTTAGATCCAAAAAACACAAAATCATGACTTAAAATAACCTTTGTGTATTTGAAGAATTTCATAACATTATCGGACAACAATCTCTTCTTGGGTCATAATCTCATAACTCATGGTCAAATTTGTTCGTCCTAAAACAACAATTTCATTAGTCCATCTTGAAAGACTCTAAATTTCCCATGAAAATAGTCATAGTACTCACCAGGTTGAAAACCCAAAAAATAAAACCCTAGGAAAGAGTTTATTTTTGTCTTATTATATGTTCACTCCACATGGTTTAGGAAAAAAGGATTGATTAATGAATATAAATAAACACAAAACTTGTTTCTTTTAAAACCCTCATGGGGTGGCCTTTGAAAAATGAAAGTATTTGTTACTAATTATTATTCATATTTGACTTAAGAAAAAATTAGGGTGATAACACAAAAGACACCAAGTTTTTAGTGTCTTTCATGTGACTCTAGCAACAGTCCAACTATGCTCTCTAGGTCTAAAAACCTAGGAAAAAAATAGAGCACTCTTATTCTTATCATCATAATTATAACTCATTAACACAATAGAATTCAATCAAATGAGTCATTATCATAGTCATGTTATAGTCACAATAAGGAAAATAACACAAAAATAGATAATCATGGAACAAAAAGAATATTTTCATTCATGTTTTAAAATGCGAATAAACTTCCACATGTTAGAGTCTCTCTACTAAGTTTTACAAGTTTTCCTCGACATATGATTTAATATGTTTGACTGTGGATTGATCATTATCCATATTTTTCTAAAACTAAACCAATTGTGTGGAAATTTCCTCCTCAATGTGATGAATTTTATCATTCTTCAAAACAACAAATATCTTCCTTGTTATAATTCCCTATTCAAGGATTGGTGAATTTGGAATATGTATTCCATCACGACATCCAGTTATTATTTAAGGTGCACCATTAGATAGATTTCCCATAAATGTGATGATAATTCTCCTCAAACTCCTTATAATGGATAGGATCCTCCTATGATACAACAACTCTGAGATCTTAAAACTATCCTACTAACTGTGTCTCATCCTATTGCAATCTTTTCTCCTCCTCCCATTTCCAAATGATTGACTTCATAGTTTAGTGGATCATTTGGTAATCAAACCCTCCATGCCCCAAAATGGAAAACATGGTTGGAATTTAGTGAAGTCATGATGGTGTATCTTTGAGAGGTGTCTCCAAGATTATCTTCTAGATGTCTCTCCAGATAAAACAATAGGAGATACAAAAGGCATCTTCTGCCTCCAAGTCTGATTCGGAATCTCTTTCAGTGGGATAGATGTACTCTAGGGTTAATGTACTCAATGATAAAACCTATTCTGATCTAAATTAGTATTATATTTTCCTTCTAATATTTGATAAATTGGAAGGTAGGCTTCTCCCTTAGGCCCCTCCCCTGATGTTGATGGTACTGGACAACAGATAGAACCCATCATTAATATTAGGGGTTAACATATCTAAAAGGAATAGAAACAACAATATTAGTTAAAAATGATCATCCATTGGTGGATAAACTATTAGGATTGACTCCTCCCTAACACCCCTAATATCAATTATTTGATTAATAATATACTAAAAAGGAATATCCTCCATATATTTCTTATAAAATAGGATTGAGGTCTCTTAAGAATCACCCACTTCGGGGCCCTCAACTGTTGTTCCCTCAACATTGGGAGCAATATGGACTTTGATTACTTGGACTTGGATCTCCTTAAAAAAATTCTATATAAAATTTTTCAAATGTCAATATCTATTTTAATATATAAAATATAAGTAGTTCAATCATTTTTGGAAGCATGATAAAGAGAAAACTCACATCCATCCAATTCCTTATCAAAGTCCCAAAAATCCTCCAGAGAGGTGGGAATATTAATATTTTTCAAAGTATCCTAAAATTCCATTAGATAATTATGTAAGGCCTCACATCTCATAGAATCCTTACTATTAGGGTTATACAAGGCATGTTTATGGGGACCAAAATTGGATCCACCATTGATTTCATCTATCAGCTTCTTGGAAAGAATAACTTCTTTAAACCCTATAGACTCCGGATCTGCAATGACACCTTCATCAGACTACCCAAGATCTTTATAAACCCCTTTTATAATGGGGGCATGGCCAAAGGTGGTTATTGTAGGGTATTCCAGTGTATGGTCTTGATATGAAATATCATGAGGAAGAAAGTCAATTACTGGTACATGATACCTTATGATAAGCATATTACATTACCAAGACCCTCCTCCCTCTCTACAGTAATGAGAGTGGATATAGCTTTTTCTATCAACACTTCATCTATCAAAGGGATAGATTCACCAGCACAAGTTTTTGCCTCATCCAAAATGTCCTCTTCAATCCTGAAAGGATCAGTGTCCGACCCCTTGATGTAGGAGAGTGAATTAAATCCTTCAAAAGGAAAGTATGGTCGAATGGGTGCATTGAGAGAGTCATGGGATTAAATGATAGTGAAAATATTTAATATAGTGCATACAGCTAGCCAACTTCTTTTCCCTCTTTTATTTTTTCCCTAGAGTTGAAAAGGGACCCATGTTGGTCCTCTCATTTACGGGTTCTAGAGGTTCCAGTTGAGAAGACCCTCCTTACATATCCTCATCCATCATTCTCATACCTGATGATAGTTCTGCAGACTCAGGAGTGTCCCCCTCACTCCAATGGGGGTGCTCATCAGGCTATATTTTAGTTACTCAAGCACCACCCTTGGTACCCCTTCTTCTCATTCCAACTATAAGATAAATCCCATTTAAATAAATGATAATGGATGGGGGAGGGAAAAGAGAAGGTAAAATATAGAGATACCTTGCTAACACCAATAAAGTTGTCCCATTCATTAGTTTATTCATCATCCACCCCTATAGTAGCACCTCAGTTTATCATATCTTCCACCCACTTTTTTGTTGAAATTTAATCATTGATGGAATCTATCGTCATCTATATATCCTAAATATATTTCCCCACCTCAGAAAAATTGGTGTTAGGGTGAAGATCATGAGGTGCTTGAATATCCCCAACCTATGAGATCTATATTTCGAATTAGGGAAATGCCCACAAATCTCTAATATTATGTTTTATGACTTTATAGGATTATACTTCCATAGGCTGCACATAATCTAAATTTTCTACAGTCAGCTTTGAGAAAGACCTTAAATCCTTTGAATTTGAGGCCCTTTCAGGCCAATCTACTATAATAGGATACTAGGAAATCGAATCTTGGGTCCCCTCCTAGTGGTGATGACTAGACTGCCTCAGCTCATAAGATTTGGTATTTTCAACTATGGATTTATTCATGGACCTTTACCTGAGATTGTTTTGAAAACATTGGAGCTTGAGCATTTTCACTCCCAGGATGAACCTTCTTACTATGTTTTCCATGCCCAGCAATCATTATGAACTTGAATCAAGGGATTATTTCTATTAATTCCCCTTCAGGGTAAGAATAAATACAAACACTATAATACTTGGAGTTTAGCCTAATGATTTCACATAACATAGGTAGCTTGATCAACTCTTGGGATACCTCTAAGGCCATGAGGATCCAAAACTTTTGGGCCACCATTGGTTGTTTCTCAAACCGAACGTGTTTTGGGGTAGAGACATTTGGTTATTTTAGACACTTAATCTTGTGTGGAAATCAATATGGATCATAGGAATCACATATGATATCACTATCAATACAAGATACCAATATGTTGTCTCTAAATGTAATCATGTATGACCTCAGTTGTCATCACCTTGTCCATTATCAACAAACATTCCACCAGGAATATCACCATATGATAAGAAGTTAAACTCTCTCAATATGTTCATATTCTTTAGGGATTCACCATATTTCAAATATAAATTCTAGACAAAAGAAACAATCTGAATGAATGGGAGAAACCAGCCTTTCAGAACTTGAATTCCACTCAGCATGGAATAATAGTTGGAGTGTGTTATAGTCCACCCCCAAAGCACTTGAAATGGACCTAAAATTCAGTATAGGGCCTTCCCAGTGTACACGTGCAGTAAAAACTGAAATATTTTTTCTAGAATAGGGGCATCTATACCTATGTGGTTCTCTTCTTCTAATGTTTCTTCTATGACAAACATCCCCAACCTCACGCCACCATTATATTTGAAAAGTGATAGTAGGTATGTACTCAACCAAATCATAAGAAATTTGGTGAGATGGGTACTTATAGAGACATAATAATTGACGTTATAACCCCACTGGTTATACTATAATTAATCCAATGTAGGCCAAATATTTCTAGAAATGCTATGATTCTATAATAAAGGGAATCCCATTTGTCTCTAACAAGTAGGAACTTCTTCGTTTTCCTTGAGGAGGGCCTTTATCAATGATTTAGGATAGAAATATCCCCTTGGGTGTGGGTCTTCCTTTTTATCTTTTTGTCCATCTTCAATATATCATGATCCAAAATAGGCATCCTTTCATAATTTTCCTTGGTGGATTTTAGTGGGATGAACTCATCAAACATATCTCCAAGAATTGGAACCCCCTGAGATATTATAGACATCCCACAGGCTAATGATGAATTCACCAAGCATAATATGGGAAGTATTTTTTTTATGGATCCATTGGCTCAACAATTCAGTGATGATGTCTGGGTTCTTGTAAACATATGTAAATAGCCTCATAAATGATTATGTCTTTCATCTCAATCATAAATTCAATACAAGTTTGGCATACCCAGTACACCCACATCGATTTGGGCTTGACTCTCCCTCTAGAATGGAAGTCTCAATAATCCTTCTATCCTTTTGATTGATCTTTCTTGGAATCATAGAAGATCAACTAGTAGCAGTGAGGTTTTAATTCATGCGTGTGAGGGTTCAGATCCTGGAAAAAAAAGTTTTGGTGCATGATTCATATAGTAGGAACTATTCCTTAATTGATAAATACACCTTTGGAGGAGATGTTGGCAGTGTTACAATTAGTGTATTGTAAGAACCATAACTTCAGAAAATAACTCTGTGACTTTTGGATGAATGTATCTCTTAGAATTCCATGATTATGTAGTGGTAGATAATCACATCGTTGGTACTCATGATGGTATATCTTCTAGTATTTCACTAAGTCTAGTAAGGTGAAGTTGACCATTTTATAATAATCATGCCTGATGGTTTTAATAATTTATTAAACACAAGAAGCATCTTTTTATATGGATTCTTTTTGAGTTTCCATTAGAAATATGTAGTGAAAACACAATGAGGTTCATTAGTATTAAGGGATTAGTTTATAGATTTACCTAAAAAAAGAAGTAACCTTGACACACAAGTAACCTCACAGAGGCCACTTGTTCAAGTGGCCTCTTGTATCCACTCTCTCAACTGGTCTTGTGTAGGATACTCACTCTAGTGACCTCACGTGGGACACTCACTCAAGTGGCCTCATGAAATCCACTCACACAGGTTTTGAACATGCATACCAAAGATATTCTAAGGGATAAGCATGAGTGATAACATGTAGGAACAACATCATGAACAACTTGCATGATGGGAGAAAAAGACAATATGGGTGGAAGAATTATTCATAAAGGTGACCCTATTTATAGACACCTGGTAACCTATGTGGTCAACCTGTGTGGTTGACCTATGCATCTAACCTATGTTGAAAACTTGCATTAACTACTTAAACTAAAGATCTAAGTGGTGGACATTCATATTCCACTACCTCAGGATTAGACTCTCTTCTTTTGATCAGATCCAAACTGGATGGGGGCTATTTTTTAACACTCTTTTTTTCATGTGAGGGTGAGAAGCTTAAAAGGAAAATACCTGAAGAAATAAAGAGGTGAAGGGCACTAAAGATAATCAAGGAACTAAACTAGGTCAACCTGCGTGTACCCAGTCTATGGGACAAGAGGCTCACACAGGCCCAACCTAAGCGACCTAGAAGGAGCAACCACACCTGTGTGAGGAACCTATGTAATGGACCTTCATGGATAACATCCTTCACCCAAGGTCTTAAAATTTCCTATAAATAGGACCTCGAGGATCCTCATTTTACACAGCTGGAAGATCAAAAGATTCCTTCATGCTCTTATCAACTTAATACTTCACCCAACCACTCGATACTATCCATTTTGCTCTCTAAAACCCAAGAGAAGATGGAATTAAGGGTAATAGTGGGATTATGGTTCCTCCAATGTTTGGAACACAAGATACATAAATGAGGATCCCCTAGTCAAAAATTAATAGCATGAAGTTCTCCTTTCAAACTTAGGACATGCATGAGATCCTTCTAGATACACCTAAGGAAACACTTGGATCATAGAGTAAGCCCTTTCCCTAGTGTTGTTTCCCAAGTTATTTGTCATCAATAATTCACCTATATCTCACATAGGTCCACCCTACGTGATGCACTTATTGTCTACCCAGGTCTACCCTGTGTGATAACTCTTAAACTCTCCTGGGTCTACCTTGCATGATACCTCTTCATATCTACCAATTCTACCCTATAAGAGACCTCTTCATATCATCCAAGTCCACCTTGCACGAGCCACCTTCAACTCTCCCAAGTCTCACCCTGTGAAATCGACCATTTGAGCCCTCTTTTATACCACCCATGGTATAGAATCTCTTCTTTTGGATCTCTTGTCCAAGGGGAACCAATCCCATGCCTCTCCCAAAGTTTCCCAATATGTTTGATCATAGTAAAGTGGACACCATCATGTCCAATCTATTATAAATTCCTTCGGTAATAGAAGTATTATATTTATCCAACCTAGTATATGGGGTCCTCATAGTGTTCTCAATTATACATTCTTGTGGTAAATAGGAACCTAAACATGGTAGAAATTCTAGGAAACTCCCCATTTTATATAGTAATGATATCCACTTTCCTTCCCTTTTATAAGGGATAGTGCCTTATCCTCTTATCATCTTCTCTAAAATTGATACAAGGGAATCCCTCATGGAGTAATCCCCTAGTATGTTTTGTTGGATGTATCTTTTGGGTTTCATAATTCCCAACCTAGATTATGAAATCAAGAGAGGATACAGGAATAATAAATCCCTTTCTCTCTCCCTTAGCCCTTAGCACATCCACTAACAGACGAAGAAGATCATATGGTTTATCAGATCCTCCACTTCCTCTTATTTCTCACACTGAGTATGACTCATGTGGGATTACAGTTTAGTGATGATAATGACATCCACATTATCTCATACCTATCTCAGTATAGAATCTTTATGATTTATATTTCTCTCATATTGACAAGGGCCTTCTATTTGGTGTAAGTACTCAATTCCATGTATCCATCTCAAAGGGCCATATCCCCTATGAGAAAATACTTTGAAGGTCCATATTCTTGATGAAGCATCCAAGGGACTCCTATTAAATGTAAATCCTCAAATATGTATATCCATCTTAATGGTATATATCCCCTATGATACAAACCTTCAAAGGTCCACATTCCTGATAAAGCAACCAAGGGCCTCATATTCGGTGTAAGTCCAAAAATCCATGTATCTATCTTAAAGGGAAATATCTTATATGAGAAAAAACTTCAAAGAGAATCATTATCAATGAATAAACCTTGGGAATACATAGGTGTAGGTCCCAACCTTCTGAACTATGTGGAATTTGATTCATGTTCACGCATGATACACAGGAAGCCTCCCTCAGGTTCAAAACCAACACCCCAAAATCAACCCTAATATTCTCTGAGACACATCCCCAATAGGGTCATAGCCATCTTGGGTGGCTACATATCTTCCATTTCCTTCAATCCACTTCATTATACGTCCCACACCATATTTTAAATAGGAACCTTCTGTCTGGATGTGCTTATCACATGACATTAATATGCATAGTTTGGTCATTATCATATGACCTTAAAAGGTATGATGTATCCCATTAAGTGGTACCAACCTTGTGGTTTATAATTCCTTTCCAGAGGATATGTAGAATTCCATATCATGGGACTTATCCAAACACCAAAATAGCTCTCATCTTCCTAGATGAAGATAAATTCCAGAGTGCCTCATTGTGTGTCTTCAAACCAGTATCATAATAATAAACAGCCTAAGAATGTCTACTATTCATAAAAAAAGGTTCCATCAATGTAAAACCTTGGATACATACAGTTGTATACTTAAATGAATAACTTACGATACATAAAGATGATTCTAAATCCAATACATTCTAATAATTGATTTTTAACTTATGGGTGACCCACATTATATTTGGTATTTAATAAATGATTCATGAATTTGTCTTAAATATATAATTGATTCTTGTAGTAGGAAATAATTCCTGCTAAAAAAGGTGTGATGAGGCTGACCTCTCATCCTATTGACCAATATGAGTCCCTAACCTTCGTTAGAGCCATTTCTCAATGAACACCTACCTTTGGAAATGTGGTTCATGAAACATCTTGAATAAGAGAATTGTTGGGTTTTTTCAACTCTATGATCAAAAATTGTTGGAAGCTACCTAAAAATAGAGAGAATGATGTGAATGATTGTATATAATCCAACCCCCCCCCACACACACACACACAATCAACCATTGGGTGCCTGATTTTCATAAGAAACAATAATGGAAGAGAAGAATATTCCAATTAACACATCAACCATACTCTAATGCTTAGAATGTGAGGATTATGGGAATTATACTAACCAGTGCTCAAATATGAAGGTTAATGATGATGATTGATGTCAGAAACTACTTAAGCTAAGGGAAAAAGAAAAATATCATGTGATCACTATTTATGATTAGGGATATGATAATGGTGTGGTGAAAGGTATGTATGGTCCCAGTATATGTCAAGATTGACTAGAGGGGTTGATAGTCCTTTTAAAATTAATCAATCAAATATGATTATAATATTGTTAAATGGTTTTAAATGTGTATCAATAATTAAAACAAATAACACTGGATATTTTTTATAGTAGTTTAGATCACCAAGATCCTATTCTACTCCTTAATCTTCTCTACTCGATAAGGATATTGGTATTTATTGGTTCTTTACTTTTGATAGGGATTAATAATCTAATTACATACAAACATACCTTTTTCTCACTTAGTAGTATAACCCTTTAATTTTGAAAGATTCGAAAACCAGTTGAATTTTTTTGGGAGTCACAACCCGACCTTCCTTTTAGATGGGAGGAATAACCCATTTGATAGCTTTTAGATTGTAAATGTGTAAACTAAATCTATAATAAAAATGGAAAAAATGAGGAATATAATAATGAAAAATGGAAAGAAAATAGAATAGTAGATTATTAGATAATATTTAATATTAATGGAGCTCAAAAAATTCAATAACTTCAATATAGGATGAAGAAAATTATGCATTCTTTCATAATCGCAGCAATGGAATAATGGTCATAGTCCATAAATAATACTTTTCAAAGCTCGTATGAAATTTGAATTCTTATGTTACTATAATTTTCTTAATCATCATCATAAATATTTTTTTAATAAACTTATAGAGCATTGATTGGTTCACATTTCAATGGCTATTAGCAAGTCATAAACTCAAAAGATCTTGGAGAATCTCATTGGTTAGTCATAAAAATCCATGTTAGAAAAATAATAAAACTTATGAATAAATTTTTTCTTATATTTTTAATTTTTGTTCTTATACTTAAAATATTCTCACTTTAATATTTATTCATGAAATAACTTTGAAAAATAAAGAATAATATTGTTAAGATAAATAAAAAATATTAAAATAAATCAAACATTAAGAAATAATTAAAAGATCTTATAATGGTTTGACAATTTAAAAAATTATATAAAACTGAGCAAAAAATAATTTTTATTTCCATAATAATTTCATCATATTTTCTCCATAAAATAATTTTCACATACTTGTTAAAATATATAACTATTTTACAAGTCATTATAATTAAAAAAATAAATTTAATGCACTTTTAGTTAATAAATATAAAAAATAAAGTTAAAATAGAGTGTATTAAAAAATATAAGTTTTCTCAGAATAAGTAAAGTAATATACTGATTGTGAAACAAATTTATGGTGTGGACTAAGTCTTATGGTATGTATATGGACTGTGTGAAAAAATAGTCATGTGATCAGTATACAAACCACTGTGTGGTCAATATACTGATCGTGCATGCACTGTTTGTATGTTGATCATGTGAAATAATTTTCATGTGGTCAATATATAGATAGTGCAAAGTAACTTTCATGCGGTCGGTATATTAAATGTGTGACGTACTTACAAATAAAATTATATTATCTTTTAAAATATAATTAATTCATCTAAAAAAATGTGGCAATTTTAAAAAGGTTTTATGATAGTTAGAATACTTATCATTCAATTACATAACACATATTAATGGTAGGATTAAATAAACCACATGGTAGGTATGTGAGAATGCCTTCACGGTAACTAGTCGAGGATTTACTATAGATTCACCACTGTCACATGGTAGGTAGAAGGTAACCCACCAGATGGGTACCTCCATCAAGTGGAAACTCATGGAAGATTCATCTTGGATGTATGATGAGTATAAAAATTTCCATGGAAGGTTCATTGTGTGAAAATGAGGAGGATCCACAGTGGTGTTCGTGTCACATTGCATTGTTGTCATGGATACTCACAGTTAGTGTGAATGAATAAATCAAGATGGATGAAGATGGTTCTATAGGTATCATTGTGAACATCTGTGGTTGTGGTATTGTGCATGGATGGAAGAAATTTCAACAGTCTAGTTGTGCTTAGATGAGGTGCCACATCATTACCTTGGATGTTTGGTCTAATTTTAGTAATGTAGGTGTCATCGTCACTATAGAATCGGAGCAATGATGTATGAAGCAGTGGGATTTTTCACTGAATAAGATAAACAAGATTATAGATATATATATATTTATTTATTTATTTATTTATTTTCTTATTTATTTACCAGATATATGTATATATATAACCAATTATATATATAATACAAATTAAATGCATATTTTTAAATACAAATAAAATATATAAAAACTAAAATAGATATATGAGATTATATATATATCCATATATATATTAAAACAAATGATTATAAATTGATAAAATAAAAATATTATACCATTTAATTTTAAATAATATGATAATAATAAAATAGAACAATATTGACAATTAAAATAATGGATTTCAGTTGATCAAAACAATAAAAAAAAATTAAACAAATAAACTATGAGTGCAAACAAGGTACACTTACCATCCACTCTAGAATTTCTAATGTCTTTTTTGACAATGAATCTACCCACTCTTTTATATATGAAGAATTTTATAATGGTATTAAAATTTAACCCC
The DNA here is from genome assembly GCA_963277665.1 of Viscum album. Classification (NCBI taxonomy): domain Eukaryota; kingdom Viridiplantae; phylum Streptophyta; class Magnoliopsida; order Santalales; family Viscaceae; genus Viscum; species Viscum album. The sequence goes on along the minus strand of OY728151.1, from coordinate 1,320,392,642 downwards.
CATGATTAAAAGTTTAATTAGAAATTAATTCCCCTAATGGAACAAGGATCTCATCACAAGTCTATGATTCTTCTTTGGTTGAAGATTGTGGGAATTTTCTTCTTATAAATCTTATTATTCTCCCTAATACTGAGTCTGATGTTATCTTAGGCATGCATTGGATTTCTCTACATAAATACCACATCATTTATTGAGGAAGATAAGTAACATTTAATATTACAAACCAACCTATGATCATCTATTAGTGTGATGATATATATGAAATTACGATGGAGATCACATACATTATATGGGTCTTGATTCCTATTCAAAAGGGGTGTTTATCTTAGATAGATGTTTAGAAACTCAACATTGATGATATTCCTATTTTATGGGGTTATGATGATGTATTTACATAATAACTTACTAGTCTTCCACTAAATTGTGAAGTTGAATTCTCAATAAAACCCATATTTGGTGCTACACCAACTTCAAAGCCTCCCTATAGAATGTCCCCAATTGAATTGTAGGAATTAAATAAGAAACTCTAGGAGAACCTTGAAAAGGGATTCATTTATCCAATTGTGTCTCCTTGGGGTGCATTGGTTGTTTTTTATAATAATAAATATGGATCTATGTGGCTCTGCAATGATTATCAGTAACTGAATAAGATCTCAATCAAGAACAAGTATCATTTACCCCATATTGATGACTTATTTGATAAACTATGTGGATCTCTATACTTTTCCATGATTGAACATCATTATGGATATCATAAATTGAGGTTCAAGAGGGAGGATATACCTAATTAATCATTACATACAAGGTATGGACACTATAAAAATATAGTTATGTCATTTGGTCTTACTAATTCCCTCACTATCTTCATGGATTTAATGAATGGAGACTTTAGAGATTAGATTAATCAGTTTTTGGTAGTCTTTATAGATGATATTATTGTCTATTATAAAGTAAAGGAATAAAATGAAGATCACTTTGGAATTTTACTAAATACCCTAAGGAAGGATAAATGTATGAAAATTTTACAAAGTGTGAATTTTGGCTACAAAAGGATGCATTTTTGGGTCATATAACCTGAAGTGAGGGTATATCAATGGATCCCTCAAAGACATAGGATATTGAAAGTTGGATAAAACCTTCCATGGTGACTGATATCTATATTTTTATTGTTTTGGAAATATATTATCAACACATTGTGGAAAGTTTCTCAAAACTATCCAATCCACTCACCAAGATAACTTAGAAGGGAGCCAGGTCCCTTTGGATAGATGAATGTGAAGAAAATTTCAAGGAACTAAATAAAAGGTTAGTCGGTTCACCTGTACTTACATTACCCTATAGAGAATAAGGGTTTGTAATCTATGGTGATGCATTGAATAAGGTATTAGGATGAATTACCATGCAAAATGATATGTTTATATCTTATGGTTTATTAAAATTAATGGTTTGTGAGTAAAATTACCCAACTCATGATTTTGAGTTAACTGTGGTGATTTTTGAATTAAATATAGATTCATTATATTTATGGAGAAATGTGTGTAATATATACTAATCATTAAATTTTAAATTAAATATTCACATATAAAGAGTTTAATATGTTCTAGAGAAGATGGTTCTAGGTTATTAATGATTATGACTGCTTAATACATTACCGCCCAAGGAAAGAGAACAAGGTGGATGATGCTTTGAGTAAAAATGATCATGCTGGATTATCTATGATGAGGATCACAAAATATCTAATATTTAATAATTTGGAAGGTATGGATCTTGAAATCATGAAGGAAGGGGGAAAATATTATCTTTCTCAAATAAATGTTCAACCATTAATTCAATTGAAGATTACAGAGATTCATAAGGAAGACATAGAGTTATAGAAGAAGGTGAGAAATATTCTAGATTTTTACCTTGACTATGATGGAATGATAAGGTTTAGGAAAAATGTATGTGTCTCATCCATACCAAATTTGAAGTATTTGTTAAAGGAATCTCTTAATTATTCATTCTCTATTTATACTATAAGTACAAAGACATATATAGATTTGAGAGAGTATTCTTTGTGGGACAACATGAAGAGAGATATTATCGAGTTTTTATCTCATTGATTGGTATTTCAGAAAGTTAAGTCTAAGAGAAAAAATTATAAGGGTATGTTAATACCATTACCCATACCATAATGAAAATGGGAAAACATCACCATGTATTTTTTTTGAACTCCCCAATACATGTAAAGGTCATATTGTTATATGGTTTGTAGTCAATCATATTAAAAAGTCATAAAACTTCACTTAAATCTGAGAAAATATTTATCCATATTATATTTCCAGTATATACATTAATAAAGTGGTAAGGTTTCATGGAGTACCAAATTCAATTGTATCTGATCAGGATCCAAGTTTTACCTCAATGTTTTGGAGAATCCTTCAATAAGATCCTGATACCGAATTGAGTTTCTAAATTGTGTATCATCCTCAAATAGATGGTCAGTATCATAGAACAATTCGGACCCTAGTTATTATATTGAGATCTTTTTCTATGGATTTAAAAGGTGTTTGGGATCAACACCTTCCACTCGACAAGTTTTCTTATAACAAAATATTTCACTCGAACATTTTGATGGATCCTTAAAAATCCTTATATGGAAAGAATTATATAAATACAACATGTTGGGATAAATTTGGAGAAATAAATTAAGTAATACCTGATTTAGCTAAAGAAATGGTAGAGAAGGTTGGATTCATTCAGTAACACATAATGGAAGCACAAATTCTATATAAAAGTTATACTGATAATTTTCAACATAATCTGGAGTTTGAAGTTAGTGAGAAGTTTTTTTGTGAATTTATCCATGGAAAAAGATTATGAAATTTGGGAAGAAATAAAATTTTACCCCTATATATATTTTCCCCTTTGATATTCTTGATCAAGTAGGAACGGTGGATTATTTCTTGGGGATTCCAGCAAACCTCTCTCAAATCCATGATGTGTTCCATATATCTTGCCTGAGGAAGTACATACTTGATCCTTAACATGTACTAAACTAATACATCATACAATTGGATCATGAAAATTCATATTAAATATAACCTATTTAGATTTCGGATCATAAATATAAATTTCTATGAAACAAGACCACTCATATGATCAAGGTTTCATGGAGAAACCACCAACATGAAGAAGTTATGTGGGAACTTGGGGATATAATGAGAAAGAAGTATCATTAGTTATTTGTATCAAAGTGACAGAGTTTAGAGAGTGAAATTCATTTTTAGGGATTTATAATTTAATAAATTAATAATTTATGAAATATTTTTTTTCAAATAGATTTAATTTATTTGATAACTTGCATTACATAGAACACTGAGTTTTCACGAACCATGGTATACTATTAATATTATTATTTTAGAAAGACCATTATAACCAAGACATTAAACATGTAGGTATGAATAGTAATAAAAACATTTTGAAAAATAATTCTAAGGTTTTTAGATAAATAAAATATATTTATAAATAAGTACTTAATTTTTGTAAAGTCTTTATATTCTTCGAAAATACTTTTTTCTCAAAAAATGATTATTAATATTTTTTGTGAAAAAATAATAAAATTAAGTTTTACACTTTTAGAAAATTTATTTGAAAAAATGAACTTTATTTTTGGAATCAAAATATCAAAAATTATCTCTGGAAGAATTTTGGATAATTTTCTAAGAAGATTATTATTTCAATGAATAGTGAAAATACAGTTTTTTTATTAAAAACTGCTTTTTCATTTAAAGAATATACAAGGTTACATGTTGTCTAAAAATGTTTTAAAAGTATCAATAGTTAATTTATATAATAATTAATCAAATTTATCTCATTATAATCAATTTCATATTTAATTTTGATATTAAAATTGTCCGTTCCTATGAAAACTTTTTCTTTAGAAAATAGCTTTTTCATTACAGATACGGGTTTAATTTTAAATTAAATTATGAAAATTATATGAATTAAATTTTTTAGAATGGATTACATATTATTAATAATAATAATTAATATTATCTAATAATATCAAGTTAATGTTTTCTAATAATGAATACTAATAATAGTAAAAATTAATCACTGTGGTTATGGTTGAAACGGGTTTACCTCAGGGTTAAATTGAAAAGATAAGTGTTAAAATTACCTAAAACCATTTATAGTTACTATATTTTGGAAATATTTAGACCTAATATCATCTAATGTTCAATAATGATCCATTTTTTATCCTTTTGGTATTTAAAAAATGTAGTTTTGATTTATTCTTTTTAAAAATTCCATGTTTTTCCTATCCCCCACTCCTCTCTTATTAAAACATAAAAATCCATGTGTTTTATCCAATAACTAAAAAAATACCTTAGTTAAATATCTATCCATGACCTATATTCCCCGGTTTCATCAAAAAAACATTATATAAAGGCTTCAGTTATAAATCTAAAGAGGTTCTTTTAAGAAGAGGTATAATTCTTAACCACACATCTTTGTTTTATTTCTTCCTCTAAACCATTAAAATATTATTAAAACATTATAATATAATAAAATTACTATCTCCCATATAATTATATTTTATTATTTTAATGTAGAAACCTATATCCATCTACTTATCTATCGAATGGGAGATGAAACTGTTGATCGTGTGTATGGTGGACTACCTCCTTGCGAACTAATGTATTTTGTTTTCCATCACCATTTCTCACAACTAGATATTATTATGTATTTAATATATTTATATGATAGTTAGAACTAATTATACTTCTAAAATTATAATATCACAACTTACTTCATACCTTACAATCTTTTGGAAAATAATAACATTGCTCATGTGTACGTGTGGATTACCTCCTCCACAATGAAATGTGATATGTTTTTCATTTTATTTTTACATGGATTGTAATACTAATAAATTTAATTAATATATATTATATAAATGATATAAAAATTATTCTATAAATGTGAATTAATATTTACCTTTCTTTCATTCCATCCATCAAAAAATGGAAACAATGTTCATGCATATGTACGACCTACCGTCTCTATAAACAATGTAACTCATTTTTCTATATCTAAATATTAAGGATGAATATAAATATGTATATAATGAACATATATGGTATTTATATAATGATTAATATTATGGATATAATTTAACCATAATCAATTTTCAAGAAATCCAATTAAAATCATAAGATAATTAAACTTTTAAAATTCAAATATTAAATACATTATAATTTCATTTAGCATGTAAATAATTAAATGATATAATTATATAGCATTAAATACTAGAAAATAAATTTGAATAAATACTATGACATTAAATAATAATTTTATAAAATAATAAGTCCAATAAATTAACTTTAAATATAAAAACATAAATATTCTAAATACACATTTTAAGAGTTGTGTAAGAGTAATAAATAAATTTTAAATCATATTTAAAACTATTTAAAATATTTAAAAACACTTATCATGGAATATATATTATATATATTAATTTTATAAACTAATAAAATAATTAAAACACTTAAAATAATCATGCATTTAACTAAATAATCAAAACTAAATAAAAACAGGGCATGTGTAGAAATCTATAATGAAGAAAAAAATAATCAAATGAGAGAACTAACAGTGCATTCTAAGTTGTCATGTGGTCAGTATGCTTACCATGTCATGCAGTTAGAATGTTGACTGTGTGAATAAGGTGTGGTCACCTAAAAATATATCATGTGGTCAGTTGTTATAACTTGTGGTTGGTATACGGATTGTATGTGTGGTCACTACACTTATAGTGTGAATAAATTATAACATGCAGCAAGCTCGCTGCCTCATGGTAGGTTTTTTATAGCTAAACAGAAGATATTAAATTACATCCATGGTAACTATAATTCACACATGTTTCAGCATGAATGTACTAAAAAAATAAAAAAATATATTGTATATTGTGAGAGATAAACAGACTGAGCGTAGTTGAAACTTGATAGTTGGGCTAGACTAGAGAAGGTAAATATTCTGCTACCATGTGGTGCAGATGAAGCTGCGATCTTCCTCTATGGTTTCGTGAAGAGAGGCATTGTATGGTTTCTTCTATTAGAACATTTTTAGTTGGTGTGGGGAGAGGAGTCATACTTGTTCTGGTTGAAGGATAAAAACTTAGTTGATGGACGACTGACAGATAATTAGGTAAATAAGGATAAATGAGTTCATCTACAGATTTCATGGTAGGTTGATCCAAGATTATTGGTAAGGTGATATTAGGCTTCATGGTAAGGTGATATTAGGATTCATGATAATATGGAGATGAACAAGCAATAAGGTGGGAACCCAACTCACCTTAGGTTCCAAAAAATATGGTTTCAAAACCTGAAAAAATGGAAACTGAAGTTTTAAGGAATTTTTAGGCTCTCCAAAAGACTGAATCAGCAAAAATTTCATCCTAATTTATTCTATTTAAATTATATTTCATTAAAATGAATCAAATAATGAATCAATATGAATTATATATTAATATATATCATCAAAATATAGAGAAAAAAGATCTAAAAACTTCAGAAAAAATGAGGATATTATTACATATATTCAGCCTATTTTTTAAGATTCTAAACATCATTTTTATAATTTCATGTAGTAGAATGAAATTTATAAAAACTTATTATATTTCTACACAAAAAAAATGTTCTATTTTTATTTAAATCTAATGATATGTAATTGAAAAAAATTGAAATATGGGAATTCTGGAATTCCATAAAAATTGTATGAACTTCAAACATTTTTTACACCACTAAAACAAAACATTTATACATCCATTTATTATAATGAAATGTAAAAAATGTGTTGTATTTACAAAATAATAATTTGGAAATAATATAAGTTATATCTATGAATTTATAAAATAATAACCAAAGAAAAAATAGAAACACAATAAGTATAAAAAATATTGTTCATACCAAAAGTATATATCATGTTTGGACTAAAATACGAGCAACTTAGAGATTGAATTATACATTGTTGTAGTTTAATACAAGTTAGATAAACTTTTTATATTTCATATGAAATTTGAATGTAAAAAAATCAATAAATATCAATTTATAATAAAAATACAAAGAGGTTTTAAAATCTATATTTTCACATAAAATGATAAGAGGGTTTGTAATATCCAAAATAAATAAATAATAATAAATAATAACAAATCCCCAAAAAATCCCCCTTTTTGAAAATTAAAACACTAAAACATGATTTTATAAAAAATGTCCCCCTCTTTGAAATTTTTCAAAATGAAAATATATAATAAATATGGAAACAAGAAGTTTTAAAACAAATACCCCCCCCCAATAAGTTCATATTAAGGTAAGTTAAAAACAAATTAAAATAAAATTTTTAAACAAAATTTCTAACATATCAAGTTAAAATTTTAGTTTTTCAAACTTTTCAGAATCCAATTATTTTTTGAAAATATCTTACAACTTATTTTAATTTGGAATATATTCAAGAATAATATCACCTTTGTTAAATTAATCATGAATAAAATGAAAGTGCATGCCTATATTCTTAGATATATAATGAATTAAAGTGTTATTTGAAATAAAAATAGTGTAATAATTATCACAAAAAATAGAAATTTTTTAAAATGTAAAACCATAGACAGATAAAGTTTATTTAATCCATAAATATTTAGAATGACAAGATCTAACAGAGATATACTCACTTTTAGCAGTTGAAAAAGTAACAAAGTTTTGTTTTATTGAACTCCAAGAAACTAAACTCTTGCTGATAAAGTGACACATACATGAGGTGATCTTTCTATCAAGTTGGAAAACTCCAAAATCAGAGTTTGGATATCTAATTAAATCAAGTAAATTTTTCTTGAATAAAATAATTCACAATTAAAATTTTCATTAAAATATCTAATAATATGCTTAATAGATTTTAAGTGATATTCCTTAGGTTAAGATTCGAATATAGCACATAAACAAACACTAAACATAACATTGGTTCTATAAAGAGTTAAATAAAAAATCTACCAATCATTCCAATAAATAATTTAGATTCCATATATTTTAGAGAAACATCATAATCTAATTTATAAGAAATAATCATATGGGTTTTATAAGATTTACAAGAATCAATACCAAAAATTTTAACTAAAACTTTAGAAAATTGGATTTATTCAAAAATATTCCATCATTTATTTGAAAAATTTTAAGTCTAAGAAATAATTTAAATTTTCTCATAATACTCATGTCAAATTCACATTCCATCAATTTTGAAAACTATTTTCAAATAAAATCAATTGATGATCCAAAAACAATATCACCAACATAAATTTGTACAATTAAAATATCATTATAAATTATTTTAATAAAAAAAATTGGATCTACATTACCTTTATAAAATTCATATTTCAATAAAAATATTGTAATTATAGCATACCAACCACATGGTGCTTTCTTAAGACCATATAAATATTTTGATAAATTAGAAACGTGATTAGTAAATTTTTCATTTTCCAAACTATGGGGATGAGAAACATAAAATTATTCAAAAATAAAACCATTTAAAAATGGAATGTTCGCATCCATTTGAAATAATTTAAATCCTTGAAAAGAAAAAAATATATAATAAAATTATAATAGATTCAATTCAAGAAACAGGCAAAAAATATTCATCAAAATCTATAACTTCTTCTTGAAAATAAACTTGAGTAACAAGTTAAGATTTATTTGCTAACAACTTATCCGAATGAATACATTTTATTTCCATAAATACATTTATTTTCTATAACATACTTATCTTTAGGAGGTTCAACTAAAGTATAAACATTGTTTCTAGAAAACTAATTAATTTTATCATGCATATAAATAATCCAATTATAATCATTTAAAGAATAATAAATATTATTTGAAACAAATTCAGAAATAAAAGAAGAAACTTCACAAAAAAATCAGAATAGAATTTATAGTTTTAATATAAAAATAAATGTTACCAATAAAATTTTTAATAGGATTGTATTTATCAATCTTCTATGATTTTTGATCAAGTCAAGAAGGATTATTCTCCCCCTTAATTGATTCATCTTTATCTTGATGTTTTTCTTCACCAAAATTAAAATCTATAAACTCATTAACAAAAATAATTAAAATCAGATATTAATTTCAAATAATTTTCATCAAACATAACATGAAAAGATTTTTAAATAACTATATTTATTTTATTATAAACTCTATAAGTTTTACTATTATTATAATAACCAAAAAAAATACATTAATCACTTTTATTATTAATTTTATCTAAATTATCCTTTGAATTTAAAATAACAAATGTACAACCAAAGACCCAAAAATAACCAAATTTATGCATTTTACATTAAAATAATTCATAAGGATTTTTCTATCAATATTTTATAATAATAATTCTATTTCAAATATAACAAGCAGCAAAAATGGCTACCCTACAAGACCATTTTATTGTAGTTTTCTAGGAGTAGAAAATTATAAAAATAATTGTTCTTTTCACAAAAAAAAATAAAATTTTAAGTTATGAAATTCAACTTCATTATAATAATGAATATAAATAATCATACTACCTTTTTTATTTTTAACTAAATTAAAAAATATAGTAAATAAAGTATAGTTTTCATGTTCAAGAAAGTAAACTCATGTAATCTACTATAATCATCAATAATAACTAAAGTATATTCCTTTTTTCCAAGGCTAAAAATTTTATTATGACCAAATATATCTAGATGTAATAAATTTAAAGTACTATTTTTACTTATCTAATTGATGGTACTGAAAAAAACATTATGTTGTTACCCTTTCATGAAAGTGTCACAAAGCATAAGTTGTTCTTTCTTTAAAGTAGGTAATTGTGGCACTTTTTCATTTTTATTGATTTTATATAACATTATAAAATTAACATGACCTAATCCTAAATGCCAAAGGATGTGATCACTTTGTAAATAATTCAAACACTTAACATTTTGAATAGTTATTTCAATAAAATCAATAATATAAATACCTTCCTTTCGATTAGAAAAAAATAATAAAGAATCATCTTTAAAAACAAGACACTTCTCATTTTAAAATTTAATTTCTATTACATCATCACATAATTGAGATAAACTAATTAAATTATGTTTTAAACCTTTATGAAATAAAAAATTGTAAATAAAAGTAGAATCAGAAATAAAAACATTACCAAAATCTTTTACTTTTCCTTGGTAATTTTCTCCAAATTTAACATTACCTCCATCAAATGTATTGTAAGTGGAAAAATTTTATGGTTCTCTGGTCATATTCTTATAGAATCTACTTTCCATGTATCATATGTCATTCTTGAGACATCCAATGCATTTTTTCAAAGGAAATCAATTACTTGACAATTTGGGTACCCAAGCTACTTTGGGTCCAATCGTATTAGTAATACAATTTTTAGGTGCCCATACAAAATTTAAACAAGTATTTTATAAGTAATATAGATAATAATGATTTATAAAAATGAGTTTTCGTAAATCTAAAATACTATTTAAATCTAAGATAACAATCATTTTCATAGTGACATTAATTCCACATTTAAAACATGTGATAGTAGAAGTACAAACATTTTTTCTTTTAAAAAAAATATTTTTATACATTTGAGGTAATCTCTTATCATATCTAATGTCATATTTATTTTTGTTTATTTTATTCAAAGACATCACCTTATGATATTTTTCATAACCATGAATAAAACTAGAAAAACTTTCATTAATACTTTTAACTTCCTTTTTTAATTTTTCATTCAAATTTTGTGTGGATTTAAAATTATCATAAATTATAGAATGAGGAGTAAAAGTAGTGTTTCTTAATTTTTCATTATATTGTAAAATAAATTTGTTTTCAGAAAAAAATTTATCATTATTATCCTTAATATTATTATATAAATCAATATATTTTATTAATCTTTAAATTTCATAATTTAGTTCATAAATAGTCAGATTTTAATAATCATAGTCAAAATAAAAACATACAGAATAAAATATAGAATCAATAACCTTATCCAAAGAAGCCATGAATCACATATTAGTAGATTATTTCTTATTTCAATATTTTTTATTGTAATTGGATTCTTTTGTACAACTCCAACTGGTTGTTAATTCCTTTTTGTACTTATTTTTGTATTTCTATTTATTCTTTAGTGTTGGGAAATCAAGCTTAATATTCCCTTTCTTTATGAACTCAAAACAAGTAAAATATAAACTATTATAATTATTATATTCTTTCTTATATCCCCTATGTTTTTCCTTTTGACGGTTTCTTCTAAATAAGTTCTAAAAACCATTATATTTCATTCATTTTTAAACTCCAGTCAAAATATGATCCATATATTCTTTTTCACTATCATGTAGATTAAAATCAGATGAGTCAGTAGAAAAAACATCCATATATTTAAATTCAACACCTTTAATTTTTTATTTTATTTTTTTTCTTCTTTTTGGATATGTTCTTTAGTTCCAGTTCATACTGAATCAGTGATCCAATCAATTCATCCAGAGTGCACTCTTTGAAGTTCTTTCTTTTGTAAATGGAAACATTCTTTGTATTCCATTTCTTTGGTAGAGATCATAGGACACATTCAACAAGTACTGGGTTCTCCAAATCTTCTCTATGTGAGTTTATTCCATTAATAATTCTTTTTAATTAGGGAAACATTTGGTTTGAAGTTTCATCTCCACTCATCTTGAAGACTTGTTACTCCACTTGAAGAATTCCAAGATTAGTTCGAATCAATTTTTCTAAGCTAAGGTGAGTGACTTTTAGAATCTTACAAATATCGTGTGTTGTCTTACAAGTAGATACATGACTAAAAATTATTTTTTAATAGAACATTTTTAGATATTAAAAATAATTTAATTTAAAAAATATTTAACAACATCATTTATAGTAGGGGTGTCTAGATCATATTCTTCCAATGTGTATTGTTTCTCCTTGATAGACCGGTGTTCTATACTTAATTGTTTGAGGTATACCTCTATTATAGATCGTCTATAACCATAATCATTTCCATCAAAGTTTGGTCACTTCTGAAGAATACTAACATCATTTATGTTTACTCCTTCCATTATAAGGATCTATATCCTTAGACTATGATGTTTAGGAATAGGTTAGCATAAATAAAATGAAAGCATACTCTATAGAAGGGTTGGATGAATTCCAAAAGGAACAATCTTTGATACCAATATCTTATTATCAAAAAAAGAATAAGAGATATAAACTATCCTTAAATAAGGTTAACCACTGATAGTAATTGTTATTTCAGAATGGGTAATGGAAGATGGTCTAGTGGGTGGTGAATAAACCAGATTAAATAATTTAATTAAATAAATTTATTTTTCAATTTAATTAAGGAAGTTAATTATTAGAGATAATTATCGGATAAAATAAATTAAATAATGCAAGAATTTTTATACTAGTTCAATTCAAATTGGATCTAGCTCAGTCTTACACCTCTCTACTCAATGATAGATATGCGTTCACTAAACTGATTTTTAAGGGGGTCATAACTTGATTACAAGATCATTTTTATAGTGGAGGGACAACCATGACACACTTAAATTTTTTTGGGGAGTCACAACCCAAAATAAAACACTAATTTTAGACTATGGGAGTCATAACTCAAACGGTCCTGACCTTAGAATTCAGGATTCACAACCAAAGGAAAAATCATAAGAATAATTATTTTATATATAAAACCATAAATTGAAAAAATATAGTGCATGTGAGATATGAGAAATAGTGTTATAAACCCAAGAAATAAGACAAAAGAGAAGATAAAATGAATGAAGCACGAGTACTGGTTCTTGAGAAATGTGGATGTCCCATCAAGGCAGTTGTAGTGATATAAGTTTAAGTGCAGTCTTTCAGAAATCGTCCGGTATATGAAATAGAGTATCACACCGGGCTTCAAAGTTTAGTGTCAATATTTGGTTCTCAAAATATTTTTTGTTCTTCAATCTCATCTCGATATCATTATATCCTTTGAATGTCTCCCAAGTCTTTTAAATAGAATATGTAAAGATTAACAAACCAATCTCTAACCGGGTAAAATAATTAAAATTAAAATAATATAATTACCCTAGAGATAGAATATTATCATAGAAAATAATGGTAACAAAATTCATTTGAATTAAAAAAATAAATTCATCTTAAAACCATTTTGAATTTCCCATTAAATGATAATAATAATTCAAAGCAATCCTATAAAAATCCTAAGATAATTTGACTCTTTAAAATCAAATATTAAATACGTTATAATTTAATCCAACATGTAAATAATTAAATTATTTAATTATACTTCATTAAATACCAAAAAAAATTTGAATAAATTCCATTTCATTAAATAATAATTTTAGAAAATAATAATTAAAATAAATTGTTTTTAAATATAAAAACATAAATATTCCAAATATATGTTGTAAGAGTTATATAAAAATAATTAATTAGTTTTAAATAATATTTAAACTATTTAAAATATTTATAAACACTTTACATGGAATATATACTATATATATTAATTTTTAAAATAAATAAAATAATTAAAACACTTAAAATAAACATTAAATTAACTAAACAATCAAAATAAAGAAAATAGATCATGTATTGAAATACAGATTGAAGAAAAAATAATCAAAGAACTAATTTCATGCACCAAGTGGTCATGTTTTTTGTATACTTACCATGTTTTGTGATTAGAATGATGACCAAGTGAATAAGTTTAGGTCACCTCTAAATATATCATGTGGTCAGTTTTTATAGCTTGTGGTAGGTAGACTGATCGTGAACGGTCATTGTACTTATCATGTGAACAAATTATAGTGTTTCACAAGCTCACTGCCTCACGGTAGGTTTTCCATAGCTTCACTATAGCTATTAAATTATGTTCATGGTAGCTATGGTTCACACATGTTTCAGCATGCATGATTTTCAAACAAAATAAAAAACATTTTGTATATTGTGAAAGATAAATAGAGTGAGTGGAGATGAAACTTGAGAGGTGTGATGGACTAAAGAAGGTAAATGTTCTTCCTCTGTGGTACACAGATAAAGGTGATGTCTTCCTCTATAGTGTCACATAGAGAGGAACTGTGTATCTTATGTTGTTGGCATGTTTCTATTTGATGTGGAGAGAGGATTCACACTAGTTTTGGTTGAAGGATAAAAATGAAGCTGATTGACGATTGATGGATAAGATTGTAGATAAAGAGAAATGAGTTCATCCATGGATTTCATGGTAAGTTGAGCCAAGATTCATGGTATGGTGATATTATCCTTAATGGTAAGGTGGTATTAGGCTTCATGGTTGGGTGGATACGAATATTTATTAAGGTGGAAACCCAACTCATAGTAACCAAGAGGGTTTCAAAACCTAAAAAACTGGAAAATGAACCTTCGGTTGATTTTTAGTCTCTCTAAATGACAGAATCCATGAAATTCAAGAATAATTTATTGTAGATAATTTATATATATTTATAATTAATTAAATAATGTATCAATATTAATTATATATTAATATATTTTATCAAAATATAGAGAAAAACAATATCTAAAAACTGCAGAAAAAAGGATGATAATTTTATAGATATTCATTCTATTTTTTAGGTGTCTAAAGAGAGTTTTTTGACATTTAATTATTTTAATGAAATGTATAAAAACTTCTTATCTTTCTAACCCAAAAAATAGAGTACTATTTTTATGTGAATCGAATTATATATCATTGATATAAAAAGAAATTGAAATATATAAATTCTACTATTCCAAATCTATTGTATAAACATTGGGCATTTTTTAATCACTTAAATAAAAAATTCAAACTTCCATTTATTATAATGAAATGTAAAAAAAATGTGTTGGATTGAAAATTTAATAAGTTATGTGATAATATAAGCTACAAATCCAAATTTATAAAATCATAATCAAATAAATCTTAACAACACAATAAGAAGAAAAATTATTATTCATACCAAAAGTATGTATAATGTTTAAACCAAAATGCGAGCATCTTAGAGATTGAATTATACTTTATCTTAGTTGAAAAAAAATCAATAAACTTTTTATATTTCATATGAAATTTTAATTTTAAAAATCTATTCTCTACAAATTTAGTTATAATAAAAATACAGAGAGGTTGTAAAATCTATATTTTCATATAAAATTATAAGAGGGTTTATAACATTCAAAAACATAAAATAATAATAAATAAAAAAATACCCAAAAAACTCCCCCATTTTGAAAATAAAAAAAATAAAACATGATTTTATAAGATTCTCCCCATTTCTAAAATTTTCTAAAAATAAAATATTTAATAAATATGAAAACAAGTAGTTTTAAAAAAAACTCCCCCAAGTGAATATTAAGGTATGTTAAAAACAAATTAAAATAAACTTTTTACACTAAATTTCTAACATACCATGTTCAAATTTTTGTTTCTAAAACTTTATAAAATCCAAAAATTTAGTGAAAATGTATATGAGATAATTTTTAGTTGGAATATATTAAAAAATAATACCACATTTTTTAACATAATTATGGAGAAAATGAAAATACATGTCTATATTATTAGTTCTATAATTCATTAAAGGTTTCTTTTGAAATATTAATAGAATAAAATATTATAATAAATTGGAATTTTTTCAAATATAAAACCATAGTCAGAAAATTTTTGTTTAATCCATAAATATTGAGAACAAAATGATGCGTAAAAGATATAATCACTTTCAATAATTTAAAAATCAATAGATTATTGTTTTATTGAACTCCAATAAACTAAACTCTTACTGAGAATGTGAAATATACCTGAGGATATCTTTCTATCAAGTTTAAATCCTCAAAAATCTAAGTCATAAAAACTTTTCAAATCAAAATAATATTTTCTAGAATAAAATAATCCATAATTAATAGTTAAACTAATATATCTAATAATATTATTAACATATTTTAACTAATATTTATTAGGGTCATATTGGAATCTAGAACATAAACAAACATTGAACATAATTTCGAGTCGAGAACTAGTTAAATAGAACAAACTTCCAATCATTTACCCAAATAATTTAGCTTCAATAGATTTTTTAGAATCATCAAAATATAAATTCAAATAATTATTCATAGGGGTTTTATAAGATATACTAGAATAAACACCAAAAATTTTAACTAAATATTTAGCATATTCAGATTGGTTAAAAAATATTCCATCATTTCTTTGAAAATTTTGAAGTCTAAGAAAGAATTTCAATTATTCTATAAGAATCATGTCAAATTCAATTTTTATCAAGTTTGGAAACTCTTTTCAAATAAATTCATATAAATATCCAAAACAAATATCATCAACATAAATTTTTACTATTAAAAAAATAATTATAAATTATTTTAATAGAAAATGTGGGATCTAGTATAACTTTAAAAAAATATTTTTTGATAAAAATATTATGAGTCTATCATACCAAGAGCAAGGTGATTTCTTAAGGCCATATAAAGATTTTGATAACTTAAAAACATGATTTGGAAATGTTTCATTATCAAAACTAGGTGATTGAGAAACATAAACTTTTTCATAAATAAAAAATTTAAAAAAAACATTTCAGATCAATTCAAAATAATTTTAATCCATGAAAATTAAAAAAAAGGATAATAAAATTATAATATATTTAATTCTAGAAATAGGTGAAAATATTCATCAAAGTCTATACCTTATTCTTAAAAATAACCTTGAGAAACAAGTCCAGCTTTATTTTTAATAATTTTTACATATTCATCCATTTTATTTCTATAAATCCATTTAGTTCCTATAACATGCTTTTATATGGGAGGTTAAACTAAATTCCAAACATTATTTATAGAAAACTAATTAATTCCATCATGAATTGAAACAATCCAATTAGAATCATTAATATTATTTGGACCATTGATTGAAATAAAAGAATATTTTGTACAAAAATTCAAAATAGAATTTTTATTATTAATACTAGAATCAATGTTACCAGCAACATTGTCACTATGATTATCTCTTTTAATATTCCCTGATTTAGGATCAAGTTGAGAATTATTATACTCCCCCTCAATTGATTCATATTTATCTTGGTTTTTTCTTCACTAAAATTGAATTCTTTAAACTCGTCACCAAAATCATTAGAATAAAAAATTATTTTCAAATTATTTTCATCAAACAAAAAATGAACATAATATTCAATAGCCATAATTATTTTATTATAAACACTATAAGATTTAACATTATTCAAATAACCAAAAAAATACCTTCATCACTTTTAGCATCAAATTTATCTAAATTATCCTTTGAATATAAAATAAAAAATTTACTACCTAAAAATCCAAAAATAAAAAACTTTATAATTTTTACATTTAAATAATTTATAAGGAGTTTTATTTAATAAATATGAAACTAGAATTATATTTTAAATATGACAAGTAGAAAAAATGGATTCCCTATAACATCATTTTATTGTGGTGTTCTAGGAGTATAAATTTTAATAAAATAACCATTCACATCAAAAAAATCAATTTTTAAGTTATAAAATTCAACTCCTTTATCACTATGAATTGAAACGATCATTCAACCTTTTTCATTTTGAAATAAGTTACAAAAAAATAATAAATCTATATAAAGTATCATTTTTATGTGCAAGAAAGTAAACTCATGTAAATCTACTATAATCATCAAAAATAACTAAAGTATATTTATTTCCTTTGAGGCTGTAAATTTGAGTAGGAAAAAATAGATCAAGATTTACTAATAGAAAAGTTCTATTAGTATTTATCTGATTGATTGGTCTGATAGAAACTTTACATCATTTACCTTTTATGTATGTTTCACAAACATGAAGTTGTTTTTTCTTTAAATTAGTAAACTATATAACATTGTCATGTTTATAGATTTTATGTAACATTATGAAATTAATATGACCTTATCTTGAATTCCAATGGTTTATAACACTCTACATAGCATTCAAAAAATTAATATATTTAATTTTTAGTACAGAAAAATCAATAATATAAGTGTTTTCATTTCGATTAGCATAGAATAATAAATAATCATATTTAAAGACTAAACACTTATCATTTTGAAATTTAAATTCTATTCCATCATCACATAAATGAGATATACTGATTAAATTATGTTTTAAAACATCAAAAAAATAAAACTTTTGAAATAAAAGTATAATTAAAAATATCAAATTTACAACAAAAAAAATCACTTTTCCTTTGGAATCATATTTTAATGTAATAGTGTCTCCGTCACCTGTATTATAAGTGGTAAAATTTGATGGATATCCAGTAATATTACTATATCATCAAATATCCACGTACCATATATATTTCTTGATACATCCAAGGCATTTTTCCTACAAAAATCAATTACTTGACAATTTTGGTACCCAAGATACTTTGGGTCCAATCATATTAGTAATACAATTTTTAGGTACCCACACAAAATTTAAACAAACATTGTATGGTACTCTAGATAATAAATATTTATAAATAAGAGTTTTTTTAAATACCAAATACTGTTTAAATATCAAAGAACAGTCATTTTTATAGTGACCTTTCATGCCACATTTAAAACATATAATAATATAAGTACAACCATTTTTACTTTTAAAAAAATAATTTTTCTGCATTTGATGTAATCTCCAATCATATCCAATAACATATTTATTTTCTTTATTTTATTAAAATACATTATCTTATTAAATTTTTCATGAACTTGAATAAAAATATATAATTCTTTTTAATAAATTCAACTTCATTTTTTAATTTTTCATTCAAATCTTTAGTAGATTTCAAATTATCATAAACTGTAGAATGAGAATTAGAAGCATTATTTATTAATTTTTCATTATTTTGTAAAATCACATTATTTTTAGAAATAATTTTATCTTTATTTTCATTAATATTATTACATAAATTAATGGCTTTGAAAATATATTTTATTAATCTTTCAATTTCATCATTTAATTAAGAAATATTCAGATTTTCATAATCATAGTCATAATCAAAACATCCAGAATAAAATCTAGAATCACTAATCGTATATAAATAATACATGAATCACAAGTTTGTATATTATTTCTCATTTCAAGATTTTTTATTAGAATTGGATTCTTCTGTACAAATCCAACTGGTTGTTAATTCCTTTTTGTCTTTATTTTTTTATTTATCTTTATTATTTAGTTTTGGGTAGTCGGGACTGATATGACCTTTCTTTATATACTCAAAACAAGTAACATATAAACTATTATAATTATTACTTCCTTTATTATCTCCCTTATATTTTTCTTTTTTAGGGTTTCTTTTAAATAGGTTATTAAAACCTATATTTTTCATTTATTTGTAAACTCTAGTCATAATCTGATCCATATCTTCTTTTTCACTATCTTGTAGATCAGAATCAAAAGAGTCAGTAGAAACAAAATTAATAGATTTAAACACTACACCTTTTCTTTTATTTTTGTATCCACTTTAGCTATGTTCTTTAGTTCCATTTCATACTAAAGAAGTGATCTGATCAATTCATTTAGAGTGTACTCTTTGAAGTTCTTTCTTTAATAAATGACAACCTCATTTGTATTTTATTTCTTTAGTAGAGATCATAGGTATCATTAATATATTTCTAGGTTAATCAAATATTCTCGAAGTTAATTAATTCCATTAACAATGCTTGTGAATTAGTGGAACATTTGGTTGACTTTTTTTTATTCACCCATCTTTAAGTCTTGGTACTCTTTTTGAAGCATTCCAAGCATAGTTCAAATCAATTTGTCTGAGACAAGGTGAGTAACTTTTAGAATATTCCAAATCTCATGATCTATCTTACAAGAAGATACATGAATAAAAATGATTCTATTAATATAATACTATAAGATATTCTCAACTTTTTAATTTAAAACATATTTAGTATCATTATTTTTGGTAAGTGTATCTAGGTCAGCTTTTATAAGTGTGTATAATTTTTCCATGGTGGACTAGTGTTATATGCTTAATTTTTTGGGGTATGCCTCCATTCTTGATATTTAGTATCCATAATTGTTTCCATCAGTGTGTGGGGGCTCTTGATTAATCAAATCATCATTTATGTTTAATACTACCATCTTAAAGATCTTTTTCCATAGACAGTGGGGTCTAGGGATAGGTTAGCACAAATAAAATAAAATCTGAATCTATAGAAGGGTTGGATGAATTCCAAAAGGAACATTCTCTGATACCAATAGTTTAGTACCGATAAAAATAATAATAGAGCTAAACTATCCATAAATAAGGTTAACCATTTATACCAATATTTAGGTTGGAATGGGTAATGGAATATGGTGTAGAGGTAGGTGAATAGAGTAGATTAAAAAATAATCAAATAAGTTTATTATTTAAATTAATTAATGAATTTAAATGTTATAGTTAAATATTAAAAAAATAAAAGAGAGAATTAAAGGATTTTTATACTCATTTAGTCTAAAGTAGACCTAGTCCAATCTTATATATCTCTACTTGATGAAAGTTACATTTTCACTAAACTGGTTTTTGAGGGGGAATCATAACTTGATAAAAATATCCTTTTCTAATGGAGGGATAACCACAACACAGTGACATTTGAATGGGTAGTTACAACCCAAAATAAAAAACTAAATTTCAACAACAATAGTCACAACCAGAATGGTCCTGACTTTATAATTTAGGAGTCACAACTTGAGGAAAAATAATAATAATAATCTTTTTATATAAAATCATAAAAAACAGAGATTTCATGTGAGAGATGGGGAAGATTATTACAGACACAATAAATTTTACAAAATAGAAGATAAAATGAATGAAGCATACGTACTAGTTCTTGATAAATGTGCATGTCTCATCAAGGTAGTAGTAGTTATAGAATCTTAGGTACAATACTTGAGAGTTCATCCAACAGATAAACAAAGTATCACACAGGGCTTCAAAGTTGAGAAGCAAGATTTGGTTCTCAAAATATTTTCAGTTCTCAATGATCATATTAGTACCTTAATATCCTTTGAATGAATCCTGGGGCCTTTAAATAAAATCTATAAATACTAAGAAACCAAACTCCTATAGGGTAAAACAATTCAAAATCAAATAAAATAATTATCTAGGAGAGAAAATATTATCATTGGGAATAATGGTTAAAAAATTCATTTCAATTAAAAAATTAAAGACCAATTCAATCTATTTTTAACTACCTATTAAATTATAATTATAAGTCAAATCAATCCCATAAAAATCATAAGACAATTTGAATATTTAAAATTAAATATTAAATACATTCTAATTAAATTCAGCATGTAAATAATTAAATAATTTAATTATCCTATATTAAATACCACAAAATAAATTTGAATAAATTCTATGTAATTAAATAATAATTTTAGAAAATAATAAGTTAAAGAAGTTAACATGAAATATGTAAACTTAAATATTCCAAAACAATGTTGTAAGAGTTAAATGAGAATAATATATAGGTTTTAAATCATATTAAAACTATTTAAATTATTTAGAAACACGTCACAAGGAATATATATTATATATATTAATTTTATAAGTTAATAAAAAAAATAAAACACTTTAAATTAGAATTCAGTTAACTAAATAATCTAAAAATAAGGAAAAATAGATCATGTATAGAAATCCATTTTAAAGAAAAAATAATCAAAGGAAATAACTAATAGTACACACCAAATGGTCATGTGGTCAGTATTCTTATCATGTTGTGCGGTTAGAATGTTTACCTTGTGAATAAGGTGTGGTCACCTTAGAATATATCATGTGGTCAGTTGATATAACTTGTGGTGGGTATACTAACCATTCGTGATCACTATACTTACCATGTGAATACATTTTAATGTGTTGCAAGATCACTACCTCATAATAGGTTAATCATAGTTTCACAGTAACTATTAAATTACTGGCATGGTAACTATACTTCACACATGTTTCAATGTGTAAGGGAAGCAAACAAAATAAAAAACATGTTGTATATTTTGAATGATAAACTGAGTGAACGGAGATGAATCATGAGAGTTATATTGGAGTGGATAAGGTGAAGATTCTTCCACTATTTTGCACAGATGAAGGTTCAGTCTACATATGAAGTTTTTCATAGAGAGGCATTGATAGTCTGTTGTTATTGGTACTTTTCTAGTTGATGTGGAGAGAGGATTCACACTAGTTCTGGTTGAAGAAGAAAAATGTAGCGGATAGACAACTAGGGGATAAGCATGTGGATATGGAGAAATGAGTTAATCTATGGGTTTCATGGTAGCTTGATCCAATATTCATGGTAAGGTGATATTAGGTTTCACGGTAAGGTGATATTATGCTTCATGGTAAGGTGGAGATAAATTTTGGTAAGATATAAACCCAACTCACATTAGGTTCAAATAAAGAGGGTTTCAAAACCTAAAAAACTATAAATTGAATATTTATTGAATTTTTAGGCACTCTAAATGACTAAATAAACGAAAATTCCAAAATAATTTGTTGTATATAATTTTTATATCTTTTTAAAGTATCAAATAACTCATCAATATGAATTATATATTAATATATATCTTCAAAATAAAGAGAAAAAAATCTAAAACTAATGAAAAAATGATGATACTATTGCAGATATTTAGCTTATTTTTTAGGTGTCTAAACATCATTTTTAGACTTTAATATAGTTTAATAAAATTTATAAAAACATCTTAGATTTATAACCAAATTAATGGTGTTTTTTATCGACATTAATTGAAATATATATCATTGAAATAAAAAATAAATTTAATTCTTGAAATTCTAGAATTCCAAAACTATTACATAACTTTTGGGCATTTTTTCGCCACTTAAACAAAAAATTTAGACTTTCATTTATTCTAATTAAATTTATAAAAAATTTGTTTTATTTATGATGGAAAAATTTTCCTAAGAATCCAAGCTATATCTTAAATTTTATAAAAGAATAACCAAAGAAAACTTAACAACACAATAATCATAAAAAATAGTGTTCGTACCAAAATCGTGTATCATGTTTGGACCAAAATGAAATCATCTTAGATATTGAATTAGACTTCTTCATAGTTGAATAAAAGTTATATAAACTATTTATATTTTATATGAAATTTAAATTTCAAAAATCTATTCACTATAACTCAATTTATAATAAAAATATAGAGACATAAAATCTATATTTTCACAAAAAAGGATATGAGGGTTTGTAATATTCAAAAACATAAAATAATAATAAATAAATAAATAAAAATATATGGTATGATATATATTATTATGATTCTATAATATATTTATAATAAACCTATATTTATTATGCAGTTGTTTTGAACATGTGAAAAGAAATTTGAGACTTTAGGTAAGGGATTTTCATCTCTCGTTTATTTTTTGTGGGACACATGTCATATTCACCATGTGTTTATTTTTTGTGGTGTATATACTACCCATGAATTTATTTTATGATTATTATTAATAAAATTATTTTATATACATATATATCTATGTTTCATTCTTTCATGGGTATTATTATGCAAAAGTTACCAAAGTGGTAAAGGTTTTATGTTACAATCTCATTATTTATCAGTATTGTTTATGATTAAGTTTCCAACAATTAATTATTATGATCTATATCTCAAGAAACTCATAAAATTTATTATCCTATGGTTATGTTATTAAAATACATGTTTCCCTTTCATTTTTCTCCCTTTATGTACTCAAGAGTCAAAAATAATGTTTTTAAGAAAAATTGACTTTATTTCACTCTTTGTTCGAAAATCATTTTTCTTCCACGACTATGATTTCTAAAAAAATTAAATAAAGTTTTTATTATTCCCAAATTATTTTATAAAGACATTTTTACCCATTTTTTAATTTTTTTTAAAAAAAAATAAAGTAATCTTCTTGTCATTTTTTAGATGATGTACTTTTGACTTTTTACTGAAATTTTAAAAGTAATATTTGTTTTAACATATATATCATGAATGGTATTTTATACATTTATGGAAACTCAATAATTTAAATCCTCCCTTACAAGTTTCCAAGTTTATTTTCAAATAAAAATTTTTCTTTAATATTTTATAAATTTTTATACTTTAAATAATTTATTTTAAAATGGAAGGGATATTTTCCTCAATAAATCTTCCAAGTGATATTTCAAAATCATGCTCCATATAAGATGGAATCCTTTGATGTTACTTAATATTTACTAGGGATATGATCTAATGACAACATCCTTATTATTTATTTGAATTGTTTTTTATGATTATAATATTTTTATGAAACATGTTCCTTTCCTACGGGTTATGTTGTGATGAAAAGATAAATTGTTTATGAAAACTGTTTCTTTTCCATGGGTTTTGATTTGATAAAATGTTTATGAAACCTGTTTCTTTTCATGGGTTCTGATTTGATGAATTTTTTATAATATTTTGGCACACTTTTGAATTATTTTTATTATGTGATGTGTGGGACCAATATCTACCTCCAATTCATTAGGTAAAGTTTTATATCTCATGAGATAATGATGGGAAAAAATTGATGTGCTTGATCCACTACAGGAAACAGGGTGATGTGCTTGATCCACTATAGGAAATTGCTGATGATTCATGATCTATTATGAAATGAGAAATATTTATTGATACCTGATCTGTTATGGTTTGATGGTCTCAGTTGTTAACCTTAACATATGAAATGGTTTCTATACTTATGATGGTTTCACACCTATAATACATGAAGTTATGGTTCATGATTGATTTATAATGATTTCTCACTCTTATGATTCATTTCTTTTGAAATGATAAATTTTTATGCCATTGATCATGTTTACAATCCATGATATATTGGGTATTAAATTCTTAAGTTATATTCATAATCACATACCCTTGTTCTTATATTATTCATTCATATGATCATTGATTTATATCTCCCATGTTTACCCTTACTAGGAATATAATCTCACCCTTTCTTATGTTTCATTTCTACAGGTTAAGAAGAAATTTTTAAATAGGGTATATTTATAAAGATTATTAAATGGGATGATATTTATAGGATAAGTTTAATATTATTCTTAAAATAATAATATTATTTACCTAGTCTCCAATATCCCTAAACCTTTATGATCATTAGGCATGTATTTTCTAAATGTATTGAATATTCATAAAAATGTGTAATATTTATGTATGAAAAGAATGGTTCATCATAATTTTGGTATTTTTATTGTTTCCACTTACTATGTTTGTATATTATTACATGTTTGGTTATTTATTGTTATTATTCACTCTAATTGAGGGTATAGTCTCCCCAATATTCAACTTATAACCCTCACTTCTAGTCGGTAACCTCTAGTGTACGGGGAGGCATGCCTGAGATCATGTTTAATTATAGCTCAAACTCAATGATTCGGGTCGGGATGTTAAAAAATGGTATCAAATTAAGGTTTTCTTGGTTTTCCTATTTTGGAGAGTTAGAAAACAGGTGACTTAGGAAAGTATTGAAGCTTGTGATGAAGCTCATTCTGGTGTGTCACGAACACCTTTCTTGAAGGAATTCCAGGTTACCAGGGCATGGGATTTATGTTTTTTGTTTTCACTATTATGATCATATGTTTTTACCTCATGTGATGCACATTGATTTTGAGGTTGGGATTTCATATGGATTTTACTCTTGTTCATATCATAAAGTGGTGTCACATGTATAATATTAGGCTTTTATATTTTCCATGAGTTATATGCTACTTGTGTGTGATTGTAATGATTATGGAGTACTCACCTTATTAGTGTCAACAAATTGAATTGTGTTTTCACAATTAATATTGTGGCTAAATTCTTTCATCAAAACCCATATGTGTGTCTACTTTTGATAGAAAGTCATGTGAGGCTACGGTGTAGTGTACTTGGGTAACGATAATAGAGATGATGAAGGTGATGATGATATAATACTTCTATGAATGAGTGGTGAATTGTAATTTGTTAGGTAATTTTTTAGCATTAACTATATTAGTAAGGAACCTTATGTGGGTA
Organism: Viscum album; assembly: GCA_963277665.1. Taxonomy (NCBI): domain Eukaryota; kingdom Viridiplantae; phylum Streptophyta; class Magnoliopsida; order Santalales; family Viscaceae; genus Viscum; species Viscum album. The sequence continues at coordinate 1,320,366,577 of OY728151.1, read as the reverse complement.
TCCTATAGATAGGTCTGGTTGATTAAGGTTCCAAATATAGTCTACACAGATTTTTCCATATATCACCTAGTGGTATTTTGTTCAACCAAACTAAGAATACATGGCATATCAATGTGGTTATTATAAGGGATAATTCATCATTTAATATTTGTAGGGATGTTCCTAGATGAAGTTTTTTGGGTTTTGACCCCAATAAAACTTTATAAAAGTTTTTTGTATGACGTTATGGCCTAATAAATTTGACTATGGTTACTAGTGAGCCAATGTCTCATGTTGTGTGATCGTATCCTAGGGCAGGAAAATCCTTTTGAAGGTGTGGTTAAGGTTAATTCCTTAGGGTGGTTTTTATTGAAAACATTTTCATGTTCAAGTAAGTAACCTTTTAAAGGATAAAATTAAAGTCTTTTAAGTTGACTTGTAACCCAGTAGTATGGAAGAAATTGAGTTCTAGTACTCATGATACAATATTGGGTTTTGAAATGATTGGATTCTTGTGGCATCAAGTGCAGGGACAGGGGTTTTTTGACCCATTGATTCAGAATATAACTCCTATTGAGTACCAAGTGATGATCTGAGATGGTCGAACCAAGTAGGGTTAGAGCATGGGTGGATGCTCAATAGTTTTAACTAATACATGTATGTTGGGTGGTGCATGGTGGAACACTATAGAAAGGAGTTTCCTTTTTTAAATGGGGGTGTCTTGAGTTCTCAGGTTTGTTGTAGCTATCACCTTATGTTGTGGATAGATAAAGAGGTATGTGAGTCTATCATGGAGGTTTGTGACTCACTGGGTAATCACTCTATATTGAAAAATGTGTGGCATTATCATTCCTTCTTGAGTGAGTCCTTATGAATCTTCATTCATGTGTTAGTTACACGCGGTGTTGGTTGAATCAATATAGTAGTGTGGGGAGTGGACCATTGATAATATTTAGGTTATTTTGATGAACCTAAAAAGGCTAATGGCGGTAGGTTGGTGAAATTTTAAGATCAAGGTCACCCTTTCTATTAATAATCAAAACATTTAGCATAAATCTTGCATGTATTAGAAACCTAGCAGTTGATATGATAAGAGATATATTTGTGGTAGGATATGGAATCAGCTATGGATTGGGATACCATTATACGGTTAACTAGAGTTAGTAATTGATGAAAATGTCATAGTTTGATGTATTGTATTGCATGGGGGAATGAGATCTATCAAGTTATAAATTCATTACCCACACCTAGGTTGTTGGATAATATCCTTTAGGATGATAATGGGTCATTGGATGAATTGAACTATAATCTAAAAAATCTAGGTATGCACAGTGCTTAGTGTTTTATTGGTAATCAGGTATTCTTGGATGAACATGTTTAGTCAATGTCTTTGATAATGACTAATATTTGGTTGGGTAGACTGATGTAAGCACAGTGAGGGTATAATAAGGATATTACTATGGTGGGGAGCATCGACTTATCATGTGTGAAATGATCTCTATTGTGGGAAGAGTTATGGTCTTTCGTAAGATAGACCATTGGATGATCATGGTGACTCTGGAGACTGATGTGTTAGAGACTGAGAGTATCTACTACCCCATTGAATTTATGATGTTAATTCATATGTATAAATAGATGGATATCCTATATAGGACTTGGACTCGAAAGTAAATCGGTTTAAGTAGGGAGAGAGTCAAATTTTCAGTGCATTGATGCATGGTTGAGAACATTATAACTGGTGCAAGTGGTTACTAAACCAACCAGGGAAAGATTAATTTGAATTAATAATGGAATTTTATAAGTATGTTCGATTTATTTAACAATTAATTCAAGGAATAAATCATCATGATCAGTAGTTTCATGGTGTGTCTGTTGTTTAGGTCATGTACCTTTGTAGGTAGTAAGCTGGAAGTCAACTGACCGGTGTATCAGTATGAATCGGAGTGTGGTTGGTTAGAACCAACTTGAGTTCATCATTTTGGAAATTAAAAAGGTGTTTGGAATTATTCATGGACTTTTCTAAAGGTTTGTGTGTTGGGTTATGTATGGTTGATAGAGACTCCTTGGTCAAGCTCGAAACCGAGAAGGGGTTTTTGGTATCAACTTTTAACCATGCTTTTCATTTAATAAATCATGATAGAATTGAACTGATTAGGGAATGTTTTTTTAATGTCAGAGTATTATTCCTTATAATGATTCCTATGGTGGTTATTACCTTAAATCTTCAGAAGGAGTTGGTTTAAGACATTGTGGTGTGTTGAGTTAGATGGATGTAGTGATCGCAGTCTTAATGTTGGATAACCGTGATATTTTCTCTTGGATTTTTGTATTTCTTCTTTGATTCATGTAGTGGGAGCATGATAAGTGTTAGGATTTAAAGTCTGACCTTATGGTAGTGAGTTGAATTATAGGGTTGGAATGCAAATAAATCTTTGTGAATGGTGATTGAGGAAGATCGAGATATGTTTTTTACATGCTTCCATAACTTCTTGAGGATGAGAAGTGATATTATAAGGGGATTTTAATCGCCCACACCATTATAGGTTTCAAATTCCCTATAAAAATTGAAATTTTTTGGTATGGTTGGTTTTAAGAACAAATAATTGGAACTAGGTTCTCAGAGTTTTAGTATTTGAAAGAAAAACAAGGCTCGGGTGATGACTTGAGGTTCCAGGATTCCATTGGAGGAGTGGATAGGGGATATGGACAACTAAAAAATGTCTCAGTAGCCTATTAATTCCATGAATATTGTATTCATGACATGAAATGGACTCATGGTGTGTCTTGAGGGGTTTTAGGATTTGAAAATGGGCTTAGAGAGAAAATCCCAAAAATTCATGGTGTGACGCCATGTCTCACACCATGAAACATGTCAGGATAGTTTTTTTAATTAATAAATGCATTTAGACCCCTCTTTGTGTTAGATCGTTAGGACATAAATTTTAGGGATTGGTTGGATCTTACCTCCCTTTTTATCCTCCAATTAGGGTAATTTCATGTGAAAATCAACGGTGTTAGGGGTAAGGATCTTCATCCTCCCACATTCTGTGTTTCCTTTGTAACACTATGAGATTTTAAAGTAGGAACATCATATTTGATAGAATATATGACATGAAAAAAATCATATTATAGAATGTAACACCATGAGACTTTATGAAATATTTATTTTTATATAAATTCAATCTCTTTGATATCTTGTAATTCATGGAACATTGTCTTTGAATGAAACATGATACTCTATTAAAATATTATTATTTAAACATGATCATTATAACCAAGCTATTAAGTTGGTGAGTATGAATGGTAATAAATAAATTATAAAAAATATATGGTTTATATATCTACAAAATAAATTCAATGTATATCTATTTATTAGAAATAAATTAAGAATCATTTGAAATAAAAATAATGTTTTGTGAAAAATTGTATTTTTCAAAAAGGTAGTTTAGTCGCACTTTGCACACATAATTTAAAATTAGTAATTAAAACATCTAGAAAATTTATTTTTTAAAATGAACTTAATTTTTGAAATATTTTTATAAAAATTATCTTAGGGTGAATTTTTTTAATTTTTTTTAAAAGTTTCATTTTTTGATAAATAGTGAAAATACTGATTTTTATTGAAAACCATCATTTCGTTTAAATTATTTAAAATTTTAAATTATAATTTAAATTGGATTAAATTTAAAATTAGTTCAGTTATTTTATAATTAAATAAATTTATGTTATATGAATAAATTTCATATTAAATTTTTATATTAAAACCTTCTGTACATATGAGGATTTTCTCATTGGAAACCTACTTTTTCATCACGCATTTGGGTTTAATTCTAAATTGAATTATTCCACTTCTGTGAATTGAATTTAGATAAATGGATTCAATATTTTTAACCATAATAATTTATATTATCTAATGAGGTTAACTTAATTTTTTACCATAATGAATAGTGGAATAGTAAAAATTAATTACCATGATTAATGTAAAAATCGGTTTATCAGGGGTTAAACTAAGAAGATAAGGGTTAAAAATGATCTAAAAATTTCCAACACCCATTATATAGCCATATTATGAACTTATAACCTCTAATGATCTTGAATGACCCATGTTAGAGGCTTTTCCATGATAAAAACATAGGTATCACTTTATCTTTTCAAAATTTACATGTGTGTCCTCTTCGCCACTTATAAAAGGCTACCCCTATCCTCCCCTATTCACACTTATAAAACCCATTGGTTTGGAAAATAACTTCCCAAATACATTATTTAATTACCTCACCATATAATAGATTAATTATTCTAATTATTATTTCCACCTAATAAGTTTTTTGTATAAACCTAAAGAGGCTCTCTGAAGAAGAGGTAAAATTATTAAACATGCATATTTGTTTTATTTATTCTTCCACACCATTAAAACCTTATTAAAATATGATAATAACACAAGTATATAATTTAAATTGAGATGTTACTATGTTAATTTAATAACCCATATCAATCTCTAATTCCGTCAAATGGGAAAAAAACCATTGATCGTGTGTACGACGGACTACCACCTCGCAAAATGATGTAAAAAGTTTTCCATCACCACCTTTTAAGTTTGGATATAATGATGTATTTAAAATATTTATATGATATTTATTATATTATTATAATTCTGAAATTATAATAATACATGTATCTTCTTACTTTACATTTCGTTGGGGATACGACAACTTCGCTCGTGTGTACTGTAAACTACTGCCATGTGAAGCAATGTGATTTATTTTTTACTTACGCTTTATATAGAAGGTTATAAGGTTAAAATTAATTAATATATGTAATATTAATTAAATAAAAATAATTATGAAAATATAATATCACATCAATCTTCTTACCTTCCTATATTTTGGAAAATAATAACATTGCAAGGGCATATGTTTGGATTACCGCCTCCACATAGCGATATGAAATGTTTTTCATTTTATTTAAAAATGGATGGTAATAAGGATGTATTTGATTAATATAAATTATATATGTGAAATAATAATTATTTTGTAAAGATTAATTAATATTTATTTTTCTTTTCTTTCATCCATTGATAAAAATGGAAGCAACGTTCATGCATACGTACGGCCTACCAACTCCATGAACGGTGTAATCCATTTTCTATCAATAAATTTAATAGATTACTCTATATATATATATATCTAATTAATATATATTATATTTATATCATTTTTAACCTTATGTATTTGATTTAAACATAACCAAATAAAGTACCAAAATTACTGAACTAAAACATATATGAAAAATGAATCAATTATCACCCAAAATAGTGATTTTAACAAAGAATTATTAATAAATTGGTGATAAAAAGTAAATAATATATGGTATGAGATATATTATTATTGTTATATAATATATATATAATAAACCTATATTTATTATACATGATATTTAGACACATATGACGGAAGTCAGACCTAAGTTAAGGTTTTCTCATATCACTTTTACTTCCATGAGACATATGACATATTCACCACTTATTACTTTATGTGGTGTATATACCACCCATTTTGATATGTTATATCATGAAACTATTTCTGTTCATGGTATTTAAAGTTTCATTTTATGTTATTTCATTCATTGGGTTTATGATTGAAAAGTAACCATAGTGGTAAGGGTTTATTTCATAATCTTTTATTTATTCAAGATTATTTTTGTTTAAGTCTAATTTGGGGGAATTATTTGATATTTATATCTTAAAATAAATATATTTTATTATACTCTCATTATTAATGAACATTTTCAACTAATGTTACCATTTTTCCACTCTTTGGTACTTAAAATGATGGAGAAAATATTTTTAAAAAAATTCCCCTTTATTTCTCTCTTCAGTCGAAAATCATTTTTCATCAAAATCCAATTTTTGTAAAAAAAATTCAATTTTTTTTTAACATCTTCAAAATTATTTATTAAATAAATTTTTATTCATTTTTACTTTTTACATTTTGTTTTTAAAATAATCTTCGTGTCTTTTTTCAAATAAGGTTCATTTGGATTTTACCAAAAATGTGAAAGGAATCTTTCTATTAACATATATAGAATTAACATAATTTCCCACCATCCTGACAACTAAATTTTTTAAATATTATTTTATATGTTTAAAAAATTATTTTGACAAGAAAATTATTTTAAAAATATATTTTAAACTTTTTGTTTTAAAAATATTTTCAAAGTGAATAGGTTATTTTCCTAAAAAAATAATTAATTTTTTATGGTATTTATATCCATCAATGACATAAACCCTTTAATATACTTATGATCCACTGGGGATATGTTTTATCTATATCATAAATATTATTTATTTTTATTTTTTGTGATTATTTTGATAGATTATGTATAGTTCTATTACCATTCACCATATTACACTGGATTGTTTATAATTATGTTTATTTTATTAGGTTATGTATTAACATTTCATATAATAGTTTTTTAATAAAAATATTTATGTTTATTATGGTTTACCCCTTTCATATGAATAACTCATTAGACTTAATAATTTATGTGTGGGTCCCGGTTAAAGATATCCTCATGATGCATCGATAGGTCTCATGAAACAAATTAATAAACCAAATTAGACAGGTTTTTACCCACAGAATGAAATTGTCTTGTAAAAGGTATTGAATGTATTTTTTAGATGTCTAGTATTATGCATTTAATCATTATGATATCATTTATTAATGATTATTCGATTATTGAAAATATCCATGGATAAGGTTTATGTGATTATTTATATAAATTATTTTATCATCATTTATTTATGCCATATCATTCTTAATTTATTGATTAAATGAAATTTTTTAGTTATTTATATTGACATATTGATTATGCTAAATTATTTATGATGAGAGGACTAGTTTGGGATATAACTAACACTGAGAGGGGGGTCAATCAGTGTTGGGAACTTTTTAAACCAATTCCAAATTTTTATCCCTATACCTCTTGACCTATTAGGATATTGATTCTATTATTCTCTTTTCCATGTCCCATGAAATGATATAAAGCATTAAAAATATTCACACGGTATTTTAACAAAGTTCTCTACTCAATAAGAGTATCTAAATCCTTGAAATGTATGGTGATGAACAATACATGGATTCTCCACTATAATATAGTAACATTTATAGTGGTTTGGATAAGAAAACAATCATTTAGCCAGTGTGAGTCCCTAAAATTTAGAGGGGGGAACAAAATAATACTTCCTAGTGTGAGTAACTATACTTTAGAGGGGGAAGGTAAACAATCATCTTCTTAAACTGGTGATAACCTAGTTTAAATTTTAGCTTCCTTTTTGGTTCTTTATACTTCCACTGAAGATAGTCTTCTTCCTTCTTGATAAGGTAGGTTATGCTCTTGATCTTCAATAATAATATTCACTTGGTTAATTGAAAATAAGTAGGCAAGAAACTCTCTTTTTCTCTTATTCTTCATTAGTGAAAAATTTAATGCACAATTATTCTTGTACTTCTTGGCTGTAATCACAAACACCTATGTGATTATTCAAACACTGAAGATTAGATTACCTAGAATCATAAAAATTAACTCTTTCTTCTATTCATATATGCATGAAATCATGCATGTGGAATTCAAGTGAACTTATCCCTTTATTCCACATATTCTTAGTGTATCTTCTTTGTGAAAACACAAGGTCTTGGGTTTCTTCAAATAAAGCACATGAGTGTATAAACTCAATGCAAGTGCATGCAAGCTCTTGCCTTGATTCAATCTTCTTAAAAAGTGAACCCTTGTAAACAATTTGTATTAACAGTGGAAACCTGAGGGTATTCTTCTTCATGTGATAAGAGAGCTCCATGGGTCTCCTTGTGTGTTTATTATTCGTAAAAATAGGCAGGGTTCATGGGTTTGTCTTCACAAAGAACAGTGGGAGTGTAAGACTCAAACACAAGATCACAATGACATGGCCTTCACAAAGAATAGTGAGGGTTTGAGAAAAATAGTCTCTTGTTTGTGGTACATAGTTCATTCTAAGCATAGAAATTCTTCAAAAAGATATTCATGAGTGTGTGGAACTTTTCTAAGGCTTGCAGTATCTCCTCTTTGCAGAACCAGAGAGCCCGCAGTTCATTTTCTTGCCCTTCTCAAAAAAAAGCATAGAGATTCTCTATTTATCAAGAAAAACAAGAGCTCTAGAAATATGGGAGTAGCAGATTCTTCTCAGCTCACTGTGGCTCCTTTTATAGGAAAATATCATAGCTTTTACCATGTTTCAATCTTGTGATATATTCCATATCTAGGACCCATTAAACAACTAAGGATCTTAGCTTCAAAGATTTCCAAATCCAGGTAAAAGATTTGTCGAGAGTTGAGGTATGTTTCCTTCTTAAATGAGTGAAGAAATCTCTTTGTGTGTGCATTTAAGATCACATTTATCTTTTTTTAAATCCATACTCGAATCCCCATAGCCCTTGGAAATTTTTTTGCCTCATCCTTCTTTGAACTTCACCATTTCGTTGCATGAAATCAAATGAAATTGCATGCATGATCTCAATTTGATCCAGCAACCAACATGATCTTCATATAATATCCAGTGGTTGTCCATGGTGATCGGGTCATCTTCTCCAGTGAGTATCATCGAAAACATCGTGCAGTGGAAAGAGGAGGACGATGGATCTAGCTATAGGTGAATCAGATGGATTTGGTTCAAAATCACAGGGCACGGGATCAATTGAGCAGTGGAGATTGGATGATTGACTTCCATGGCTGATCGGACGGTTTATCGAGACACTAGATGTGATATATAGCTGAGATTTTTTCTTGGAGATAAAATTATCATCCCACATCCAAATAGATACGTGGGTGTGGTGCGGTTTAAGTATCAGATCACTCTGCCACATCACCATATTACTCCCTCTCCCTCCACAATACCACCCTGTACCGTGTTCTGTGGGTGTGTTTTTCACCCACCCTCTATGGAATTCGGTCCAAAACTTTGTATGGGATCTACCCCATGCACTCAAGCAAGCCTATACGTGGCCCAAATCTGCCACTTGTGGGCTAGCCTGGATGGCTTCCCCATGGGTATGGTCAACTCTATCCCGCATGTGTCTCAGGTTGAAGTTGGATGGTCAGCTCGTGGGCTGGTCCATTTATTAAGTAATCCTATAAAAAACACCTATTTATGTATAAAATTTCATGGCCACCTTAAATCATAAACCTCATGCATGGATACCAAAAATACCAAGCCTCTTTTTCAACCATTATTCTTCTTTTATTTTTGGATTATTAATTCCAAAGAACACACTTAGAACACTTTAATCGTCCTCAATGAATGATACTTCATTGTTACAAACATTATTTCACCTTTTACAAAAGTTATTTGAACTTAGGATCAGTGCATCAATCGCCTGATTTGAACAACATGGAGAATTTCCCAAATGTATCATCCAATGCTATGAATACAAAACAATTCTATGTGCATCATCACTTCAACAAAACTCCATTAACATTGGAGCTACTTCTTCATTTTGATTAGTATTGACAACTGTTGACAACAAATACAACTTCATACACAAAGTGGTCCTAATAATCTCCCCCTTTTTATTTGTTGGAAATACTTAAAATTTCTTTCTCAAATGAATGTTTTAGTATCAAAATGAGAATCTTATCTCTCCCCTTCACTTCTTTCTCTCCCCAAAACTTTCATTTCCCTTATATCCCCCTTATTGGCAAGAAATACAAATTTCATGGTAGAGAGTGTATCAGTTCATACATAAGCAATGTGTCATGAATCATTTCACTCTAAGTCTACTTGAGCAATTCTTGGTGTATAAAATAAGAGGATTTTATTTAGATAATAAGGTTTTCCATTATCAACTGATCATGATACCACATGAGATGAGAATTCATATACTTGTCTTCAAGGGTTTTCCACTTTCATTATAGGATGAGGATAAAAAAATGTGATATGAAATAATCAATCTAAAACTCTTGCACTCACTTCAACAAATAGATCAAAAACAATGAAGTGCAATAGGTATGATGAGTAACCATGGGGAACTTTCATCTTCTTATGTCACTGATTAATTTAGTTACTCCAACTTTAGAGAATGGTCTTCATTTTGAGTAACCAATGATGAGATATTAAGAATAACATACATTTTCCAATGAAATTATCTTCAAACAATCTTCATAGTAATTTAATTTGATACCAATTGAAGTTGATACTAATTAAAATAATAACTCTAGAATCTTTTTCATGTGTATCCACCTTAAGGGAACACTCCTCATCACTAACTCTCAGGTTCTCCCCCTAAGATCTTGCTTCACCTCTAATTACCTATATTATCAGAACAAATACAACACACAAATATTTTTAATGGAATAATGTGGATCCTCCTTGATTCATCAGTGTGAATAGAAAGGTTGAGATGATTTTCTCAACCAAGATGCTTTATTTTATCCACTCTTTATACTTTCAAATTTGATATTAAATTCTAGTTTTGATTGTGTGGATCTCAATACTTCTTCCATTTATTTGTGTGTGAGACTTCTTTATTCATGATCTTTCAAAGCACTTGAATCTCCTGGTGAAACTTTCATCTTTTTGAGAAATTATTCTTGAGCTGGAATAAGTGTAATGCAATTTTTAACAGTGTGTCCAACCTTGTTTCACCTCACACATAGGACTTCCTTTTCTTCATGTGGAATCTTCTTTTTACTCTTTTCACTATCCTTATCTTATGAATCTTCCATTTTTCTCATTCTTTCCAAATCTTCTATCCAGATAGACAATAAGTCTTTTGGAACTAAGGAATCAAGATTGGATCTTCCACATGGGTTCTTCTGGGTGTTATCGTTCTTAGTGGTTCTTTTGGATGCACCACCCTTCAACTTCTTGGATTTATAATTCAAGGACTTATATCATTTCCTTCTTGGAGGCTTCTTGAGAGAATTAATTTTTAAACATTCTTCTTGATACATCCCAAGGATGATTCTTAATTATTATCCAGCTTCTGTGGTATTATTTTCTTATGATCATTCAACACAATTTTATATGAACATATACCAACCTTATAAACACTCCCATTTCATACATCATAGATGTTATCTATCATTCCAAATATGTTAGCAGTATACAAATGCTTCTGGATCTATGGATATTTATTCTTCTTCTCTGGATTTCTCCCCCTTGATATAGGCTTTCTTTGAGATTTTTCATTTAAGGGATTATACCAAAAATCCAATGCACAATGCCCAAATATATTTCAGCACTAACATTGACCCACAAATATTGACTTCTTGATATCTTCTGTAATAGATTACCGGTCCTTCTTCTTGATGTTTTGTGCTCTATGGGGAGTCAAATTCTAACCTCTTTTTCCTATCCACCCTAGACATGGTGGTAGGTATCTTATCACCTTTATACATCCATAATTGTTTAAAATTTTTCTTCAAACCTTCACTTTTATAGAAATTGTTTTAGAAACATTAGTACAAGATGATATGGATGGTACCTATTCTTTCTTAGATTCTTGTAATAGATAATTGAGTGAATTCATGATCTTTTTATCACATGTTGGAGTTATTTCACCCTTATAATCCTCCAATGAACACTGAATACCAATATAAACATTCACCTTCTTTTGTGAGGCCTCAATATGTGTCTTCTCAATATTAGAACACTGACCTTCCAATTTTATACATTCCATATTGAGGATGATTTTCTGGCCTTCAATAATGATCATCTTATCTTCACAAGTCTTATTTAATATTTCAAATTCCACTTGATGTATTAAAATTTTGTTTTGTAACAAAGAGTCAAGTTCCTTGATCTTCTTGGAATTTTATTCCAAATATAAACCCTTGACATCAGTGCTCTTCTTCAGCTCATTTTCAAGTGCATGGATATTCTCTTCCATAGTCTTATTTACTCCCTATTTCTACTCAACTTCTTTGAGCCATTTTTAGGAACTTATTTAAAATTTCCTCTTTGTTTCTTCAAAGGATCCAACCTTTCTAGAGAGCTTTATACATTCAACAATTTTTTATTAAAATCCCTTCTCTAAAAAATAATTTTCTTCTTCCAGCTGGGTGACATCTTCCTGAATACATTGAAATATTCCAAAAAAAAGGGATACACTTTCTTCAAGGATGTAATGAAGCATAGATCTTAATCTATCAACTGATAATTCTTGAGATGTTGTAGAATGATCATCACTACTTGTGCTATAATTTCCATCATGATAATAATTTTCAAAAGTACTAACACATACCTCCTGATTACATTAGGTAGGAAGCTTATCCATATTATTGGTGCAAACTTAAGCCACATATTCATTACTTTACAAGCCCAATATGTCTTCATTGTCAGCACGATATGGAGATATAAATAATTCCTCTTCTTTAGATAATAGGGTCTTATTCTTCATATTTATCTTCTCCTTATTTTTCCTATTCATCATGGTCTTAGTAGATATTGACTTCTGCTCATAGAAAAATTAATCTTCACTAAAACTGCACTTCATTATTGACTTAGGAAAGAAACTCAACTCTTTAAAAGAGAATAACTTCATTATAGAGAATCCAACAATGGTAAACCTCCCTCGGATACCAATTGAGAGGACCAGTTTGAGATATAACTGACATTGAGAGGGCATATGAATCAGTGTTAGAGACTTTTTAAACCAATTCTAACTTTTTATCCATGTACCTCTTGAGCTATTAGGATCTTGATTATCTTATTCTCTTTTCCTTGTTTCATACAATGATAGAAAGCCGTAAAAAATGCGCATGATATTTTTACAAGGTTCGGTACTCAATAAGAGAAACTACATTCTTTCCATTTATGGTGATGACCAATACATAGATTATCCACTATAATGTAGTAACAGTTATAGTTTTTTGAATAAGAAAACAATCCTTTAGCTAGTGTGAGTCCCTACACTTTGGATGGGGGAGGGAAACAATCCTCTTACTGAACTGGTGATGACCTAGTTTAACTTGAAGCTTCCTTTCTAGTTCTTTATATTGTCACTAAAGACAATATTATTTATTATTGATAAGGTAGGTTCTTCTCTTGATCTTTTTTAGTTCTATTCACTTGGTTACTTGCAAAATAGTAGGCAAGAAACTCTCTTTTTATCTTTTTCTTCTTCAATGAAAAACTGAATGCACAATTATTCTTATTCTTCTTGGCTAGAATCAAAAACACCTTTGTGATTATTCAAACATTAAATATCAGCTTACCTGGCATCATTATAATTAACTCTTTCTTCCTTTCATATATGCATGATATCAGGCATATGGAATTAAATTAAAATTATCCCTTTCTTATACTTCTTCTTGGTGTATCTTCTTTATGAAAACATGAGGTTGAGGGTTTCTTCAAATAAATCACATAAGTTCATATTCTCAATTCATGTGCACAAAAACTCCTGCCTTCATGAAATATCCTTCAAAAATGAACCCTTGTAAATATTGTGTATTAACGGTGAAAACTTGAGGGTATTATTCTTCATGTGAGTAGAGAAAACCATGGGTATCCATGTGTGTTTATTCTTTATAGAAACTGGGAGGCTTCATGGGTATATCTTCACAAAGCACAATGGGATTGAAAGAGTCAAACACTGGCTCATAGTGACATGGCCTTCGCAATGCACAGTGAGGGTTTAAGAAAACTGGTTGCTTGTTTGTGGTAAATAGTTTTTTCTAAGCACAGAACTTCTTTGTAAAGTTGTTCGAGAGTGTGTGGAACTTTTCAAAGGATTTTGGTATCTACTCTTAAAAAACCAGAGAGCGTGAGGTTCCTTTACTCACCCTTTAAAAATCAAAATCATAGAGATTCCCTGTTTTTCAAGAAAAACGAGATTGCTCGAAATATGGGAGCTGCAGTTTTTTCTTGGCTCGGTGTGGATCCTTTTATAGGAAAAGATCGTAGCCTTCACCATGTTTCAATCCCATGATATATTCTATATATATAACCCATTAAACACCTAAGGATCTCATCTTCAAAGATTTTCAAATTCTTGTAAACGATATGCAGAGATTTGTGACGTGTTTTCTTTTCAAACAAGCGACAAAATATATTCATGTGTGAATTTAAGATCACATGTATCTTGTTTTAAATCCACACTCAAATCCACTTGGACCTCAGAAACATCATTTTCCCCAAACTTATTTGAACTTCACCATTTCATTGTATGCATTAAAATGAAATTGCATGGATGATCTTGATCCAATCTAACAACCAACATGATCTTCATATAATATCTAGTGTAAATCCATGGTGATTGGGTCGTATTTGTCGGCGATTAGCAGTGGGGGCGTCATGTAGTGGTGAGAGTAAGATGACACCACTGGCTACAGGAGCATCAGACGGCTTCGGTTCAAACTCATGGGGTGTGGTATCAGCTGAGAAACAAATATTGGATGATCAGATACTGCCACTGATTAGATGGTCAATCGAGATGTGGGATGTGATGGATAGCTAAGATTTGTTCCTGGCGTTAAAATTATCATCCCATGTCGAAATGGAGATGTGGGTGCAGTGCGGTTTAAGTATCAAAGCACTCTTACACATCACAAGATTACTCCCTCTTCCTCTATGGTACCTCCCCATATTGTGTTCTATGGGCATGCTCTGCACCCACCCTCTGTGGTTTTTAGCCTAAAATTTTGTGTGGGCTCTACCCCATGCGCTCCTACAGGCCTATACATAGCCTGTCCATACTACTTGCGGGATGGCCTGGTTGGCTTCCCTGTGGGTGCAGTTGACTCTGTCCCACATGTGCCTCAGGTTGAGGCTGGCTGGTCAGCTCGTGGTCTATCCCTTTTTTTATGTAATCATATAAAAAACACCTCTTTAAGTGTAAAATTGCATGGACACATTAAATCATAAACCACATGCATGGATACCACAAATACCAAGCCTCTTCTTCAACCATCATCCTTCTTTTCTTTTTGGATTATTAATTCTAAAGAACACTCTTATAATGCTTCAATCATCCTCAGTGGATGATACTTTATTGTTGTGAATATTGTGTAACCTTTGACACAAGTTCTTTAAACTTAGGATTAGTGCATCAATCGTCTGATTTGAACAACATTAATAATTTCACAAGTGTGGCATCTAATGTTATGAATCCAAAACAATTATCTTGTAATCATCACTTCAACTAACCTCCATTAACTTTGGAGTTACTTCTTCATTTTGATCAATATTGACAACTGTTGACAACAAATACAACTTCATACACAAATTAGTCCCAACACATGATAGATTCCACTGTATTCTTACCCTTAATATGCATTTGAGATCACCCATTTATTATGTTTTATTTTCCCAAGAATACTAGGAAGTGTTTTTTGATTGATATATTGGGATACTCTATGAGGAATAATGGCATTCTCAAATAAAAAAACTTTTTGTATTTTATTTTTCAATTGTAAGGTTAATTTAAATTATTTAACTATTTTACCAAGCATACTAAAATATTCAGTCTTTCAGGATGAAATCCCATGTATATTATGCCAATTTAATAAATTAACAACTGTCTTTGGGATAATAGGGTTAGGTTCTTTACATTTGGTATCAGGATAAGTTTAGTAGAATCCTTAGGAACTAGATTTCAGAAAACATATATTATTGAATATAAACCTATGAATTACATTAAGGATAATTATAAGTATGTGATAATATCCTAAATTTTTGGTAAAGTGGATATTATGTTGTTTTCCTAGAAATTAATCCCTTTATGGATATTAAAAGTGGATGTGTTTCTGGAATAGATTTACCTAGGGGTAATAACTCTAAAAATGGCATGTTGATCTTGACATGAGCATTACCTGGTACATGACAATGGGCCTTACTCCACACCTGGTTTAAAACTCCTAGGGGATATTCTTTGGTTAATTTAAAATTATTTAAAAACCATTATAAATTATTTGAAAATATTTTTATAATTTAAAAAAATTCTAAAAGAAACCATGTTTATTATTATGATATTAACTGTGCATAAATTTTTCAATTTAAGTTAAGTATTTCACTAGTATTAGGATTATACATTATGTTTCCTAATTATATGATCTAATATAGTGTATTCCATTTTTTTAGAAATGGAACCTAGAAGAAGTAATGGTAACTATATAGATTCATGTAATCTAAAAAGTAAGAATGAACATTTCTTTAATGGGTTAAGATAATCCTATGTTGGGAACTAATCTCCCAAACAATCTCAATATACGAGAAAATATTATCATGTTCTATCAAGATAGAGAAATAATTCTACAAGTCTTATGGATTCAAATGGAATAAATAAAAGAATGATATGGTAGAGAAAAAGGTTCAAAAGGGGAAGAAGGGGAAGAAGGATTTTCCCCCATGTGATAATTGTGGAAAGAAACACCTTGGTACTTTCTAGAAGGAAACAAGATTTTTATATAAGTGTGGAGATAAAGGACACCATTATTATAAATGAGTGTGTAAAAATGAAACCTTTTATGTTCAGTGTTTCAACTTTAATAAGATGGGTTACTATGAAAATGAATTCCCCATGTGTCAAGGGAATATACATAAAAAGAAGTGAAAGAATCAAGGTAAATATTGTGTTATTACTACAAAAGAAGTTTAATGATTAATGTTCTTGTATTTGGATTCAAGAATTATTTCATAGGAGTATTTTATAAATGATATTCTAGTCATAAGAATCATAAAATGTATAAGGATTAAACAAGATTTCCTTTTCTTTAAGGAACTAAAAGCATATAACGAATAGTACCAATAACCAAGAAAAGTGATTTTGTGTCAAGTTGATCTTTTTAAAAAAACATGATTGAGAGAATATAACATTTAATATGTGGCCAATGTTGAGATAATAATTATAAAGATATGTTTATGGAATAATTTTGGTATCATTGAAATTGGTTAGGGATTTATGTTATCTTTGTTGGAGTTTACAGCATGTTTGGATTTATAGAATATATTCAAAAACCTAATATTTTATTTTTGGAAGAATTCATGTTTTCATTATGGTTTTATGATGATAAAGGTATTCATATATTGGAATGTGACATTAATATCCTCTTTATATTGTCTATGGAATATAATGTTGATTTAGTGACCTTCCTTCTAAATTTTTGGACTTCAAATTTGGTCGGAAAAATTTTGGATGAGTCTAAAGATTAACTATTTGTGTAATGGATTAAAATGAACTTTGGGTATTATTGGATATATTTTTATAACCTTTTTGGTCTTGGAAAATATCTATAGATATGAGGAATGACTTTTCATTCTTTTACTAAGATAATGATTTGTTAAATTTTAATTTTAGTGCTTCATGCATAAAAAATACTATTGGATATTAATTTCTTGTATTAAAATATGAAGTAGGAATTGATTGGATCATATAAAAAGGATGAAATTGTGCCAATGAAATAAAAATATACCAAGTAACTATATTTTCTTATTCTCTCAACCAAGATGGTAAAGGAATTCTTCAACTCAAGGAAAAGGATCTTGAAAACAAATGTTATCCTAGTAACTTCATTTTCAATGAATCAAATGGAGTTTTAAATCATCACATATTTTTTGATTTTTGGTCATTAAATTTTCAATATTATTTAATTTATTTTTCTCAATGGTCTCTATCGCTCTCCCTTAATCGATGGGTGTTATTATTTTCTTCCATATCCATATCTTCACTTTCATCAAATATTCTTTTATTTGGAAACCTAGTATGTGTTATTAAAAATGGCCTTTATAATTCCCTTACTCTCTTATAGAGGGATGTTTTATTAACCATTTTTATTATGTAGGGTTTCAAGAAGGGTATTTTCAAAATTCAAACCCTTAATTACCGAGATCAATATTTAATTGCTAGGACACAATTCATGTAAGGAGGTAAAATGCAACTCCTCAAGATTTTAAAAGAGGGATATCATATTCAATATTGTATATGACATGAAACCCTGAAATTATAAGAGAATATAACACTCTAATGTTATATGATATATTTATTTTTATATAAATTTTATCTCTTTAATATCTTGCAATGCACACAACACGGGCTTTGAACGAAACGTGATAATCTATTAAAATATTATAATTTAAACATTTCTTTTATAACCTAGTAGTTGAGTTGAAGGGTATGAATAGTAATGACTAAATTATGAAAAATTTATTTTTTAATTTTTTATAAAATAATTTCAATGGATATATATTGATTAGAAATAAAATAAGAATCATTTTAAAGAAAAAGAAATGTTTTCTGAAAACCTGGATTTTTCAAAAAGGAATTTTAGTCACGCTTTGTGCACATAATTTAAATTTTTTTTTTTTGAATTTTTTATAAAAAAAATTCAAATGATTTTAATTTCTTAAATAATTATATCGAAATTATATTACGGTGAATTTTTGGTATTTTTCTGAAAAGTTTCATTTTTCAATACGTAGTGAAAAATACTAATTTTTATTCATTTAAATTATTTACAAAGTTAAATTATATTTTAAATTGGTTTTAATGTAAAAATAGTAAAATTATTTTATAATAAATTCAATTTAATGTAGTGGAAAATTTTCATTTTGAATTTTTTTATTAAAACCTTCTATATATATGATAATTTCCTTTTTGAAAACTCATTTTTTTGTCATGTCTGTGAGTTTAATTTTAAATAGAATTCGACCACTTGTGTGAATTGAATTTGGAAAAAATGGATTCAATATTTGGAATCATAATAATTTATATTATCTAAAAATTCCAACTTAATTTGTGACCATAATTAATATTAAAAACAATAAAAATTAATTATCACGGTTAAGGTAAAAATGGGTCTACTGGGGGTTAAACTAAGAAGATAAGGGTTAAAATTGATCTAAAACGTATTAAAACCCATTTTATGTCCATATTTAGACCTTATAACCTATAAGGTTCACTAATGACTCATTTTGGAGTCATTTTTCATGATAAAAACGTGGGTACCACTTTATCTTTTCAAAAATTTCATGTGTGTCATCTCCCCCACTTATAAAAGGCCAACCCCTCTCCTCCTCTCTTCAAATTTACAAAATTCATTGTTTTGTCCAATAACCACCAAAATTAATTAATTAATTCCCTACACACATTAGTGAGAAATTATTTTTGATTAGTAATACCTCTTATGAAGGCTTTAGGTATAAACCTAAATAGGCTCTCTAAAGAAAATGTAAAATTCTTAAACGTGTATATTTGTTTTAATTATTCTTACACCCCCTTCAACCCTTCTTCAAATATGATAATATAATAAAACTAGTATTTAATAAATAATTATATTTTATTTTTTTATTTCATAACCTATATGTATCTCCACTTCTATCAAATGGGAAACAAAACCATTGATCATGTGTATGACGGACTACCACCTCACGAACTGATGTAATACATTTTCTATCTCCACCTTTCAAGGATGGATTTGATGATGTATTTAAAATATTTATATGATATTTATGAAATTATTATACTTATGGAATTATTGTACCAAATATACCTTTTTACTTTTTATTCCTTGGGGGATATGATAATGTCGCTTGTGTGTACGACGAACCACTATCTCATGAAGCGATGTAATTCATTTTTTCTCTTAAGCTTTATATGGAAGGTATTAAGGTTAAAATTAATGAATATGTGTGATATTTATGACCTAATAATACTTATATAAATATGATATCACATATTACTTCTTACCTTCCAATCCTTTGGAAAATAATAACGTTGCTCATGCGTATATGTGTGGACTGCCACCTCCACATAGTGATGTGAAATGTTTTTCATTTTTCTTTTACTTGGATGGTAATAAGGATTTATTTGATTAATATAAATTATATATAATAAAAAATAGTTATTCTATAAATATCAATTAATATTTGTTTTCATTTTGATCTATCCAATAAGAAAAATGGAAACAACATTCTTGAGTATGTATGGCCTACTGTCTCCAAAAACGGTGTAATGCATTTTCTATATATAAATTTAATAGATTACCCTATATTTATATATAATTAATATATATTATATTTATATCATGGTTAAAATTTTAAATATTATATAACCATGATAAAATTAAAATTACCCAAATTACTAAACTAAAACATACATGAAAAACAAAGTGATTATCACCCAAAATAGTGATTTTAACAAAGAATTGTTAATAAACGAGTAATAAAAGACTATAAGTACATAATATATGGTATTATATTTAATATTATGGTTATTTAATAGATTTATAATAAACCTATATTTCTAATATAGTAGTTTTAGAAACATATTAATAAATTGGAACCTGAGGTAAGGGTTTCTCGTCTCACTTTTACTTTCATGGGACATACACCATATTCACCACTTATTCCTTTATATGGTATATATTCTACTTATTTTGATATTTTATATCATGAAACTATTTCTATTATTGATATTAAACATTTCATTTTAAGTTATTTCATTCATGGGGATTATGATTCAAGAGTTACCAAATTGGTAAGGGTTTATTTCACAATCACATCTTCATTCGGGGTTGTTTTTGTTTAAGTATCCACTAGTAGAATTATTTAATATTTCTTTATTAAAAAAAATATATTTTATTCTAATATGGTTATTAATGAACTTTTTCAAGTAATAGTGTCATTTTTTCACTCTTTGGTACTTAAAATGATAGAGATAATGTTTTAAAGAAAATCATACTTTAATTCACTCTTCAGTCAAAAATCATTTTTCATCAAAATCCATGTTTTATAAAAAAAATAAAAAAAATTAAACTTTTAAAAATGATTTATTAAATAAAATGTTTCCATTTTTACTTTTTCCAAAAAAAATTGAAATAAATATTCATTTTTTCAAAATAAGGCTCATTTGGATTTTATTGAAAAATTTAGAAGGAAACTTTGTTTTAACGTGTGCATAATGAATGGAATTTACCACTATCATAACCACTCAATGTTTTAAAAATTATTTTACATGATTTAAAAGGTTATTTCCAAAGAAACTATTTCAAAAATATTTTTTGAACATTTTTTTAAAATATTTTCAAAGTAAAAAAATGTTATTTTCCTAAAAAAATGTTTTTAATGAAATTTTTATAGTATTTCTATTCATCAATGACATAAAACCTTTAATGTAATTATGATCCATTGGGGATATATTGTATTTATATCATTATTATTCTTTATTTGGATGGTTTATTGTAAGTATGACTAAGGATGTACAATTTCATTAATAGTCACCATATTACTATTAATGGTTTATGAATATATTTATTTTATTAGGGTAAGTATTAAAATTTCATATATTAGTTTTTCAATATGAATGTTTATATTGATTATATTTTACCACTTTAATATGAGGAATGAATTGGACTTAGTAAGTGATAGGTGGGGACCTATTATAGATAGCCCCTTGATGCATCAAAAAGTCACATGAGATAAATGAGTTAGCCAAATAAGATGGGTTACTACCCACAGATTTAAACACTCTTCTGAAAGGTCTTGGAAATATGTTTTGGATGTTCATCATTATGAATTCCCTCCTTATGAGATCATTTATTTATTTCCATGTGATTATTTGATTAGATAGAATATCCATGGATAAGTTTCAAGATTATGTGACTAATTATATAGATTATTTTATCATCATTTATTTCCACCATATCATTATCAATTAATATATTAAATGGAATTTTTTTTTTGTTATTTACCTTGCCATATTGATTATTCGTATTTATTTATGATCTATTTTACTGTATACATATCCTTACTGAGAAACTGAGCTCACCCCTTTCATATATTTTATTTTCCCTAGGATACCAGGATGTTTTTTGTGATTGATATGCAAGGATATGCTGTGAGGAATAATGGTATTCTCATAGAAAACACTCTATGTATTTTATGTTTTTAATTGTATTGTGAATTTCAATTATTAATCTAGTTTAACAAGTCTAATAAATTATTTGGTATCTTGGGATCTGATTCCTTGAATCTTATGCTAATGTAATAAATTAACCATTGGATATGACCTACTAGGGTTGGAGACTTTACAGTTGGTATCTGAGGAAGTTTAGTATAAACCTTAGAAACTAGATTTCAGAAAACATAGATTAGAAAATATAACCCCATGAATTACTTTAAGGATAAGAATAAGTATATAATAACATCCTAGAGTTTTTTTAAGGTAGATATTATGCATTTTTCCTGGAAATAAATCCCAATATGGATACTACAAGTAGATGTGGTTCTGTAATAGATGTACCTAGAGGTTATAACTCTAAAAAAGGTATGTTAGGCTTGACTTGAGCATTACCCGGTACATGAAAACTATCCTTACATAGAACCTAGTTTAACACTCCCAGGAGATATTCTCTAGTTAATTTAAATTTTCTTTAAAACCCATTATGAAGGATTTGAAAATATTTTTATGATTTCAAAACATTCCCAAAGAAATCACGTTTACTATTACGAGATTAGCTATGCATGAATTTTTAAAATTTTGTTATATTATTTACTAGCATTAGAATTATTCATTATGTTTTATAATTTTATCTAATCTAGTGTATGAAATTTTTATAAATGGTTCATAGTATAAGAAGTGGAAAATATTTCAATGCACATAATCCAAAGTGTAAGAATAATTGTTTCTTTGATGGTACTAATATAATCCTTCAAAGGGAAATAGTCTCTCAAACATTATCACTATATAAAGAAATATTATCATAATCTATCAAGATAGAGAAAAAATTATTCAATTCTTATGTATTTTAAGTGAATCAAGAGAAGAATATAATGATATAGAAATAGTTGGATAAAGGGATAAAGGGAAAGAAGGATTTCCCCCATGTAATAATTGTGGAAAGAAACACCTTAGTACTTGCTTTAAAGGAAAGGGAGTTTGATATAAGTTTTTAGAGAAAGTCCACCAAGATCATGAATTAAAGTTTAATAATGAAACCTTTTATAATTAGTGTTTCAACTTTAAGCATATGGTGCACTATGTAAATGAATTCCCCAAGAATCAAGGGAATATACCTCAAAAGAAGCTAAGAGATCAAGTTCAATCATATGTTATTACTACATATGAAGTGGAATGATTAATTTAATTGTGTTTGGATTCAACAATTATGTTATATAAGTATTTTATTAATGATATTCCAGTTATAAGATTCATAATATGTGTATGTATTTTATTGCAATACCTTTTATTTAAGGATATAAAAGCATATAATGAATTGTACTGATAACCAAGAAAAATGATTCTATGCTAAGTTGATATTTTGATAAAGAAAATTATTTAGGTAAAATAACCTTTAATATGTGGATGATGTTGAGATAATAATTTTAAAAATATGTTTATGGGATAGTATTGGTAACCTTGAAATTGATTAATGATTTATGTTATCTTTATTGGAGTATATTGCATGTTTTTTTATAGAATATATTTGAAAACCATAGATTTTTTTTGGAATCATGAAATTTTTCATTAAGGTTTTATGATGATAAATCTATTCACATATTTTTAATGTGACATTAATATCCACTTTATATTTTTTGGGGAATATAATTTTGATTTAGTGACCTTTCTTCTAAATTTTTTGACTTTTAATTTAATCAAACATATTTTGAAAGAGTCTTAAGGTTAAATATTTATGGAATGGATTGATATGAAATTTAGAAGTTATTGGATATATTGTGATTTCCATTTTCCACTTAGGAAATATCTAGAGATAAGAGGAATGACTATTTATTATTTTATTGAGTTAACGATCTGTCAAGTTTTAATTTTAGTACTTCAAACATAAAAGTTCCTATTAGATATTAATTTCTTGGAGTAATAGATGATATAGAAATTGAATGGAGCATGTCAAAAGGATGAAACAGTGCCTATTAAATAGAAATATACCAAGTAAATATATTTTTTTATGTTATCAATCTAGATGATAAAGTAATTCCTTAACTCTAGGAAAATTATCTTGAAACAAAAATGTTATCTTAGTAACTTCATTTTCAATTAATCAAATGGCCTTTAACCCATCACAAATTTATGGATTTCTGGTTATTAAATTTTCAAGATCATTAACCTTATTATTATCAATGACCACTATCACTCTCCATTAATCCTTGTGCATTAGTATTTTCTTCCATGTCCATATCTTCACTTTTCGCTAATGTTCTCCTATTTGGAAACCTAGTATGTGTTATTCTAGAATACCTTCATAATTCCCTTCCTCTCATATCAAGGGGATGTTTTATTAAAAAAATTACAACGTGGGGTTTCAAGGAGGTTATTTTTAAATTCCAAACCCTTGATTACTAAAATCAAGATTTAATTGTGAGGACAGAATTTATTTTAGTGGGAAGAATGCAACACCTTGAGATTTTAAAATTGAAACATAATATTCGATAGCGTATATGACATGAAACACTAAGATTATAAGAGAATGTAACACCATGATACTTTATAATATATTTATTTTTATATAAATCAAATCTCTTTGATAGCTTTCAATTCATACAACACCGACTTTGAATGAAATGCAATACACTATTGAAATATTATTATTTAAACATGACCATGATAACCTAGTCGTTAAGTTGGAAGGTATGAAAAGTAATAACAAAATTAAAAAAAAATATTTTTTTTAAACATGTATAAAATAAATTAAATGGATATCTTTTAATTATAAACAAAATAATAATTATTTGAAAGAAAAATAAATTCTGAAAAAAACTGTATTTTTTCAAAAGGCGGTTTAATCACGCTTTTCACTCATAATTTAGAAATAGTTTTTGAAATTTTTAGAAAATATATTTTTCAAAATGAACGTAATATTTGAAATCATAATATCACTATTATATTAGGGTAATTTTTTGTATTTTTATTAAAAGATTCATTTTTTGATAAATAGTGAAAAATACTTATTTTATTGAAAACTGCCTTTTCGTTTAAATTATTTAAAAAATAAATTTTATTATAATTTTATTTTAAATTGAAATTATTTCAATTATATTATAATAAATTCAATTTCAGTTAGTGGTAACAATTTCATATTTAATTTTTATATTAAAACCTTCTATACTTATGGAAAGTTTCTCTTTCAAACCTTGCTTTTTCTCCGCGCCTACAGGTTTAATTTTAAATGGAATTTTTTCAATTAAGTTAATTAAATTTGGAAAAATATACTTAATTTTTTGAATTATAATAATTTATATTATATAATAATTTCAACTTAATTTTTTATCATAATGAATAGTAAAACTTGTAAAAAGTAATTATCTCGGTTATGGTAAAAATGGGTTTCCTGGGGATGAAACTAAGAAGATAAGGGTTAAAATTTATATAAAACTTTTCAAATACCCATTTTATAGATATATTTCAACCTTAAAATATCTTAGGTTTGTTAATGACCCATTTTGGAGGCTTTTAGAATGAGAAAAACCTTGGTATCAGCTTATCTTTTCAAAAATTCCATGTGGGTCCTCTCCCCCACTTATAAAAGGCCACCCCATCTCCTCCCCTATTCACACATTCAAAACACATTTTTTTGTTAAATATCCACCCAAATACATTACTTAATTCTCTACCCACATTCTAGAGTCATTATTTTGATTATAAATTCCCCCTAATAAGTCTTTAGGTATAAACCTCCAAAGGCTCTCTGAAGAAGAGGTAAAATTATTAAACATGTGTATTTAGTTTATTTCTTATTACACCTCCTTAAAAACTTCTTAAAATATGATAATATAATAAAAATATTATTTATTATATACTATGATTTTATTATTTTAATTTCATAACCTAGATCCATCTTTACTTCCATCAAATGGGAAACAAAATCGCCAATCATGTGTACAGCAGACTACCGCCTCATGAACCAATGTAATACGTTTTCCATCACAAAATTTCAAGGATGGATATAATAATGGATTTAAAATATTTATATGATATTTATGAAATTATTATACATATTAAATTATGATATCACATATACCTTCTTACTTTCCATTCTATGTGGGATACGATAGCGTTGCTCGTGTGTACAACGGATCACAAAACGATGTGATTCATTTTTCACTTACAATTTACATGGAAGGTATTAAGGTTAAAATTAATCAATATATGGGATATTTTTGAACTAAAAATAATTATTTAAATATAATATCACATCTAACTTCTTAAATTTTAATCCCCTAGAAAATAATAATGCCACTCATGCGTATGTGTGGACTACCACCTTTACATAAAGGTGTGAAATATTTTCCATTTTACTTCTACATGGATGGTAATATGGATGAATTTTATTAATAAAAATTATATATATGAAATAAATATTATTATAGAAATATTAATTAATATTCATTTTCCTTTTTTTCCATCATTCAATAAAAATGAAAATAGCTTTATTGCGTATGTATGACATACCCTCTCCATAAACAGTATAATCCATTTTCTATCTCTAAATTTAATAGATTTATCTATATATATAATGAATATATATGATATTTATATAATGTTTAAAATTATATATATTATGTAACCATAATAAAGTTAAAAGGACCAAAATTACTGAATTAAAACATAAAAGAAAAATGAAGAAATTATCACCCAAAACAGTGATTTTAACAGAGAATTGTTAGTAAATATGTGATAAAAGATAATATGTAAATAATATATGGTTTTATATATATGTGTATGGTTCTATAATAGATTTATAATAAACCTATATTTATTATACAGGATCTTAAGACAAAAAATAATGAATTCTAACCTCAGGTAAGGATTTCTCATCTCACTTTTACTTCTATGTGACATACACCATATTCACTACTTATTCATTTTTGTGGTGTATATAATGCACATTTTTATATATTATATCATTAAAATATTTTTATTCATGGTATTTAATTTTTAATTTGATTTTATTTCATTCATGGGGATTCTGATTCAAAATTTACTAAATTGGTAAGGGTTTATTTCATGATCTCATCTTTATTCATGGTTATTTTTGTTTAAGTTTACCTTGGGGAAATTATTTTATATTTCTATTTTAATAAAAATATATTTTAAAATAAATCTATTTTATTCTCAAATTATATTAAGGAAATTTCTCAAGTAATAGTAAGAGTTTTTTACTCTTCATTACTTAAAAATATTGAGAAAATATTTTTAAAAAAATATAATTTTATTTCTCTCTTCAGTCAAAAATTATTTTTCATCAAAATCCATATTTTCTAAAAGAGTTTCCAAATTTTTTTAACCTTATATAAAGGATTTATTAAACACATTTTTATGAATTTTTTATCTTTAAAAAAATAAAGGAATATTCATGTCATTTTCCAAACAAGGTATGTTTTGATTTTACTGAAAATGTGATATGAATATTTGATTTAACATGTACAATATGAATGGGATTTCCCGCCATCATGACCAATAAATATTTTAAAGATTATTTTATAAGTTCTCAAAGGTTATTTTTAAATAAATTTATTTTAAAAATAAATTTTTAAATTGTTTTTAAATATTATAAAATTGAAAAGGTTATTTTCCTCAAAAATGTTTTTAATAGCGTTTTATGGTATTTCTATCCATTAACAACATCAACCCTTTAATGTGCCTATGATCCACTAGGGATATGTTGTATTGGTATCATACTTATTATTATTTTAATGTTTTATGATCAATTTTAATTAGGATGTAAAATTTTATTATCATTCATCATATTACATTGGATAGTTTATGATTATGTATAATTTATTGGGTTAAGTATTAACATTTTGTATGTTTGTTTTTCAATATAAATATTTTTATTGATTATGTTTCACTCATTTCATATGAGTAATGCATTAGAATTAGTAAGTTATGGGTGGGGGTCAATTATATATAGCTCATTGATGCATTGACATGTCTCGTGAGACAAATCAGTTGGCCAAATTAGACAGGTTTCTACCCATAAATTTAAACTGTCATGTGAAAGGTATTGAAAGTATGTTTCAGATATCTATCATTATGCATTTCATCATTATGAGGTTAGTTATTTATTTCCATATGATTATTTTATTAGTTATAATATCCATGGATAAGTTTCAATCTCATGTGACTATTTATATGGCTTATTTGATCATCATTTATTTCTACCATATCATACTCATTTTATTGATTAAATAGAATGTGTTTCTATTTTTTACCATTCCATATTTATTATTCTAATTTATTCATGATAGATTCCATTGTATTCATACCCTTACTATACATATGATCTCACCCCTTTCTTATTTTTTATTTTCCCCAGGATACCAAGAATTGTTTTTTGATTGATATGTAGGGATACACTATAGGGAATATTTGTGTTCTCAAAGAAAACACTCAGTGTATTTTATGTTTTCAATTGTAATGTGAATTTAAAGTATGTATCTAGTTTAACAATAATACTAAACTATTTGTTATTTCACGATGTGATTTATTGTATCTTATGCCAACATAATAAAATAACTATTGGCTCTAGGCTACTAGGGTGGGGGTCATTATAGTTAGTATTAGAGGAAGTATAGTAGAAAACTTAGGAATATATTTCAGAAAAAATATATTATGGAATATAACCCTATGAATTACTTTAAGGATAAGTATAAGTATAGGATAACATCCAAAAGTTTTGGTAAGGTGGATATTTTTTTGGTTTTCCTAGCAATACATCCAAGTCTAGATACTATAAGTGGATATGGGTCTGGAACAGATGGACCTAGGGGAAATAACTCCAAAGAATGAACATCATGATTTACTCGAATGTTACTTGATACATGATAATGGTCCTTACTATTCACCTAGTTTTACACTCCTATGAATATTTTTTGGTTAATTTACATTTTCTTTAAAAACCAATATGACAAATTTGAAAATATTTTTATGATTTGAAAACCTTCCCAAAGAAACTATTTTTATTATAACAAGATTTCCTATACATAAATTTTTCAATTTATGTTAATTATTTAACTAGTATTAGGATTATACATTATGTTTCAAAATTTTATGATCTAATCTAGTGTATGAAATTGTTTAGAAATGGCTCCTAGAAGAAGGAATGGGAACTGTATCAATGCACATAATCCAAATAGTGATAATGATCGTTTCTTTGATGGGTTTAAGCCAATCCTTCAAAGGGGACTAGTATCCCAAACATTCTCATCATATAAGGACATATTATCTTCTACTATTAAGATATAGAAAAAATTGTCTAAGACTTATGTCTTCAAAGGGAAGCAAGAGAAGAAGATGACTTTTGTAGTGACCTGAACTCAGCAAGCCCAGAGCTAGTACCTACTACCATTACATTAGTATAAGATAGAAGGAAACACATATTAAAGGACCAATCATATTAGTAGTCTTGGTAAACTAGATACATACATGAGTCTTATATTACATTTGAATGCACAAAATTAGAACATAGTTTTTTTCTTTTCTTTTTTGAGAATAACTTTATCCCATCTAGTTTATCCCAATGTATATATCATAGAAAACCTCATGGAATTCTGGGGAACGAAAAAAAAGTAAGGGTGAGATCAAATTCTCAATAAGGGTTATGTACAGTATAATATATCATGAATAAATATTTAATAATCAATATGGAAAGGTAAATAAATTAACACACATTCCATTTAAATAACTAGATAATGAATAAAAAATATGTAAAGTTAAATAACTGAACACAAATTCCATTTAAATAACTAAATAAAGCATAATAAATATAGAAAGGTAAATAAATGAAAATGTGTTCCATTTAATAAAAAAACTAAGAATGAAATTCATACATCGATATTTTCATAGAGATAATATCATGGATAATAATAACTAAATTCTGAATAAAGTTAATGCTGAATTATTAGACGTCATGTATTTGTCACATGAAATCACTACTGTTAAGACCTTTCACAAGATGGTTTAATCTACAGGTAATGACTTCTTTAATGCTATCTTAAATTATTTGTCTCATGAGACCTACCGATTCATCAATGGGGCTATATTATACCGTGGACCACCCATCACGTTAGTTCTAATAATTCCTTATATATTGAATAATCGATTTAATTCATGAATCAATGTGTCTTAACATCAAATATATATATTGAGTGAAGGATATGGATTTATCAATATTTCCACAATTAATCAAATAACTTTAAAAGTGAAACATTGTATATATAAATGTGGTATGGTTTAAGAAATAACCATATACATGATAAATGATATGGATAATTATAGGAAATTTAATGTCTAGTGAATATTTTAAGGGGACTAAAAAATGAATCAAGGGACTGAATGTAAATACTATACTTGTTCAAAATAATCATAAACTGTGAAGAGAAAGAATAAGGATGGTATCAATAAAATTTATACCCATTATATTAAGAATAAGGGTTGTTGTAATTGATGAATAGAAATATAATAAAAAGATCATTCAAAAAATTCTTGAGGAAAATATCATTTTCATTTTGAAAAAAAATAAAATCCTTTTCTTTGAAAAAAAATTAAAAAACATTTTATTTAAAAATATCTTTGTAAAATTTAATTAAGCATCAAAGAAATGAATTTGGTTAATTCTATACAAGGTAAAAAATAACATTCCTTTTGCATTGTAAAAAGGTTAGAAAAGTGCTTTGTTCAGAAAGTGACATGAAGATTACTTTGAAAATATTTTTAAAAAATAAAAAATCGGTAAAATGGTATTTTAAAAAATCATTTTTAATAGGATAAAGAAAACATTCTAAAAATGTGTTTTTGTAAGAAAATGGATTTATAACCATAGAGATAAATGAAGTCAGATTTTATTAAAATATTTTCTCAATAATTTTAAGTAACAAAGAGTGGGAAAATGGTACTATCACATGAAAAATATCATTAATAAATAGAGGAGAAGAAAGTTAAATTTTTATTATACAATGATCAAATAATTTACTTCTGTTGAAATTCAATAATAAACAATCTTGATTAGAATGAGATTTTGAAATAAACCCTTCAAATGATAACAATATTAAAATGAGAATCAACCAATGAATCAATTATGTGTATTAGCTATAAATCAATATAAAAGAAGTATAAATAAAAAATAAGATTAAAAATAAATTATACACATAATATTATAATATTAATGACAATTATGAAGTAATATAACCCAATGAAAATAAATTAAGTTATGTAATTCCTTACCACTTGGTAACTTTTAATTTAAATCCCCATAGATGAAATAATTAAAATTGAAACTTAAAATAAAATTAATAATGAATTATTAATTAAATTATATTTCAAGGGGAATTATATAAACCATATAAAAGTAATTAGGTGCATAACATTACAATAATCCTCAATGAAATGAAATTGAGATGAAATCCCTTACCTCGTGCTTTCCTTTTGGTCGTAATTTATTTGAACTCCTTTATAGTGGTTTTAAACATGTTTTTAACTTATAATATAACCATATTAATAATTATGATATCATATATTACCCTTTTATAACATCTTATTACCTTTTTGTTAATAATCATTCACTATTTTCATTATTTCGAGTGTAATTACCTTGTTTTTTGGTATGTTTTTACTTATTATTTTTTGTTACTTTTACTTAGATAATTATTTTTTCATATATAGAATTTAAGAGATGATTTAAATATCAAATATATTTATTATATGTATTTATTTAGAGTAATCTATAAAATTTGGTGATAGGAAATAGAATACACTGTTCATAGAGAGGGTAGATCGTACGTATTCATGAACGTTGTTTCCATTTTATTATCATATTAAAAAAATAAAAGTAAATTATATATTTTTATATTATAATTATATTATAATTTTATGTCATATATTTCACATATTTTTACTAAAAATCACCCTTGATGGATTTTATATAAAGCGTGAAAGAATCACATCGTTTCACGAGGTGGTAGTCTATCGTATACACGAACGACGTTATCTTATTCCCAAAAAATGGAAATCATGAAGTTGTGTGTCATATAATAATTATATAATAATAATAAAATTATAAATATCAAATATATATATATAAACTATAAATCCATCATTATTCTCAACCTTAAAAGGTGGTAATGGAATAATGAACGGCATCGGTTCACCAAGCGATGGTACACCATACACACGAATGATGATTGTGTATACCATTTTAGGGAAGTGTGTGAATTTTTATATCACACTATTAGAATAAAAAAATCTTATGTAAGAATTATATAACAATAATTTAAGGTTGTATAAATAAATAAAACAAAAGTGCTTATTGATGAATGTTACCTCTTCTTTGGGTAACTCCTTTTGGTTTATACCAAAATCCTTGGTTTTCTTTCTTTAAAAAATTATAAGATGAGTGTAGGGATTTTGGAAGTTAATTTTAACAGGTTTTTTATGAGACAAAATTCTATGTAGGTTTGAATAAGTGAGGGGGAGTGAGTTCCCTTTTATAGTGGAGGAGGGGTGGCATTCTTGTAAATACCAAAAGGTAAACACTATTGGGACATATTCTTACATTATATGCCTCCAATAATGATACATTTTAGATAAAATAGGGGATATGGTATAAATATTTCAATAAAAAATTTGGACAAATTTCTAGGTCATTTTGACCCTTAAGATTAATGTTTAACAACCATTTAAACTCATTTTTACCTTAATCAGTGTAATTAATTTTAATTGATTTCGCTAATATTTTTGATAAAAAAACTATGTTGAACTTACTATAAATTATATTTTATTATGATTACAAATATGGAACCCATTTTTTCTAATTCAAATCAAATAAGTGTCAGAAAATAATTTAAAATTAATCCCACATATTGAATGATAAAGTAGGTTTTTAAAGTAAAAATGTTCAAAAGTTTGTTAAGTTTTATATCTAAATTAAATATAAAAATGATTACAATGACCTAAATTATATTAATAGATTTATTGTTGATATAATTTTAATTTAAAACCAATTTAAATATAATTTAACATTATAAATTATTCAGATGAAAATTTCGTTTTCAATTAAAATTCAGTATTTCTTATTATTCATCAAAAAATAAAAATTTCTCATAAAAAAAATTCACACTAATATAATTTTGAAACTAATATTTTAAAAATTAAGTGTATTTTTTAAAATAAATTTTATAAAAGTTTCAATATTTATTTTTAAAACAATTAATCCATTAAAAGGTGATAAAACTGCCTTTAGAAAAATATAGCTTTTATGTGTCAAATTGGGTTTGTTCTTATATTTTCTTATAAAATCTATTAAATGAACGTAAAAAACATTTTATTTAATATATAATGTATAAATTTAATTAATATCATTCAATAATACTAATTTATTTAATTTATTAAGATAAATTGTCTTTGGGTGCATAAAAATAGTTCTTTATAAAAATATTTAATTTATATTCAATTGGTTTATATTTTCTTTTATGATTAATTTGTAACCAATTAATTCAAAAATATATTTTCATAATTTATTTAATAATATTAATAACCACTAATTTAATTCCTAGGAGATAATTTTATTTTTAAATAATAATATTAATATTATTCAGTAAAACTCGGTCTTGTAAGTAATGCAAGTTATCGAAGAAAGTTGTTGGTGTGTGTAATGCAAGCTAAATCAATATTATGTGAATTAAAATTTGTATCATAGATTGAATTAATTTAAAATTTTAAATATATTGTAATGTATCATGATGTTATATTCCCTTTTATACTTGTTGTTGTGTGTTATACACTCTATTGAATAAAATATTATTCTTTTAGAATTTTGGGGCATTACATTATCCCCTCCTTAAATAAATTGCACCCTCAGAATTTAAACTTGATCTTTGTAATAAATTGTTTGATATTTGAAAATTTATTTTTTGAAATCCCACATCATAAAACAGTTAATAAAATATCCTCTTAATAAGATATAATGAGAAGTAAAAAGGTTATGTGGAATAATGTATAACTAGGTTCTATGTTAGAGAAAATTAGTGTGAAGTGAGGGTATATACTTGGAGGGAAAGAATAAATATTTATAGATATTGGTTAATTTCATTGAGCACAAACTAGTGAATGAAAAATGCAAATTTTATGGGCTCAAAACATTAAATATAATAGGTGTGAAAAGTTCATTGATATCATCAGAAATGATTGTAATAGGATAGAATTTTATTTCATGATATTTTTTCCTAAAGTTGAGGAATTATTTTAATTCCTATGAATATAAGAAAATATAATTTTTTGATAAGTTTCTATTTCATATTAATAATTTCATCCTATGGTTTCTCTTTGATCAATTTTAAATTCATCTCTTATTCCAAGAAATAAATATCCAAAAAATGAAAAAAGAAATTATGTATGAAGCACTAAAATTAAATTTAAATAGATATTAATATCCATAAAAGAGTGAAAAGTTTTTATATCTGCCTCTAAATATTTTCCAAAACCAATGTGGTTGATACATTAATCTCTAAACATAAAAAATAAAATTACTCATTCATTATTAATATTTATTTTTAAAATAGTTTACCTAAAAACAATGACATATTAATCAGGATATCATGTAGGCTAGTGGTATGGGTGAAACACTTATCATCCATTGAACATGGGTTCAACCCCAACCACCTCGCTAGATGCGATGGGTTTTCACCCTGTATATGGGTTGTCAATTTTCTAAACTATATTAATATAATTCCTATAAATTTCCCAAAAATGTATGATGGACATCCTTGAAATGAAATTAATCATTAAATGACATTTTTACTATGGTTTTTAATGAAACCTATTTTTTACAAAGTCTAATATTCTTATTTGACTATTATTACAAAGTCATTAATGATCATATTAACCCTAATGGTTATCAATGACTTTAAAATTATGTCTATAAAATGTAAATGCATTATTCATCAAATAAATTTTCCATGAAAACATATACTTTCCATAAATTTATAAAAAAAATCATTAATATTGGTAGACTCTCATCTCACAAAACCTAAAAAATAGTGTTTAAGTCTTTGAACTTATCTTTAATATTAAACTAATAAACCCATTATACTATCTAGACAAGGATTTATTCCTAGGAAATACTACATTATCTCTACCTTACCAACACATTAATATGTTCTTTTATATTTATCCTCAAATTCTATCATAGGGTTTTCTTCTAATATATGTTTTCATAATCAAGCTCCCAAGGTTTTTACTAAAATTCAATTGACACCAACTATAGAGACCCACCCCCAGTAAACCTAGAGCTGGTACCTGCTACCATTACATTGGCATAAGATATAATGAAACGTGTCTCGAAAGACTAATACGTTTATTATTCATAGTAAACTAGATACATACATGAGTCTTGTATTACATTTGAATATAAAAAATTAGAACACAATTTTCTTTTTCTTTTCTATTTTTCGAGAATAACTTTATTCCATCTAGTGTATCTCTGAATATCTATCTTAGTAAACCTTATAGAATCCTGGGGAAAGGTACCAAAACAAGGGTGAGATCAAATTCTCACTAAGGTTTAAAGTATAGTAGAATCTATCAGGAATCAATGATGAATAATCAATATGGAATGGTATATAACTAAAAACACATTCCATTTAAATAATTGGATAAGGAATAATCAATATAGAAAGGTAAATAACTTAACATACAAGATATTTAAATACTTGTATAAGGAATAATCAATATGTTAAGATAAATTACTGAAAATATATTCCATTTAATCAATAAACTAAGAATTAAATGATTCTATAGATTTTTCTTAATGAAAATATCATAGATAATAATAATTGTATTTTGAATAAAGGAAATGCTTAATTATTATACGTCATGTATTTGGAACATGAAACCACTACCATCAAGACCTTTCACAAGATTTTTTAATTTATAGGTAATAAAAAATTTAATTATATCATATATAATTTTTCACATGATATCTACTGATGCATCAAGGTTCTATATTATATCGGGTCCCACACATCACATTAGGTCCAAAAATTCCTCATATATCAAATAATATATTTAATCCATAAACCAGCATGCCTTGACATAAAATATCCATATTGAGTGAAGGGTATCGATTTATCAATATTTACCTAGTCAATAAAATATCTTTAAAAGTGAAACATCATATATATAAATGAGATACAGTTTAATAAATAAGCATATCCATGATAAATGGTATAGATAATTAAGGTAAGTTTAATGTCTAGTGAATATTTCAATTGGGATAAAAAATGAATCAAGTGAATTTCAATACTATGCTTGGAAAAAAAAATATTCATAAACCATCTAGAGGAATAATAAGGATGGTATTAATAAAACATATACCTATTGGAGTAAGAATAAGGGATGTTGTTATTGATGAATAGAAATGCAGTAAAAAGATATTTAAAAATATTCATGGGAAAATATCCTTTTCATTTTAAAAAGCATTTTGAAAAATAATTTTCTTTTAAATTTTCTTTTAAAAACATTTTATTTAAAAATATATTTGAAAAATTTCAAAATAAGATTTAATGAAATGATGGTGGGTACTTTTTTATAGGGTAAAAAATAATATTCCCTTTATATTGTAAAAAGGTAAAAAAAATTCATTTTTGGAAAGTGACATGAAGCTTCCTTTGAAAATATTTTGAAAAAATAAAAAATGGGTAAAAATGTCTTTTAATAAATCATTTTTAAAATTCTGAAGAAATAATTTTGAAATAATTTTTAAAAAATATGTTTTTGTAAGAAAATATATTTCTGACTGAAATAATAAATGAAGTCAGGTTTTATTAAAAATAATTTCACAATAATTTTAAGTAAAAAAGAGTGGAAAATGAAACTATCACTTAAAAAATATAATGAATAACCATTGAAAAATAAAATGAAATGGTTATTATAAAATGATAAAATAATTTCCTTTAACTGAAATTCAAGAATAAACAATCTCATTTAGAATGAGATTATGAAATAAACCCTTCAAATGATAATAATGTTCAAGTGAGAATCAACCAATGAATAAATTATTTTTATTAGCTATAAATCCACATAAAATAAGTATAAATACAATATAATATAATCAAAATAAATTATACACATAATCTTATAATATTAACAACAATGAGAAAGTAATATAATCCAATGAAAATAAATTAAGTTATATAATTCCTTACCACTTAGTATCTATTAATTTAAATAATTATTAATTAAATAATTAAAATTGAAGCTTAAAATAAAATTAATAATTAATTATTCAAGATATTATATTCTAATGGGTAGTATATACACCATATAAAATTAATTAGGTTCATAACATTACAATATGCCTTAATGAAATGAAATTGAGATTAAATCTCTTACCTTGCACTTTCATTTTAGTCATACATGATTTAACCTCTTATAGAGTTTTTTATGTTATTTAATTATTAAAAAACCATATTAATATTTATTATATCATATATGATACTTTTATATCATCTTATTACCTGTCTGTTAATAATTATTCGTTATTTTCATTGTTTTGGGTACTAATTATCTTGTTTTTCAAGTATGTTTTGACTTGTTGTTTTTTTATTTATTTTACTTAGATAATGATATCATCATCCCTAGAATTTGAAACATGATTTAAATATCATATTTATTTAGTATATATATAGATATAGAGTAATGTAAAAAATGGTGATAGGGAATGGAATACACCGTTCATAGTGACGGTAGGTCATACGTATGCATGAACACTATTTTAATTTTCTTATCATGTTGAATGAAATAAAATTAGATGATAATTATAATTCTAGTATAATTTTTATTTCATATATTTCACATATTTTCACTAAAACCCACCCTTAATACATTCCATGTAAAGTATGAATGAATCACATTGCTTCGTGAGGTGGTAGTTTGTCGTACACATGAACGACGTTATTGTATTCCCACAAAATGGAAAGCATGAATATGTGTGTGATATAATAATTATAGACGAATAATAACATTATAAATATCATATATATTGAATATAAACTATAAAATCCATCATTATTTCAAAACTTGAAAGGTGGTAATGGAAGGAAGAACGGCTTCGGTTCACGAGGCGGTAGTTCGCCGTACACATGAACAATGATTGTGTATTTCATTTGATGGAAGTGTGTGAATTTTTAGGTCATAATATTAATATAAAAAAATCTAAGTATATTTAATATACTTATGTTATTATATAATCATTATATAAGAAGAATTTATGGGGTGGAGAAAGAAATAAAACAAAAGTGCTTATTGATGAATGTTACATCTTCTTTGGGTAACTCCTTTTGGTTTATACCAAAATACTTCCTTGGTTTTCTTTATGCCCAAAAAAATATTCTATGATGAGGTGGGGTATTTTGGGAGTTTTTTTATTTTTTAGATGTTCCAAAAGGCTTTAGATGAGTGAATAAGTGTGGGTAGTGAGTTCCCTTTTATAGTGGAGGAGGACTGGCATTCTTGTAAATAAAAAAAGTTAAACACTATTGCGAGGTCTCCCTTAAATAATGTGTCTTCAATAATGATAAATTTTCAATAAAATAGGTTATATGGTCAAAATATGGCCATAACATTGGGTTTAGGAAAGTTTTTAGGTCATTTTTTCCCTTAACATTAAAGTTTAACCACTAAGTAAACTCATTTTTACCTTAATCATTCTAATTAATTTTATTTTTTCACTAATATTTTTGGTCAAAAACTAAGTTAAACTTACTAAAAATTATAAAATATTATGATTAAAAATATTTTATCCATTTTTCCAAATTAAAATCACTGAAGTAGCAGAAATTAATTTAAAAATAATCATATAGAGAGAACAAAAAAGCGGGTTATTTTTGAAACATGACCATCATAACCTAGCCATAAAATTAGCATGTATGAATAGTAATAAATAAATTATGAAAATTATATGATTAAAAATTTTATAAAATAAATTCAATGAATATATATTGATTATAAATAAAATAAGAATCATTTTAATAAAAAATTGTTTTCTAAAAATAGTATTTTTCAAAAAGGTTGTATAGTCACGCTTTGCACACATAATTTAAAATTGATTTTAGAAAATTTTAGAAAAATAATTTTTTAAAAAGAAATTAATTTTTAAAATCATCATATTAAAATTATATTAGGGTTAATCATTTTATTTTTCTGTAAAGTTTCATTTTTTTATAAATAGTGAAAAATAATAATTTTTAATGAAAACTACCTTTTCATTTAAATTATTTAAAGAGTTAAATTATATTTTAAATTGATTTTAAGGTAAAATTAGTTCAATTATATTATAATAAATTCTATTTAGTTTATTTTAATCAATTTCATAATGAATTTATATATTTAAACCTTCTATACTTATAAGAATTTCCACTTTGGAAACCCGCTTTTTCACTGAGCATATTGGTTTAATTTTAAATTGAATTCTTTAAATTCTATGAAATTAATTAGGAAAAAATGTCCATATTATTAATCAGAATAATTTTTATTATCTTATAATTTCAACATAATTTTTTCCATAATGAATAGTAAACCATGATCACTGCTTGAATCGTGATCTTTTCTAGTACCTGCTCTTTTCCCTGTGCTCAATGGTAGAATTTGACCTAGAGTGGGATCGTTATTCTGAAAGTGTTAAACCTTATGCGCAAAAAAAAAAGAAACCCTTGGTGAGGGGACTCCCAATCATTCGCTTGCAGGTGGATCTAAAGGGGGTTTGTTTCTAGATACCCTTAAAGGTACGGATCTGTATAAATCAAACATGATGAAGCCTCCTCTTTTCAAGAAGATTGATGATAGTGTTTTATCGATGGAAGATGACCCATATTATCTCCAAAAGTGTGCAAATATGTGCAAATGTTTCATCATGGGTCGCATCTCATACATGAAAGGTGATCATCCTTGGCCTTTACTTGAATTAAATCCTATAATTTCTCATTATTGGGGTATCTCGAATTGGAAATTAGTGCCAATATGTAGGGGTTACTTTAATATCCTATTTAAATCACAAGAAGACTTAGATTAGGTGTGGAAAACTAGTAACTCACATCTCAAACCTGGTTTTCTTAGGCTATATAATTAGGAGTATAACTTTAACCCTCATACCCATAGGAACACAGTGGCTCAAATATGGGTTAGATTGCATGGTCTCAACTGATATTTTTCACATCCCAAAATCTTGAATGAAATTGTTTCTTATATTGGATCACCATATAAGATATATCAGAGAACCCTAAATGTTGAATTGGGCCTATTTGCGAGGGTTATAGTGGAAGTTAATCTTGAATCAAAACTACCAAATACAATAAGTTTCATTGCTAATGACTACAAAGTTAAAGTTAGGATTGAGTATGATAG
Source organism: Viscum album (assembly GCA_963277665.1). Taxonomy (NCBI): domain Eukaryota; kingdom Viridiplantae; phylum Streptophyta; class Magnoliopsida; order Santalales; family Viscaceae; genus Viscum; species Viscum album. The sequence goes on along the minus strand of OY728151.1, from coordinate 1,320,326,222 downwards.
AAACTCCCTTATGTAATATATGTAAGATTATTGGGAATACAATATCAAATTGTAGGGTGGTTAGGAAACAAGTTGTTCAACCAATGGAGAATTAATGAAAATAAGTGAGAAAAAATAAGAAAGACAAGGATCTCATTTCTGATATCCCTAAAACATATAATAAGAAGAATTAGATATGGGTGAGGAAATAGATAAGTTGGTTCCCTTAGAGACCATTTCGTGTAAATTCTGGGATGAACTTGTACATGAGGAGGATAATAACAATAGTGATCTTAATATCCTTGAGGATTTTAGAGGCTCTTGTGATAGATACTATGAAATCTCAACAAGAACATGTTTTTATGGAGACCGAGGATTGTAATACTTTTGTTAATACCTCCAAACATTTTTCTTGTCCTGGTACTAATAATATTTATGAATTTGATAAAGAAAGAATCGATTTCAAGGTTGATCCATCTATTATCTCCCCTAAATGCACTGAATGTAAGCAGGTTGACAAGGCTACTACCTATAGACAGACTGTTTGTCCTCCTCTAGGTTCGGGTAGTGACACTTAGCAAGAAATACTCATAGCATTTACCTCATGTCCTTTGGATGATTTGGTTGAACATATCACTAAGATTTCTTCTGGGCAGAATGATACAAACCCCTTTTGGTCTTTAAAAAAGTTGAGCATCAGGCAGATCCTACAACAAAAAAATCTAGGTACCTCGATTCTTTTATATTTCGACACACATATTGTATTAGGTACCCATAATATTGATGTCATTGTTTTATCTTCAAGTTCTAAATATTTAATTATTGTGCATAATGAAGATCCTAGGAATGTTTGGATTAGTAGCCTTATTATTACACCTATTAAATATGTTATGCAAGATCCTTCCAAATATTCCTAAAATGTAGATACTACTATTATCCCTTCTACTTCAAATAAAAGTAAGAAGGAGAAAAACTCCAGCCCAAACATGCCCAAAAATTTTATAAGGTCATCTAGGGAAAAGGGCTCATAGGGTATGAAAAAGGTGAAATCTAAATCCAAAAATAGCAATAAATGAAGATCCTTTTCTAAAATTGTTAGGGTATTGCTAACCCTAAAACCTTTAATATCTTAAAAAGAATTATTAACATTCATCATCCTTTGATTTTTTCCATTTCTAAACCCAAGATAAACTTCTCCACTAAATTACTGCATCCTCATCGATTTGGATATACTTTTATAGGTGTGAGTCAAAATATATCCACTATTGTAACTCATTGGATTTTCGTGAAACCATATTTACAAAATGTTAATATTTTTTATGTATCTGAACAAATATTTACTTGTGATTTTAATCTAGATAGAACTCATATATTTTGTTCTTTTTTTTACATAAAGAATAGATACCGGGACAGGAGGCCTATCTAGACTGACCTTTCCTATTTGGGTTATAATATATATAACCCCTGGTTTTTCATTGGGGACTTTAATATTATCCTTACATCATATGAGAAGATGGGCCCATACCACTCTGTTATATCTACAAGAGAGTTTAGTATTGACATTGACGATAACAATCTTAATGAAAATAATCTCACTGGTGCCAAATATACTTGGTATATAATACATTATAATATAGTGGTAGCTAGCAAATTGGATAGAGTGTTCGCAAATGATCATGCTTTAGATAAATGGGACACCAATTCCAACACCACTCTTACAAATATTCAATATGATCAGCATCCTATTCTTATCACTATTTCTATCAAAACCTTAAAACCTCCCCTACCCTTCATATTCAACAAAGTATGGTTCTCAAACCCTGAATTTTTTAATATCATTAAAAATGGTTGGTCCTCTATGAATCATTGCAATGATGCCTTTTCCTATTCTATTAAATTGAAATATCTTAATCAAAATTTTAAAGGTTGGTGTAATTCAAAATCTAAACAAATTGATAATGACATCCTACTTCTTGAGAATGAACTTCATCAACTTCAAAAAAACAACACCAACTCTGACTTCACAACTAATAAGAATCATGAAATTAACATTTTTTTGAAACTCAACTCGCTTCTCACCTTTAAGGATAACATGTGTGAAAAAGATTTCAAAATAAAATGGTTACCTGATGGTGACAGAAACACTAAGTTCTACAACTCTCTTCAAAGAATCATAAAAACTTACATACTTTTAACCTCTCTCAATGATGGAGACAATCTTCTAGATAATGAGGATGATATTGTTAATCATGTTGTATCTTATTTTGAATATATCTTTAATGTCCCTAACATCAATAAGGATCTTTTACATGATGTCATTCTCGTAGTTTTCAATGAGGAAGATAATTCTTTTATTTTAATAATTCCTCTTGATCATGAAATCAAAGGCATTATTTTTAGCTTGAATATTGATAGTGCCTCAGGTCTTGATAGATTTAATAATGGGTTATACTAGCATTATTGGGAGGTTATTCAAGATTATGTTTGAAAACTTATCAAATCCTTATTTTCTAGTGGAATTCTACCTCATGGGTTGAACGTGCAATTCCTCTCTTTTATTCCCAAAGTAGATAATGCCTCTGAGATTTATCATTTCAGACCCATTTCTCTTATTAATACCCTATATAAAATCATCACTAAAATTCTTTCAAATAGGATTACTACCATGATTAACAAAATTATCTCATGGAATCAATTTGGTTTCGTCAAGGACAGATCCATCTAAGACTTCATTTGTCTTTCCTCTGAATACACTAATATGTTCAACGACGCTAACAGAGGTGGTAATATTGTCATAAAACATGACATTAGAAAATATTTTTATACCATAGACTGGAGTTTTATCTTCAAAGTGCTTGAAGGCTTTGGATTCAATAACTCCTTTATAACTAGAATTAAAACCCTTTTCAACTCAACTTCCATATCTATCTTGGTCAATAGTTCTCTCAGAGGCTACTTCAAATGCACCAAAGGTGTCAAAAAATGTGATTCCCTCTATGCCATAATTTTCTCCATTATGGAGGACTATTTAAGTATATTTCTCACTCTCCTTGTGGATTAGAGTAAACTCAATCCTATCCATGCTTCATGTAATGTGAATTCCCCCATGCATCTCTTATATGTGGATGAAATCATTATGTTCTTACAAGGTGATAAAAGAAATATTTAAACCCTCAAAAGTGATCTCTCTCACTATGAGGATGTTTTGGGTAAGTTCATTAGTTAAAAAAATTCATTTATATTATTTGGGAAAATATTTATAGCTAATAGAAAATGCAGTATTATCAATGAATTAGGTATTAAAGAAGGCTCGTTTTCTTTCACTTACCTTGGTGTCCCCATATTTTGGGACAGGTCCAAATCAAGATATTTATAGCTAATAGAAAATTCAGTATTATCAATGAATTGGGTATTAAAGAAGGCCCATTGTTGATCGAGTTCTTAATTAGTTATCTTCTTGGAAAGAAAAAACTCTATCTATGGTGGGTAGAATATGCCTTTTCAAGCATAAGTTGTTCTTTCTTTAAAGTAGGTAATTGTGGCACTTTTTCATTTTTATTGAGTTTATATAACATTATAAAATTAACATGACCTAATCCTAAATGCCAAAGGATGTGATCACTTTTTAAATAATTCAAACACTTAACATTATGAATAGTTATTTCAACAAAATCAATAATATAAATACCTTCCTTTCGATTAGAACAAAATAATAAAGAATCATCTTTAAAAACAAGACACTTGTCATTTTAAAATTTAATTTCTATTACATCATCACATAATTGAGATAAACTAATTAAATTATGTTTTAAACCTTTATGAAATAAAAATTTGTAAATAAAAGTAGAATCAGAAATACCAACTTTACCAAAATCTTTTACTTTTCCTTGGGAATTTTCTCCAAATATAACATTACCTCCATCAAATGTATTGTAAGTGGTAAACTTTTATGGTTCTCTGGTCATATTATTATAGAATCAACTTTCCATGTATCATATGTCATTCTTGATACATCCAATGCATTTTTTCAAAGTAAATCAATTACTTGACAATTTTGGTACCCAAGCTACTTTGGGTCCAATCGTATTAGTAATACAATTTTTAGGTGCCCATAAAAAATTTAAACAAGTATTTTATAAGTAATATAGATAATAATGATTTATAAAAATGAGTTTTCGTAAATCTAAAATACTATTTAAATCTATGATAACAATCATTTTCATAGTGACATTAATGCCACATTTAAAACATGTGATAGTAGAAGTACAAAAAATTTTGCTTTTAAAAAAATTATTTTTATACATTTGAGGTAATCTCTTATCATATCTAATGTCATATTTATTTTTGTTTAGTTTATTCAAAGACATCACCTTATGATATTTTTCATAACCATGAATAAAACTAGAAAAACTTTCATTAATACTTTGAACTTCCTTTTTTAATTTTTCATTCAAATTTTGTGTGGATTTAAAATTATCATAAATTATAGAATGAGGAGTAAAAGTAGTGTTTCTTAATTTTTCATTATATTGTAAAATAAAATTGTTTTCAAAAAAAAAATTATCATTATTATCCTTAATATTATTATATAAATCAATATATTTTAAAATATATTTTATTAATCTTTAAATTTCATAATTTAGTTCATAAATAGTCAGATTTTAATAATCATAGTCAAAATAAAAACATCCCGAATAAAATATAGAATCACTAACCTTATCCAAAGAAGCCATGAATCACATGTTAGTAGATTATTTCTTATTTCAATATTTTTCATTGGAATTGGATTCTTTTGTACAACTCCAACTGGTTGTTAATTCCTTTTTGTACTTATTTTTGTATTTCTATTTATTCTTTCGTGTTGGGAAATCAAGCTTAATATTCCCTTTCTTTATGAACTCAAAACAAGTAAAATATAAACTATTATAATTATTATCTTCTTTATTATATCCCCTATGTTTTTCCTTTTGACGGTTTCTTCTAAATAAGTTCTTAAAACCATTATATTTCATTCATTTTTAAACTCCAGTCACTATATGAGCCATATATTCTTTTTCACTATCATGTAGATTAAAATCAGATGAGTCAGTAGAAAAAACATCAATATATTTAAATTCAACACCTTTAATTTTTTATTTTATTTTTTTCTTCTTTTTGTATATGTTCTTTAGTTCCAGTTCATACTGAATCAGTGATCCAATCAATTCATCCAGAGTGCACTCTTTGAAGTTCTTTCTTTTGTAAATGGAAACATTCTTTGTATTCCATTTCTTTGGTAGAGATCATAGGACTGATTCAACAAGTACTGGGTTCTCCAAATCTTCTCTATGTGAGTATATTCCATTAATAATTCTTTTTAATTAGTGAAAAATTTGGTTTAAAGTTTCATCTCCACTCATCTTGAAGACTTGGTACTCCACTTGAAGCATTCCAAGATTAGTTCGAATCAATTTTTCTAAGCTAAGGTGAGTGACTTTTAGAATCTTAGAAATATCGTGTGTTGTCTTACAAGTAGATACATGACTAAAAATTATTTTTTAATAGAACATTATTAGATATTAAAAAAATTTAATTTAAAAAATATTTAACAACATCATTTATAGTAGGGGTGTCTAGATCATATTCTTCCAATGTGTATTGTTTCTCCATGATGGACCGGTGTTCTATACTTAATTGTTTGAGGTATGCCTCTATTATAGATCGTCTATAACCATAATCATTTCCATCAAAGTTTGGTCACTTCTGAAGAATACTAACATCATTTATGTTTTCTCCTTCCATTATAAGGATCTTTGTCCTTAGACTATGATGTTTATGAATAGGTTAGCATAAATAAAATGAAAGCATACTCTATAGAAGGGTTGGATGAATTCCAAAAGGAACAATCTTTGATACCAATATCTTATTATCAAAAAAAGAATAACAGATATAAACTATCCTTAAATAAGGTTAACCACTGATAGTAATTGTTATTTCAGAATGGGTAATGGAAGATGGTCTAGTGGGTGGTGAATAAACTAGATTAAATAATTTAATTAAATAAATTTATTATTCAATTTAATTAAGGAAGTTAATTATTAGAGATAATTATCAGATAAAATAAATTAAATAATTCAAGAATTTTTATACTAGTTCAATTCAAATTGGATCTAGCTCAGTCTTACACCTCTCTACTCAATGATAGATATGTGTTCACTAGACTTATTTTTGAGGGGGTCATAACTTGATTATAAGATCATTTTTATAGTGGAGGTACAACCATGACACACTTAAATTTTTTTGCGGAGTCACAACCCAAAATAAAACACTAATTTTAGACTATGGGAGTCATAACTCAAACGGTCCTGACCTTAGAATTCAGGATTCACAACCTAAGGAAAAATTATAAGAATAATTATTTTGTATGTAATACCATAAATTGAAAAAATACAGTGCATGTGAGATATGAGAAATAGTCTTATAAACCCAAGAAATAAGACAAAATAGAAGATAAAATGAATGAAACACGAGTACAGGTTCTTGAGAAATGTGGATGTCCCATCAAGGCAGCTGTAGTGATATAAGTTTAAGTGCAGTCTTTGAGAAATCTTCCAGCATATGAAATAGAGTATCGCACCGGGCTTCAAAGTTTAGTGTCAATATTTGGTTCTCAAAATATTTTTTGTTCTTGAATCTCATCTCGATATCATTATATCCTTTGAATGTCTCCCAAGTCCTTTAAATAGAATCTGTAAAGATTAAAAAACCAATCTCTAACCGGGTAAAATAATTAAAATTAAAATAATATAATTACCCTAGAGATAGAATATTATCATAGAAAATAATGGTAACAAAATTCATTTGAATTAAAAAAATAAATTCATCTTAAAACCATTTTGAATGTCTCATTAAATGATAATAATAATTCAAATCAATCCCATAAAAATCCTAAGATAATTTGACTCTTTAAAATCAAATATTAAATACGTTATAATTTAATCCAACATGTAAATAATTAAAATATTTAATTATCCTTCATTAAATACCCAAAAAAATTGAATAAATTCCATTTCATTAAATAATAATTTTAGAAAATAATCATTCAAATAAATTGTTTTTAAATATAAAAACATAAATATTCCAAATATATGTTGTAAGAGTTATATAAAAATAATTGATTAGTTTTAAATAATATTTAAACTATTTAAAATATTTATAAACACTTTACATGGAATATATACTATATATATTAATTTTTAAAATAAATAAAATAATTAAAACACTTAAAATAAACATGCAATTAACTAAACAATCAAAATAAAAAAAATAGATCATGTATAGAAATACAGATTGAAGAAAAAATAATCAAAGAACTAATTCCATGCACCAAGTGGTCATGTTTTTTGTATACTTACCATGTTTTGTGGTTAGAATGATGACCATGTGAATAAGTTTAGGTCACCTATAAATATATCATGTGGTCAGTTTTTATAGCTAGTGGTAGGTAGACTGATCGTGAACGGTCATTGTACTTATCATGTGAACAAATTATAGTGTTTCACAAGCTCACTGCCTCACGGTAGGTTTTCCATAGCTTCACTATAGCTATTAAATTATGTTCATGGTAACTATGGTTCACACATGTTTTAGCATGCATGTTTTTCAAACAAAATAAAAAACATTTTGTATATTGTGAAAGATAAATAGAGTGAGTGGAGATGAAACTTGAGAGGTGTGATGGACTAAAGAAGGTAAATGTTCTTCCTCTGTGGTACACAGATAAAGGTGATGTCTTCCTCTATAGTGTAACATAGAGAGGAACTGTGTATCTGATGTTGTTGGCATGTTTCTATTTGATGTGGAGAGAGGATTCACACTAGTTTTGGTTGAAGGATAAAAATGAAGCTGATTGACGATTGATGGATAAGATTGTAGATAAAGAGAAATGAGTTCATCCATGGATTTCATGGTAAGTTGAGCCAAGATTCATGATATGGTGATATTATCCTTAATGGTAAGGTGGTATTAGGCTTCATGGTTGGGTGGATATGAATATTTATTAAGGTGGAAACCCAACTCATAATAACCAAGAGGGTTTCAAAACCTAAAAAACTGGAAAATGAATCTTCGGTTGATTTTTAGTCTCTCTAAATGACAGAATCCATGAAATTCAAGAATAATTTATTGTAGATAATTTATATATATTTATAATTAATTAAATAATGTATCAATATGAATTATATATTAATATATTTTATCAAAATATAGAGAAAAACAATTTCTAAAAACTACAGAAAAAAGGATGATAATTTTATAGATATTCATTCTATTTTTTAGGTGTCTAAAGAGAGTTTTTTGACATTTAATTATTTTAATGAAATGTATAAAAACTTATTATCTTTCTAACCCAAAAAATAGAGTACTATTTTTATGTGAATCGAATTATATATCATTGATATAAAAAAGAAATTGAAATCTATAAATTCTAGAATTCCAAATCTATTGTATAAACATTGGGCATTTTTTAATCACTTAAACAAAAAATTCAAACTTCCATTTATTATAATGAAATGTAAAAAAAATGTGTTGGATTGAAAATTTAATAAGTTATGTGATAATATAAGCTACAAATCCAAATTTATAAAATCATAATCAAATAAATCTTAACAACACAATAAGAAGAAAAATTATTATTCATACCAAAAGTATGTATAATGTTTAAACCAAAATGCGAGCATCTTATAGATTGAATTATACTTTATCTTAGTTGAAAAAAAAATCAATAAAATTTTTATATTTCATATGAAATTTTAATTTTAAAAATCTATTCTCTACAAATTTAGTTATAATAAAAATACAGAGAGGTTGTAAAATCTATATTTTCATATAAAATTATAAGAGGGTTTATAACATTCAAAAACATAAAATAGTAATAAATAAAAAAATACCCAAAAAACTCCCCCATTTTGAAAATTAAAAAAATAAAACATGATTTTATAAGATTCTCCCCATTTCTAAAATTTTCTAAAAATAAAATATTTAATAAATATGAAAACAAGTAGTTTTAAAACAAACTCCCCCAAGTGAATATTAAGGTATGTTAAAAACAAATTAAAATAAACTTTTTACACTAAATTTATAACATACCGTTTTCAAATTTTTGTTTCTATAACTTTATAAAATCCAAAAATTTAGTGAAAATGTATATGAGATAATTTTTAGTTGGAATATATTAAAAAATAATGCCACATTTTTTAACATAATTATGGAGAAAATGAAAATACATGTCTATATTATTAGTTCTATAATTCATTAAAGGTTTCTTTTGAAATATTAATAGAAAATAATATTATAATAAATTGGAATTTTTTCAAATATAAAACCATAGTCAGAAAAATTTTGTTTAATCCATAAATATTGAGAACAAAATGATGGGTAAAAGATATAATCACTTTCAATAATTTAAAAATCAATAGATTATTGTTTTATTGAACTCCAATAAACTAAACTCTTTCTGAGAAAGTGAAATATACCTGAGGATATCTTTCTATCAAGTTTAAATCCTCCAAAATCTAAGTCATAATAACTTTTCAAATCAAAATAATATTTTCTAGAATAAAATAATCCATAATTAATAGTTACACTAATATATATAATAATATTATTAACATCTTTTAACTAATATTTATTAGGTTCATATTGGAATCTAGAACATAAACAAACATTGAACATAATTTCGAGTCGAGAACTAGTTAAATAGAACAAACTTCCAATCATTTACCCAAATAATTTAGCTTCAATAGATTTTTTAGAATCATCAAAATATAAATTCAAATAATTATTCATAGGGGTTTTATAAGATATACTAGAATAAAAACCAAAAAATTTAACTAAATATTTAGCATATTCAGATTGGTTAAAAAATATTCCATCATTTCTTTGAAAATTTTGAAGTCTAAGAAAGAATTTCAATTATTCTATAAGAATCATGTCAAATTCAATTTTTATCAATTTTGAAAACTCTTTTCAAATAAATTCATATAAATATCCAAAACAAATATCATCAACATAAATTTTTACTATTAAAAAAATCATTATAAATTATTTTAATATAAAATGTGGGATCTAGTATAACTTTAAAAAAATATTTTTTGATAAAAATATTATAAGTCTATCATACCAAGAGCAAGGTGATTTCTTAAGGCCATATAAAGATTTTGATAACTTAAAAACATGATTTGGAAATGTTTCATTATCAAAACTAGGTGGTTGACAAACATAAACTTCTTCATAAATAAAAAATTTTAAAAAAAAACATTTCAGATCCATTCAAAATAATTTTAATCAATGAAAAGTAAAAAAATGATAATAAAATTATAATAGATTTAATTCTAGAAATAGGTGAAAATATTCATCAAAGTCTATAACTTATTCTTAAAAATAACCTTGAGCAACAAGTCCAGCTTTATTTTTAATAAATTTTACATATTCATCCATTTTATTTCTATAAATCCATTTAGTTCCTATAACATGCTTTTATATGGGAGGTTAAACTAAATTCCAAACATTATTTATAGAAAACTAATTAATTCCATAATGCATTGAAAAAATACAATTAGAATCATTAATATTATTTGGACCATTGATTGAAATAAAAGAATATTTTGTACAAAAATTCAAAATATAATTTTTATTATTAATACTATAATCAATGTTACCAGCAACATTGTCACTATGATTATCTCTTTTAATATTCCCTGATTTAGGATAAAGTTGAGAATGATTATACTCCCGCTCAATTGATTCATATTTATCTTGGTTTTTTCTTCACTAAAATTGAATTCTTTAAACTCGTCACCAAAATCATTAGAATAAAAAATTATTTTCAAATTATTTTCATCAAACAAAAAATGAACATAATATTCAATAGCCATAATTATTTTATTATAAACACTATAAGATTTAACATTATTCAAATAACCAAAAAAATACCTTCATCACTTTTAGCATCAAATTTATCTAAATTATCCTTTGAATATAAAATAAAAACTTTACTACCTAAAAATCCGAAAATAAAAAACATTATAATTTTTACATTTAAATAATTTATAAGGAGTTTTATTTAATAAATATGAAACTAGAATTATATTTTAAATATGACAAGTAGAAAAAATGGATTCCCTATAACATCATTTTATTGTGGTTTTCTAGGAGTATAAATTTTAATAAAATAACTATTCACATCAAAAAAATCATTTTTTATGTTATAAAATTCAACTCCTTTATCACTATGAATTTAAACGATCATTCAACCTTTTTCATTTTGAAATAAGTTACAAAAAAATAATAAATCTATATAAAGTATCATTTTTATGTGCCAGAAAGTAAACTCATGTAAATCTACTATAATCATCAATAATAACTAAAGTATATTTATTTCCTTTGAGGTTGCAAATTTGAGTAGGAAAAAATAGATCAAGATTTACTAATAGAAAAGTTCTATTAGTATTTATCTGATTGATTGGTCTGATAGAAACTTTACATCATTTACCTTTTATGTATGTGTCACAAACATGAAGTTGTTTTTTCTTTAAATTAGTAAACTATATAACATTGTCATGTTTATAGATTTTATGTAACATTATGAAATTAATATGACCTTATCTTGAATTCCAATGGTTTCTAACACTCTACATAGCATTCAAAAAATTAATATATTTAATTTTTAGTACAGAAAAATCAATAATATAAGTGTTTTCCTTTCGATTAGCATAGAATAATAAATAATCATATTTAAAGACTAAACACTTATCATTTTGAAATTTTAATTCTATTCCATCATCACATAAATGAGATATACTTATTAAATTATGTTTTTAAACATTAAAAAAATAAAACTTTTGAAATAAAAGTATAATTAAAAATATCAAATTTACAAAAAAAAATTCACTTTTCCTTTGGAATCATCTTTTAATGTAATAGTGTCTCCATCACCTGTATTATAAGTGGTAAAATTTGATGGATATCCAGTAATATTACTATATCATCAAATATCCACATACCATATATAGTTCTTGATACATCCAAGGCATTTTTCCTACAAAAATCAATTACTTGACAATTTTGGTACCCAAGATACTTTGGGTCCAATCATATTAGTAATACAATTTTTAGGTACCCACACAAAATTTAAACAAACATTGTATGGTACTCTAGATAATAAATATTTATAAATAAGAGTTTTTTTAAATACCAAATACTGTTTAAATATCAAAGAACAGTCATTTTTATAGTGACCTTTCATGCCACATTTAAAACATATAATAATATAAGTACAACCATTTTTACTTTTAAAAAAATAATTTTTCTACATTTGATGTAATCTCCTATCATATCCAATAACATATTTATATTATTTATTTTATTAAAATACATTATATTATTAAATTTTTCATGAACTTGAATAAAACTATATAATTTTTTTTAATAAATTCAACTTCATTTTTTAATTTTTCATTCAAATCTTTAGTAGATTTCAAATTATCATAAACTGTAGAATGAGAATTAGAAGCATTATTTCTTAATTTTTCATTATCTTGTAAAATCACATTATTTTTAGAAATAATTTTATCTTTATTTTCATTAATATTATTACATAAATTAATGGCTTTGAAAATATATTTTATTAATCTTTCAATTTCATCATTTAATCAAGAAATATTCAGATTTTCATAATCATAGTCATAATCAAAACATCCAGAATAAAATCTAGAATCACTAATCTTATATAAATAATCCATGAATCACAAGTTTGTATATTATTTCTCATTTCAAGATTTTTTATTGGAATTGGATTCTTCTGTACAAATCCAACTGGTTGTTAATTCCTTTTTGTCTTTCTTTTTGTATTTATCTTTATTATTTAGTTTTGGGTAGTCGGGATTGATATGACCTTTCTTTATATACTCAAAACAAGTAACATATAAACTATCATAATTATTACTTCCTTTATTATCTCCCTTATATTTTTCTTTTTTAGGGTTTCTTCTAAATAGGTTATTAAAACCTATATTTTTCATTTATTTGTAAACTCTAGTCATAATCTGATCCATATCTTCTTTTTCACTATCTTGTAGATCAGAATCAAAAGAGTCGGTAGAAACAAAATTCATAGATTTAAACACTACACCTTTTCTTTTCTTTTTGTATCCACTTTAGCTATGTTCTTTAGTTCCATTTCATACTAAAGAAGTGATCTGATCAATTCATTCAGAGTGTACTCTTTGAAGTTCTTTCTTTAATAAATGACAACCTCATTTGTATTTTATTTCTTTAGTAGAGATCGTAGGTATCATTAATAGATTACTAGGTTAATCAAATCTTCTCCAAGTTAATTCATTCCATTAACAATGCTTGTGAATTAGTGGAACATTTGGTTTACTTTTTTTTATTCACCCATCTTTAAGTCTTGGTACTCTTTTTGAAGCATTCCAAGCATAGTTCAAATCAATTTGTCTGAGACAAGGTGAGTAACTTTTAGAATCTTCCAAATCTCATGCTCTATCTTATAAGAAGATACATGAGTAAAAATTCTTCTATTAATATAATATTATAAGATATTCTCAACTTTTTAATTTAAAACATATTTAGTATCATTATTTTTGGTAAGTGTATCTAGGTCAGCTTTTATAAGTGTGTATAATTTTTCCATGGTGGACTAGTGTTATATGCTTAATTTTTTGGGGTATGCCTCCATTCTTGATATTTAGTATCCATAATTGTTTCCATCAGTGTGTGGTGGATCTTGATTAATCAAATCATCATTTATGATTAATACTACCATCTTAAAGATCTTTTTCCATAGACAGTGAGGTCTAGGGATAGGTTAGCACAAATAAAATAAAATCAGTCTCTATAGAAGGGTTGGATGAATTCCAAAAGGAACATTCTCTGATACCAATAGTTTAGTACCGATAAAAATAATAATAGAGCTAAACTATCCATAAACAAGGTTAACCATTTATACCAATTTTTAGGTTGGAATGGGTAATGGAATATGGTGTAGAGGTAGGTGAATAGAGTAGATTAAAAAATAATCAAATAAGTTTATTATTTAAATTAATTAATGAATTTAAATTTTATAGTTAAATATTAAAAAAATAACAGAGAGAATTCAAGGATTTTTATACTCATTTAGTCTAAAGTAGACCTAGTCCAATCTTCTATATTTCTCTACTTGATGAAAGTTACATTTTCACTAAACTGGTTTTTGAGGGGAAATCATAACCTGATTAAAAGATCCTTTTCTAATGGAGGGATAACCACAACACAGTGACATTTGAATGGGTCGTTACAACCTAAAATAAAAAACTAAATTTCAACAACAATAGTCACAACCAAAATGGTCCTGACTTTATAATTTAGGATTCACAACTTGAGGAAAAAGAATAATAATAATCTATTTATATAAAATCATAAAAAACAGAGATTTCATGTGAGAGATAGGGAAGATTATTACAGACACAATAAATTTTACAAAATAGAAGATAAAATTAATGAAGCATACGTACTATTTCTTGAGAAATGTGCATGTCTCGTCAAGGTAGTAGTAGTTATAGAAGCTTAGGTACAATACTTGAGAGTTCATCCAACAGATAAACAAAGTATCACACAGGGCTTCAAAGTTGAGAAGCAAGATTTGGTTCTCAAAATATTTTCAGTTCTCAATGATCATATTAGTACCTTAATATCCTTTGAATGAATCCTGGGGCCTTTAAATAAAATCTATAAATACTAAGAAACCAAACTCTTATAGGGTAAAACAATTCAAAATCAAATAAAATAATTATCTAGGAGAGAAAATATTATCATTGGGAATAAGGGTTAAAAAATTCATTTCAATTCAAAAATTAAAGACCAATTCAATCTATTTTTAACTACCTATTAAATTATAATTATAAGTCAAATCAATCCCATAAAAATCATAAGACAATTTGAATATTTGAAATTAAATATTAAATACATTCTAATTAAATTCAGCATGTAAATAATTAAATAATTTACTTATCCTATATTAAATACCACAAAATAAATTTGAATAAATTCCATGTAATTAAATAATAATTTTAGAAAATAATAAGTTAAAGAAGTTAACATGAAATATGTAAACTTAAATATTCCAAAAAAATGTTGTAAGAGTTACATGAGAATAATATATAGGTTTTAAATCATATTAAAACTATTTAAATTATTTAGAAACACATCACAAGGAATATATATTATATATATTAATTTTATAAATTAATAAAAAAATAAAACACTTTAAACAAGAATTCAGTTAACTAAATAATCTAAAAATAAAGAAAAATAGATCATGCATAGAAATCCATGTTGAAAAAAAATAATCAAAGTAAATAACTAACAGTACACACTAAATGGTCATGTGGTCAGTATTCTTATCATGTTGTGCGGTTAGAATGTTTACCATGTGAATAAGGTGTGGTCACCTTAGAATATATCATGTGGTCAGTTGATATAACTTTTGGTGGGTATACTAACCATTCGTGATCACAATACTTACCATGTGAATACATTTTAATGTGTCGCAAGCTCACTGCCTCATAATAGGTTAATCGTAGTTTCACAGTAACTATTAAATTATAGGCATGGTAACTATACTTCACACATGTTTCAATGTGTAAGGGAACCAAACAAAATAAAAAACATGTTGTATATTTTTAATGATAAACTGAGTGAACGGAGATGAATCATGAGAGTTATACTGGAGTGGATAAGGTGAATATTATTCCACTATTATGCACAGATGAAGGTTCAGTCTACATATGAAGTTTTTCATAGAGAGGCATTGTAAGTCTGTTGTTGTTGGTACTTTTCTAGTTGATGTGGAGAGAGAATTCCCACTAGTTCTGGTTGAAGAAGAAAAATGTAGCGGATAGACAACTAGGGGATAAGCATGTGGATATGGAGAAATGAGTTAATCTATGGGTTTCATGGTAGCTTGATCCAATATTCATGGTAAGGTGATATTAGGATTCACGGTAAGGTGATATTATGCTTCATGGTAAGGTGGAGATAAATTTTGGTAAGATATAAACCCAACTCACATTAGGTTCAAATAAAGAGGGTTTCAAAACCTAAAAAACTATAAATTGAATATTTATTGAATTTTTAGGCACTCTAAATGACTAAATAAACGAAAATTCCAAAATAATTTGTTGTATATAATTTTTATATCTTTTTAAAGTATCAAATAACTCATCAATATGAATTATATATTAATATATATCATCAAAATAAAGAGAAAAAAATCTAAAACTGATGAAAAAATGATGATACTATTGCTGATATTTAGCTTATTTTTTAGGTGTCTAACATCATTTTTAGACTTTAATATAGTTTAATAAAATTTATAAAAACATCTTAGATTTATAACCAAATTAATGGTGTTTTTTATCTACATGAATTGAAATATATATCATTGAAATAAAAAATAAATTTAATTCTTGAAATTCTAGAATTCCATAACTATTACATAAATTTTGGGCATTTTTAACCCACTTAAACAAACAATTTAGACTTTCATTTATTCTAATTAAAATTATAAAAAAAAAAAATTATTTATGATGGAAAAATTTTCCTAAGAATCCAAGCTATATCTTAAATTTTATAAAAGAATAACCAAAGAAAACTTAACAACACAATAATCATAAAAAATAGTGTTCGTACCAAAATCGTGTATCATGTTTGGACCAAAATGAAATCATCTTAGATATTGAATTAGACTTCTTCATAGTTGAATAAAAGTTATATAAACTATTTATATTTTATATGAAATTTAAATTTCAAAAATCTATTCACTATAACTCAATTTATAATAAAAATACAGAGACATAAAATCTATATTTTCACAAAAAAGGATATGAGGGTTTGTAATATTCAAAAACATAAAATAATAATAAATAAAAAAAATAAAAAAAAATATGGTATGATATATATTATTATGCTTCTATAATATATTTATAATAGACCAATATTTATTATTCAGTTGTTTTGAACATGTGAAAATAAATTTGAGACTTTAGGTAAGGGATTTTCATCTCACGTTTATTTTTTGTGGGACACTTGTCATATTCACTATGTGTTTATTTTTTGTGGTGTATATACTACCCATGAATTTATTTTATGATTATTATTAATAAAATTATTTTATATACATATATATATCTAAGTTTAATTCTTTCATGGGTATTATTATGCAAAAGTTACCAAAGTGGTAAAGGTTTTATGTTACAATCTCATTATTTATCAGTATTGTTTATGATTAAGTTTCCAACAATTAATTATTATGATCTATATCTCAAGAAACTCATAAAATTTATTATCCTATGGTTATGTTATTAAAATACATGTTTCCCTTTCATTTTTCTCCCTTTATGTACTCAAGAGTCAAAAATAATGTTTTTAAGAAAATTCAACTTTATTTCACTCTTTGTTTGAAACTCATTTTTCTTCCACGTTTATGATTTCTAAAAAAAATTAAATAAAGTTTTTATTATTCCCAAATTATTTTATAAAGACATTTTTACCCATTTTTTAATTTTTTTTAAAAAAAATAAAGTAATCTTCTTGTCATTTTTTAGATGATGTACTTTTGAATTTTTACTAAATATTTAAAAGTAATATTTGTTTTAACATATATAGCATGAATGGTATTTTATACTTTTATGGCAACTCAATAATTTAAATCCTCCCTTACAAGTTTCTAAGTTTATTTTCAAATAAAATTTTTTCTTTAATATTTTAAAAAAAATTATACTTTAAATAATTTATTTTAAAATGGAAGGGATATTTTCCTCAATAAATCTTCCAAGTGATATTTCAAAATCATGCTCCATATAATATGAAATCCTTTGATGTTACTTAATATTTACTAGGGATATGATCTAATGATAACATCCTTAATATTTATTTGAATGGTTTTTTATGATTATAATATTTTTATGAAACATGTTCCTTTCCTTCGGGTTATGTTGTGATGAAAAGATAAATTGTTTATGAAAACTGTTTCTTTTCCATGGGTTATGATTTGATAAAATGTTTATGAAAACTGTTTCTTTTCATGGGTTCTGATTTGATGAATTTTTAATAATATTTTGGCACACTTATGAATGATTTTTATTATGTGATGTGTGGGACCAATATCTACCTCTAATTCATTAGGTAAAGTTTTATATCTCATGAGATAATGATGGGGAAAAAACTGTTGTGCTTGATCCACTACAGGAAACAGGGTGATGTGCTTGATCCACTATAGGAAATTGCTGATGATTCATGATCTATTATGAAATGAGAAATATGTATTGATACCTGGTCTGTTATGGTTTGATGGTCTCAGTTGTTAACCTTAACATATGAAATGGTTTCTATACTTATGATGGTTCCACACTTATAATACATTAACTTATGGTTCATGATTGATTTATGATGATTTCTCACTCTTATGATTCATTTCTTTTGAAATGATAAATTTTTATACCATTGATCATGTTTACAATCCATGATATATTGGGTATTAAATTCTTAAGTTATATTCATAATCAAATACCCTTGTTCTTATATTATTCATTCATATGATCATTGATTTATATCGCCCATGTTTACCCTTACTAAGCATATAATCTCACCCTATCTTATGTTTCATTTCTACAGGTTAAGAAAAAAAATTTAAATAGGGTATGTTTATAAAGATTATTAAATGGGATGATCTTTATAGGATAAGTTTAATATTATTCTTAAAATAATAATATTATGTACCTAGTCTCCAATATCCCTAAACCTTTATGATCATTAGGCGTGTATTTTCTAAATGTATTGAATATTCATAAAAATGTGTAATATTTATGTATGAAAAGAATGGTTCGTCATAATTTTGGTATTTTTATAGTTTCTACTTACTATGTTTGTATATTATTACATGTTTGGTTATTTATTGTTATTATTCACTCTAATTGAGGGTATAGTCTCCCCAATATTCAACTTATAACCCTCACTTCTAGTCTATAACCTCTAGTGTACGGGGAGGCATGCCTGAGATCATGTGGAATTATAGCTCAAAATCGATGATTCGGGTCGGGATGTTAAAAAATGGTATCAAATTAAGGTTGTCTTGGTTTTCCTATTTTGGAGAGTTAGAAAACAGGTGACTTAGGAAAGTATTGAAGCTTGTGATGAAGCTCATTCTGGTGTGTCACTAACACCTTTCTTGAAGGAATTCCAGGTTACCAGGGCATGGGATTTATGTTTTTTGTTTTCACTATTATGATCATATGTTTTCACCTCATGTGATGCACATTGATTTTGAGGTTGGGATTTCATATGGATTTTACTCTGGTTCATATCATAAAGTGGTGTCACATGTATAATATTAGGCTTTTATATTTTTCATGAGTTATATGCTACTTGTGTGTGATTGTACTGATGATGGAGTACTCACCTTCTTAGTGTCAACAAATTGAATTGTGTTTTCACAATTAATATTGTGGCTAAATTCTTTCATCAAAACCCATATGTGTGTCTACTTTTGATAGAAAGTCATGTGAGGTTGAATTGTAGTGTACTTGGGTGACGATAATGGTGATGATGATGGTGATGATGATATAATACTTCTATGAATGAGTGGTGAATTTTAATTTGTTAGGTCATTTTTTAGCATTAACTATATTAGTAAGGAACCTTATGTGGGTATCCTATAGATAGGTCTGGTTGATTAAGGTTCCAAATATAGTCTACACAGATTTTTACATATATCACCTAGTGGTATTTTGTTCAACCAAACTAAGAATACATGGCATCTCAATGTGGTTATTATAAGGGATAATTCATCATGGAATATTTGTAGGGATGTTCCTAGATGAAGTTTTTTGGGTTTTGACCCCAATAAAACTTTATACAAGTTTTTTGTATGATGTTATGGCCTAATAAATTTGACTATGGTTACTATTTAGCCAATGTCTCATGTTGTGTGATCGTATCCTAGGGCAGGAAAATCCTTTTGAAGGTATGGTTAAGGTTAATTCCTTAGGGGTGGTTTTTATTGAAAAAATTTTCATGTTCAAGTAAGTAACCTTTGAAAGGATAAAATTAAAGTCTTTCAAGTTGACTTGTAACCCAGTAGTATGGAAAAACTTGAGTTCTAGTACTCATGATACAATATTAGGTTTTGAAATGATTGGATTCTTGTGGCATCGAGTGTAGGGACAGGGGTTTTTTGACCCATTGATTCAGAATATAACTCCTATTGAGTACTAAGTGATGATCTAAGATGGTCGAACCA
The DNA here is from genome assembly GCA_963277665.1 of Viscum album. Lineage (NCBI taxonomy): Eukaryota > Viridiplantae > Streptophyta > Magnoliopsida > Santalales > Viscaceae > Viscum > Viscum album. Next base: position 1,320,305,911 of record OY728151.1, on the reverse strand, counting down.
AGTAGGGTTAGAGCATGGGTGGATGCTTAATAGTTTTAACTGATACATTTATTTTGGGTGGTGCATGGTGGAACACTATAGAAAGGGGTTTCCTTTTAAAAATGGGGGTGTCATGAGTTCTCAGGTTTGGTGTAGCTATCACCTTGTGTTGTGGATAGATAAAGAGGTATGTGAGTCTATCATGGAGGTTTGTGACTCACTGGGTAATCACTCTATATTGAAAAATGTGTGGCATTATTATTCCTTATTGAGTGAGTCCTTATGAATCTTCATTCATGTGTTAGTTACACGCGGGGTTGGTTGAATCAATATAGTAGTGTGGGGAGTGGACCATTGATAATTTTTAGGTTCTTTTGATGAACCTAAAAAAGGCTAATGGTGGTAGGTTGCGGAAATTTTAAGATCAAGGTCACCCTTTCTATTAATAATCAAAACATTTAGCATAAATCTTGCATGTATTAGAAACCTAGCGGTTGATATGAGAAGAGATATCTTTGTGGAAGGATATGGAATCAGCTATGGATTGGGATAACATTATACGGTTAACTAGAGTTAGTAATTGATGAAAATGTCATAGTTTAATGTAGTGGATTGCATGGGGGAATGAGATCTATCAAGTTATAAATTCATTACCCACACCTAGGTTGTTGGAGAATATCCTTTAGGATGATAATGGATCATTGGATGAATTGAACTATAATCTAATAAATCTAGGTATGCGCAGTGCTTAGTGTTTTTTTGGTAATCAGGTATTCTTGGATGAACATGTTTAGTCAATGTCTTTGATAATGACTAATATTGGGTAGGGTAGACTGATGTAAGCACAATGAGGGTATAATAATTATATTATTATGGTGGGGAGCATCGACTTGTCATGTGTGAAATGATCTCTATTGTGGGAAGAGTTATGGTCTTACGTAAGATAGACCATTGGATGATCATGGTGACTCTGGAGACCGATGTGTTAGATACCGAGAGTATCTACTACCCCATTGAATTTATGATGTTAATTCATATGTATAAATAGATGGATATCCTATATAGGACTTGGACTCGAAAGGAAATCGGTTTAAGTAGGGAGAGAGTCAAATTGTCAGTGCATTGATGCATGGTTGAGAACATTATAACTGGTGCAAGTGATTGGTAAACCAACCAGGGAAAGATTAATTTGAATTAATAATGGAATTTTATAAGTATGTTCGATTTATATAACAATTAATTCAAGGAATAAATCATCATGATCAGTAGTTTCATGGTGTGTCTGTTGTTTAGGTCATGTACCTTTGTAGGTAGTCAGCTGGAAGTCAACTGACCGGTGTATCAGTATGAATTGGAGTGTGGTTGGTTGGAACCAACTTGAGTTCATCATTTTGGAAATTAAAAAGGTGTTTGGAATTATTCATGGACTTTTCTAAAGGTTTGTGTGTTGGGTTATGTATGGTTGATAGAGACTCATTGGTCATGCTCGAAACCGATAAGGGGTTTTTGGTATCAACTTTTAACCATGCTTTTCATTTAATCAATCATGATAGAATTGAACTGATTAGGGAATGTTTTTTTAATGTCAGAGTCTTATTCCTTATAATGATTCCTATGGTGGGTATTACCTTAATTCTTCAGAAGGAGTTGGTTTAAGACATTTTGGTGTGTTGAGTTAGATGGATGTAGTGATCGCGGTCTCAATGTTGGATAACAGTGATATTTTCTCTTGGATTTTTGTATTTCTGCTTTGATTCATGTAGTGGGATCATGATAAGTGTTGGGATTTAAAGTCTGACCTTATGGTAGTGAGTTTAATTTTAGGGTTGTAATGAAAATAAATCTTTGTGAATGGTGATCGAGTAAGATCGAGATATGTTTTTTACATGCTTCCATTACTTCTTGAGGATGAGAAGTGCTATTATAAGGGGATTTTAATGGCCCACACCATTATAGGTTTCAAATCCCCTATAAAATTTGAACTTTTTTTGGTATGGTTTGTTTTAAGAACCAATAATTGGAACTAGGTTCTCGGAGTTTTAGTATTTGAAAGAAAAACAAGGCTCGGGTGATGACTTGAGCTTCCAGGATTCCATTGGAGGAGTGGATGGGGGATATGGACAACTAAAAAATGTCTCAGTAGCCTATTAATTCCATGAATATTGTATTCAAGACATGAAATGGACTCATGGTGTGTCTTGAGGGGTTTTAGGATTTGAAAATGGGATCAGAGAGAAAATCCCAAAAACTTATGGTGTGACGCCATGTCTCACACCATGAAACATGTCAGGATAGTTTTTTTAATTAATAAATGAATTTAGACCCCTCTTTATGTTAGATCATTAGGACATAAATTTTAGGGATTGGTTGGACCTTACCTCCCTTTTTATCCTCCGATTTGGGTAATTTCATGTGAAAATCAATGGTGTTGGGGGTAAGGATCTTCATCCTCCCACATTCTGTGTTTCCTTTGTAACACTATGATATTTTAAAGTAGGAACATCATATTTGATAGAATATATGACATGAAAAAAAATCATATTATAGAATGTAACACCATGAGACTTTATGAAATATTTATTTTTATATAAATTCAATCTCTTTGATAGCTTGTAATTCATGGAACATTGTCTTTGAATGAAACATGATACTCTATTAAAATATTATTATTTAAACATGATCATTATAACCAAGATATTAAGTTGGTGAGTATGAATGGTAATAAATAAATTATAAAAATATGTCTACAAAATAAATTCTATGTATATCTATTTATTAGAAATAAAATAAGAATCATTTGAAATAAAAATAATGTTTTGTGAAAAATTGTATTTTTCAAAAAGGTAGTTTAGTCGCACTTTACACACATAATTTAAAATTAGTAATTAACACATTTAGAAAATTTATTTTTTAAAATGAACTTAATTTTTGAAATATTTTTATAAAAATTATCTTAGGGTGAATTTAGTTAATTTTTTTGAAAAGTTTCATTTTTTGATAAATAGTGAAAAATACTGATTTTTATTAAAAACCATCATTTCGCTTAAATTATTTAAAATTTTAAATTATAATTTAAATTGGATTCAAATTAAAATTAGTTCAGTTATTTTATAATTAAATAAATTTATGTTATATGAATCAATTTCATATTAAATTTTTATATTAAAACCTTCTATACTTATGAGGATTTTCTCATTGGAAACCTACTTTTTCATCACGCATTTGGGTTTAATTCTAAATTGAATTATTCCACTTCTGTGAATTGAATTTAGATAAATGGATTCAATATTTTTAACCATAATAATTTATATTATCTAATTAGGTTAACTTAATTTTTTACCATAATGAATAGTGGAATAGTAAAAATTAATTACCATGATTAATGTAAAAATGGGTTTATCAGGGGTTAAACTAAGAAGATAAGGGTTAAAAATGATCTAAAAATTGTCCAACACCAATTATATAGCCATATTATGAACTTATAACCTATAATGTTCTTGAATGACCCATGTTAGAGGCTTTTCCATGATAAAAACATAGGTATCACTTTATCTTTTCAAAATTTACATGTGTGTCCTCTTCGCCACTTATAAAAGGATACCCCTATCCTCCCCTATTCACACTTATAAAACCCATTGGTTTGGAAAATAACTTCCTAAATACATTATTTAATTACCTCACCATATACTAGAGTAATTATTCTAATTATTATTTCCACCAAATAAGTTTTTTGTATAAACCTAAAGAGGCTCTCTGAAGAAGAGGTAAAATTATTAAACATGCATATTTGTTTTATTTATTCTTCCACACCATTAAAACCTTATTAAAATATGATAATAAAAAAAGTATATAATTTAAATTGAGATGTTACTATGTTAATTTAATAACCCATATCAATCTCTAATTCCGTCAAATGGGAAACAAAACCATTGATCGTGTGTACGGCGGACTACCACCTCGCAAAATGATGTAAAACGTTTTCCATCACCACCTTTTAAGTTTGGATATAATGATGTATTTAAAATATTTATATGATATTTATTATATTAGTATAATTCTGAAATTATAATAATACATATATCTTCTTACTTTCCATTTCGTTGGGGATACGACAACTTCGCTCGTGTGTATTGTGAACTACTGCCATGTGAAGCAATGTGATTTATTTTTTACTTACGCTTTATATAGAAGGTTATAAGGTTAAAATTAATTAATATATGTAATATTAATTAAATAAAAATAATTATGAAAATATAATATCACATCAAACTTCTTACCTTCCTATATTTTGGAAAATAATAACATCGCAAGTGCATATGTTTGGATTACCGCCTCCACATAGCGATATGAAATGTTTTTCATTTTATTTAAACATGGATGGTAACAAGGATGTATTTGATTAATATAAATTATATATGTTAAATAATAATTATTTTGTAAAGATTAATTAATATTTATTTTTCTTTTCTTTCATCCATTGATAAAAATGGAAACAACGTTCATGCATACGTACGGCCTACCAACTCCATGAACGGTGTAATCCATTTTCTATCTATAAATTTAATAGATTACTCTATATATATATATTTATATATAATTAATATATATTATATTTATATCATTTTTAACATTATGTATTTGATTTAAACATAACCAAATAAAGTACCAAAATTACTGAACTAAAACATATATGAAAAATGAATCAATTATCACCCAAAATAGTGATTTTAATAAAGAATTATTAATAAATTGGTGATAAAAGTATATAAGTAAATAATATATGGTATGAGATATATTATTATTGTTATATAATATATATATAATAAACCTATATTTATTATACATGATATTTAGACACATATGAAGGAAGTCAGACCTAAGTTAAGGTTTTCTCATATCACTTTTACTTCCATGAGACATATGACATATTCACCACTTATTACTTTATGTGGTGTATATACCAACCATTTTGATATGTTATATCATGAAACTATTTCTATTCATGGTATTTAAAGTTTCATTCTATGTTATTTCATTCATTGGGTTTATGATTGAAAAGTAACCATAGTGGTAAGGGTTTATTTCATAATCTTTTCTTTATTCAAGATTATTTTTGTTTAAGTCAAATTTGGGGTAATTATTTGATATTTATATCTTAAAATAAATATATTTTATTATACTCTCATTATTAATGAACATTTTCAACTAATGTTACCATTTTTCCACTCTTTGGTACTTAAAATGATGGAAAAAATATTTTTAAGAAAATCCCCCTTTATTTCTCTCTTCAGTCGAAAATCATTTTTCATCAAAATCCAATTTTTGTAAAAAAAATCAAAAAAATTTTAACATCTTCAAAATTATTTATTAAATAAATTTTTATTCATTTTTACTTTTTACATTTTGTTTTTAAAATAATCTTCGTGTCTTTTTTCAAATAAGGTTCATTTGGATTTTACCAAAAATGTGAAAGGAATATTTCTATTAACAAATATAGAATTAACATAATTTCCCACCATCCTGACCACTAAATTTTTTAAATATTATTTTATATGTTTAAAAATATATTTTTACAAGAAAATTATTTTAAAAATATATTTTAAACTTTTTGTTTTAAAAATATTTTCAAAGTGAATAGGTTATTTTCCTAAAAAAATAATTACATTTTTATGGTATTTCTATCCATCAATGACATAAACCCTTTAATGTACTTATGATCCACTGGGGATATGTTTTATCTATATCATAAATATTATTTATTTTTATTTTTTGTGATTATTTTGATAGGTTATGTATAATTCTATTTCCATTCACCATATTACACTGGATTGTTTATAATTATGTTTATTTTATTAGGTTATGTATTAACATTTCATATATTAGTTTTTTAATAAAAATATTTATGCTTATTATGTTTTACCCCTTTCATATGAATAATTCATTAGACCTAATAATTTATGTGTGGGTCCCGGTTAAAGATATCCCCTTGATGCATCGATAGGTCTCATGAAACAAATTAATAAACCAAATTAGACAGGTTTTTACCCACATAATGAAATTGTCTAGTAAAAGGTATTAAAAGTATTTTTTAGATGTCTAGTATTATGAATTTAATCATTATGATATCATTTATTAATGATTATTCGATTATTGAAAATATCCATGGATAAGGTTTATGTGACTATTTATATAAATTATTTTATCATCATTTATTTATTCCATATCATTCTTACTTTATTGATTAAATGAAATTTTTTAGTTATTTATATTGACATATTGATTATGCTAATTTATTTATGATGAGAGGACTAGTTTGGGATATAACTAACACTGAGAGGGGGGTGAATCAGTGTTGGGAACTTTTTAAACCAATTCCAAATTTTTATCCATATACCTCTTGACCTGTTAGAATATTGATTCTATTATTCTCTTTTCCATGTCCCATGAAATGATATAAAGCATTAAAAATATTCACACGGTATTTTTACAAAGTTCGCTACTCAATAAGAGTATCTAAATCCTTGAAATGTATGGTGATGAACAATACATGGATTCTCCACTATAATATAGTAACATTTATAGTGGTTTGGCTAAGAAAACAATCATTTAGCCAGTGTGAGTCCCTAAAATTTGGAGGGGGGAACAAAATAATACTTCCTAGTGTGAGTATCTATACTTTAGAGGGGTAAGGTAAACAATCATCATCTTAAACTGGTGATAAACTAGTTTAACTTATAGATTCTTTTTTGGTTCTTTATACTTCCACTGAAGATATTCTTCTTCCTTCTTGATAAAGTAGGTTATGCTCTTGATCTTCTATAATGATCTTCACTTGGTTAATTGAAAAGAAGTAGGCAAGAAACGCTCTTTTTCTCTTATTCTTCTTTAGTGAAAAATTTAATGCACAATTCTTCTTGTACTTCTTGGCTGTAATCACAAACACCTATGTGATTATTCAAACACTGAAGATTAGATTACCTAGAATCATCAAAATTAACTCTTTCTTCTATTCATATATGCATGAAATCATGCATGTGGAATTCAAGTGAACTTCTCCCTTTATTACACTTATTCTTAGTGTATCTTCTTTGTGAAAACATGAGGTCTTGGGTTTCTTCAAATAAAGAACATGAGTGTATATACTCAATGTAAGTGCACGCAAGCTCTTGCCTTGATTCAATCTTCTTAAAAAGTGAACCCTTGTAAACAATTTGTATTAACAGTGGAAACCTGAGGGTATTCTTCTTCATGTGAGGAGAGATCTCCATGGTTCTCCTTGTGTGTTTATTATTCGTAGAAATAGGGAGGGTTCATGGGTCTGTCTTCACAAAGAACAGTGGGAGTGTAAGACTCAAACACAAGATCACGATGACATGGCCTTCACAAAGCACAGTGAGGGTTTGAGAAAAATAGTCTCTTGTTTGTGGTAAATAGTTCATTCTAAGAATAGAAATTCTTCAAAAAGATATTCAAGAGTGTGTGGAACTTTTATAAGTCTTTCAGTATCTCCTCTTTGCAGAACCAGAGAGCCCGCGGTTCATTTTATTGCCCTTCTCAAAGAAAAAGCATGGAGATTCTCTATTTATCAAGAAAAACAAGAGCTCTAGAAATATGGGAGTAGCAGATTCTTCTCAGCTCACTGTGGCTCCTTTTATAGGAAAATATCATAGCTTTTACCATGTTTCAATCCTGTGATATATTCCATATCAAGGACCCATTAAACAACTAAGGATCTCAGCTTCAAAGATTTCCAAATCCAGGTAAAAGATGCGTCGAGAGTTGAGGTATGTTTCCTTCTTAAATGAGTGACGAAATCTCTTTGTGTGTGCATTTAAGATCACATTTATCTTGTATTAAATCCATACTTGAATCCCCATATCCCTTGGAAAATTTTTTTGCCTCATCCTTCTTTGAACTTCACCATTTTGTTGCATGAAATCAAATGAAATTGCATGCATGATCTCAATTTAATCCAGCAACCAACATGATCTTCATATAGTATCCAGTGGTTGTCCATGGTGATCGGGTCATCTTCTCCAACGAGTAGCATCAGAAACATCGTGCAGTGGAAAGAGGAGGACGATGGCTCTAGCTATAGGAGAATCAGACAGATTTGGTTCAAACTGACAGGGCACGGGATCAATTGAACAGTGGAGATTGGATGACTGACTGCCATGGCTGATCGGACGGTTGATCGAGACACTATATGTGATATATAGCTGAGATTTTTTCTTGGAGATAAAATTATCATCCCACATCCAAATAGATACGTGGGTGTGGTGCGTTTTAAGTATCAGATCACTCTGCCACATCACCATATTACTCCCTATCCCTCCACAATACCACCTCATACCGTGTTCTGTGGGTGTGTTTTTCACCCACCCTCTATGGCCTTCAGTCCAAAACTTTGTATGGGCTCTACCCCATGAACTCAAGAAAGTCTATACGTGGCCCAAATCTGCCACTTGTGGGCTAGCCTGGATGGCTTCCCCATGGGTATGGTCAACTCTATCCCGCATGTGTCTCAGGTTGAAGTTGGATGGTCAGCTCGTGGGCTGGTCCATTTATTAAGTAATCCTATAAAAAACACCTATTTATGTATAAAATTTCATGGCCACCTTAAATAATAAACCTCATGCAAGGATACCAAAAATACCAAGCCTCTTTTTCAACCATTATTCTTCTTTTATTTTTGGAATATTAATTCCAAATAACACACTTAGAACGCTTTAATCATCCTCAATGAATGATACTTCATTGTTAAAAACATTGTTTCACCTTTTACAAAAGTTATTTGAACTTAGGATCAGTGCATCAATCGCCTGATTTGAACAACATGGAGAATTTCCCAAATGTATCATCTAATGCAATGAATACAAAACAATTCTATGGGCATCATCACTTTAACAAAACTCCATTAACATTGGAGCTACTTCTTCATTTTGATTAGTATTAACAACTGTTGACAAAAAATACAACTTCATACACAAAGTGGTCCTAATAATCTCCCCCTTTTTATTTGTTGGAAATACTTAAAATTTCTTTCTCAAATGAATGTTTTAGTATCAAAATGAGAATCTTCTCTCTCCCCTTCACTTCTTTCTCTCCCCAAAAATTTCATTTCCCTTATATCCCCCTTATTGGAAAGAAATACAAATTTCATGGTAGAGAGTGTATCAGTTCATACATAAGCAATGTGTCATGAATCATTTCACTCTAAGTCTACTTGAGAAATTCTTGGTGTAGAAAATAAGAGGATTTTATTTAGATAATAAGGTTTTCCATTATCAACTGATCATGATACCACATGAGATGAGAATTCATATACTTGTCTTCAAGGGTTTTCCACTTTCATTATAGGATGAGGATAAAAAAATGTGATATGAAATAATCAATCTAAAACTCTTGCACTCACTTCAGCAAATAGATCAAAAACAATGAAGTGCAATAGGTATGATGAGTAACCATGGGGCACTTTCATCTTCTTATGTCACTAATTAATTTAGTTACTCCACCGTTAGAGAATGGTCTTTATTTTGAGCAACCAATGATGAGATATTAAGAATAACATACATTTTCCAATGAAATTATATTCAAACAATATTTATAGTAATTGAATTTGATACCAATTGAAGTTGATACTAATTAAAATAATAACTCTAGAATCTTTTTCATGTGTATCCACCTTAAGGGAAAACTCCTCATCACTAACTCTCAGGTTCTCCCCCTAAGATCTTGCTTCACCTCTAATTACCTGTATTATCAGAACAAATACAACACACAAATATTTTTAATGGAATAATGTGGATCCTCCTTGATTCATCAGTGTGAATAGAAATATTGAGATGATTTTCTCAACCAAGATACTTTATTTGATCTACTCTTTATACTTTCACATTTGATATTAAATTCTAGTTTTGATTGTGTGGATCTCAATAATTCTTCTATTTCTTTGTGTGTGAGACTTCTTTATTCATGATCTTTCAAAGCACTTGAATCTCCTGGTGAAACTTTCATCTTTTTGAGAAATTATTCTTGAGATGGAATAAGTGTCATGCAATTTTTAACAGTGTGTCCAACCTTGTTTCACCTCACACATAGGACTTCCTTTTCTTCATATGGAATATTTTTTTTACTCTTTTCACTATCCTTAGCTTATGCATCTTCCATTTTTCTCATTCTTTATAGATCTTCTAGCCAGATAGACAATAAGTCTTTTGGAACTAAGGAATCAAGATTGGATCTTCCACATGGGTTTTTCTGGGTGTTATTGTTCTTAGTGGTTCTTTTGGATGCACCACCCTTCAACTTCTTGGATTTATAATTCAAGGACTTATATCCTTTCCTTCTTGGAGGCTTCTTGAGAGAATTAATTTTTAAACATTATTCTAGATACATCCCAAGGATGATTCTTATTTATTATCCAGCTTCTGTGGTATTATTTTCTTATGATCATTCAACACAATTTTATATGAACATGTACCAACCTTATAAACACTCCCATTTCATACATCATAGATGTTATCTATCATTCCAAATATGTTAGCAGAATACAAATGCTTCTGGATCTGTGGATATTTCTTCTTCTTCTCTGGATTTCTCCCCCTTGATATAGGCTTTCTTTGAGATTTTTCATTTAAGGGATTATACCAAAAATCCAATGCACAATGCCCAAATATATTTCAGCACTAACATTGACCCACAAATCTTGACTTCTTGATATCTTCTGTATTATATTACCTGTCCTACTTCTTGATGTTTTGTGCTCTATGGGGAGTCAAATTCTAACCTCTTTTTCCTATCCACCCTAGACATGGTGGTAGGTATCTCATCACCTTTATACATCCATAATTGTTTAGAATTTTTCTTCAAACCTTCACTTTTATAGAAATTGTTTTAGAAACATTAGTACAAGATGATATGGATGGTACCTATTCTTTCTTAGCTTCTTGTAATGGATAATTGAGTGAATTTATGATCTTTTTATCACATGTTGGAGTTATTTCACCCTTATAATCCTCCAATGAACACTGAATACCAATATAAACTTTCACCTTCTTTTGTGAGGCCTCAATATGTGTCTTCTCAATATTAGAACACTGACCTTCCAATTTTATACATTCCATATTGAGGATGATCTTCTGGTCTTAAATAATGATCATCTTATCTTCAAAAGTCTTATTTAATATTTCAACTTCCACTTGATGTATTAAAAATTTGTTTTGTAACAAAGAGTCAAGTTCCTTGATCTTCTTGGAATTTTATTCCAAATATAAACCCTTGACATCAGTGCTCTTCTTCATCTCATTTTCAAGTGCATGGATATTCTCTTCCATATTCTTATTTACTCCCTATTTCTACTCAACATATTTGAGCCATTTTTAGGAACTTATTTAAAATTTCCTCTTTGTTTCTTCAAAGGATTCAACCTTTCTGGAGATCTTTATACATTCAACAATTTTTTCTTACAATCCCTTCTCTAAAAACTAATTTTCTTCTTCCAACTGGGTGACATCTTCCTGAATACATTGAAATATTGCAAAAACAAGGGATACACTTTCATCAAGGATGTAATGAGGGATAGGTCTTAATCTATCAACTGATAATTCTTGAGATGTTGTAGAATGATCATCACTACTTGTACTATAATTTCCATCATGATAATAATTTTCAAAAGTACTAACACATACCTCCTGATTACTTTAGGTAGGAAGGTTATCCATATTATTGGTGCAAAATTAAGCCACATATTCATTACTTTCCAAGACCAATATGTCTTCATTGTCAGCACGACATGGAGATATAAATAATTCATCTTCTTTAGATAATAGGGTCTTATTATTCAGATTTATCTTCTCCTTCTTTTTCCTATTCATCATGGTCTTAGTAGATATTGACTTCTGCTCAGAGAAAAATTAATCTTCACTAAAACTGCACTTCATTGTTGACTTAGGAAAGAAACTCAAATCTTTAAAAGAGAATAACTTCATTATAGACAATCCAACAATGGTAAACCTCCCTCGGATACCAATTGAGAGGACCAGTTTGAGATATAACTAACATTGAGAGGGCATATGAATCAGTGTTAGAGACTTTTTAAACCAATTCTAACTTTTTATACATGTACCTCTTGATATAATAGGATCTTGATTATCTTATTCTCTTTTCCTTGTTTCCTATAATGATAGAAATCCGTAAAAAAATGCGCATGATATTTTTACAAGGTTCGCTACTCAATAAGAGAAACTACATTCTTTCCATTTATAGTGATGACCAATACATAGATTATCCACTATAATGTAGTAACAGTTATAGTGGTTTGAATAAGAAAACAATCCTTTAGCTAGTGTGAGTCCCTAAACTTTGGATGGGGGAGGGAAAAAATCCTCTTACTGAACTGGTGATGACCTAGTTTAACTTGAAGCTTCCTTTCTAGTTCTTTATATTGTCACTAAAGACAGTCTCCTTTATTATTGATAAGTTAGGTTCTTCTCTTGATCTTTTTTAGTTCTATTCACTTGGTTACTTGCAAAATAGTAGGCAAGAAAATCTCTTTTTATCTTCTTCTTCTTCAATGAAAAACTGAATGCACAATTATTCTTATTCTTCTTGGCTAGAATCAAAAACACCTTTGTGATTATTAAAACATTAAATATCAGCTTACCTGGCATCATTGTAATTAAATCTTTCTTCCTTTCATATATGCATGATATCAGGCATATGGAATTCAATTAAAATTCTCCCTTTCTTATACTTCTTCTTGGTGTAGCTTCTTTATGAAAACATGAGGTTGAGGGTTTCTTAAAATAAATCACATAAGTTCATATTCTCAATTTATGTGCACACAAACTCATGCATTCATGAAATATCCTTCAAAAATGAACCCTTGTAAATATTGTGTATTAACGGTGAAAACTTGTGGGTATTATTCTTCATGTGAGTAGAGAAAACCATGGGTCTCTATGTGTGTTTATTCTTTATAGAACCTGGGAGGCTTCATGGGTATATCTTCACAAAGCATAATGGTATTGAAAGAGTCAAACACTGGCTCATAGTGACATGGCCTTCACAATTCACAGTGAGGGTTTGAGAAAACTGGTTGCTTGTTTGTGGTAAAGAGTTTGTTCTAAGCACAGAACTTCTTTGCAAAGTTGTTCGAGAGTGCTTGGAACTTTTCAAAGGATTTTGGTATCTACTCTTAAAAAACCAGAGAGCGTGATGTTCCTTTACTCACCCTTTACAAATCAAAATCATAGAGATTCCCTATTTTTCAAGAAAAATGAGATTGCTCGAAATATGGGAGCAGCAGTTTTTTCTTGGCTCAGTGCGGATCCTTTTATAGGAAAAGATCGTAGCCTTCACGATGTTTCAATCCCATGATATATTCTATATATATAACCCATTAAACACCTAAGGATCTCATCTTCAAAGATTTTCAAATTATTGTAAAAGATATGCAGAGAGTTGTGACATGTTTTCTTTTCAAACAAGCGACAAAATATATTCGTGTGTGAATTTAAGATCACATGTATCTTGTTTTAAATCCACACTCAAATACACTTGGCCCTCAGAAACATCATTTTCCCCAAACTTCTTTAAACTTCACCATTTCATTGTATGCATTAAAATGAAATTGCATGGATGATCTTGATCCAATCTAACAACCAACATGATCTTCATATAATATCTAGTGTAAGTCCATGGTGATTGGGTCATATTTTTCGGCGATTAGCAGTGGGGGCGTCGTGTAGTGGTGAGAGGAAGACGACATCACTGGATACAGGAGCATCAGACGGCTTCGGTTCAAACTCATGGGGTGTGGTATCAGCTGAGCAACAAAGATTGGATGATCAGATACTACCACTGATTAGACGGTCAATCGAGATGTGGGATGTGATGGATAGCTAAGATTTTTTCCTGGCGTTAAAATTATCATCCCACGTCGAAATGGAGATGTGGGTGCAGTGCGGTTTAAGTATCAAAGCACTCTTACACATCACCAGATTACTCCCTCTTCCTCTATGGTACCTCCCCATATTGTGTTCTGTGGGCATGCTCTGCACCCACCCTCTGTGGTCTTTAGCCTAAAAGTTTGTGTGGGCTCTACCCCATGCGCTCCTACAGGCCTATACATAGCCTGGCCATACTACTTGCGGGATGGCCTGGTTGGCTTCCCTATGGGTGCAGTTGACTCTGTCCCACATGTGCCTCAGGTTGAGGCTGGCTGGTCAGCTAGTGGTTTATCCCTTTTTTAAGTAATCCTATAAAAAACACCTCTTTAAGTGTAAAATTTCATGGCCACATTAAATCATAAACCACATGCATGGCTACCACAAATACCAAGACTCTTCTTCAACCATCATCCTTCTTTTCTTTTTGGATTATTAATTCTAAAGAACACACTTATAATGCTTCAATAATCCTCAGTGGATGATACTTCATTGTTGTAAATATTGTGTAACCTTTGACACAAGTTCTTTAAACTTAGGATCAGTGCATAAATAGTCTGATTTGAACAACATAAATAATTTCCCAAGTGTGGCATCTAATGATATGAATCCAAAACAATTATCTTGTAATCATCACTTCAACTAACCTCTATTAACTTTGGAGTTACTTCTTCATTTTGATCAATATTGACAACTGTTGACAACAAATACAACTTCATACATAAAGTGGTCCCAACACATGATAGATTCCACTATATTCTTACCCTTAATATGCATTTGAGATCACCCATTTATTATGTTTTTTTCCCAAGAATACTAGGAAGTGTTTTTTGATTGATATATTGGGATACTCTATGAGGAATAATGGCATTCTCAAATAAAAAAACTTTTTGTATTTTATTTTTCAATTGTAAGGTTAATTTAAATTATTTAACTATTTTACCAAGCATACTAAACTATTCAGTCTTTCAGGATGAAATCCCATGTATATTATGCCAATGTAATAAAGTAACCACTGTCTTTGGGATAATAGGGTTAGGTTCTTTACATTTGGTGTCAGGAGAAGTTTAGTATAATCCTTAGGAACTAGATTTCAGAAAACATATATTATTGAATATAAACCTATGAATTACATTAAGGATAATTATAAGTATGTGATAATATCATAAAGTTTTGGTAAGGTGGATATTATGTTGTTTTCCTAGAAATTAATCCCTTTATGGATATTAAAAGGGGATGTGGTTCTGGAATAGATTTACCTAGGGGTAATAACTCTAAAAATGGCATGTTGATCTTGACCTGAGCATTACCTGGTACATGACAATGGGCCTTACTCCACACCTGGTTTAAAACTCCTAGGGTATATTCTTTGGTTAATTTAAAATTATTTAAAAACCATTATAAATTATTTGAAAATATTTTATAATTTAAAAAAATTCTAAAAGAAACCATGTTTATTATTATGATATTAACTGTGCATAAATTTTTCAATTTAAGTTAAGTATTTCACTAGTATTAGGATTATACATTATGTTTCCTAATTATATGATCTAATATAGTGTATTCCATTTTTTTAGAAATGGAACCTAGAAGAAGTAATGGTACTATATAGATTCATGTAATCTAAAGAGTAAGAATGAAAATTTCTTTAATGGGTTAAGATAATCCTCTGTTGGGAACTAATCTCCCAAACAATCTCAATATACGAGAAAATATTATCATGTTCTATCAAGATAGAGAAATAATTCTACAAGTATTATGGATTCAAAGGGAATAAATAAAAGAATGATATGGTAGAGAAAAAGGTTCAAAAGGGGAAGAAGGGGAAGAAGGATTTTCCCCCATGTGATAATTGTGGAAAGAAACACCTTGGTACTTTCTAGAAGGAAACAAGATTTTTCTATAAGTGTGGAGATAAAGGACACCATTATTATAAATGAGAGTGTAAAAATTTAACCTTTTATGTTCAGTGTTTCAACTTTAATAAGATGGGTTACTATGAAAATGAATTCCCCATGTGTCAAGGAAATATACATAAAAAGAAGCGAAAGAATCAAGGTAAATATTGTGTTATTACTACAAAAGAAGTTTAATGAATAATGTTCTTGTATTTGGATTTAAGAATTATGTCATATGAGTATTTTATAAATGATATTCTAGTCATAAGAATCATAAAATTTATAAGGATTAAACAAGATTTCCTTTTCTTTAAGGAACTAAAAGCATATAACGAATAGTACCAATAACCAAGAAAAGTAATTTTGTGTCAAGTTGATCTTTTTAAAAACAAATTATTGAGAGAATATAACATTTAATATGTGGCCAATGTTGAGATAATAATGATAAAGATATGTTTATGGAATAATTTTGGTATCCTTGAAATTGGTTAGGGATTTATGTTATCTTTATTGGAGTTTACAACATGTTTGGATTTATAGAATATATTCAAAAACCTAATATTTTATTTTTGGAAGAATTCATGTTTTCATTATGGTTTTATGATGATAAAGGTATTCATATATTGGAATGTGACATTAATATCCTCTTTATATTGTCTATGGAATATAATGTTGATTTAGTGACCTTCCTTCTAAATTTTTGGACTTCAAATTTGGTCGGAAAAATTTTGGATGAGTCTAAAGATTAACTATTTGTGTAATGGATTAAAATGAACTTTGGGTATTATTGGATATATTTTTATAACCATTTTGGTCTTGGAAAATATATATATCTATGAGGAATGACTTTTCATTCTTTTACTAAGATAATGATTTGTTAAATTTTAATTTTAGTGCTTCATGCATAAAAAATACTATTGGATATTAATTTCTTGGATTAAAAGATGAAGTAGGAATTGATTGGATCATATAAAAAGGATGAAATTGTGCCAATGAAATAGAAATATACCAAGTAATTATATTTTCTTATTCTCTCAACCAAGATGGTAAAGGAATTCTTCAACTCAAGGAAAAGGATCTTGAAAAAAAATGTTATCCTAGTAACTTCATTTTCAATGAATCAAATGGATTTTTAACTCATCACATATTTTTGGATTTTTGGTCATTAAATTTTCAATATTATTTAATTTATTTTTCTCAATGGTCTCTATCACTCTCCCTTAATCGATGGGTGTTATTATTTTCTTCCATATCCATATCTTCACTTTTATCAAATATTCTTCTTTGGAAACCTAGTATGTGTTATTAAAAATGGCCTTTATAATTCCCTTACTCTCTTATAGAGGGGATGTTTTATTAACCATTTTTATGATGTAGGGTTTCAAGAAGGGTATTTTCAAAATTCAAACCCTTAATTACCAAGATCAATATTTAATTGCTAGGACACAATTTATGTAAGGAGGTAAAATGAAACTCCTCAAGATTTTAAAAGAGGGATATCATATTCAATATTGTATATGACATGAAACCCTGAAATTATAAGAGAATATAACACTCTAATACTATATGATATATTTATTTTTATATAAATTTTATCTCTTTAATATCTTTCAATGCACACAACACGGGCTTTAAACGAAATGTGATACTCTATTAAAATATTATAATTTAAACATTTCTATTATAACCTAGAAGTTGAGTTGAAGGGTATGAATAGTAATGACTAAATTATGAAAATTTTATTTTTTAATTTTTTATAAAATAATTTAAATGGATATATATTGATTAGAAATAAAATAAGAATCATTTTAAAGAAAAATAAATGTTTTCTTAAAACCTGGATTTTTCAAAAAGGAATTTTAGTCACGCTTTGTGCACATAATTTATTTTTATTTTTTTGAATTTTTATAAAAAAAATTCAAATTATTTTAATTTCTTAAATAATTATATCGAAATTATCTTATGGTGAATTTTTGGTATTTTTCTGAAAAGTATCATTTTTCAATACGTAGTTAAAAATACTAATTTTTATTCATTTAAATTATTTACAAAGTTAAATTATATTTTAAATTGGTTTTAATGTAAAAATAGTTAAATTATTTTATAATAAATTCAATTAAATGTAGTGGAAAAATTTTCATTTTGAATTTTTTTATTAAAACCTTCTATACATATGATAATTTCCTTTTTGAAAACTCATTTTTTTGTCATGTTTGTGAGTTTAATTTTAAATCGAATTCGACCACTTGTGTGAATTGAATTTGGAAAAAATGGATTCAATATTTGGAATCATAATAATTTATATTATCTAACAATTTCAACTTAATTTGTGATCATAATTAATATTAAAAACAATAAAAAATAATTATCACGGTTAAGGTAAAAATGGGTCTACTAGGGGTTAAACTAAGAAGATAAGGGTTAAAATTGATCTAAAACGTCTTAAAACCCCATTTTATGTCCATATTTAGACCTTATAACCTATAAGGTTCACTAATGACTCATTTTGGAGTCATTGTTCATGATAAAAACGTGGGTACCACTTTATCTTTTCAAAAATTTCATGTGTGTCATCTCCCCCACTTATAAAAGGCCACCCCCTCTCCTCCTCTCTTCACATTTACAAAATTCATTGTTTTTTCCAATAACCACAAAAATTAATTAATTAATTCCCTACACACATTAGTGAGAAATTATTTTGATTAGTAATACCTCTTATGAAGGCTTTAGGTATAAACCTAAAGAGGCTCTCTAAAGAAAATGTAAAATTCTTAAACGTGTATATTTGTTTTAATTATTCTTACACCCCCTTCAAACCTTCTTCAAATATGATAATATAATAACACTAGTATTTAATAAATAATTATATTTTATTTTTTTATTTCATAACCTAGATGTATCTCCACTTCTATCAAATGGGAAACAAAACCATTGATCATGTGTATGACGGACTACCACCTCGCGAACTGATGTAATACATTTTCTATCTCCACCTTTCAAGGATGGATAGGATGATGTATTTAAAATATTTATATGATATTTATGAAATTATTATACTTATGGAATTATTGTACCACATATACCTTTTTACTTTTTATTCTTTGGGGGATATGATAATGTCGCTTGTGTGTACGACGAACCACTATCTCGTGAAGCGATGTAATTCATTTTTTCTCTTAAGCTTTATATGGAAGGTATTAAGGTTAAAATTAATGAATATATGTGATATTTATGACCTAATAATACTTATATAAATATTATATCACATAATACTTCTTACCTTCCAATCCTTTGGAAAATAATAACGTTGCTCATACGTATATGTGTGGACTGCCACCTCCACATAGTGATGTGAAATGTTTTTCATTTTTCTTTTACTTGGATGGTAATAAGGATTTATTTGATTAATATAAATTATATATAATAAATAATAGTTATTCTATAAATATCAATTAATATTTGTTTTCATTGTTATCTATCCAATAATAAAAATGGAAACAACATTCTTGAGTATGTATGGCCTACTGTCTCCAAAAACGGTGTAATGCATTTTCTATATATAAATTTAATAGATTACCCTATATTTATATCATGGTTAAAATTTTAAATATTATATAACCATGATAAAATTAAAATTACCCAAATTACTAAACTAAAACATACATGAAAAACAAAGTGATTATCACCCAAAATAGTGATTTTAACAAAGAATTGTTAATAAACGAGTAATAAAAGACTGTAAGTACATAATATATGGTATTATATTTAATATTATGGTTATTTAATAGATTTATAATAAACCTATATTTCTAATATAGGAGTTTTAGAAACATATTAATAAATTGGAACCTGAGGTAAGGGTTTCTCGTCTAACTTTTACTTTCATGGGACATACACCATATTCACCACTTATTCCTTTATATGGTGTATATTCTACCTATTTTGATATTTTATATCGTGAAACTATTTCTATTAATGGTATTAAAAATTTAATTTTAAGTTATTTCATTCATGGGGCTTATGATTCAAGAGTTACCAAATTGGTAAGGGTTTATTTCACAATCACATCTTTATTCGGGGTTGTTTTTGTTTAAGTCTCCACTAGGATAATTATTTAATATTTCTTTATTAAAATAAATATATTTTCTTATAATATGGTTATTAATGAACTTTTTCAAGTAATAGTGTCATTTTATCACTCTTTGGTACTTAAAATGATAGAGATAATGTTTTAAAGAAAATCATACTTTAATTCACTCTTCAGTCAAAAATCATTTTTCATCAAAATCCATATTTTATAAAAAAAATTAAAAAATTAAACTTTTAAAAATGATTTATTAAATAAAATTTTTCCATTTTTACTTTTTCCAAAAAAAAATTAATTAAATATTCATTTTTTTCAAAATAAGGCTCATTTGGATTTTTTTGAAAAATGTAGAAGGAAACTTTGTTTTAACGTGTGCATAATGAATGGAATTTCCCACTATCATAACCACTCAATGTTTTAAAAATTATTTTACATGATTTAAAAGGTTATTTTCAAATAAAACTATTTTAAAAATATTTTTTGAACATTTTTTTAAAATATTTTCAAAGTAAAAAAAAGGATATTTTCCTAAAAAAATGTTTTTAATGAAATTTTTATAGTATTTCTATTCATCAATGACATAAAACCTTTAATGTAATTATGATCCATTGGGGATATATTGTATTTATATCATCATTATTCTTTATTTGGATGGTTTATTGTAAGTTTGACTAAGGATGTACAATTTCATTAATAGTCACCATATTACTATTAATGGTTTATGAATATATTTATTTTATTAGGGTAAGTATTAAAATTTCATATATTAGTTTTTCAATATGAATTTTTATATTGATTATATTTTACCACTTTAATATGAGTAATGAATTGGACTTAGTAAGTGATAGGTGGGGACCTGTTATAGATAGCCCCTCGATGCATCAAAAAGTCACATGAGATAAATGAGTTAGCCAATAAGATAGGTTACTACCCACAGATTTAAACTCTCTTCTGAAAGGTATTGGAAATATGTTTTGGATGTTCAGCATTATGAATTCCCTCCTTATGAGATCATTTATTTATTTCCATGTGATTATTTGATTAGATATAATATCCATGGATAAGTTTCAAGATTATGTGACTAATTATATAGATTATTTTATCATCATTTATTTCCACCATATCATTATCAATTAATATATTAAATGGAATTTTTTTTTGTTATTTACCTTGCCATATTGATTATTCGTATTTATTTATGATCGCTTTTACTGTATACTTATCCTTACTAAGAAACTGAGCTCACCCCTTTAATATATTTTATTTTCCCTAGGATACCAGGATGTTTTTTGTGATTGATATGCAAGGATATGCTGTGAGGAATAATGGTATTCTCATAGAAAACACTCTATGTATTTTATGTTTTTAATTGTATTGTGAATTTCAATTATTAATCTAGTTTAACAAGACTAATAAATTATTTGGTATCTTGGGATGTGATTCCTTGAATCTTATGCTAATGTAATAAATTAACCATTGGATATGACCTACTAGGGTTGGGGACTTTACAGTTGGTATCTGAGGAAGTTTAGTAGAAACCTTAGAAACTAGATTTTAGAAAACATAGATTAGAAAATATAACCCCATGAATTACTTTAAGGATAATCATAAGTATATAATAACATCCTAGAGTTTTTTTAAGGTAGATATTATGCGTTTTTCCTGGAAATAAATCCCAATATGGATACTACAAGTAGATGTGGTTCTGTAATAGATGTACCTAGAGGTTATAACTCTAAAAAAGGTATGTTAGGCTTGACTTGAGCATTACCCGGTACATGAAAACTATCCTTACATAGAACCTAGTTTAACACTCCCAGGAGATATTCTCTAGTTAATTTAAATTTTCTTTAAAACCCATTATGAAGGATTTGAAAATATTTTTATGATTTCAAAACATTCCCAAAGAAATCATGTTTACTATTACGAGATTAGCTATGCATGAATTTTTAAAAAAAAATTAAATCATTTACTAGCATTAGAATTATTCATTATGTTTTATAATTTTATCTAATCTAGTGTATGAAATTTTTATAAATGGTTCATAGTAGAAGAAGTGGAAAATATTTCAATGCACATAATCCAAAGTGTAAGAATAATTGTTTCTTTGTTGGTACTAATATAATCCTTCAAAGGGAAATAGTCTCTCAAACATTATCACTATATAAGGAAATATTATCATAATCTATCAAGATATAGAAAAAATTCTTTAATTCTTATGTATTTTAAGTGAATCAAGAGAAGAATATAATGATATAGAAATAGTTGGATAAATGGATAAAGGGAAAGAAGGATTTCCCCCATGTAATAATTGTGGAAAGAAACACCTTAGTACTTGCTTTAAAGGAAAGGGAGTTTGATATAAGTTTTTAGAGAAAGGCCACCAAGATAATGAATTAAAGTGTAATAATGAAACCTTTTATAATTAGTGTTTCAACTTTAAGCATATGGTGCACTATGTAAATGAATTCCCCAAGAATCAAGGGAATATACCTCAAAAGAAGCTAAGAGATCAAGGTTAATCTTATGTTATTACTACATATGTAGTGGAATGATTAATGTAATTGTGTTTGGATTCAACAATTATGTTATATAAGTATTTTATCAATGATATTCCAGTTATAAGATTCATAATATGTGTATGTATTTTATTGCAATACCTTTTATTTAAGTATGTAAAATCATATAATGAATTGTACTGATAACCATGAAAAGTGATTCTATGCTAAGTTGATATTTTGATAAAGCAAATTATTTAGGTAAAATAACCTTTAATATGTGGATGATGTTGAGATAATAATTTTAAAAATATGTTTATGGGATAGTATTAGTAACCTTGAAATTGGTTAATGATTTATGTTATCTTTATTGGAGTATATTTCATGTTTGTATTTATAGAATATATTTGAAAACCATAGATTTTTTTTGGAATCATGAAATTTTTCATTAAATTTTTATGATGATAAAGCTATTAATATATTTTTAATGTGACATTAATATCCACTTTATATTTTTTGGGGAATATAATTTTGATTTAGTGACCTTTCTTCTAAATTTTTTGACTTTTAATTTAATCAAACATATTTTGAAAGAGTCTTAAGGTTAAATATTTATGGAATGGATTGATATGAAATTTAGCAGTTATTGGATATATTGTGATTTCCATTTTCCACTTAGGAAATATCTAGAGATAAGGGGAATGACTATTTATTATTTTATTGGGTTAATGATCTGTCAAGTTTTAATTTTAGTACTTCAAACATAAAAGTTCCTATTAGATATTAATTTCTTGGAGTAATAGATGATATAGAAATTGAATGGAGCATGTCAAAAGGATGAAATTATGCCTATGAAATAGAAATATACCAAGTAAATATTTTTTTTTATGTTCTCAATCTAGATGATAAAGTAATTCCTCAACTCTAGGAAAATTATCTTGAAACAAAAATATAATCTTAGTAAATTCATTTTCAATGAATCAAATGGCCTTTAACTCATCACAAATTTATGGATTTCTGGTTATTAAATTTTCAAGATCATTAAACTTATTATTATCAATTACCATTATCACTCTCCATTAATCCTTGTGCATTAGTATTTTCTTCCATGTCCATATCTTCACTTTTCTCTAATGTTCTCCTATTTGGAAACCTAGTATGTGTTATTCTAGAATACCTTCATAATTCTCTTCCTCTCATATCAAGGGGATGTTTTATTAAAACAATTGCAACGTGGGGTTTCAAGGAGGTTATTTTTAAATTTCAAACCCCTGATTACTAAAATCAAGATTTAATTGTGAGGACAGAATTTATTTTAGTGGGAAGAATGCAAAACCTTGAGATTTTAAAATTGAAACATAATATTCGATAGCGTATATGACATGAACACTAAGATTATAAGAGAATGTAACACCATGATACTTTATAATATATTTTTTTTTATATAAATCAAATCTCTTTGATAGATTTCAATTCATGCAACACCGACTTTGAATGAAACGCAATACACTATTGAAATATTATTATTTAAACATGACCATGATAACCTAGTCGTTAAGTTGGAGGGTATGAAAAGTAATAATAAAATTTAAAAAATTATTTTTTTTAAACATGTATAAAATAAATTAAATTGATATCTTTTAATTATAAACAAAATAATAATTATTTGAAAGAAAAATAAATTCTGAAAAAACTGTATTTTTTCAAAAGGCGGTTTAATCACACTTTTCACTCATAATTTAGAAATAGTTTTTGACATTTTTAGAAAATATATTTTTCAAAATGAACTTAATATTTGAAATCATAATATCACTATTATATTAGGGTAATTTTTTTTATTTTTATTAAAAGATTCATTTTTTGATAAATAGTGAAAAATACTTATTTTATTGAAAACTGCCTTTTCGTTTAAATTATTTAAAAAATAAATTTTATTTTAATTTTATTTTAAATTGAAATTATTTCAATTATATTATAATAAATTAAATTTCAGTTAGTGGTAGAAATTTCATATTTAATTTTTATATTAAACCCTTTTATACTTACGAAAAGTTTCTCTTTCAAACCCTGCTTTTTCTCCGCGCCTACAGGTTTAATTTTAAATGGAATTTTGTCAATAAAGTTAATTAAATTTGGAAAAATATATTTAATTTTTTGAATTATAATAATTTATATTATATAATAATTTCAACTTAATTTTTTATCATAATGAAAAGTAAAAATTGTAAAAAGTAATTATCCTGGTTATGGTAAAAATGGGTTTCCTGGGAATGAAACTAAGAAGATAAGGGTTAAAATTTATATAAAACTTTTAAAATACCCATTTTATGGATATATTTAGACCTTAAAATATCTTAGGTTTGTTAATGACCCATTTTGGAGGCTTTTAGAATGAGAAAAACTTGGGTATCAGTTTATCTTTTCAAAAATTCCATGTGGGTCCTCTCCCCCACTTATAAAAGGCTACCCCATCTCCTCCCCTATTCACACATTCAAAACACATTTTTTTGTTAAATATCTACCCAAATACATTCCTTAATTCTCTACCCACATTCTAGAGTCATTATTTTGATTATAAATTCCCCTTAATAAGGCTTTAGGTATAAACCTCAAAAGGCTCTCTGAAGAAGAGGTAAAACTATTAAACATGTGTATTTAGTTTATTTCTTATTACACCTCCTTAAAACCTTCTTAAAATATTATAATATAATAAAAATATTATTTATTATATACTATGATTTTATTATTTTAATTTCATAACCTAGATCCATCTTTACTTCCATCAAATGGGAAACAAAATCGCCAATCATGTGTACAGCGGACTACCGCCTCATGAACCAATGTAAAACGTCTTCCATCACAAAATTTCAAGGATGGATATAATAATGGATTTAAAATATTTATATGATATTTATGAAATTATTATACATATTAAATTATTATATCACATATACCTTCTTACTTTCCATTCTATGTGGGATACGATAGCGTTGCTCGTGTGTACAACGGATCACAAAATGATGTGATTCATTTTTCACTTAAGATTTACATGGAAGGTATTAAGGTTAAAATTAATCAATATATGGGATATTTTTGAACTAAAAATAATTATTTAAATATAATATCACATCTAACTTCTTAAATTTTAATCCCCTAGAAAATAATAATGCCACTCGTGCGTATGTGTGGACTACCCCCTTTACATAACGGTGTGAAATATTTTCCATTTTACTTCTACATGGATGGTAATATGGATGAATTTTATTAATAAAAATTATATATATGAAATAAATATTATTATAGAAATATTAATTAATATTCATTTTCCTTTTTTCCATCATTCAATAAAAATGAAAATAGCGTTCTTGCGTATGTATGACATACCCTCTCCATAAACAGTATAATCCATTTTCTATCTCTAACTTTAATAGATTTCTCTATATATATAATGAATATATATTATATTTATATCATGTTTAAAATTATATATATTATTTAACCATAATAAAGTTAAAAGGACCAAAATTACTGAATTAAAACATAAAAGAAAAATGAAGAAAGTATCACCCAAAACAGCGATTTTAACAAAGAATTGTTAGTAAATATGTGATAAAAGATAATAAGTAAATAATATATGGTTTTATATATATTTTTATGGTTCTATAATAGATTTATAATAAACCAATATTTATTATACAGGATATTAAGAAAAAAATTAATGAATTCTAACCTCAGGTAAGGATTTCTCATCTCACTTTTACTTCTGTGTGACATACACCATATTCACTACTTATTCATTTTTGTGGTGTATAGAATAAACATTTTTATATATTATATCATGAAAATATTTTTATTCATGGTATTTGATTTTTAATTTTATTTTATTTCATTCATGGGGATTATGATTGAAAATTTACTAAAGTGGTAAGGGTTTATTTCACGATCTCATCTTTATTCATGGTTATTTTTGTTTAAGTTTCCCTTGGGGAAATTATTTTATATTTCTATTTTAAAATAAATCTATTTTAAAATAAATATATTTTATTCTCAAATTATATTAAGGAAATTTCTCAAGTAATAGTACCAGTTTTTTACTCTTCATTACTTAAAAATATTGAGAAAATATTTTTAAGAAAATATAATTTTATTTCTCTCTTCAGTAAAAAATTCTTTTTTATCAAAATCCATATTTTCTAAAAGAGTTTACAAATTTTTTTAAACTTATACAAAGGATTTATTAAACACATTTTTATGAATTTTTTATTTTCAAAAAAATAAAGTAATATTCATGTCATTTTCCAAATAAGGTATGTTTTGATTTTACTGAAAATGTGATATGAATCTTTGATTTAACATGTACAATATGAATGGGATTTCCTGCCATCATGACCAATCAATATTTTAAAGATTATTTTATAAGTTCTCAAAGGTTATTTTTAAATAAATTTATTTTAAAAATAAATTTTGAAATTGTTTTTAAATATTATAAAATTGAAAAGGTTATTTTCCTCAAAAATGTTTTTAATAGCGTTTTATGGTATTTCTATCCATTAACAACATCAACCCTTTAATGTGCCTATGATCCACTAGGGATATGTTGTATTGGTATCATACTTATTATTATTTTAATGTTTTATGATCAATTTTAATAAGGATGTAAAATTTTATTATCATTCATCATATTACATTGGATAGTTTATGATTATGTATAATTTATTGGGTTAAGTATTAACATTTTGTATGTTTGTTTTTCAATATAAATATTTTTATTGATTATGTTTCACTCATTTCATATGAGTAATGCATTATAATTAGTAAGTTATGGGTGGGGGTCAATTATAGATAGCTCTTTGATGCATCGACATGTCTCGTGAGACAAATCAGTTGGCCAAATTAGACAGGTTTCTACCCATAAATTTAAACTGTCATGTGAAAGGTATTGAAAGTATGTTTCAGATATCCATCATTATGCATTTCATCATTATGAGATTAGTTATTTATTTCCATATGATTATTCGATTATTTATAATATCCATGGATAAGTTTCAATCTCATGTGACTATTTATATGGCTTATTTGATCATCATTTATTTCTACCATATCATACTCATTTTATTGATTAAATAGAATGTGTTTCGATTTTTTACCATTCCATATTGATTACTATAATTTATTCATGATAGATTCCATTGTATGCATACCCTTACTGTACATATGATCTCACCCCTTTCTTATTTTTTATTTTCCCCAGGATACCAAGAAGTGTTTTTTGATTGATATGCAGGGATACACTATAGGGAATATGTGTGTTCTCAAAGAAAACACTCAGTTTATTTTATGTTTTCAATTGTAATGTGAATTTAAAGTATGTATCTAGTTTAACAATAATACTAAACTATTTGTTATTTCACGATGTGATTTATTGTATCTTATGCCAATGTAATAAAATAACCATTGGCTCTAGGCTACTAGGGTGGGGGTCATTATAGTTGGTATTAGAGGAAGTATAGTAGAAAACTTAGTAATATATTTTAGAAAACATATATTAGGGAATATAACCCTATGACTTACTTTAAGGATAAGTATAAGTATAGGATAACATCCAAAAGTTTTGGTAAGGTGGATATTTTTTTGGTTTTCCTAGCAATACATCCAAGTCTAGATATTATAAGTGGACATAGATCTGGAACATATGGACCTAGGGGAAATAACTCCAAAGAATGAACATCATGATTTACTCTAATGTTACTTGATACATGACAATGGTCTTTACTATTCACCTAGTTTGACACTCCTAGGAATATTCTTTGGTTAATTTACATTTTCTTTAAAAACCAATATGAAAAATTTGAAAATAGTTTTATGATTTGAAAACCTTCCCAAAGAAACTATTTTTATTATAACAAGATTACCTATACATAACTTTTTCAATTTATGTTAATTATTTAACTAGTATTAGGATTATGCATTATGTTTCAAAATTTTATGATCTAATCTAGTGTATGAAATTGTTTAGAAATGGCTCCTAGTAGAAGGAATGGGAACTGTATCAATGCACATAATCCAAATAGTGATAATGATCGTTTCTTTGATGGGTTTAAGCCAATCCCTCAAAGGGGACTAGTATCCCAAACATTCTCATCATACAAGGACATATTATCTTGTACTATTAAGATATAGAAAAAATTGTCTAAGACTTATGTCTTCAAAGGGAAGCAAGAGAAGAAGATGACTTTTGTAGTGACCTGAACCCAGTAAGCCCAGAGCTAGTACCTACTACCATTACATTAGTATAAGATAGAAGGAAACACATATTAAAGGACCAATCAGATTAATAGTCTTGGTAAACTAGATACATACATGAGTCTTATATTAAATTTCAATGCACAAAATTAGAACATAGTTTTTTTCTTTTCTTTTTTGAGAATAACTTTATCCCATCTAGTTTATCCCAATGTATATATCATAGAAACCCTCATGGAATCCTGGGGAAAGAAAAAAAAGTAAGGGTGAGATCAAATTCTCAATAAGGGTTATGTACAGTATAATATATCATGAATCAATATTTAATAATCAATATGGAAAGGTGAATAAATTAACACACATTCCATTTAAATAACTAGATAATGAATAAAAAATATGGAAAGTTAAATAACTGAACACAAATTCCATTTAAATAACTAAATAAGGCATAATAAATATAGAAAGGTAAATAACTGAAAATGTGTTCCATTTAATAAAAAACTAAGAATGAAATTCATACATCGATATTTTCATAGAGAGAATATCATGGATAATAATAACTAAATTCTGAATAAATTTAATGCTAAATTATTAGACGTCATGTATCTGTCACATGAAATCACTACTGTTAAGACCTTTCACAAGATGGTTTAATCTACAGGTAATGACTTCTTTAATGCTATCTTAAATGATTTGTCTCATGAGACCTACCAATTCATCAATGGGGCTATATTATACTGGGGACCACCCATCACGTTAGTTATAATAATTCCTTATATATTTAATAATCGATTCAATTCATGAATCAATGTGTCTTAACATCAATTATATATATTGAGTGAAGGATATGGATTTATCAATATTTCCACAATTAATCAAATAACTTTAAAAGTGAAACATTGTATATATAAATGTGGTATGGTTTAAGAAATAAGCATATACATGATAAATGATATGTATAATTGTTGGTTCCAAAATATGGCACGAAAGGAAGGGACGAAAAAGTCGGCGGGCGCGCTGCCTCGCAAAGCACCGACGCGAAGCACCAACGCGAAGCGCCCCGATCATCGTGGCCTCGCGAAGCTCCAGAGGTGGTAAAACTCCGCGAACGCATTCGACGTTTGTGAGACCGCCGCGAAGCTCCAGAGGCGGTAATTCTCCGCGAATGCATTTGACGTTCGTGAGCCCGCCGCGAAGCTCCAGAGCCGGTAACCCTCCACGTACGACGTTGACGTTTGCGAGTGCACCGCGAATCACCTAAGGCGGTGTGCGAGTTCTTCTTCGCGGTGCCCCTTCCCTATAAATACTGGACTCCCCCTGAGTCCCAAGGACGGACAATTCGACATTTTGGCTTCTCCTCTCTTGAATCATGAAGCACTCTTTGCCTCGGTAATCATGAGCTCTACGAGGTACTTCTACTTCCCGAGACGCGTTTGCTTTGTCTCGTTTTGATCCCCTCTTCCGAGAGGGATGCCCTTCGTGAAGCTCAAGGGAATTTGTGAAGGAAGGGGATTCCCAAGGGAACCCGGGCAGCCGCGGAGCATTTACACTTCGCGAAACACCCAACCCATACTAGTGATCCCTATGCTAAGGCAGTATCGCTCCACATCGCGAAGCACACTGCTTCACAGCACCCTACTTTGCGAGATACCCCTTCTTCGCGAGGCAGTGCTCCGCGAATATTGTTCCACTTCGCGAAGCACCCTCCTCTCACACCTATGCCCCATGTTAAGGCCAAGGCACTCTGCTTCGCAAAGCACACTCCTTTTCTTGGCAATTCCTCTTCCCGTGCGACCCTCCAGGTTTGCACGATGTGATTTCAAAGTCCCATGGACAATACCACTCGTAGCGTTGCTTCGCCTAATACTTCTTCGCATAGGCACGCTAACGGCTATTGCTTCTTCGCATAGTCATGCTAACGTGGACCCCTTGATGGTTCGTTCCACAACCCCCCTTGACTATGGCCTTACTGGTACCTTCCCTTACCCAAGGACCAGAGGGTACCGGTTATGTAAGTCCTAGGGGTGCGGAGTGAACCCACTTCGTCCGAGCAGCAGGATGTTAAACTGACAAGCACCACATCCTCAACACATGATGTTAAACTGTGACCCGACCTTGTGCCTCTCACGAAGTGTCCCCCCAGATTGAACATTTTTTATGACACTTGTCTCCATGGGAGTAGAATCACCCATCCACAAGGGGTGATATCCTTATTATTGGAGTGGCGTATGTTCTCAGGAGAAGGGTGACCCTAGTTCCCTAACGGATGGCTGCACCTCTACATCTCTGTACTTCCCCACTACCAAGGTTAGTGGAGGGCATGATAGGGAATGAGGCACCTCCCATCATTGGTCCCAAATCCCTCTTTTGTTGTGCTTTGTCGCACCATGGGCCTCCATCCTGGAGTAAGTCCCAGCACCATGGGCCGCCTAACGCGTAAGCCCCTCTTCGCTTCTCACAGATGCATCCTTCGCGATGTGATCGTCAGGTCCTTGCAACCTCTTGTTTCTCACACCGAGCATGACTCACGTGGGCTTAGAGTGAGCACCGACCCTGACCCCCACCCATAGAGAACTACGAGGACTTTGATCCATGTCAAGGCATGGTACGTAGGAAGCCTCCATGAGATTCAAGCCACATTGCTCGGTCGTTCATTCATGTCGAGTTTCACCCTCGTCCAGCATGATGTTAAACTGTATGCCCCCCTTGTCCCATATGACATTAAACTGCACACCCATTTGAACTACGGGGTCTTTGATCCATGTCAAGGCATGGTACGTAGGAAGCCTTCCTGAGGTTCACGCCCACCCATCATTATTCACGTCGAGTTCTACCTTCGTCCAGGATGACTTTAAACTGCATTCTAGTCCGACGGCAAGTCGTTGTGACTAACCCAAACTACGAGGTCTTTGATCCATGTCATGGCATGGTACGTAGGAAGCCTCTACGAGGTTCAAACCCACCATCCGGTCGTTCCGACCTCATTCACATCGGTTCACCCCCATCCCACATGACGTTAAACTATATTCCACAACCCGAACTATGAGGACTTTGATCC
Organism: Viscum album; assembly: GCA_963277665.1. Classification (NCBI taxonomy): domain Eukaryota; kingdom Viridiplantae; phylum Streptophyta; class Magnoliopsida; order Santalales; family Viscaceae; genus Viscum; species Viscum album. The sequence continues at coordinate 1,320,274,199 of OY728151.1, read as the reverse complement.
GTGTCAAGGCATGGTACGTAGGAATCCTCCCAGAGGTTCAAGCCCATTTCCCATCGGACCAAGGTCCCTCATTTACGTTGGTTCACCGACACCCACCGCCTGTCGTTTATTCACGTCAGGGTTCACTATTGTCCTGCATGACATTAAACTGTATTCCATCAATCCTCTGAACTACGAGGACTTTGATCCATGTCAAGGCATGGTACGTAGGAAACCTTCCCAAGGTTCAAGCCCACCACTAGTGGACCCACGGGTCTACTTTCACGTCGGTTCAATGATGAAACCCTTTGAACTACGAAGTCTTTGATCCATGTCAAGGCATGGTACGTAAGAAGCCTCCCCGAGGTTCAAGCCCATCTCTCATCGGACCAAGGTCCACCTTCACGTCGGTACGCTGACGATGCCCATCAAACCAAGGTCCACCTTCACGTCGGTACGCTGAAGATGCCCATCAGACCAAGGTCCACCTTCACGTCGGTACGCTGACGATGCCCATAGGACCAAGGTCCACCTTCACATCGGTACGCTGACGATGCCCATCGGACCAAGGTCCACCTTCACGTCGGTACGCTGACGATGCCCATCGGACCAAGTTCCACCTTCACGTCGGTACGCTGAAGATGCCCATCGGACCAAGGTCCACCTTCACGTCAGTACGCTGACGATGCCCATCGGACCAAGGTCCACCTTCACGTCGGTACGCTGACAATGACCATCGGACCAAGGTCCACCTTCACGTTGGTTCACTGACGACATTCATCAGGCCAAGGTCCACCTTCACGTCGGTTTACCGGCACCATCCCGAACTACGCGGACTTTGATTCCCTGCCACGGGGATACGTAGGAAGCCTCTTCAAGGCTCAAGCCCAACTTCACCATCGCCCCTGCGATGGTCCCATTTCACTCCCCCTCTACTCCATTCATCCACCTATCACCCATCCCGATTCTCGCCCAGACCATCATATCTCGGTGAGATCATGTCGGTACGCTCCTCTTCACAGCCGCCCATGGGCTGGCCCTGGTATCGGCATCCCTTCAAGGGAAATCCCTCAATCCGATCTATCCTAGATAATGCTCTGGTTGGGTTGATCCATCTCCGCTAGACGTTAAACTCGCGGTGTACCCTGTTTGAAACATGGGAAGCTGAGGAAAACCTCAGATATGTGTCTATGACATATAATTCCCCACGCTTGATGTGGGATGCCTCGGGCTTCCACGCCCTCGAGAAGCCCTGTGACCAGGGATAATAGACAGACATGCCAGGTTCCCCAGCATCCAGACACGCTACTGATGCCTCAATGTGACTACTCCCCCGACTGAAGGTTGCTGCCCTGACCAGACCCTTTGGAATGTCCCGATAGAAGTAGTGTAATTAACCGGCGTCCATGGAAACATGGCACTGGTAAGAGTTTCATGAACTACGTATTAAATCAATGAGGGAGACCCGGACTATGTGACGAGTTCTGAGGAGGAATCCACAGAAGGAAGAACCGACATCGCATCATCCCGTTTCGATCAAGGAGAAGACATCCCTGAATAAGGAGCGAATGTCGCCCGCCTTTGGAAAGCAGGAATGCGGGGCAACAAGCACAGCGCGTCCTCCTCCACGGACGGATGCGCGTGCGCCCCGGCGAAAGTGTCGGAAACAGAAATGGTGAACCCGACGTGAAATTATTTTCCTCAATATGGAGATTAGTAGCGTTCAAGACACCAGTATATTGACGTGTCACCGGATCCAGATATCCGGTGCCTGGTCCCGCCAAGCAAATAGCGGGCCTGTCGTGAAACTCACCGGAAGTCGGGGCAGTAGAACGTGGGGCACTCTGTTCTGCAGCGTGTTGGCGTGGATCCTTCTTACAGACATGGAGAATGGAAGGACGTTGGGGCACTGGTTGTCAATCCTTTTCCCTCTCAGTGCTGATGAGTTGATCCCTTCGTTTCTCAGGAACCAGGTTGCTGTTACAGAGACATGATCACCGCCCGCTAGACTACGCAGGGGCAGGGGCAACATCACCACAGCCACCCCACATGGCGCCGTTACCCCCACGACGGCTGCCACATCGCGGAATACGGGGCGCCCACGTCCCCTTTCCCCATCAGAGGTCATCCAGCGAAGGTTGATCAATAACCTCGTGTGCAGGTACGAGGAGGAAGGGGTCATCCCAACTAGGGATATGGCCCGCCTGGACCTAGAGGCATCCAGGCCCCGCCGCCAATGCTACCCTAATAGGCCACGCAGGGAGCCCCTACTACCCACCCCAACGTTCAACCATTTCGGGATCCTGTCCCCAGAATGCCTTGACGACTCATCGCCTTACGTCGAAGAGGCGGGCGCCGTCCGGCTCAGCCCGCTCAGGGTCCCGACCCAAGGGCTCCAGGCGAGAGCTCCCGTCCAGCTGTGTCAGCGCCGCCGTCCGACTCCACAGGAAGAGTAGGCAGGCCATGCCCCTGCACCACCTGCACCAGCTCGCCTGACCCGACGTCAGCGCCGGGCCCGGGATGAGGACGCTCTCCCAGGCGCGTCGACGTTGACAGCTACAGTGGCCCGAGCCACCGCCGACGTGCATCATGAAGCCCCCGCATACACTGAGCAGGGGCACTCCTTCACCCAACCAGGATCAAGACCCCAACCGCCCCACGGGCAGGCTGGGTTGACTCTCCGGGTTGCAGGCCCAAGTAGTGATCACCGCGAACTAACCCGCGGTGATGTCACCCCGTACAGAGGTCCAACCCGTACCACTACTCCACATTGCGTGGGCCTTCCCCGCTCTGAAGTTCATCATGGAGGTATGCCTCGTGCTACCCCCATCTCGAAGGAAGACCTGCCCCGCGGCAGTGACGCTCGGCGCGGAATCATTTCCCGCACCCACTATACAGGGTATGGAGTCCATCCTCCTGCCCCCGACCACTGATCTGAAGGCACCGTCCATCCAGTCCTTCTCCAATGTGGGGGCCCTCCCTACGTCCTCTCTACAACCGGCGAAGGTCCTCTTTGCACCAGCAACTCGAGGAGTGAAGGTCAGCCTCGCTCCGCCCGCATCGACCATGGAGGTCCTCTCCATGCTCCTGCCAATTCCGACAGAGGCTCCACCTACATGGGTGTTGTCCATGGAGGTCCTCCCCATGTACCCTTCTACATTTTCCTCGGTTCCCCTCTCACCTCGGCTATCTCGAGTGGGGTCCCTCTCCACCACGGCGCCACCGCCACCCCAAGACTCCATGATAGGGATCAACCCTGTCCCGAAGAGCCACCCTGGGGTAGGATAGCGGGTCGTCGCCGCCACAAGAAGAATCCTGGGAAGGCCCAGATGGAGATCAAACTTGCCCGCTTCTCCGACTCTAAAGCGGAATGCGACTCAGTGATGGAACCTTCTCCCCGCTCCTCCGTATCAAGGACCGGGGCAGGAACTAGACGCGTTAGCCTCATTCTCCCGGAATATGAGGTCCACCAGATTCCCATCTCTCTCCGCAAGTACATCCAAGAGAAAGAAATCTTTGCAATTCCACAGGTCTCGACCGCGCAATCACCACCATTGTCACTAGAAGCGCCCTCTACCTCTACCAGAGATCACGGAGAGCTATTTTGGGGGCCAACGGCGGTAGAGTGACGACATGACCGGTCGCTGATAACTGTGATTCTTGTGCCGGAAGTTGTGGCTATCAGCCCATCGTATCGTGACATCGTGGCTAGGTCACCTCGCTCTTTGGAGGATGGCCCGGAATTCGACGGCCAGTCAGCTCGTTCACCGTATTCTCCGCCGCCGAGTTTTTTATCCCAGAGGTCCACCTCGGTACCGCTACCGGTCCCTCAGCTGCCCCCAGTTGATGAGTGGGGCAATACAGGGCCAGACCCTGAGTCTGAACCCAGGAGCTTCTGGAGTATTCTTGCAGCAGATTACTTCCCGGAGAAGTTCTGGCCGACGGCAGCGCTGAACTTTCGTGCACCAGAGTTCCTTACCCCTGAAGAAGTGGAGTGCTTTTGTCAAACCCTATGGGCGACACACTTCCGCCTTTGTTACGAATGGGTGGTGTACCCCAGAATTCGAGAGCACTTCGAAGAAATCGGTGACCAGTGCCACCTGATCGATTCGGCTGCACTCCTTGTGGCCAAGCACCCCGAGTCGCCAGGCCATCAGAGCGCCCTTCAACGGAAATGTGTTCAGAGTTTTAAAGAACTCCGCAAAATCATCAGGGAAGATACCCCCCATGTGCAAGTTCGTGGTTGGGGACACTATGTCGCTCTCCTCTTCGACCCTATCCGATGGCAGCCCAATTCGCTATGCGGCATCGAGGACATGCCCTCGAGAGGGTTCGCGGTCCACATGGCCGACGTTGTGGACAAGGAAGATGAGCTTGAACTACTTGATGGAGACTTACCCCCCGAGGGCGTACTGCCACTGCTGGACCCATCAGGGAGAGTTACCCATCAGCAGAGGAACCTGCTAGGCCTCCCCATACCCACCGAGTCGCTGGTACTCGGTCGAAACACCGACAAGGGTAAGGAGCACGTCGGAACTGTCAAGCACTCTGACCCGTCCGCCTCTGTGCAGAAAATGGACGAAGATCCCGAGAAGGCCACATTATGCCAGCAGCTTGCTGAGTAGAAGAGGCTGGTTGATGAACTCTTGGTTGAGCGTGCCGCAGAGCGGCGACCCGACTATGGTAATCCCAGGCCGGGGCAGCAGGGGCAGGAACAATTTCCCCCCGGTGAGATGCCTCCGGGAAACCCTGATCTTGCTACTGCCGCAGACAGGGAAGAAGCCGGAACGTATGGAAAGAGGGCGCGATATGTTTCACCAAACCCCCCCCCCCCCCCCCCCCCGAGCGACGGGGAAATCTGAAGAACCCAGCCTGGGTTCCCCCAGTCGCCCCGCAGGTCATTCCGCCAGTTGATCCACGAACGGCCAAAGCCATCTACCGTGTTGAAAAACCTGGCAATGCACTTTTGGTTAGGGATCCCCGTCAAGACAGGTACCCCCACCCGGATGATCTTATTGCGGCACTCACAGCCCGCCTTGAAGCATTGGAAACACGGCAGGTGGCGGTCCCACCGGATGGCAAGCCGTATCCCGCGTGGGTAGATGATATGCCCGCACCCCCGGGTTTTGGGAACCCCACTTTCTCACCTTTCAACGGGACAGGGGACCCTCCCCAGCACATGGAACATTTTTCTTCCAGGTGTGGCCCCATGCTGGGGACCCCGGCTCAGCAAGAAGCCGCCAAACTCCGGTGTTTCGTACAGACATTGGAAGGTCCAGCATTTTTCTGGTACAGCCAGCTCCCTATCGGATCGGTGACTGATTGGGAGGACCTCCGTTGGTATTTCTTGTACCAGTTCATCTCCACCATGTGGAAGACCAGCATTGAAGACCTCTTCAAGTGCAAGCAAAGGCCTGATGAGCGGGTTGCAGATTTCATCGCCCGGTGGAAGGGACTTACGTATTCCCTCGATATGCCACTGACTCAGGAGAAATTACTGACGATGTGTGTGGGGAACGTCAAAACGGAGCTGGTACCCTCCCTGATTACCTAGAACTACCCTAGATGGTTCAGAGATTTCTCAGATAAGGCTCAAAGCCTTGAGAAATCCCTGCAACAGGCTAGTCAGGCACGTTTGTTGCCCCCTATGATCCTAGCCAGGAGGACCACCAGGGCTGAACCCGCCGCAGTGGCCCAAATAGAAGCCCCGAGGCAGCTGGAGTTACCGCCGGCGGCACCATCCCCGCAACCCCGCAGAGGTCCTCCACCCCAAGCACAGGCTCCTGCCCAGCAACGACCGCCTCAGAACCGACAGGTTCCCCCGCGCAATGCGCCACCGCCACCTAGGCGAGACAATCAGGCACCGCCTCCTCGGCAGGCCCCTCCGGCCCCTCGTCAGGGCTAGGCCCCCAGGGTCCCCTATCTGGAAAGAAGACACCAGACTTATTCGTTCAACGAAAATAAGGTCCCTGGCTACTTTCGAAGCACTCTAGAGCAAGGGATTGTGCGCCTGCCCGAGTGGAGAAGGTCGGCAGAGGTGAATCTCACCGGTCACCCCAACTACTGCCCTTATCATCGGATTCTGGGGCACACCCTCAAGCAATGCTATGTGTTTAAAGACTGGCTTCAAGACCAGGTCAACAACAACATATTCAAGTTGGGCCCGGCACCAGCACAAGTGGTGGGTGTCTTTGTAGGATCAGAGATCGGCAGCGACAGCGAAGGCGAGTGGCAGCAGGTCCCCAGCCACGGATCCTGGAAATACGACAACGGGATGGCTCGAAAAACTGTCGTCTGTGCCCATAGTATCATCTGGGCGTGCCTGAAGCAGTCGGAACCTTCAGAAGAATTAGTTGTTTCCTCCGCATCGTCTTCACAGTCGACCTCTTCCCAAAAGGGAAAGTAGCGGCGACGCAAGAAGAAGCAACGCGCACCGCCGGTGCCGTCGTCATCCCGCACTCTCGGCGACTTTATGCCCCCTGAAATGGGGATTCCTCCCAGAATCCGCCCAGCGGTGGATGACTCCTCGAGCGACAGCCAGGGGTACACTTCGGTTAACACCGTGGAGCTGGTAAAGCCCTATATGACCCCCGACGAGGGGGAACGCCAGGCGAACCTCCCCAACGTTTCCAGCCGATGCCAACGTCAATGGAATCGCAACCGCGCCGGTCATCGAGGTACGTCAGTGGGTACTTTTGGCCAAGTCGTGCATGCTACTGAGACCAGACAGCAGGCTCACCATAGAGCTCAGCACGCACAACCCCATCTAACGCTCTCGGCTCTACCTCCACCGTCGTTCGTGCTACTAGATCAGGGAGAGCTGCCTCGTTCGTATCACAGTCAGTCTTGACCGGCTACAGGCCAGCCTCTGCTTTCCAATCCTAGTCCGGAGACTACTCTCCAGGCTTCAACTAGTAGGCAGCAGGATGTACCCAGTACTATCCGATCACCGGTTCAACTGGCAGGACCCGCTATGCCTCCAAATGCCGAACGACCTCCTGTAAGCAGAGGTTCGCATTTGGCACGAAAGTATGATGTCCTGAAGCACCTGGCCGACATTCCGGCAAGGCTTTCCATCCTTGAGGCCCTTCGCCTGTCATCCGAAATGCACGAGGCACTTGCTGAGGCCCTAAGGAGCCCCCTCTAGTTTGAGACGGAGGTAGCAGCTGCAGAAGCCTTCTATACTAAGACGATTGAAAACGCCAAATGTCAGGCGGTTATCTCGTTCTCCGGTGAAGATGAGGACCCTCCTATACAGGGCCACATTCGCCCGTTGTACATCACTGGCCACTTCAATGGTGTGGAAGTCAACCGCTGCCTCGTTGATACGGGTTCCGGAATCAATCTAATTCCGACTCGGACATTGCGAAAGTTGGGTCTGTCTGAAGGTGATTTAACTCCCTCTGACCTCAGAATCTAGGGGTACGACAGGACCGAGCAGACCCCAGTCGGAAAGATCCGCCTGAAGACTCAGTTTTGTGGCTTAATTGCTAGCACCGAGTTCATGGTCGTCTCTCAGGACACCGCCTACAATGCATTGATGGGTAGGCCATGGCTCCATCTGCATGCAGCGGTCCCTTCGTCATATCACCAGTGCCTCAAATACTCACTCAACGGTCGAGTAGGTGTGCTCCAAGGAGATGCGTCCCCTTTTTCTTCTTGTGAGGCCCGCTATCTGGATGTGGGTTATTACAAAAGTAAGGATAAGCAAATCCTATTAAGTGAGGATGAACCCTCCCCGGTCACAAGTGATCCCTGGGCAAGCATGGATGACGCCTACATCCTCCCGATCCACCGGTTGGAGGCCACGACCCCCGACATGGGGCAATGTTTTGTTGTTTCGGGTACGCAAGGAAGGCATGTTCCCGTGTCCAAGAGACGGCAGAAAATCACCTCTTACTCCTACATCAACCAGGCTCAGGTCATCCCGGAACCTCCTACCCCTATACGGTACCGGAATGTCAAGCTTATGACAACAGTGGTACACCATACGTGTCTCTTCCGCCGGGATGGAATCCACCAACTCAGGCCGACACGTCACCACTTCTTTGATATCATCAAACACGGCCCCTTAGGACGAAGGCCAGATGGGATAGGATCGACTGCCTTCATTGTTATGGTCTCAATGGCAAGTGAGTCTCCCGATGTGAAGACCGCTGCTTCCCGAGCCGGCACCAGCTGCCCCTCGGATTTTGATAGCCTAGAAGTATCTCCCGTCGTGGGAAGTCCCCCCACGGGTGGGGAGGAAGACCTGGAGGATGCTCCCCCCGCCTTTGAAGAAGGCGTCTCTACCACGGTTGATGAACTGGTACAGGTGAACCTTGGTAGCAAGGCAGATCCGAAACCCACATTGATCAGTGCAGCCATGTCCCCCGAGGAGTGGCAGCAGTACGTAGACTTCCTCAAACAACACCGTGACGTGTTTTCCTGGAGTTACAAAGAGATTCTAGGACTGGATCCCCAGGTAGTCGTTCACCGTCTGGGCATCCCGGAAAAACACCATGGGTTTAAGCAGCCCCCCATGAAAATGCACCCTTCTCATGGTGCTATGGTTGAGGCTAAAGTTGACAAGATTATCAAAGCCAACTTCATTAAGGAAGTCTAGTACCCCAACTGGCTTGCCAACATTATGCCAGTCAGGAAGAAGAATGGGCAGATCAGAGTCTGCATCGACTTCCGCGATCTCAATCGCCACTGCCCAAAGGATGACTTCCCACTCCCGGTGACGGAGTTATTGATTGACGCCACGGCCGGGTTCCAAGCCCTCTCTTTCATGGATGGATATTCCGGGTACAACTAGATCCGGATGGCCCCCGAAGACGAGGAGTCCACTGCCTTCAGGGCACCCCAAGGTACCTTTTGCTACCAGGTTATGCCATTCGGTTTGAAGAATGCAAGTGCCACTTATCAGAGGGCCATGCATCGCATATTCAAATCAATCCTCAAGACATTGGTGGAATGCTACGTGGATGGCCTCGTAGTCAAATCATGTCAGCACCAGGACCATCCCAAAGACCTAGAGAAAGTGTTCGGTTTCCTCCGTTCCCATCACCTAAAGATGAACCCGTTGAAGTGTGCCTTCGGGGTCACCTCTGGGAAGTTTCTGGGCTTTGTTGTCAGATACCGAGGTATCGAGATCGACCCGGAGAAGATCAAGGCCATCATCCAAATGCCTCCCCCGAGCAACATTCGGGAGCTTCGAGGCCTTCAAGGCCACTTAGCCTATATATGCCGATTCATCGCGAATCTGGCCGACAAGTGTAAGACCTTTTCCCGGATCATAAAGAAGGGTGCTGCCTACGAATGGGATGAGGATTGTCGGACCACCTTCGAGGAAATCAAGAAGTATCTGCTCCAACCTCCAGTATTGATGCCACCCATCTCCGGAAAGCCATTGGTCCTTTATGTGACCGCCCTGGAGAGATCCCTCGGTGCGCTGCTCGCCCAGAAGAATAATGAGGGTACTGAGAACAGTCTCTACTATCTCAACCGCATGCTTCTCGATACGGAGGTCAGATACTCCCCCATCGAAAAGAGCTGCCTTGCGCTCGTATTCTCCGTGCAGAAGTTGCGACATTACCTGCAGCACCATGAGGTGCAATTGGTCTCCCGGGTAGACCCACTGAAGTACTTCCTGAACCGCCCCATGCTGACTGGCCGACTAGCATAGTGGGCAGTGATTCTCTAGCAGTTTGATATCAGGTTTGTACCTCAGAAGGCCATTAAGGGGCAGGTGTTGGCAGACTTTTTAGATGCCCATCCAACCTCCGAAGATCAATCCCTGGACCTAGATTTTCCTGATGAGACGATCCTCTCAGTCGATCATGTTGTCCCGTGTTGGCAAATGCATTTCGACGGCGCCTCCCGGAGCCCCACTGGTAGGAGGCTCAACGATCCCAAGCTCAACAGAGTGGGCCTGGGTATTGTCTTCATTACCCCGGCACAGGCCATCCTGCCATACTCGTTCCTATTGTCAGAAGGCTGTACGAACAACGAGGTAGAGTACCAGGCTCTCATCACCAGCCTCGATTTGGCCCTTGAGATCCATGTGCCCCATCTACATGTGAAGGGAGATTCCGAGCTGGTAATCAAACAGGTTAATGGCGACTATGTTGTTAGGAAGCCGGATCTTGCATCGTTGCTGGAGTACACCCTCCGCCTAATGGCCCAGTTCTCTTCTCGACCAGAGGTTACCCATGTCCCACGGTCACAGAACGGTCAAGCAGACGCCTTGGCTGGCTTGGCCGCATCGCTCGCAGAACCCAAGAAAGATGATTTAATCATACATGTGGCACACTGGAGAGTCATTTCCCCCATCACCCAAGAGGAAAATGATGGCCTGCGGGTAGGTCATCTCACCACCGGACCCTCTACGTCAGGGGTCCCAGGTTCTTCAGACACAGTGGATGAAGCTACTCCTGACTAGAGGGCACCTTTTGTTGAGTATCTCCAAAATGGTCACCTCCCGGACGACCGGGCCGAGCGCGAGAAAATCCGATGACGTGCGCTGCAATTTACCCTCTAGAGTGGCCCTAGTCTTGAACAGACCCTTTATAAGCGGAGTTTCGATGGTGTCTTCCTTCGTTGCATCCAAGGAGTAGAGATACCTCAAGTTATGCAAGAGGTTCACGCCGGTTCCTGTGGCGCCCATCAAGTTGGGCCGAAGCTGTCCCATCAAATCCGGAGGTTGGGGTACTTCTGGCCCTCTATGATCCACGATTGTATTGGATATGCCAAGAGATGCCATGCGTGCCAAGTTCACGCCAACTTCCTGCATCGGCCGTCGGAGCCCCTCCACCCCACGAAGTAATCTTGGCCATTTGCAGTATGGGGACTTGATGTAGTGGGACCGTATCCACCGGCAACAGCCCACCAGTGTAGGTTCATCCTGACTGCTACAGATTTCTTCTCCAAGTGGGAAGAGGCAGTTCCGCTAAAAGAGGTCAAGGCCTGTTCCATCATTGACTTTGTGAGCTCCAACATTATCCACCGGTTTGGGGTCCCTCACGCCATCCTCACCGTTAACGGCACCAACTTCCGAGCGGTTGAACTGAAGAAATTGTACGCAAAGTGCGATATCCGGTCGAATCATACCTCCCGCTACTACGCGCAGGCAAATGGATAGATCGAGACATTCAACAAAACCCTCTCTAACATTCTGCAGAAGATGGTTGGTCAGAACAAGAAAAGTTGGCCGGACAAGATCCCCAATGCCCTCTGGGCTTACCGGACGACGACTCACAACTCTACCCAGGTGACCCCATATTCCCTGGTGTATGGAGCTAAGGACGTCCTACCCATTGAGATCCAGCTGCCATCATTACGCGCTGCAGTTTATGATCACCAGACATCAGATGAGGTTGCCGAGATCCGTCTAGCTGAATTAGAAGCACTGGACGAGAACCGGCTTCGTGTCCTGCACAATCTAAAAAGGCATCAGGATAAGATAGCGAGGGCCTTCAACAAGAAGGTTCGTCTCCGCTATTTTCTACAGGGCAACTGGGTACTGGCCCTTCGAGCGCCAATGATTCCCAGTAGGAAACCTCCCAAATTAGAACCCAAATGGGAAGGGCCTTATATCAACCATAAGGTTTACCTCAATGGAGCATACTCCTTGGTGACCACGGATGGAGAGCGTATAAACCCTCCCACCAATGCCAAGTTCCTTAAGCGATACTTTGCCTAGGGAAAAAGGGTCCTGCACGACCCTAAACTGCAAGTTGGTCCCGCATGACCTTAAACTGCATCTTCGTCCTGTAAGATGATAAACTTTGAAACGGTCCCGCATGACCTTAAACTGCACATTATGGTCCAACACGACCCTAAACTGTAAAGTCCTACACGACCTTAAACTGCATCTTCATCCTGCAAGACGATAAACTGTGAAACGGTCCTGCATGACCTTAAACTGCACATTATGGTCCAACACGACCCTAAACTGTAAAGTCCTGCATGACCTTAAACTGCATCTTCGTCCTGCAAGACGATAAACTGTGAAACGGTCCCGCATGACCTTAAACTGCACATTATGGTCCAACATGACCCTAAACTGTAAAGTCCTGCATGACCTTAAACTGCATCTTCGTCCTGCAAGACAATAAACTACAAAATAGTTCGAGCTCTATGACTTTAAACTAAGATCTCCCCCCGTCCTTACTGCAAGATGTTAAACTGCAAGACAGTCAGGACTTCCTGACCAAGGCCCAGCCTCAGGCCCCTTGGCCTCCTCGGGCCCCAAGGCCCCCCATCCTTACTGCAAGACGTTAAACTGCAAGCCAGTCAGGCCTTCCTGACCAAGTCCCAGCCTCAGGCCCCTTGGCCTCCTCGGGCCCCAAGGACCCCCGTCCTTACTGCAAGACGTTAAACCGCAAGCCAGTCAAGCCTTATTGACCGAGGCTCAGCCTCAGGCCCCTTGGCCTCCTCGGGCCCCTGGCCCCTCGTCTTCACTGCGAGACGTTAAACCACAAGCTGGTCAGGTCTCCCTGACCGCGGTCCAGCCCCAGGCCCCTTGTTTTTTCCCCGACTTACCCTCTTGCGGTATTGTATGGTATAGTATGGGATTACGTCCTCATTCACGTCAGATTACTTTTCGTACCTTACATATCCCCAAATGAGATGCTCCTCGTCCCGCATGACGTTAAACTGCACTTCAAGAACTACGTGTGGCTTGATTCCCATATTCATGGGATACGTAGGAACGCTCGGACACCTTTTCTTGAGCCCATCCCCAAGAGTTTCTCTTCCACTATTCCCCCTGGGAATAGTTTCCTCGGAGGCTCCTTGAGTAGTGAGGGGAAGGCTTTCTTATCCCCGCTCATACAACACCACTCGCACAAGGATTGTAAGGGTCGCACCATGTGCCCACTCCCATTCTTCTATCCCCCCACGTCCTCACCGCATGACTCTAAACTGCATGGCCTTCAAGAACTATGTATGGCTTGATTCCCATCCTAATGGGATACATAGGAACGCCCGAGCATTTCGTCTGTTGGCCCAGCCCAAAAGCCAAAATCTTCCCCTCAGGTCAAGATATGGTAGGGTGCACACTTTTGCCCCAACTCACATCGAGCAAGCCTCGACCCGGCTGCACATCCCCCTGGAGATGTTTTCCCCTTTCGTGGATGGATACAGCTATGCTTCACCCACTCCTTGACTGAGATTCCATCATTTTTGCACACCCCGAGGGACCCCCAAGAACGGCCTGGATACTATTCCCAAGGGCTCTCCTACCGATACAGGCCGACGCCCGCGAGGGTTTTCAAGCAACAAGCCGATACAAGTCCCGTGTTGCGAATTTGGTCAGCGATCGACGCTCATTTGTTGTTCCCATATCGGGTCACCATAGGAACGCTGTATTTTGAACATGTTCAACAGTGTCCTGGATCTTCGGGTCCACCCCGAGATGTCCCAGACATCGAGTGCAATGATTCGTTCTGCCCCATCCCAAAGTGACAAACTTCCCCCTGGGTGGTGCTAGCAATCGGGCCCACGGCCCCGATTCCCCATAGGGGTGTATGGTGTGGTGTGGGACTACGTCCTCATTCACGCCGGGATCATGTACCCTGCCGTACGCCTCCTCTTATGATGCCTGACCTCAGGCCCCTTGGCCTTATCGGGTCCCCGACCCCCGTCCTCATGTAAGACGTTAAACTGCAGGCCCGTCAGGCCTTCCTGACTGATGCCTGAACTTAGGCCCCTTGGCCTTCTCAGGCCCCCCGGCCTAGGTCCCCTCTTACCCAGGGTGTACGGTGTGGTGCGGGACTACGTCCTCATTCACATCGGGATCATGTACCATGTCGTACGCCTCCTCTTACGAGGCCCAGCCTCAGGCCCCTTGGCCTTCTCGGGTCCCCGGCCCTCATCCTCATTGCAAGATGTTAAACTGCAAGCAGGTCAGGCCTTCCTGACCAATGACTAACCATCAGGCCCCTTGGCCTTTCCGGGCCACGGCCCAAGTCCTCCCTTATAGGAGTGTATGGTGTGTTGTGAGGTTATTTTCTCATTCACATCGATCTCGTAATGACCACACCATGTACCTCTCCCTCCTGAGCTGTTTCATCGATCCCTTTTCGGTAGTTCACTGATGTGCCTAAGAGTACTCTGGTTTATTACCTGGAATTCCAAGATTTACTCAGACACGTCCACACCCGCTTTCCAGGCTTTGTGTATCCCTGCATCAGGGCTTTCATCATCTTTCACACCCGGAGGGACCCCCAAGAATGGCCTGGATACTACGCCTAAGGGCTCTCCTACCGTTACGGGCCAATGCCCCTGAGGGTTTTGGACAACAAATCGATAAAATCCCGCGTTGCGAATATGGTCAGCGGTCGATGCTCATTTGTTGTTCCCACCTCAGGCTAACGTGATATGGACGCTACATCTCCACCATGGTTAAAAGTTTTCCTCTATCGCCACGCCAACCCATTAGGCCCAAAATGTCAGGTGCACAATTCACACCCTTCATCACTTCACCGTGTCCAAGTGGAGTCTCGGAACTTTTGGTACTTTTCCTCCATGCACGTCCGCGCGTTGGGGGAACAAGCCATGTCAAAGGTGTCCTTCGGGGCTCTACCAACTCCCTTTTGACTTACCCCAAGTATTGCAATGAGGATACCCCCCTTGTTTCTCACACCAAGTTTAACTCACGTGGGCTTAGGAATCGGGTTGACATCTGTGCTTACTCGGGAAGTTGTCACCATTCACGGTCCGAGCTCTAAGACCATAAACTAAGATTCTCATCTGGAACTACGTTCATCTTGATTCCTATATTGATAGGATACGAAGGAATGCCCAGACCCCTTGTCTTTGGGTCCATCTTGAGTTCAGCAAATTCACCTCTCTAGTCCTGCCTTCAGGACCCCGACTACGGGACCGTGTGGCGTAGTGCGGGATTATGTCCTCATTCACGTCGGGTTTGAAATGGCTGCACCACGCACACCCCCGTTCTGAGATTTAGCCCTCCTATTCCTTTTCCAGCATGACATTAAAAGGCACCCTTCAGAACTACGTGTGGCTTGATTCCCATCTTCATGGGATACGTAGGACCACCCGGATGCCCTGTCTTCGGGTACAGCCCATTTAGGGAACCAGTCTCTCCCCCTGTTTCACCTCTTACCTTTATATAGGCCCCTTGGCCTAAGGTCTCCCTCTCCGATTGGCATACAATTTGATGTGGGGTCATGTCTCCGTCAATTGTGTTTTATAACACTATGCACATTTCCCGCCTAGCATCGTCTCTGCTACGTCTACGCTGCATGACGATAAAATGCATGCTTGGTCCTATCATACGACCCTAAACTGTGACATTATCGTCCTAGCCGCATGATGAAAAACGGCACTACATTGTTGTGACCTCGTTGTAGAGTACATCACGTTGGGTATTGGTCACGTGCCATGCCATTTGTCAACGCCCATCACGGCTTGATCCTTGTGGCGACACCACGGCCTACTACTCTAGGCCTATCGCTTCACAAAAAAAACCACTCACCTTAAAGAACAAACAAGATTTATCAAATTCCACTTCTTTTAGTGCAAGGGCCACGGCCGCACTCACCTTTTCCCCTGGAACTGGTACCTTACCGTGTCACCTTTCAGAACTACGTATGGCTTGATTCTCATCCTTATGAGATACGTAGGAGCGCCCGGGCACTTCCCCGTGGGCCCAGCCTAACCTTTGTGTTCGGTCCCTCGACTCAAGCATTTCCTCAGAGAACACATGGTAAGTAGGGATTAGGTCCTCCTTCACGTCGGGTCTTGATGCCATGCGTCCCCTACTCCTTTTACCCGTTTATGGTCTAAGGTCCATCAAGAACTACGTGAGGCTTGATTCTCATCCTTATGAGATACGTAGGAGAGCCTGGACGCTTCCCCCCGGGCCCGGCCTAACTTTTTCTTTTGTTCCCTTGACCTAAAGCCTCTCCCAAGGAGGTTGTGCGATGTGATATGGGATTACGTCCTCATTCACGTCAGGTTGTTCATCGCACCATGTGCCCCTTATGTCTCCTCCCATCCATGGTCCGAATTCTACGACCCTAAACTAAGATCTCCCTATGGGAAAGTAATTTTCTCCCTCTATCTAATACGTATCGTTGTCATATTTAGATGTGTTTAGACAAAGAGCCCGAAGTGTGGGATTTCTACAGGGGCATCCCCCTCATCCCATGACCATGCTTCGTGAACTCGCTATTTGGATCCTCATCCTCTTCCACATCCAAAAGGACCCTCGGACGACATGGATACTAGGCTTAAGGGCTCTCCATGAATGCTGGACCTAAGGATCCTCCAATCGTTTCGAGCCAACATCCCTACGGATATCTGACGACATTTGTGACATGGTCCTGTGTTTCGAACATGGTCAACGGTCAACCCTCATTTTTTTGTCCCCATTCTAGGCTAACGCGATATGGATGCTGGGTTTCTGCCACGGTCAACAGTTGTCCTCCATCTTCACGCCTCCATCATCGTGAACTGAATCTCGAGTTCCATGATTCACACATTTCCACTTCCTCATGTTCAAGTGGAATTCTATCATACTCGGCTCTTTCTCTTCACGCATCTAGGTGCACTAAATGATCGTGTTAGTGTCATTGGGCCGGTATTCACCGAGCTTCCCTTTACCCTAACCTTCCCCTTTCTGTGTCGAGAAATTCCCACCACTACTTCTTGTTTCCCACACCGAGCACGACTCACGTGGGCTTAGTAGTTTTGGTAGGATGTGTACCAACACGGCCAGGCTTCTCATCATCCCGCATGACATTAAACTGCGCTTCCAGAACTACGTATGGCTTGATTCCCATCCTTATGGGGTACGTAGGAACGCCCGACCACTCTGCTTCGGGCCCAGCCCAATCCTCACTCTTGGTCCCTCGACCTGAAAAGTTTCCTCCGGGGGTATGTGGAAAGATTTGGACTCCAAGTCCTCATTCACGTCGATTTCATATCTACCGCGCCACACGCTCCCTGGTATCTTCCCTTTTATTCCACGTCTTATCGTATGACGTTAAACTATAGGAGTCCATGTGTCCTCAATGCATGACACTAAACTGCGGTTCTACCCTGAACAAGTCCAGGATGCCCCAAGATCCCATTGGGAAGTGACAGATCCCCTCGCCAGAGAGGCCTTTTCTGAAAGAAGGAATGATCCATGATCAAACCAATGCGCCCATATGGCGTACTCCCTCACCAATCCGAAAGCGGCGGTGGATGGAGGAAATGAAATCCGCATCTTCCCATATTCCCGTGTGAACATGAGCCACAGCTGCCTCATCAAACACGGGTGCTCCTCGTGACGCACCTCCCAGTAGACCTGCGGGGTCAGCCGCTGGAGGCACCGGAACTTCCTCGCAAACCGATGCGGGGTGTACGGTTCGCAGAGTGGCTCACAATCTATCCGTGCCACCAAAACTCCACCTCGAAAGGCCAGGAGGTAAGCCCGATGTTCTTCCGTTCCCCGCCTATAATTAGTAAGTATTCTAGTCGGTAATGGGAAGGGGTGGAAATTAAACTCATCCTCCCTCCACACCCGATTCAGCACCATCAAAACGGTTAGTTTGAATGGGAATCTCCCGACCGCGTTCAGGATAGAGGGGCGGAAGTTCGATCCCGGTGGAGAAATGGGGTTTGGATACTCATAAATCCCCCTGATATGCGCTGTGATCCACCCATACAGGAGGTGTAAGGGCCCACATATCCTTGGTGGCTTCTTGCCCTCGCTAATGTGCCACAGCATTCTGTACAGTTTGGTGAGCATCAGAATCCCCAGATTGATCCGCCGCCCCATGGCCAACATCGACGCCATAATAAACGAGTTGGGTCATACCCCCATGCTTGTATCCCTCACCTGTAGGATCCAACCACATATGAGAGCCGCGATGAACGCCGCCAGCCTGACTATCGATTGTTGTTCAGTGCTGACACTGAAACCCCAAGTATTCCATTGGCTGTCCTCCAAGACCCGCCAATACGAGTGCCCCTTACCCCGTTGGGCCACCCTTGGACAAGTTCGAGGCCTCGGAGGGAACTCTCGGTTCTCTGGGAAATTCAGGAAGCATTTGAACCATCTCCTAAAGTGGACATCCCTCACTGCCTCCTTGTCCTCTCCAGGGACAAGTGCCATCAGTGCTGACGCCAGTCGCGGAATTTGCTCCGTATCCTCCCACGTGCTGATGACGGGGAGGAACTCGTCATACATAGCCCCCAAGATCGGGACCCAAGAAATCTGGTGGACATCCCACAGGCTGATGCCCACCTCCCCGTGATGCAGGTGAAAGGTATTGGTCCTAGACGACCATCTGCTCAGCAGTTCCGGCATCAGTTGCTTTGGTTGGTAAATGTGGAATTGGGAGGCCCATGCCGCCTCATACAACCCCACTCTCCTCAGCTCGGCCCCAAACTCCTCGCATGAGGCGCCTACCCAGTAGGCCCAATCCCAGTCATCAGTAAATTTGCCGCCCTGGCGCAAGTCCCACTCATCGGACCATCCCTTCTTCAAATCCTGCAAAGCCGCCTTCAACATGGTGCGGTAGAGAGGAGGGGACGTCTCCGGTTGTAGTGGATTCCCGTCAATATCGTTCAAATGGTTGTAGAGATAGTCAGCGGTGACGGGTGTGAAGTCCTCCCGCGCATGACCATCGGCCACCCTGAACCATTGGTGCTGGCATGGTGTGCTCCTGAACCAGCAAGTTGGTTCTTCCCTACTCGCCTCAGGGATGAAGACGTCATCCCTCAGCCCGAAGCTATACAATGGCATTTTCTTGCACTGCGGATAATCCTTCTGACCCTCCGATAGCAGATCTGTCAAAGAAGTGTGGTCCGAGTGGCTTTGGACCATCTCCCCCAGGCCTGGACAGTTGGCCATCTCATCCCGACGAGCAGCATCTGCAAGCACCCCCAATACAGCCTCTTGATGGGCCATTTCGATTCCGGCCCTCAGAAAAGAATTTTTTCAGTTGGATCGCGAAGCTAGACTGCGAAGCTGAATCGTGAAGCCGGATCACGAAGATCGGTCGCGAGACCAAGCCGTGAAGTCCAGTCGAGGCTGACAAGCAGAAGTTCGCTTGGCGCGGACGCAGAGTCGGAGACCCGCGGTTCGCCGTGAAGCTCGATTCACGGAGGGCTGTCGCGGAGTACGCGGAGCTTCGCGAAGTCGAGAGCACAAAAAGACAAGGAAGTCACATGAAGACAAAAGAGGTCGACCCCCCTATTTATAGGCGGCGACCCCGGAGCATCGCGGCGCGCCTCACCCGCGCGGAGCATCGCGGCACGTCCGGATACGTGGCCCCGGTCAGCACCGCGGGCCCCCTTCGCGTAGCTGCATCGCGAACCACCAACAATTTTGGCGATTTTACCTCAGACTTCGACCCTTCACCCTCCGCGGCTCCAATTCTGAGGGGGGAATTTGTTGGTGCCAAAATATGGCACGAAAGGAAGGGACGAAAAAGACGGCGGGCGCGCTGCCTCGCGAAGCACCGACGCGAAGCACCGACACGAAGCACCGACGCGAAGCACCGACGCGAAGCGCCCCGATCATCGCGGCCTCGCGAAGCTCTAGAGGCGGTAACGCTCCGAGAACGCATTCGACGTTCGCGAGCCCGCCGTGAAGCTCCAGAGGTGGTAATTCGCCGCGAACGCATTTGACGTTCGCGAGCCCGCCGTGAAACTCCAGAGGCGGTAACCCTCCACGGACGACGTTGACATTCGCGAGCGCGCCGTGAAGCACCTGAGGCGGCGCGCGAGTTCTGCTTCGCGGTGCCCCTTCCCTATAAATACTGGACTCCCCCTGAGTCCCGAGGACGGACAATCTGACCTTTCAGCTTCTCCTCTCCCAAATTGTGAAGCACTCTTTGCCCCGGGAATCATGAGCTCCGTGAGGTACTTCTACTTCACGAGATGCCTTTGCTTTGTCTCGTTTTGAGCCCCTCTTCCGAGAGGGATGCCCTTCGCGAAGTTCAAGGGCATTCGCGAAGGAAGGGGATTCCCAAGGGAACCCGGGCAGCCGCGGAGCATTTACACTTCGTGAAACACCCAACCCATACTAGTGATCCCTATGCTAAGGCAGGATCGCTCCACATCGTGAAGCACACTGCTTCGCAGCACCCTGCTTCGCGAGACACCCCTTCTTTGCGAGGCAGTGCTCCGCGAATTCTGTTCCACTTCGCGAAGTACCCTCCACTCACACCTATGCCCCATGCTAAGGCCAAGGCACTCTGCTTCGCGAAGCACACTCCTTTTCTTGGAAATTCCTCTTCCCGTGCGACCCTCCAGGTTTTCACGATGTGATTTCAAAGTCCCATGGACAATACCACTCGTAGCGTTGCTTCACCTAATGCTTCTTCGCATAGGCACGCTAACGGCTATTGCTTCTTCGTATAGCCACGCTAACGTGGACCCCTTGATGGTTCGTTCCACAAACCCCCTTGACTATGGCCTTACTGGTACCTTCCCTTCCCTAAGGACTAGAGGGTACCGGTTATGTAAGTCCTAGGGGTGCGGAGTGAACCCACTTCGTCCGAGCTACAGGACGTTAAACTACCAAGCACCACATCCTCAACACATGACGTTAAACTGTGACCCGACCTCGTGCCTCTCACGAAGGGTCCCCCCAGCTCGAACATTTTTTACGCCACTCGTCTCCACGGGAGTGGAATCACCCATCCACAAGAGGTGATATCCTCCTTATTGGAGTGGTGTATGTTCTCAGGAGAAGGGTGACCCTAGTTCCCCAACGGATGGCTTCACCTCTGCATCTATGTACTTCCCCACTACCAAGGTCAGTGGAGGGTGTGATAGGGAATGAGTCACCTCCCATCATTGGTCCCAAATCCCTCTTTCGCTGCGCTTTGTCGCACTCTGGGCCTCCATTCTGGAGTAAGTCCCAGTACCATGGGCCGCCTAACGTGTAAGCCCCTCTTCGCTTCTCACGGATGCATCCTTTGCGACGTGATCATCAGGTCCTTGCAACCTCTGGTTTCTCACACCGAGCATGACTCACGTGGGCTTAGAGTGAGCACCGACCCTGACCCCCACCCATAGATAACTACAAGGACTTTGATCCATGTTAAGGCATGGTACGTAGGAAGCCTCCATGAGGTTCAAGCCACATTGCTCGGTCATTCATTCACGTCGAGTTTTTCCCTCGTCCAGCATGACATTAAACTGTATTCCCCCCTTGTCTTGTATGACATTAAACTGCACACCCATTTGAACTACGGGTTCTTTGATCCATGTCAATGCGTGGTACGTAGGAAGCCTTCCTGAGGTTCAAGCCCACCCATCATCATTCACGTCGAGTTCTACCTTCGTCCAGCATGACTTTAAACTGCATTCTAGTCCGACGTCAAGCCGTTGTGACTAACCCGAACTATGAGGTCTTTGATCCATGTCAAGGCATGGTACATAGGAAGCCTCTACGAGGTTCAAACCCACCATCCGGTCGTTCCGACCTCATTCACGTCGGTTCACCCCCGTCCCGCATGACTTTAAATTGTATTCCACAACCTGAACTACGAGGACTTTGATCTGTGTCAAGGCATGGTACGTAGGAATCCTCCCAGTGGTTCAAGCCCATCTCCCATCGGACCAAGGTCCCTCATTTACGTCGGTTCACCGACACCCACCGCCCGTCGTTCATTCACGTCAGGGTTCACTATCGTCCCGCATGACGTTAAACTGTATTCCATCAATCCTATGAACTACGAGGACTTTGATCCATGTCAAGGCATGGTACGTAGGAAACCTTCCCAAGGTTCAAGCCCACCACTAGTGGACCCACAGGTCTACTTTCACGTCGGTTCACCGATGAAACCCTTTGAACTACGAAGGCTTTGATCCATGTCAAGGCATGGTACATAGGAAGCCTCCCCGAGGTTCAAGACCATCTCTCATCGGACTAAGGTCCACCTTCATGTCGGTACGCTGACGATGCCCATCAGACCAAGGTCCACCTTCACGTCAGTACGCTGACAATGCCCATCGGACCAAGGTCCACCTTCACGTCAGTACACTGACGATGCCCATCGGACCAAGGTCCACCTTCACGTCGGTACGTTGACGATGCCCATCGGACCAAGGTCCACCTTCAGGTCGGTACGCTGACAATGACCATCGGACCAAGGTCCACCTTCACGTTGGTTCGCTGACGACATTCATCGGGCCAAGGTCCACCTTCACATCGGTTTACCGGCACCATCTAGAACTACGCGGACTTTGATTCCCTGCCACGGGGATACGTAGGAAGCCTCTTCAAGGCTCAAGCCCAACTTCACCATCACCCCTACGATGGTCCCATTTCACTCCCCCTCCACTCCATTCATCCACCTATCACCCATCCCGATTCTCGCCCGGACCGTCATATCTCGGTGAGACCATGTTGGTACGCTCCTCTTCACAGCCGCCCATGGGCTGGCCCCGGTATCGACATCCCTTCAAGGGAAATCCCTCAATCCGATCTATCCTAGCTAATGCTTCGGTTGGGTTTATCCGTCTCCGCTGGACATTAAACTTGTGGCGTACCCTGTGTCAAACACGGGAAGATGAGGAAAACCTCATATATGTGTCTATGACATATAATTCTCCGCGCTCGATGTGGGATGCATCGGGCTTCCACGCCCTCGAGAAGCCCTGTGACCAGGGATAATAGACAGACATGCCAGGTTCCCCAGCATCCAGACACGCTACTGATGCCTCAACGTCACTACTCCCCTGACTGAAGGTTACTGCCCCAACCAGACCCTTTGGAATGTCCCGACAGAAGTAGTGTAATTAACCGGAATCCATGGAAACATGGCACTGGGAAGAGTTTCACGAACTACGTATTAAATCTATGAGGGAGACCCGGACTAGGTGACGAGTTCTGAGGAGGAATCCACAGAAGGAAGAACTGACATCCCATCATCCCGTTTCGATCAAGGAGCAGACGTCCCTGAATAAGGATCGAATGTCGCCCGCCTTTGGAAAGCGGGAACGCGGGGCAACAAGCGCAGCGCGTCCTCCTCCACAGACGGATGCGCGCGTGCCCCAGCGAAAGCGTCGGAAACAGAAATGGTGAACCTGAGCTAGTACCTACTACCATTACATTAGTATAAGATAGAAGGAAACACATATTAAAGGATCAATCAGATTAGTAGTCTTGGTAAACAAGATACATACATGAGTCTTATATTACATTTGAATGCACAAAATTAGAACATAGTTTTTTTCTTTTCTTTTTTGAGAATAACTTTATCCTATCTAGTTTATCCCAATGTATATATCATAGAAAACCTCATGGAATCCTGGGGAAAGAAAAAAAAGTAAGGGTGAGATCAAATTCTCAATAAGGGTTATGTACAGTATAATATATCATGAATCAATATTTAATAATCAATATGGAAAGGTAAATAAATTAACACACATTCCATTTAAATAACTAGATAATGAATAAAAAATATGGAAAGCTAAATAACTGAACACAAATTCCATTTAAATAACTAAATAAGGCATAATAAATATAGAAAGGTAAATAACTGAAAATGTGTTCCATTTAATAAAAAAACTAAGAATGAAATTCATACATCGATATTTTCATAGAGATAAAATCATGGATAATAATAACTAAATTCTGAATAAAGTTAATGCTGAATTATTAGACGTCATGTATCTATCACATGAAATCACTACTGTTAAGACCTTTCACAAGATGGTTTAATCTACAAGTAAAGACTTGTTTAATGCAATCTTAAATGATTTGTCTCATGAGACCTACCGATTCATCAATGGGGCTATATTATACCGGGGACCACCCATCACGTTAGTTCTAATAATTCCTTATATATTGAATAATTGATTTAATTCATGAATCAATGTGTCTTAACATCAAATATATATATTGAGTGAAGGATATGGATTTATCAATATTTCCACAATTAATCAAATAACTTTAAAAGTGAAACATTGTATATATAAATGTGGTATGGTTTAAGAAATAAGCATATACATGATAAATGATATGGATAATTATAGGAAATTTAATGTCTAGTGAATATTTTAAGGGGACTAAAAAATGAATCAAGGGACTTAATGTAAATACTATACTTGTTCAAAATAATCATAAACTGTGAAGAGAAAGAATAAGGATGGTATCAATAAAATTTATACCCATTATATTAAGAATAAGGGTTGTTGTCATTAATGAATAGAAATATAATAAAAAGATCTTTCAAAAAATTCTTGAGGAAAATATCATTTTCATTTTGAAAAAAAATAAAATCCTTTTCTTTGAAAAAAATTTAAAAAACATTTTATTTAAAAATATCTTTGTAAAATTTAATTAAGCATCAAAGAAATGAATTTGGTTAATTCTATACAAGGTAAAAAATTACATTCCTTTTGCATTATAAAAAGGTTAGAGAAGTGCCTTGTTCAGAAAGTGACATGAAGATTACTTTGAAAATATTTTTAAAAAATAAAAAATGGGGTAAATGGTATTTTAACAAATAATTTTTAATAGGATAAAGAAAACATTGTGAAAATGTGTTTTTGTAAGAAAATGGATTTCTAACCATAGAGATAAATGAAGTCAGATTTTATTAAAATATTTTCTCAATAATTTTAAGTACCAAAGAGTGGGAAAATGGTACTATCACATGAAAAATATCATTAATAAATAGAAGAGAAGAAAATTAAATTTTTATTATACAATGATCAAATAATTTACTTCAGTTGAAATTCAATAATAAACAATCTTGATTAGAATGAGATTTTGAAATAAACCCTTCAAATGATAATAATATTAAAATGAGAATCAACCAATGAATCAATTATGTGTATTAGCTATAAATCAATATAAAAGAAGTATAAATAAAAAATAAGATAAAAAATAAATTATACACATAATATTATAATATTAATGACAATTATGAAGTAATATAACCCAATGAAAATAAATTAAGTTATGTAATTCCTTACCACTTGGTAACTTTTAATTTAAATCCCCATAGATGAAATAATTAAAATTGAAACTTAAAATAAAATTAATAATGAATTATTAATTATATTATATTTCAAGGGGAATTATATAAACCATATAAAAGTAATTAGGTGCATAACATTACAATAATCCTCAATGAAATGAAATTGAGATGAAATCCCTTACCTCGTGCTTTCCTTTGGGTCGTAATTTATTTGAAATCCTTTATAGTGGTTTTAAACATGTTTTTAACTTATAATATAACCATATTAATAATTATGATATCATATATTACCCTTTTATAACATCTTATTACCTTTTTGTTAATAATTATTCACTATTTTCATTATTTCGAGTGTAATTACCCTGTTTTTGGGTATGTTTTTACTTATTATTTTTTGTTACTTTTACTTAGATAATTATTTTTTCATATATAGAATTTAAGAGATGATTTAAATATAAAATATATTTATTATATGTATTTATTTAGAGTAATCTGTAAAATTTGGTGATAGTAAATAGAATACACTGTTCATAGAGAGGGTAGATCGTACGTATGCATGAACGTTGTTTCCATTTTATTATCATATTAAAAAAATAAAAGTAAATTATATATATTTATATTATAATTTTATTATAATTTTATGTCATATATTTCACATATTTTTACTAAAAATCACCCTTGATGGATTTTATGTAAAGCGTGAAAGAATCACATCATTTCGCGAGGCGGTAGTCTATCGTATACATGAACGACATTATCTTATTCCCATAAAATGGAAATCATGAAGTTGTGTGTGATATAATAATTATATAATAATAATAAAATTATAAATATCAAATATATATATAAACTATAAATTCATCATTATTCTCAACCTTAAAAGGTGGTAATGGAATAATGAACGGCATCGGTTCTCCAAGCGATGGTACACCATACACACGAATGATGATTGTGTATACCATTTTAGGGAAGTGTGTGAATTTTTAGATCACACTATTAGAATAAAAAAAATCTTATATAATAATTATATAATAATAATTTAAGGTTGTATAAATAAATAAAACAAAAGTGCTTGTTGATGAATGTTACCTCTTCTTTGGGTAACCTCTTTTGGTTTATACCAAAATCCTTACTTGGTTTTCTTTCTTTAAAAAAATATAAGATGAGTGTAGGGATTTTGGAAGTTAATTTTAACAGGTTTTTTATGAGACAAAATTCTATGTAGGTTTGAATAAGTGAGGGGGAGTGAGTTCCCTTTTATAGTGGAGGAGGGGTGGCATTCTTGTAAATACCAAAAGGTAAACACTATTGGGAGATATTCTTACATTATATGCCTCCAATAATGATCCATTTTAGATAAAATAGGGTATATGGAATAAATATTTCAATAAAAAAAATTGGATAAATTTCTATGTCATTTTGACCCTTAATATTAATGTTTAACAACCATTTAAACTCATTTTTACCTTAATCAGTGTAATTAATTTTAATTGCTTTCGCTAATATTTTTGATAAAAAACTAAGTTGAACATACTATAAATTATATTTTATTATGATTACAAATATAGAACCCATTTTTTCTAATTCAAATCAAATAAGTGTCAGAAAATAATTTAAAATTAATCCCACATATTGAATGAGAAAGTAGGTTTTTAAAGTAAAAATGTTCAAAAGTTTGCTAAGTTTTATATCTAAATTAAATATAAAAATGACTACAATGACCTAAATTATATTAATAGATTTATTATTGATATAATTTTAATTTAAAACCAATTTAAATATAATTTAACATTATAAATTATTCAGATGAAAATTTAGTTTTCAATTAAAATTCAGTATTTCTTATTATTCATCAAAAAATAAAATTTCTCATAAAAAACAAAAAATTCACCCTAATATAATTTTGAAACTAATATTTCAAAAATTAAGTGTATTTTTTAAAATAAAATTTATAAAAGTTTCAATATTTATTTTTAAAACAAGTAATCCATTAAAAGGTGATAAAACTGCCTTTAGAAAAATATAGATTTTATGTGTAAAATTGGGTTTGTTCTTATCTTTTCTTATAAAATCTATTAAATGAATGTAAAAAACATTTTATTTAATATATATGTATAAATTTAATTAATATCATTCAATAATACTAATTTATTTAATTTATTAAGATAAATTGTCTTTGGGTGCATAAAAATAGTTCTTTATAAAAATATTTCATTTATATTCAATTGGTTTATATTTTCTTTTATGATTAATTTATAACCAATTAATTCAACCATATATTTTCATAATTTATTTAATAATATTAATAACCACTAATTTAATTCCTAGGAGATAATTTTATTTTTAAATAATAATATTAATATTATTCAGTAAAACTCGGTCTTGTAAGTAATGCAAGTTATCGAAGAAAGTTGTTGGTGCGTGTAATGCAAGCTAAATCAATATTATGTGAATTAAAATTTGTATCATAGATTGAATTAATTTAAAATTTTAAATATATTGTAATTTATCATGATGTTATATTCCCTTTTATACTTGTTGTTGTGTGTTATACACTCTATTGAATAAAATGTTATTCTTTTAGAATTTTGGGGCGTTACATTATCCCCTCCTTAAATAAATTTCACCCTCAGGATTTAAACTTGATCTTTGTAATAAATTGTTTGATATTTGAAAATTTATTTTTTGAAATCCCACATCATAAAATAGTTAATAAAATATCCTATTAATAAGATATAATGAGAAGTAAAAAGGTTATGTGGAATAATGTATAACTAGGATTCTATGTTAGAGAAAATTAGTGTAAAGTGAGGGTATATACTTGGAGGGAAAAAATAAATATTTATAGATAATGGTTAAATTCATTGAGCACAAACTAGTGAATGAAAAATACAAATTTTAGGGGCTCAAAACATTAAATAAAATAGGTGTGAAAAGTTCATTGATATCATCAGAAATGATTGTAATAGGATAGAATTTTATTTCATGATATTTTTTCCTAAAGTTGAGGAATTATTTTAATTCCTATGAATATAAGAAAATATAATTTTTTGATAAGTTTCTATTTCATAATAATAATTTCATCCTATGGTTTCTCTTTGATCAATTTTAAATTCATCTCTTATTCCAAGAAATAAATATCCAAAAAATGAAAAAATAAATTATGTATGAAGCACTAAAATTAACTTTCAATAGATATTAATATCCATAAAAGAGTGAAAAGTTTTTATATCTGTCTCTAAATATTTTCCAAAACCAATGTGGTTGATACATTAATCTCTAAACATAAAAAATAATATTACTCATTCATTATTAATATTTATTTTTCAAATAGTTTACCTAAAAACAATGACATATTAATTAGGATATCATGTAGGCTAGTGGTAGGGGTGAAACACTTATCATCCATTGAACATGGGTTCAACCCCAACCACCTCTCTAGATGTGATGGGTTTTCACCCTGTATATGGGTTGTCAATTTTCTAAACTATATTAATATAATTCCTATAAATTTCCCAAAAATTTATGATGGACATACTTGAAATGAAATTAATCATTAAATGACATTTTTACTATGGTTTTTAATGAAACCTATTTTTTACAAAGTCTAATATAATTATTTGACTATTATTACAAAGTCATTAATGATCATATTAACCCTAATGGTTATCAATGACTTTAAACTTATGTCTATAAAATGTAAATTCATTATTCATCAAATACATTTTCCATGAAAACATATACTTTCCATAAATTTATAAAAAAAATCATTAATATTGGTAGACTCTCATCTCACAAAACCTAAAAAATTAGTGTTTAAGTATTTGAACTTATCTTTAATATTAAACTAATAAAACCATTATACTATCTAGACAGGGATTTATTCCTAGGAAAGACTACATTATCTCTACCTTACCAACACATTAATATGTTCTTTTATATTTATCCTCAAATTCTATCATAGGGTTTTTTTTTCTAATATATGTTTTCATAATCAAGCTCCCAAGGTTTTTACTAAAATTTAATTGACACCAACTATAGAGAACCACCCCCAGTAAACCTAGAGATGGTACCTGCTACCATTACATTGGTATAAGATATAATGAAACGCATCTCGAAAGACTAATACGTTTAGTATTCATAGTAAACTAGATACATACATGAGTCTTGTATTACATTTGAATATAAAAAATTAGAAAACAATTTTCTTTTTCTTTTCTATTTTTTGAGAATAACTTTATTCCATCTAGTGTATCTCTGAATATCTATCTTAGTAAACCTCATAGAATCCTGGGGAAAGGTACCAAAACAAGAGTGAGATCAAATGCTCACTAAGGGTTAAAGTATAGTAGAATCTATCAGGAATCAATGATGAATAATCAATATGGAATGGTATATAACTAAAAACACATTCCATTTAAATAACTGGATAAGGAATAATCAATATGGAAAGGTAAATAACTTAACATACAAGATATTTAAATACTTTTATAAGGAATAATCAATATGTTAAGATAAATTACTGAAAATATATTCTATTTAATCAATAAACTAAGAATGAAATTATTCTATAGATTTTGTTTAGTGAAAATATCATAGATAATAATAATTGTATTTTGAATAAAGTAAATGCTTAATTATTATACGTCATGTATTTGGAACATGAAACCACTACCATTAAGACCTTTCACAATATTTTTTAATTTATAGGTAATAAAAAATTTAATTATAGCATATATAATTTTTCACATGAGATCTACTGATGCATCAAGGTTATATATTATATTGGGCCCCACACATCACATTAGGTCCAAAAATTCATCATATATCAAATAATATATTTAATCCATAAACCATCATGCCTTGACATAAAATATCCATATTGAGTGAAGGGTATCGATTTATCAATATTTGCCTAGTCGATAAAATATCTTTAAAAGTGAAACATCATATATATAAATGAGATACAGTTTAAGAAATAATCATATCTATAATAAATGGTATAGATAATTAAGGGAAGTTTAATGTCTAGTGAATATTTCAATTGGGACAAAAAATGATTCAAGTGAATTTCAATACTATCCTTGGAAAAAAAATATTCATAAACCATCTAGAGGAATAATAAGGATGGTATTAATAAAACATATACCTATTGGAGTAAGAATAAGGGATGTTGTTATTGATGAATAGAAATGCAGTAAAAAGATATTTAAAAATATTCATGGGAAAATATCCTTTTCATTTTAAAAAGCATTTTGAAAAATAATTTTCTTTTAAATTTTCTTTTAAAAACATTTTATTTAAAAATATATTTGTAAAATTTCAAAATAATATTTAATGAAATGATGGTGGGTAATTTTTTATAGGGTAAAAAATAATATTCCCTTTATATTGTAAAAAGGTAAAAAAAACTTCCTTTTTGGAAAGTGACATGAAGCTTCCTTTGAAAATATTTTGAAAAAATAAAAAATGGGTAAAAATGCCTTTTAATAAATCATTTTTAAAATTCTGAAGAATGAATTTTGACAGAATTTTTAAAAAATATGGTTTTGTAAGAAAATAGATTTCTGACTGAAATAATAAATGAAGTCAGGTTTTATTAAAAATAATTTCACAATAATTTTAAGTAAAAAAGAGTGGAAAATGAAACTATCACTTAAAAAATATAATGAATAACCATTGAAAAATAAAATGAAATGGTTATTATAAAATGATAAAATAATTTCCTTTAACTGAAATTCAAGAATAAACAATCTCATTTAGAATGAGATTATGAAATAAACCCTTCAAATGATAATAATGTTCAAGTGAGAATCAACCAATGAATAAATTATTTTTATTAGCTATAAATCTACATAAAATAAGTATAAATACAATATAATATAATCAAAATAAATTATACACATAATCTTATAATATTAACAACAATAAGAAAGTAATATAACCCAATGAAAATAAATTAAGTTATATAATTCCTTACTACTTAGTATCTATTAATTTAAATAATTATAAATTAAATAATTCAAATTGAAGCTTAAAATACAATTAATAATTAATTATTCAAGATATTATATTCTAATGGGTAGTATATACACCATATAAAATTAATTAGGTTCATAACATTACAATATGCCTTAATGAAATGAAATTGAGATTAAATCTCTTACCTTGCACTTTCATTTTGGTCATACATGATTTAACCTCTTATATAGTTGTTTTAAACATGTTATTAACTTATTAAAAAACCATATTAATATTTATTATATCATATATGATACTTTTATAACATCTTATTACCTGTCTGTTAATAATTATTCGTTATTTTCATTGTTTTGGGTACTAATTGTCTTGTTTTTCAAGTATGTTTTGACTTGTTGTTTTTTTATTTATTTTAATTAGATAATGATATCATCATACCTATAATTTGAAACATGATTTAAATATCATATTTATTTAGTATATATATAGATATAGAGTAATCTAAAAAATGGTGATAGGGAATGGAATACACCGTTCATAGTGACGGTAGGTCATATGTATGCATGAACACTATTTTCATTTTCTTATCATGTTGAATGAAATAAAATTAGATGATAATTATAATTCTAGTATAATTTTTATTTCATATATTTCACATATTTTTACTAAAACCCACCCTTAATACATTCCTTGTAAAGCATGAATGAATCACATTGCTTCGTGAGGTGGTCGTTTGTCGTACACATGAACGACGTTATTGTATTCCCACAAAATGGAAAGCATGAATATTTGTGTGATATAATAATTATAGAAGAATAATAACATTATAAATATCATATATATTGTATATAAACTATAAATCCATCATTATTTCCAAACTTGAAAGGTGGTAATGGAAGGAAGAACGGCTTCGGTTCACGAGGCGGTAGTTCGCCGTACACATGAACAATGATTGTGTATTTCATTTGATGGAAGTGTGTGAATTTTTAGGTCATAATATTAATATAAAAACATATAAGTATATTGAATATACTTATTTTATTATATAATCATTATATAAGAAGAATTTATGGGGTGGAGAAAGAAATAAAACAAAAGTGCTTATTGATGAATGTTACATCTTCTTTGGGTAACTCCTTTTGGTTTATACCAAAATACTTCCTTGGTTTTCTTTATGACCAAACAAATATTCTATGATGAGGTGGGGTATTTTGGGAGTTTTTTTAGTTTTTAGATGTTCCAAAAGGCTTGAGATGAGTGAATAAGTGTGGGTAGTGAGTTCCCTTTTATAGTGGAGGAGGACTGTCATTCTTGTAAATAAAAAAAGTTAAACACTATTGGGAGGTCTCCCTTAAATAATGTGTCTCCAATAATGATAAATTTTCAATAAAATAGGTTATATGGTCGAAATATGGCCATAACATTGGTTTTAGGAAATTTTTTAGGTCATTTTTTCCCTTAACATTAAAGTTTAACCACTAAGTAAACTCATTTTTACCTTAATCATTCTAATTAATTTTATTTTTTTCACTAATATTTTTGGTCGAAAACTAAGTTAAACTTACTAAAAATTATAAAATATTATGATTAAAAATATTTTATCCATTTTTCCAAATTAAAATCACTGAAGTAGCAGAAATTAATTTAAAAATAATCACATAGAGAGAACAAAAAAGCGGGTTATTTTTGAAACATGACCATCATAACCTAGCCATAAAATTAGCATGTACGAATAGTAATAAATAAATTATGAAAATTATATGATTAAAAATTTTATAAAATAAATTCAATGAATATCTATTGATTATAAATAAAATAAGAATCATTTTAATAAAAAATATTGTTTTCTAAAAAATAGTATTTTTTAAAAAGGTTGTTTAGTCACGCTTTGCACACATAATTTAAAATTGATTTTAGAAAATTTTAGAAAAATAATTTTTTAAAAAGAAATTAATTTTTAAAATCATCATATTAAAATTATATTAGGGTTAATCATTTTATTTTTCTGTAAAGTTTCATTTTTTTTATAAATAGTGAAAAATACTAATTTTTAATGAAAACTACCTTTTCATTTAAATTATTTAAAAAGTTCAATTATATTTTAAATTGATTTTAAGGTAAAATTAGTTCAATTATATTATAATAAATTCTATTTAGTTTATTTTAATCAATTTCATATTGAATTTATATATTTAAACCTTCTATACTTATAAGAATTTCCACGTTGGAAACCCGATTTTTCACTGAGCATATAGGTTTAATTTTAAATTTAATTCTTTAAATTCTATGAAATTAATTAGGAAAAAATGTCCATATTATTAATCAGAATAATTTTTATTATCTTATAATTTCAACATAATTTTTTCTATAATGAATAGTAAACCATGATCACTACTTGAATCGTGATCTTTGCTAGCACCTGCTCTTTTCCCTGTGCTCAATGGTAGAATTTGACCTAGAGTGGGAACGTTATTTTGAAAGTGTTAAACCTTATGCGTAAAAAAAACCCTTGGTGAGGGGACTCCCAATCATTCGCTTGGGGGTGGATCTAAAGGGGTTTTGTTTCTAGATACCCTTAAAGGTACGGATCTGTATAAATCAAACATGATGAAGCCTCCTCTTTTCAAGAAGATTGATGATGGTGTTTTATCGATGGAATATGACCCATATTATCTCCAACAGTGTGAAAATGTTTCATCATGGGTCGCATCTCATACATGAAATGTGATCATCCTTGGCCTTTACTTGAATTAAATCCTAGAATTGCTCATTATTGGGGTATCTCGAATTGGAAATTAGTGCCAATATGTAGGGGTTACTTTCATATCCTATTTAAATCACAAGAAGACTTAGATTAGGTGTGG
The DNA here is from genome assembly GCA_963277665.1 of Viscum album. Lineage (NCBI taxonomy): Eukaryota > Viridiplantae > Streptophyta > Magnoliopsida > Santalales > Viscaceae > Viscum > Viscum album. The sequence goes on along the minus strand of OY728151.1, from coordinate 1,320,240,430 downwards.
AAAACTAGTAACTCACATCTCAAACCTGGTTTTCTTAGGCTATATAATTAGGACTATGACTTTAACCCCCATACCCATAGGAATACAATGGCTCAAATATGGGTTAGATTGCATGGTCTCAACTGGTATTTTTCACATCCCAAAATATTGAATGACATTGTTTCTTATATTGGATCACCACATAAGATATATCAGAGAACCCTAAATGTTGAATTGGGCCTATTTGTGAGGGTTATAGTGGAAGTTAATCTTGAATCAAAACTACCAAATACAATAAGTTTCATTGCTAATGAATACAAAGTTAAAGTTAGGATTGAGTATGATAGAAACTCCCTTATGTAATATATGTAAGATTATTGGTCATACAATATCAAATTGTAGGGTGGTTAGGAAACAAGTTGTTCAACCAATAGAGAATTAATGAAAATAAGTGAGAAAAAATAAGAAAGACAACGCTCTCGTTTCTGATATCCCTAAAATATATAATAAGAAGAATTAGATATGGGTGAGGAAAATAGATAAGTTGGTTCCCTTAGAGACCATTTTGTGTAAATTCTGGGATGAACTTGTACATGAGGAGGATAATAACAATAGTGATCTTAAAATCCTTGAGGATTTAGAGGCTCTTGTGATAGATACTATGCAATCTCAACAAGAACATGTTTTTATGGAGACCGAGGATTGTAATACTATTGTTAATACCTCCAAACATTTTTCTTGTCCGGGTACTAATAATATTTATGAATTTGATAAAGAAAGAATCGATTTCAAGGTTGATCCATCTATTATCTCCCCTAAATGCACTGAATGTAAGCAGGTTGACAAGGCTACTGCCTATGGACAGACTGTTTGTCCTCCTCTAGGTTCGGGTAGTGACACTTAGCAATAAATAATCATAGCATCTACCTCATGTCCTTTGGATGATTTGGTTGAACATATCACTAAGTTTTCTTCTGGGCAGAATGATATAAACCCCTTTTGGTCTTTGACAAAGTTGAGCATCAGGCAGATCCTACAATAAAAAATCTAGGTACCTCGATTCTTTTATATTTCGACACACATATTGTAGTAGGTACCCATAATATTGATGTCATTGTTTTATCTTCAAGTTCTAAATATTTAATTATTGTGCATAATGAAGATCCTAGGAATGTTTGGATTAGTAGCCCTATTATTACACCTATTAAAGATGTTATGCAAGATCCTTCCAAATATTCCTCAAATCTAGATACTACTATTATCCCTTCTACTTCAAATAAAAGTAAGAAGGAGAAAAACTCCAGCCCAAACATGCACAAAAATTTTATAAGGTCATCTAGGAAAAAGGGCTCATAGGGTAAGAAAAAGGTGAAATCTAACTCCAAAAAGAGGAATAAATGAAGATCCTTTTCTAAAATTGTTAGGGTATTTCTAACCCTAAAACCTTTAATATCTTAAAAATAATTATTAACATTCATCATCCTTTGATTTTTTCCATTTCTAAACCCAAGATAAACTTCTCCACTAAATTACTGCATCCTCATCGATTTGGATATACTTTTATAGGTGTGAGTAAAAATATATCCACTATTGAAACTCATTGGATTTTCGTGAAACCATATTTACAAAATGTTAATATTTTTTATGTCTCTGAACAAATATTTACTTTTGATTTTAATCTAGATAGAACTCATATATTTTGTTCTTTTTTTTACACAAAGAATAGATACCGGGACAGGAGGCCTATCTAGACTGGCCTTTCCTAATTGGGTTCTAATATATATAACCCCTGGTTTTTCATTGGGGACTTTAATATTATCCTTACATCATATGAGAAGATGGTCCCATACCACTCTATTATATCTACAAGATATTTTAGTATTGACATTGATGATAACAATCTTATTGAAAATAATATCATTGGTGCCAAATATACTTGGTATATAATACATTATAATATGGTGGTAGCTAGCAAATTGGATAGAGCGTTCGCAAATGATCATGCTTTAGATAAATGGGACACCAATTCCAACACCACTCTTACAAATATTCAATATGATCGGCATCCTATTCTTATCACTATTTCTATGAAAACCTTAAAACCTCCCCTACCCTTCATATTCAACAAAGTGTGGTTCTCAAACCCTGAATTTTTTAATATCATTAAAAATGGTTGGTCCTCTATGAATCATTGCAATGATTCCTTTTCTTATTCTATTAAATTGAAATATCTTAATCAAAATTTTAAAGGTTGGTGTAATTCAAAATCTAAACAAATTGACAATGACATCCTACTTCTTGAGAATGAACTTCATCAAATTCAAAAAAACAACACCAACTCTGACTTCACAACTAATAAGAATCATGAAATTAACATTTTTTTTGTAACTCAACTCACTTCTCACCTTTAAGGATAACATGTGTGAACAAGATTTCAAAATCAAATGGTTACCTGATGGTGACAGAAACACTAAGTTCTACAACTCTCTTCAAAGAATCATAAAAACTTACATACTTTTAACCTCTCTCAATGATGGGGACAATCTTCTAGATAATGAGGATGATATTGTTAATAATGTTGTATCTTATTTTGAATCTATCTTTAATGTCCCTGACATCAATAAGTATATTTTACACGATTTCATTCTGGTAGTTTTCAATCAGGAAGATAATTCTTTTATTTTAATCATTCCTCTTGATCATGAAATCAAAGGCATTATTTTTAGCTTGAATATTGATAGTGCCTCGATTCTTGATAGATTTAATAATGGGTTATACTAGAAGTATTGGGATGTTATTCAAGATTATGTTTGAAAACTTATCAAATCCTTCTTTTCTAGTGGAATTCTACCTCATGGGTTGAACGTGCAATTCCTCTCTTTAATTCCCAAAGTAGATAATGCCTCTGAGATTTATCATTTCAGACCCATTTCTCTTATTAATACCCTATATAAAATCATCACTAAACTTCTTTCAAATAGGATTACTACCATGATTAAAAAAATTATCTCATGGAATCAATTTGGTTTCGTCAAGGAAAGATCCATCTAAGACTTCATTTGTCTTTCCTCTGAATACACTAATATGTTCAACGACGCTAACAGAGGTGGTAATATTGTCATAAAACATGACATTAGAAAATATTTTTATACCATAGACTGGAGTTTTATCTTCAAAGTTATTGAAGGCTTTGGATTCAATAACTCCTTTATAACTAGAATTAAAACCCTTTTCAACTCAACTTCCATATCTATCTTGGTCAATAGTTCTCTCAGAGGCTACTTAAAATGCACCAAAGGTGTCGAAAAATGTGATTCCCTCTATGCCATGATTTTCTCCATTATGGAGGACTATTTAATTATATTTCTCACTCTCCTTGTGGATTAGAGTAAACTCAATCCTATACATGCTTTATGTAATGTGAATTCCCCCATGAATCTCTTATATGTGGATGAAATAATTATGTTCTTACAAGGTGATAAAAGAAATATTTAAACCCTAAAAAGTGATCTCTCTCACTATGAGGATGTTTTGGGTAAGTTCATTAGTTAGAAAAAATCATTTATCTTATTTGGGAAAAAATTTATAGCTAATAGAAAATGTAGTATTATCAATGAATTAGGTATTAAAGAAGGCTCATTTTCTTTCACTTACCTTGGTGTCCCCATATTTTGGGACAGGTCCAAATCAAGATATTTATAGCTAATAGAAAATTCAGTATTATCAATGAATTGGGTATTAAAGAAGGCTCATTGTTGATCGAGTTCTTAATTAGTTATCTTCTTGGAAAGAAAAAACTCTATCTATGGTGGGTAGAATATGTCTTTTCAAGTCTTTTGTTGTCTCCAAAAAGGTATACTCTATGATGGTTTATAAATGGCCCACCAGTCTCATCAAAAAAATGAATGTTTCCATCAAAAAATTTGTTTGGACTGGCATCACTCTGGATGGGAAATTGGTGATTATACCTTGGTCTACTTTTTTCAAACCTTTGGATAAGGGTGTTCTTGGAATTAAATATCTAAATCTTTTTAATGAGTCCCTTCAAGCCAGAATCACTTGGAACCTAATCCACAATGACTCTCCTTCAATCTCTTTCATCAAAAATAGGTTTCTTGATAAGTTGAATAAAGGCAGCATGAATTTTCTGAACTCTTCTATTTGGTCTTCCATTAAAAAATCATATGCCAATATTATAACAAACTCTAGAAGGATGGTTTCTATGAACTCATCCATGAACTTTTTGTTGGAAAAATGGAACGGTGCTTCTCTAATTTTAATGATCCCTACTGAGTAAACTCCTAAAATTATTAATATTGATATTAGATATGTTTTTAATTATCATCTTGATAGTCTCCCTAATAATGTTGTGCATGTCATTGATAACTATACTTTTTCTACTACGAATGATTTTCTAATCTAGGAGCCTTCACACAATGGTATGTTGGATGCAAAAAAAATTGATAGCCATTATTATCATAATTCTAGAAATTATTTTAGTTGGATAAAAAACATTGATAATACATAGATAGAGCCTTCAAGATTCACTCTCATTTGGCGTATTGCTTACAATAGGTTCCCCACCAATACTTGTCTGCAATATTTTGGGATCCACATTTTCTCAAAATTTCATATCTGTAATCAACATAGAGAGGATGATAACCATAAATTTCTTTCTTGTGTCATTTCCTCTACTATTTGGAACTATATTTTTGACATATTTGATTGAAAATGGTTGATTTTTGACTCTGTTAATGCTCAGCTAAAGTATTGTACAGATATGATTAACTCTTAACAAATTAATAACTTATTTCTTACTGTAGTTGCTGAGATTCAACATGTGATCTGGTATAATAGAAATTCAATTCTTTACAATAATTTCTCACTCATCCTTAATGAAGGTTGGATGCGGATCCTCATTGCTATATGTGAAGCTGCTTTGATTCAGAATGGATATTGTAACAATACAGTGAAATTCTTTATGATTCTGCGGTGACAATGGGTTGATGTTGTTTTTTGTCAGTCGTTATGCACTTTTTAAGTTTTCTAGAAACTGTCGTTCTTTGGATGGATTAAAGTTAAAGTGGACGGTGCTTCTAAAGGCAATATAGGCCCCTCTGGATGTGTCGTCATCTTCAAGGATCATCTTGGTCAGATCCTAGAGTTCTTCTTTGTAATTTTTGGTATTACCTCATCTCTGGAGTCTGAAATGATGAGTGTGATTCATTCTATTTCTTTCACTAAGAATCATGTTTGGAACAATATATGGATTGAAAGTGATTCGACTACCATAGTGCAAGTGATTTGTAATTGTGTGGTTCATCTAGCATGGTCGATTACTACATGTTGGATGGATTATCTCTGTTCTCTCTTCAATATCAACCATATTAGCTCTCATATCTATCTTGAAGTAAATATGGTTGTAGATGGCCTTTCCAATAGAGGAGTTGGTCAGGATATTTCATGGTTAGATGATCTTCCTGACGATTTAATCCCCATTTATGAGAAAGATTATAATATGATCCCATATTTTATACTCATTTAATATCTTTTCTGTAAAATAAATTGTGTTTTGTTCTTTTTTCTAAGGCACCACTTTCTTTAAAAAAAATTACCATGGTTAAGGTAAAAATGTGTTTACTAGGGGTCAAAATAAGAAGATAAGGGTTAAAAATGGCCTAAAACTTGTCTAGAACCCTTTCTTTTTCCATATTTTGACCTTATAACCACTTAGGTTCATTAATGACAAATTTTGGAGGCTTTTTTAATAATAAAAATGTGGCTATCACTTTTATCTTTTAAAAAAATCAATGTGTGTCCTCTCCCCCGCTTATAAAATGCCACCACCTCTTCCACCCTCTTCACACTTCCAGAACACATTGGTTCATCCAATGACCACCCAAATCCATTATTTACTTAGCTACCTAAATCCTAGATTCATTATTTTTATTATTAATCCCTCTTAATAATTCTTTTGGTATAAACCTAAATAGGCTCTTTGAAGAATAAGTAAAATTCTTAAACGTGCATATTTGTTTTATTTCTTCTAACACCTCCTTAAAACCATATTAAAATATGATAATATAATAAAATTATTATTTCCTATATACTAATATTTTATTATTCTAATGTTATAACCCATATCCATCTCCACATCCATCAAATTGGAAACAAAATCGTCAAATATGTGTACAACGGACTACCGCCTCGCGAACCGATGTAATATGTTTTCCATAACCACCTTTAAAGGTTGGATATAATGATGGATTTAATATATTTATATTATATTTATTAAATTATTATACTCATAAAATTATGATATCACATATACCTTCTTAATTCCCATTTCGTGTGGGATGCGATAATGTTGCCCGTCTGTACGGCGGACTACCGCCTTATGAAGCGGTGTAATTCATTTTTAGATTACACTTTACATGGAAGGTATTAAGGTTAAAATTAATTCTTACATGTGATATTTTTTACCTAAAAATACTTATAGAAATATAATATCATATCTAACTTCTTACCTTCCAATCTGTTGGAAAACAATAATGTCACTTGTGCGTACGTGTGGACTACCACCACTACGTTGCGATGTGAAATGTTTTTCATTTTACATTCACATAGATAGTAACAAGGATGTATTTTATTAATATAAATTATATATATGAAAAAATAATGATTCTGGGAATATGATTTAATATTTATTTTCCTCTTATTCTATCTGATGAGAAAAATGGAAACATCTTTCTTATGTACGTATGGTTTATCATTTCCATAAACGGTGTAATCTATTTTATATCTCTAACTTTAATAGATTACTCTAAATACATATAAGTAATGAATATATATGATATTTTTATCATGTTTAAAATTATATATATTATGTAATCATGATCAAATTAAAATGACCAAAATTACCAAACTAAAACATACATGAAAAAAGAAGTAATTATCACCCAAAATAGTTATTTTAATAAAGAATTGTTAATAAATAGGTGATAAAAGAATATAAGTAAATCATATATGGTATGATATATATTTAAAAGAACTTGGACCTAAACATTACATATTCTAGTGACTTTTTACTAGAATTCATTTTATTTCATTCCCAAAGAACTTTTAGGTTTAGTGTTTTTGAGAATTGGGAAAAACTCTTACATAATAAACCCATACTTTATAAATGAACACTTTTACTAAATCTCCATTTTTTTCATAAAATGAGACCCTTCTAAAATTAATGATATTTTCTTTTTCATGAAATGTATTCAATACTTTCGAAGTTACATCTTATTTGTCCTTACCAATATTTAATCCCTGTGAAAAAAATTCAAAACTTGTCATGAGCATAAAAATATTAGTAAGGGACAAAAAAGAAATGAAACCATTAATCCAGTGAAAACCCATGAAGAATTTTCCAAAAAACAAACCTTTTTACCTTGAAAAGGGAATCATTATTTTAAAAATATCATTATATTAACTTTTGAAAATCGGATTATTTTCATCAAAACTCATAAAAACATATAAAGGATAATTTCGTAACATGGGACATCATTTTCTATATCACTCTTACAAATATTTTAGCTCTCTTGTTTACATAGGGGTAACTATTATAATTACATTTGGAATAATCACCACAGTATTATTCCTATAATCTCTAAAGAGAAACCTAATCGGTTAAATCTATCCCATTAACCAATGAATTGGAGAGCTGTAACGGGCTCACCTACCCTATGTTTATCACAGAACCATCCATAATCAAAAACAATTCCCAAGAACCATAACATAAGAATAACAGATAAATATTTCATAAAATAAATATTCTTTATGAAAATAAATTTTCCATTTTGAAATCACTTTTCATTTTTACAAATTTGTGAACTCATAAATGAAAAAATTTTATTTTAAAATAAAATTGTAAAATTGTAAAGGAATATTAAAAACATTAATTAAACATAAAATCAGAAAATTACTTTCATTTATTATATGTTAAAAAACATTCATTTAGGATTTTTTAAAAATAGTTGAAAGAGTGACTTTAAAATATGATTTTTAAAAAAGAAAGTCCCTTACATAAAACCTATAAAAGATCTATTTTTGAAAAAAATAATTGAGAGAAATTATAAAATTATCATTTTAAAACATAAATAAATTAATAAAAACTATTTTTAAAACATGGACATGAAATATAAGTATGTATAAGAATAAATATTTAAAACATTTAAAATGAGGTTTTTAGTTAAAAAGACCCTTACATAAATCTTGAAAAAGATCCATTTTTGAAAAAAATTGTGAAAATTTATAAAATTTCCATTTTGAAACATAAATACATTAATAAAAAACATTTTGAAAACATGTACCTGAAAGAGAAAGATTTAGAATAATAATTCTTTAAAACATTTAAAATAAGGTTTTTAGTTAAAAAGTACATTCCCTTTAGTCTGACTCGTCGTGTACAATATCTATTTTTCTTAATAATAAAAATAGGTTAATTATATAATTTATTGATAAAAAATTTAATTCTTATTATTCCTTTTATATCAATTATTATCATGTTATAACAATTACTTAATTATTTAAGTTTATGTCGGACATTTTGACAATATTCGGTATTTGAGCCCAAAATGACTTTGGTATAATATCTCTAGTCAAAGAACTAATTAGTACATAATATAAAGAATAATAAAAAATTCATAATTATTATTTTTATACATCAAATATACTTTTAAGTCCTTCCACAAAAAGTGTATATGAAAAATGAACTATGTTACAATCATGGAGATGGTAAGTTGTACGTACGCATGAGTAACGTTTCCATTTTTCAATGACCATTATAGAAAGAGGTTAAGTATTAATTTATCATTATATAATGATAATAGTATAATAAATATCATATTAATTCTTTAAATTTACTTATATATATCATTCATTTGATATAGTGGTGAAAAATGAATTGCATCGCATTGTGGAGGTGATAATTCACACGTACGCATGAACGACGTTATCATTTTTCTTTGCATGGAAATGTAAGAACCTAAATGATATATTATATTTTAATAAATATAAATATTTTGTGAATATAATATATAAACTTTAATTCCATCATTATAACAAGTCTTTATAGATGGTGATGGAAAATAAATTATATCGGTTCGCGGGGCGGTAGTCCGCCGTACACACAAATGATGACCTCTTTTCTCATTTGATATAATAGGAGATCGATATTGGTCATAAAACAAACATATTAACATCTCATTATATATAGGATATTGTATTTATTATTTTTTCCTGGTTTAATAGGATTGTAATGAAATAAAAGAATAAATAAAATAAAAATATTTGATTAAAAATGACACCTCTTCTTTGGACAATCTCCCTTGATTAACACCTTAACACCTCTAAGATGAGTTTTATACCTAAAATAATGCCTCTATAAAGTGGGTATGGATTATAGGAATGTATTTTTTTCATATATTGTCTAAAAAAATTTAATTGTTGATAAAATAAAATAATGGGTGCCCTTTTATAGGAGAGGGGAGGAGCACTCTTTTAATTTCTCAAAATATTAAATTAATATAAATTAATTTTCAATATAAAATGGATAAAAACTAATTTATTTTGAATATTTGATTATTATGAGTCTAAATCCTCTCATAAATTAATTTTTTAAAATATTAGTACACATGATTATCCTTACCATTTAGTTTTAACCCTTATTTAACCCTTTTAACTCTTATCGTGACAACATGGAGTTTTACTCTTTAAGGGTTAATATGGTCACTATAAAATTAAAAAAGACCCATGAATGAATAATGGAATACATTTTAGTCATTATCCCAAATATTCTTCTTAATTTAATATTTTTATAAATTTTATATGATTTAATAAAATATTATTTATTTTAAAATATCATTAATGTCGATTTTGAGGCTATTAATTACATTGACTTTTAAAAATATCAATATAATAAGATAACTTATAAAAATAATTTAATACACCACTAAAATTTCATATTAATCTATAAAATTAGTTTATTACATTAAATATACCAAATTATATTTATTTTAACATTTTTAATAACATTTATTTGATATTTCCATTAATAAAATAATTATTGTACCATTGTTATGAAAGCATTTAAGGTAATTATTTATTTACTAAAAATTATAAATAAATTACTATAATGAATATAAATATTTTAAATTTAAAATTATTATTTATAGTTTAAAATATTCTCTATGTATCCCCTGATTATAAATATTTTAGTTATTAAGAATATGATTGTGACATCTTTGTCTTTTCTTTAAATAAAATATTATAAATGTCATAATCACATATAAATTGAATCCAAAAGCCATATATTCAAATACTGAGTTCTTATGGATGAAATTTCTTCATCAAATAAAATTGTGTCAAGTGTAAGGGTCATTTTATATTCTATATCGTATTATTTTTCACCCTTTATTACATGATTTTTACCCAATTTACCCTTTACCATAGTAACAAAAATTTACCAAAGTTACTATTCATATTGTATAAAAATAAAAGGGGATTATTTACTTAATTTTTAAATTATAATTACAAATATTGAATCCATTTTTCAAAATCCAATTCATAGAAGTTGCAGAAATTAATTTAAAATTAATCACGATGGGACGAAACAACTAGTTTTAAAAGTAAAAAAATATTCAAAAGTTTGAAATGTTTTTCTATTCAATTTCTATGTGAAATTGATTCCAATTACCTAAATTGGATTTATTTATGTATAATTTATCAAATTTTACTTTAAAATAGATTTAAAATAAAATTTAACATTACAAATTCTTTAGATGAAAAGTCTGTTTTCAGTTAAAATACAATATATTTCATTATTCATTTAAAAATGATACTTATCAGAATAATAACAAAATTTTAACCAAAGTAAATTTTTCTATTTTTATTTCATAAATGAAGTTTATTTTTTCAAATAAAATTTATAAAAGTGTCAAAATTTAGTTTTAAAACATGTGTTCCATCAAAAGTAAGAAAAACTATATTTAAGAAAATATTTTTTTTATGCTTAAAATTGGATTTATTCCTATATTAAGCATATAAAACTTATTATATGAATTTAAAAACATTATTTTGAATATATAAAATATAAATTTTATTAATATCTTTCACTAATAGTGATTAATTAAATTTATTAAGATAAAATTCCATAGTGGGTATAAAATAGTTTTTTATTAAAAACACACCCTTTATATTCAACTGGTTTTTATTTTAATTTAAAATTAATTGGTTACCAATTAATTCATTTGATAAATATTTATATACTATATTTTTATAATTTAGTTAATATTATTAATTTCCACTATTCTAACGGTTAGGTGATAACTATCACATTTAAATAATAATATTTAGTTATTCGTTTATGCTCGATATTTCATATCTTGTATGATATTGAATATAGTCTTTACTTTTAAAATATAGGGATGTTACATTATCCCCACTATAATAAATTTCATCCTCATAATTTTAAATTGAAATTGGTAACCCGAGTTCAACTATTCAAAATACCTTTGTTGAAATCCCACTTTGGAAAAAGGGTCAATAAAACCTTCACTTAATAAGAGAGAAAAGAAAGTATGAAGGTCTCCTAAGATAACACAAACTAGGATTACATATAGGAAAAAATAGGAATGGAACAAAAAAATTAACTATCAAGTTATGATGGATAGTGATAGAGAACATGATCATTACAAAGTTAACCATCACAAAACCATAAATCTATGATGGGTTAAATGGCCACTGATTTATTATTAAGAAAGTTAAACTAATAATATTTTTGTTTCGAGATCATTTTCATAGAGTTGAGGAATTCATTTACCCCCTACACTAAGAACATAAAGAAACATACTTTAAAACTAGAGTTTCATCCACAAATCAATTTTCACCACAAACTCATATTTTTCTCCAAACGATGAGTATTCAAGATAAATTTTTCATTCCTAATGAATTAAAATCACATTCTATGGAATAAAAAATCCACAAAAGTATAATTATGTATTAATAATATATTTATACATTAACCAAAAAATGGTTAGGATAAGATAATAAAATTCTCAAGAAATAATAAACCATTATATGATGAAAAACTACTTTAATCTCTAAAATTATACAGTAATACCCAAAGATCAAAATAGTTCATTCAATACAAAAATATCCTTAAAATTATTCAAAATATTCTAGACTAATATTGAAACCTAAAAATTCAGAAGTATTTTATTACATAATATTTGAAGATAAAATTTAGAATTTATCTCCAAATAACAACAATGAATCTTAAATTCTCACTCCATAATGTATATACCCAAATCATATAATCTTCAAGATATGCTAGTCAATTCTATAAATAACCAAAAATCCCCAATGAAATTATATATGTTTTCAAAAGACAATTAAACCATTATTACTCAATAAAATCCTATAATATTCTATTTACCTTAATCTTATAGGATTCCCAAAATGGTGAACAACTTTTGAAATAACATTAATCACTTAATAACCAAGTCGTTTTCCAATCCCACTGAAATCTATCCAATAAAATATATGTTACCAAAATAAACTTATTCTTAATCCATAAAATATTTTAACTAAAAATAAAAAATCATACTAATCGGTACTTCACGTAGACCAGTGGTAGGTGATGCACCCTTGTCTCCATTCAGTTGTGTGATCAATTCCTGCAGCCTTGTCGGACATGAGGGGTTGTCACAGGGTATTTGGGTTGTCCTTTATCTAAATATATATTAATATAATTCTTATAAAATTCCAAAAATGTTAGAAACATACTCAAAAATAACCTTAACATGTTTTAACCTTATATCTTATCTCATACCTTTCATTTTTCATCCAAAAATATAATAACCCATAATTACCTCAAAAATGAATTTATCTAAAAATATCATTAGTCACCTCAAAATTTCATAACTTAAAGCCTAAAAAGGGGTTTCTAAGACCTTGAATTATAATAAACCATAATATTATAATATTATTATGATATCCATAACTCGTAAGAAAACTGACTAATCTTCAAAGTTGTTTAAACATTGCTTTGATACCAACTATAAGGAATCAGCCTTAAACATTACATATTCTAGTTACTTTTGACTAGAATTTATTTTATTTCATTACCAAGTATATTTTAGGTTTAGAGTTTTAGAGATTTCTGAAAAACTCTCAAATAATAAACCCATAATTTAAAAATGAACACTTTTACTCAATAACAATTTTTTCACAAAATGAAACCCTTTTAAAATAAAAGATGTTTTCTTTTTCATGACACATCTTCAATACTTTCATTGTGACATATTCTTTGTCCTTGTAAAAATTTAAGACCTATGAAAAACATTTTAAAAATTAGGATGAGAGAAAAATCTTGGTAATGTACATAAAATAAAGGAAACTATTAATCTAATCCAAACCCATGAAACATTTTCTTAAAAACGTAGCTTTTTTCCTCAAAAAAGGAATCATCAATTCAAAAATATCATTATCTTACCTTTTGAAAATAAAATTATTTTCATGAAAACTCATAAAAAATATATAAAATATAATTAGGTAACTTGGGACATCATTTTTCTATATCACTCTTACAAATATTGTATCTATCTCATCTACCTAGGGAGTAACCATCATAGTTACATTTGGAATAATCACCAAAGAATTATTCCTATAATCTCTTAGGAGAAAACGGATCAGTTAACTCTATCCCATTACCCAGTGCATTGGAGATCTATAACGGGCTCACCTGCCCTAGGTTTATCATGGAACCACTCATCCTCATAAACAATTCTCAAGAACCATAACATAATCATAACACATAAATTTTGCATAAAAAGAAACATTCTTGAGGAAAATAACTTTTCCATTTTCAAATCACTTTTCATTTTTACAATGATAAGAACTCATAAATGAAAATATTTTATTTGTAAATAAAATTTTAAACTTGTATAGGAATATTAAAAACATTAAATAAATATTAAATCATGAAATTATATTCATTTCATATATATTAAAAAATATTTCTTTAGGGTTTTGTAAAAATATTTGAAAGAGAGACTTTAAAATATGATTTTTTTAAAATAAAGGCCCTTACATAAAACCTAAAAAATCTATTTTGGAAAAAAATTCAAAGAAATAATAAAATTAAAATTTTAAAACATAAATACATTTATAAAAAAAATTCGAAAACATGGACATTAAAGGGAAATATTTTGAAGAATAAATTTTTAAAACATTTAAAATGAAGTTTTAGTTAAAAGTCCATTACATAAAACCTGGAAAAGATAAATTTCTAAAAAAATTGATATAAATTAGAAAATTGCCATTTTAAAACATAAATAAATAAACAATTTTGATAACATGGACATGAAAGATAAATATTTTGAAGAATAAATCTTTAAAACATTTAAAATGAGGTTTTTAGTAAAAAAATATCTTAACTTGAGTCTGACTCGTCACGTACAATCTATGTATTCCTGAATAATAAACTTAGTATAATTATTTAATTTATTTAAAACCTTTTTAATTTTTATTATTCCTTTTATATCACTTATTATCATGTTATAACAATTACTTAATTACTTAAGTTCATGTCGAACATTTTGATGATATCGGTACTTGAGCCCAAAATGGATTTGGTATGATATCTATAGTCAAAATGGTCATTATTCCATCATCTCAAGAATAAAAAACATGAAAATATTATTATTTTTATACATAAATTATACTTTTAAATCCTTCTATGAAATATGGATATGAAAAATGAACTACATTACAATCATGGAGACGATAAGTTGTACGTATGCATGAGTAACATTTCCATTTTTCAATGATCATTATATAAAGAGGGTAAGTATAAATTTATAATTAAATAATATCATAAATATCATAAATATCATATTAATTATATAAATTTACTTATATATATCATTCATGTGATGTAGTGATGAAAAATGAATCACATCTCTTCGTGGAGGTGATAATTCATACGTACGCATGAGCGTTGTTATCTTTTTTATATGCATGGAAAGGTAAGAACTTAAATAATATATTATATTTTTTAAAAGATAAATATTTCATGAATATAATATATAAACTTTAATTCCTTCATTATAAATAGTCTTGAGATATGGTGATGGAAAATGAATTACATCGATTCGGCAGGCGGTAGTTCGTCATACACACAAATGATGAATTATTTTCCCATTTGATTGAAGAGGATATGGATATTGGTCATTTAAAAAACATAATAACATCTAATTGTGTATATAATACTATATTTATTATTTTTTAATGGTTGAATAATATTTTAATGAGGTGTAAGAAGAAATAAAATAGAAATACTTGATTAAAAATAATATATCTTCTTTGGACAATCTTCTTTGATTAACACCTTAACACCTCTAAGGTGAGTGTTGTGAATAAAATAAGACCACTATAATGTGGGTATGGATTGTAGGAATGTTTTTTGGAAGATATTTTCTGAAAAAAAATGGTTTTTAATTGTGAATAAAAGAGAAGGGGTGGCCATTTATTAGAGAAGGGAGGATCACTCTTGGAATTGCTTAAAATATTAAATTAATATTCATTACTTTTCTCTTTCTAAAGTCTCCAAACTGGTTTATTTAAAATATATTATTATAATAGGTCTAAATAATCTCGTAAAATAATTTTTTTACAAGTTTAGGTCACATTATTACCCTTATCATTTTGTTTTAACCCTTATTTAACCTCTTTAACTCTTACCGTGACAACATGAATTTTTACTCTTTAAGGGTTAATATAGTTACTATAAGATATAAAAATACCTATTAATGAATTATGGATGAAATATTAATCATTTGGAATAATTTAATAATTTTATTAATTTTATATAATTTAATGAAAAATTATTTATTTTCAAATATCATTAATGTCAATTTTGAGGCTATTAATTACAATGAATTTTAAAAATATCAATAAAACAATATAACTTCTTAAAAATATTTTAATACACCCCTAATAGGTCAAAGTAATATATAAAATTATTTTACTATATTAATTATAACAAATTATATTTATTTCAATATTTTTAATAACATTTATTTGATATTTCCATTAATAAAATAATAACTCCATTACTATTGTACATGCATTTAAGGTAATTATTTCTTCACTAAAAATTAAAATTAAATTAAAATTATAAATATAAATATTTTAGATTTAAAATTAATATTTATAGTCAAACATAATCTCTATATATCTCCTTATTATAAATATTTTAGTTATTAAAAATATAATTGTGGAATCTTTTTCTTTTCTTTAAATAAAATATTATAAATGTCATAATCACTTATAAATAGTAACCAAAGGACATATATTCGAATCTTGAGTGATTATGGACGAAATGTATTCATAAAATAAAATTGGTTCAAGTGTAAGGTTCATTTTATAATCCATATCATACTATTTTTTCCCTTCATTACTTAATTTTTACCTAATTTACACTTTACATTGGTAACAAAAATTTACCAAAGTTACTATTAATATTGTCCAAAAAAGAGAAATAGTTAATAAATTTTTACCTTTTGGTTCCAAATATGGAATCCATTTTTCAAATTAAATTCACTAAATTTTCAGAAAATAATTTAAAATTAATCCTGCAAATGAGATGAAGCAACGGGTTTTTAAAGTAAAAATGTTCAAAAGTTTGAAAGATTTTTATATCAAATTTCAATGTCAAATTGATTAAAATAACCTAAATTGGATTTATTAATATATAATTGATCTAATTTTACTTTAAAACCAATTAAAAATAAAATTTAATATTATAAATTTTTTAGATGAAAATACAGTTTATAATTAAAATGCATTATTTTCACTATTCATTTAAAAATGAAACCTATCAGAAAAACAAAAAAATTAAAAAAAAGTAAATTTTGATATTTAACTTAAAAAATAAATTTTATTTTATCAAATAAAATTTATAAAAGTTTCAAAATTTAGTTTTAAAACATGTGTGCCATCAAAAGGCAGAAAAACGGCCTTTAGAAAAATATCACTTTTTATGCTTAAAATTGGATTTATTCTTATCTTAAGCATATGAAACTTATTGGGTGAATTTATAAACATTATTTTTAATATATAACATATAAATTTTATTAATATATTTTACTAATAGTTATTAATTAAATTTATTAAGATAAAATTCCATTATGGGCATAAAATAGTTTTTTAATGAAAACACACCCTTTATATTTAATTGGTTTTTATTTTAATTTATAATTAACTTGTAACTAATTAATTAATTTTATAAATATGTGTAAACTATATTTTCATAATTTAGTTAGTATCATTCATTTCTACCATTCTAATGTCTAGGTGATAACTTTCACATTTAAATAATAATATTTAGTTCGTTTAAGCTCGATGTGGCGTATCTTGTATGTTATCGAACATAGTATTTCCTTTTAAAATATCAGGATGTTAAAATATTAGTATGGATTTTTAATATATATATATATATATATATATAATAAAACTATATTTATTATATAGGAGGTTTATACATATATGAAGGAATTCGAACCCGAGGTAAGGGTTTCTCGTCTCACTTTTACTTTCATGAGACATACACCATATTCACCACTTATTAATTTATGTGGTGTATATACTACCTATTTAGATATTTTATATCTTGAACCTATTTATCTTCATGGTATTTATAGTTTCATTAAAATTTATTTCATTCATGGGGCTTATGATTCAAAAGTTACCAATGTGGAAAGAGTTTATTTCAGAATCACATCTTTATTTGGGATTGTTTTTTAACCTCCCTTGGGGGAATTATTTTATATTTATATATTAAAAAAAATCTATTTTATTATACACTGTTTTTCAGGAACTTTTTCAAGTAATTGTACCATTTTTAAACAATTTATTACTTAAAATGGTCGAGAAATTGTTTTTTAGAAAATCCAACTTTATTTCTCTCTTCAATCGAAAATATTTTTTATCAAAATACATGTTTTCTAAAAATATTTTTAACCTTTTCCAAATGATTTATTAAAGAAATTTTTATTCATTTTTACTTTTTATAAAAAAAATCAAGAACTCTTCATTGTATTTTCCAAACAAGGCCCATTTGGATTTTACGGAAATTGTGAATGGAACCTTTGTTTTAACATGTATGGCATGAATTAAGTTTACCACTATCATGACCAATAAATGTTTTAAAGATTATTTTAAAAGTTTTAAAAGGTTATTTTCAATGAAAAATATTTTCAAAATATTTTGTGAACTTTTTTTAAAAAAAAAATCAAAGTGAAAATGTTATTTTCCTCAAAAAAATTAATGACAATTTTATGGTATTTTTATTCATCAAAAACATAAAACCTTTAATGTAATTATGATCCACTTGGGATATATTGTATTAATATCATCCTTATTTTTTATTTGGATGATTTATGATCAGTTTGAATGAGGATGTACAATTTTATTACAATTCATCGTATTACTCTGGATGGTTTATGAATGTGTTTATTTTATTAGGTTAAGTATTAACATTTTATAGGTTAGTTTTTAAATATGAATGTTTATATTGATTATGTTTCACCCCCATTCATATGAGGAATGAATTAGAATTATTAAATTATGGGTGGAGCTTAGTTATAGTTATCCCCTTGATGTATCAACGGGTCTCATGAGATAAATCAGTCTGCCAAGTTTGACGGGTTTCTACCCATAATTGTAAACAATATTATAAAAGGCCATAAAATTATGTTTCAGATGTCTAAAAATATGTATTACCTCATTATTAGATCAGTTATTCATGTACATGTGATTATTAGATTAGTTAGAATATCTGTGGATAGGTTTCAAGCTTATTTGACTATTTATATAAATTATTTGATCATCATTTATTTATGTCGTATCATGCTCACTTT
The DNA here is from genome assembly GCA_963277665.1 of Viscum album. Lineage (NCBI taxonomy): Eukaryota > Viridiplantae > Streptophyta > Magnoliopsida > Santalales > Viscaceae > Viscum > Viscum album. Next base: position 1,320,221,480 of record OY728151.1, on the reverse strand, counting down.
ATTGATTAAATTGAATGTGTCTTAGTCATTTACCATTACAAATTTATTATTATTACTTATTAATGATATATTACACTTTATTATTACCCTTATTGAGCATCTGATCTCACCTCTTTCTTATGTTTTATTTTCCCCAAGATATCAGGAAGTGTTTTTTGATTTATATTCAGAGATAAGCTATGAGGAATAATGGAGTTATCAAAGAAAAAACATTGTGTATTTTATTTATTTAATTGTAATGTGAATTTCAAGTATATATATATTTTCCCAAGAAATTAAATTATTCAGTATCTTGGGATGTTATTCCTTGTATCTTATGCTAATGTAAAAAATTTACCACTGGCTCTGGGTTACTAGGGTCTGGGCCTTTACAGTTGGTATTAGATAAAGTTTAGTAGAAACCTTAGGAACTAGATTTTATAGAATATATATTGGGGAATATAAACCTATGAATAATTTAAGGATAAGTATAAGTATATAATAACATCCTAAAGTTTTATAAGGTGGAGATTATATGGTATTTTTATAAATACATTCTTTTTTGATTCTACAAGTGGACATGGTTTTGGCACGGATATACCTAGGGGTAATAAATCTGAAAAAGGCACATTGGGCTTGACTTGATCATTACCTAGTCCACAAGAATGGTCCTTACAGTGCACTAGGTTTGACACTTCTAGCAGATATTCTTTGGTTAATTTACATTTTCTTTAAAATCCACTATGAAGTATTTGAAAATATTTTTATGATTTGAAAACCTTACCAAAGAAACTATGTTTATTATTATAAGATTATATATGCATAAATTTTTTAGTTTTTGTTAATTATTTCACTAATATTAGGATTATACATTATTTTTCATAATTTTATGATCTAATCTAGTGTATTGTTTTTTTTATAAATCAAGACTAGTATATAGAATGGTAATTATATCAATGAACGTAATCTAAAGAGTAAGAATGATCATTTCTTTGATGGGATTAAACTAATCCTTCAAAGGGAACTATTCTCCCAAATATTCTCATCATATAAGGGAATAGTATAATGTGATATCAAGATAGAGAAATAATTTTCTAAGACTTATTGATTTTAAGGGAATAAAGAGAATAAAAGGATGGCTGATAAAAATATGGATAAAGGGAAGAAGGGAAATAAGGATTTTCCCCCCATGTGATAATTGTGGAAATAAACACCCTGATACTTACTTGAAGGGAATGGGAGTTTGATATAAGTGTAGAGAGAAAAGAGTCCATAATTTTGAATGAAATTATAATAATTAAACCTTTTATATTCAGTGTTTCAACTATAAGGATATGGGGAAACATGTAAAAGAATGACCTAAGAATCATGGTAATATAACTCAAAATAATATAAGGGATCAAGGTAAATCTTATGTTATTACTAGCGATAAAGTAGAATGATTAATGTTATTGTGTTTTGATTAAATATTTATGTTATATAAGTATTTTATCAATGATATTATAGCTATAAGTGACATAAAATGTGTCAAGATTTTATTACAGTGCCTTTTCTTTTAGGATCTAAAAGTATATAATGAATAGTAATGGTAACCAAGACAAGTGATTATGTGGCAAGTTGATATTTTTATAAAACACATGATTTAAGGTGGGTAACACTTTATATGTTTCCTATATTGAGATAATAATTAAAATGAAATTTTTATTTGATATTATTGGTAGCCTTGAAATTGTTTAGTGATTTATATTATCTTTGTTGGAGTTTATTTCATGTGTAGATTTATAGAATATATTCAACAACCTAAGATTTATTTCTAGAAGAATGGGTATTTTAATTAATTTTTTATGAATATAAGGGTATTTATATATTTGGAATTTGAAATTAAGAGCCACTTTATATTTTTTAGGGAATATAATGTTGATTTAGTGACATTCCTTATAAATTTTTTAACTTTGAATTTGGTAAGACACATTTTGGATGAGTATTATGGTCAACTATTTATGTAATGGATTAAGATAAACATTAGGTGTTATTGGACATATTATGTTGTCAATTTTTTTCTGGGAAAATATCTATAAATAAGAGGAATGAATTTTTATTCTTTTACCAAGCTAATGATATAATAGCCCAGATTCCACACTCTCGGATCTTTTGCTGAAATCCATAACTTTACATTCTCAACTTCAATGTTGATATTTGTGACCCAAATTTTTCATCTAAACCTTACAAAATCAAAAGGAAAACTTGAATCACTTAAATACTATAGGATATTTAAGGTTTATATTTGTAGAGAATTATAATAAACTCATATATCAACAATTAACATGAATTTAAATGATCATTTCTCCCACTTAAACCAGTTTTTGTTTATCACATTAATATATCATCATCATCCATATGAAATAACTTTTAGAAAGAACTCATTAAAAATAATTTCATTAAAACCTGAGGCAAATGAAACATAATAAGGGTGATCTCAAATGTTCAGTAAGGATAAACATAAACATTAACAATTAAATTTCACTAATGGTCATAAGAGGAGCATAAGTGTATGATGACATAATAAAAGTGCATGAGTGAATAATAAAGTAAATCATACACATAAATAACTATATTATCTAATATAGAAACATGGAAAAGGAAAAATTCATCATAATAAATAATAATTAACCATGTGGTATCAATCTCAGTCATGAGAAACATTATAAACTCATAACAAGCGATTAAAACTCTTTTTGGTAACTTGTAGCATTAATTTTATAAAACTCTATCAAAGACATTTCAAAAACCATTAAATTGGAATAAATATATGTCCTACTAATAAAATTATCATTACCCAATTCATTGGAGATCTATAATGGATATCACTCTTTGTATAAGTTATATTGGGCTCACCCATTTTTCATGAGCTATAGTGGGGCTAAACCCTTTGTATAAGCTATATCGGGCTCACTCGTGAGCTATAATGGGGCTCAAAATTTCATATAAGTAGTATCAAGCTCACTTGTATTGTATAATTCTCAAGTAAAATATCAATAATAAATCACTTTCATCATAAAACTCATAGAAACAAACATTATTCATTTATAACCAGATTAACCCATGGAAAAGAAATAGTTTTATTGTCAATCCCCTTGAAAAATGATTAACCTATGGAAAAGAAAAGGGTACCATAAAAACACATTGAAACGTGATTAAAACATGGAAAATAAATGGATCCATAAAAATCTCTTTTAAACATTAGTAAACCATGTAAAATAAAAGGGTTCTATAATAATCTCTTTGAAACATTATTAACCCGTAGAAAAGTAACGGGTTCCTTAACAATTTCTTTGAAACAATCATAATAAATCCAAAGAGATAATGAGGATCGAATCATTAAAAATTATCCCTGGTGGAGGATAATTAATAGAAAGTGTTGTTTATTTTGATGAATTTAAATTCCCTTAAAATATCATTAAAAACATTCTTGAGGAAATGTTCTTTAAATATTTAAATGGTCCTATGCCACTTTGAAAATTTTGAATCATAAACCTTGTGAAGGAATAACTTTTAAAAAACATTAAATAACATTATAATAAATAAATCCATGATATTATATGTCAAAGTGGATATATATAAACCAAACAAAATAAATTAATGGTGAATATGACATTTATCTCACAGATGTAAAAAGTAAGATGAAAATCACTTAGCTTAAGTTTGATTTGTCACGCTTATTCTGTATCTTCCTGAATAATAAAATCATGTTAATTATTTACTTTCATGAGAACATTTTACAGGTTTATTATTAATTTTTATTTCACTTTTAAAAAAATTATATATAATTACTTAATCAATTAAGTTTAAGTAGGATGTTTTGACCATATTCTGTTTGTGTGTCAAAAACGACTAAGGTTTGTTAACTATGGTCGAGGAGGTCATTATATAAACACCTAAAGAATAATAATAATTAAATAATTATTATATATATACATAAATTATAATTTTAAAACTAATCATAAAATATGGTTAGGAAAAATTTACCAACGTTACAATCATGGAGATGGTAGGTTATACGTACACATGAGTAATGTTCCCATTTTATAATGGTCATTATGGAAAGAAGGTAAGTAAAGTTTATATTTCAAGAATTACCATTATGTAATAAATAACATATTATTTAATTATATATAGTTATATATATCATTCTTTTGATGTGCTGATAAAAAATAAAGAATCACATCACTTCGAGGATGTGGTAGTCCACACGTCCATGAATGATGTTATTACTTTTTATATATGTGAAATGGAAAGAAGAAAATGATATGTTATATGTCCATATAGGTAATTATTTCATTAATATAATAAATATTTAATTTATATCATATATTTTCATTAAACTTGTACTTAATACATTCCATTTAAAGTGTGAACGAATCGCATCGCTTTAAAGAGGCGGTAGTCCACAAGTCCCCATATGACGTTATCGTATTCCCACAAAATGGAAAGCATGAAGGTATGAGTTATATAATAATTATATAAAAATAAATACATCAAAAATAGCATATATATCATATAATAACATTATGTACATCATAATCCCCAACCATGAGAGGTGGTAAAGGAAAATGGATGATATCGTTTCGTGAGGCGGTAGTCCTCCATACACACAAACGGTGATTTCGTTATCCATTTGATAGAAGTGTGTGTAGGTGTAGGTAAACCCATTAACCTAAAAACATATAATTATATTTATTATATGGATGTTATTATATAATCATAGAATAATAATAATTTAATGGGTGGAGAAATAATTAAAACAAAAGTGATCATTGAAGAATGTTACCTCTTTTTTGGGTAACTCCTTTTGGTTTGAACCAAGGGAATTTCTTGGTTTGATTTCTTCCCAAAGTGAACCTTCTAGGATTAGAGTGGTTATATTGGTATTTTATATGGCTAGGGGTTGGATGATCCAAAATTATTTAGAGGTGTGAATAATGGGGGAGATTGAATTCCCTTTTATAGTGGAGAAGGAGTGGTGTTCTTGTAAATACAAAAAGGTAAAAAATATTGAGAGTTCTCCCTTACCTCATGTACTTAAAAAATGACAACTAATGGATTGGATGGGAATTATGATCTATCCACACTCACACCACAAAAAATTAATGTATTTTTTAAACATTTTATTCCTTAACTCCTAAGTTTTCTTATTTTTTTCATTTTGGTTTTTTCATTAAGGTAACTAGTTTTCTAACCTATTTAATTCATCCATTAAGAATAAATTAAAGTGATAATTATAATTAAATTTATAACCACTAATTTTAAATCTTAAATCCAAATAATAATAAAAATCCCATGTGTGTTGGAAATTAAATTTAACAGAAAGCACGTGTAACGCACAAAAATAATGCTTTAACCATAATTGTGACAATAATTTTTTTATTATTTAGGGGTCAATATGTTAATTATAAAAGATAAATTGGTCCATGAATTGACAATATTCGGTATTTATTAAAATTTAAAAATAAATTTAAATAATATAATATTTTTAGTAATTTTATATCATTTAATGAAATATTATTTATTATAAAATAAGATTAATGTCAATTTTGACATTATATATTTAATTAAATTTAAATAAATATCATGACAAAAATAGAATCCAAATATATTAAGTTCACATCATTGTATCATGATATATTCATCTAAAAAATTAATATAACATAGAAATTCACTCTATTTACCTTCCTTTTAATATTTTTAGTATCATTTATTTTTCAAATTATTAACTAAATAACCCATGCGTTGGTGTTTCTTAAACATTTAATGTAGTTATATCATCTCTAAAAATTAGATATAAATTATTATGATAAAAAAATTAATTTATATTTCAAAATAATATTTATAACCAAACCTTATATAGTTTTTACCTATCCCCAAATCTTTATAGAAAATAAAAGGAAGAAAGGTACATTTTTTGTCTTTTTCTTTTCTAAAATTATTATATGGGCCACTTTCATTAAATGTTATCCCAAATAAGTAATATAAGTAGATAATAATTCCATATGGTTCTATATATTTCCATCCAAGTGGTGTTATAAAAGTTTATAGGTCACTATTCCCCTTAAGATTAAAGTTTAACCACTAAGTAAACCCATTTTTACCTTAATCACTGTAATTAATTTTAATTACTTTCAATAATATATTTTATAAGAAAATAATTTTACCTTACTAGACATTATAAATTATTATTATTCAAAATATTGAATCCATTTTTTCAAATTAAAATCATATAAGTGGAAGAATTTGATTTGAAATTGATCTTGCATGCGAGATGAAACAATGGGTTTTTAAAGTAAAAAAGATTAAATGATTGAAATGTTTTTATATTCAGTTTCAATGTGAAATTGATTCAAATGAAATAAATTGGATTTATTGATGTATAATTTAACTAATTATACCATAAATCAATTTAAAATATAATATAACTATATAAATAAATTATATGAAAATGGAGTTTTCAATTAAAATTCAATGTTATTTACTATTCATCAAAATATGAAAGTTCATAGAAAAATAAAAAAAATTCACCCAAAGTAAATTTTTATATTCCTACTCTAAAAAATAATTTTTTTGTCAAATAAAATTTATAAAATTACAAAAATTTAGTTTTAAAATGAGTCTGGCATTAAAAGTCGGCAAAACTGCCTTTTAGAAAAATATATCTTTTTATGTTTAAAATTAGATTTTTTATTATTTTATACCTAAAAAAATTATTGTACAAATTGAAAATATTTTATTGAATATATAACATATAAATTTCATTAATATCTTTCACTAATATTGATTAATTGAATTTATTAAGTTAAAATTCTATTTTGGTTATAAAAATTCTTTTTCATAAAAACCCATCCTTTATATTCAATTGGTTTTTATTTTCATTTATAATTAATTAGAAAGAATTAATTTTATAAACATTTTTAAACTATATTATCATAATTTAGTTAATCTCATTCTATTTTTTTATTATTATGTCTAGGTGATAACTATCATGTTAAATAATAATATTATTAGTATTTTTTTTCTGGTAAGACTCAACCTTGGGTGTAACATAGGTAATCAAAGAAACTTGATGTTACATTCAAATAAAGATAAACTTGGTTTTGTATATAATGAAAGTTAAAATATTAATTTCTTGTAATACAAGCTACCAAATAATTTAAATTAATTTGTAAAAATATATATTTCATAAAATCTAAGGATGTTACATCATACCCCCCTTAAAATGAATTCTTCCCTCTAAATTCATCTTGTTTATCAAAGCATTAACATTTTTAGAATTAATTTATTCAAACCCACATCATACAAATTAAATAAATAAATAATCCCTTAAAAATTTAATGTGGGAAGAAAAAAATTTACCTAAGGTTTTGTATAATTATATTTCCACGTAGGGAAAACTTTGGTGGGGAATTAAAATATGGATTTGAAAAGGAAAACTAATTCCCATGGAATAATATAGAAAAATAGAGAACCTAGTCAATATAAAGACAATTAAAAAAAACCACAAGACAAATAATTGTGTAAAAGGTCATTAATATCATCATAAAATATGGTAATATGATAAAATTTTATTTCAAGTTCTTTTTCTTAAAGTTGAAGGATTATTTCACCATCTATACTAAGAGTATAAGTAAATAAACTTACTGGAAAATTTAATGTCATCCATTACCACAATCTCATATTTTTCTCTAAATGAAGAGTATTCAAGAATAATTTTTCCCAACTGAAGTTCTAAAGTCAAATTTTAAAGACCAAAAAATCATAAAAGAAATAACAAGTTGTTACTTCTTTATATAAATATTAAGAAAACCCAAAATTTTTAAAACATGGTTTGATAATTCTCAAAATTAATAAACCTTCATAAAATAATCTTAAAAATTCAACAATAATACCAAAGTTGAAACTAAATCATTCCATAAGCCTATATCCCAAATAACTTCAATAACTTAAAAATTAAAGAGTGTTTTAACCTCAAGAGTTATCTTATACCTTCCATATTTCAAGCCCAAGAGATGGTGATATTATTTTGAAGTAACATTAGTCACTTAGTCACCAAATCACTTTTCAATAATGTGGTTATCAATATGATAATACTTATTCTCCCATAATTACCTCAATATCCAACATCATATAAACCCTAAATGTTATTTATACCTTAAAACTTATTTTTTAAAGAATTAAATTAATACTTCAAATTAAACTAAAATTTTACATATACTTCAACCTAATAAAATTTCTCCTAAAATGTCATTTATAACCTCAAAAATTTTACTACTTAAAAACCAAAAATGGTGTTTCCAAAAATTTGAACTTATTCTCATCCTTACTCTTATAGAACTATAATGGTATTCATAACACTTAAGAAAGCTTCACATGAAAACATCTTAATCATAAAATTTATCTAAATCAACCTTTGATAATAACTATAACATCCTAGAACCCACACTCCCGGATCCTATGTTGAAATCCATAACTTTACATTTTCAGCTTTGATACCAATAATTGGGAACCAAATTTTTCTTCTAAACCTAACAACACAAAAAGTTAAACTTGGATCACTTATATACCAGAGTACCTTTTAGGTTTAGAGTTTTAAATAATTAGGACATACTTCTACATAAACAATTCACATGACTTTAAATGAGCATTTCTCCCTCTTAACCCATATTTTCTTTATCACATTAATACATCATAATCATCCTTATGAAATAACTTCTAAGAATAACTCTTTCAAAATAATTTCATTAAAATGGAAGGAAAATGAAACATAAGAAGGGTTATCTCAAATGCTCAGTATGGGTAAACATAAGCATTAACAATTGAATGTCATCAATGAGCATAAAAAATCATATGGGTATGATGACATAATCAAAGCGCATGAGCGAATCATAAAGGATCTCATATACATCTATACCTAGATCATAAAATATGAAGACATGGAAAATTAAATGGACATCAGTATCAATAATTGTGATCCATGTGATATCAATCAAAATCATGAGAAAAATTATAAACTTATAACAATCAATTGAAACTATTTTTGGTAACTTGAAGCATCAATTTCATAAAACCCTTTAAAAACCCTTTTAATTATAATAAATATATGCCTGAATTCCAACATTATCATTACTCAATGCATTGTAGGTCTATAATTGGGATCACCCTTTGTATAAGCTATATCGGGCTCACCCATTTTTCATGAGCTATAATGGGGCTTAACACATTGTATAAGTTGTATTGGGATCACCTGTGGGATATAAGGGGGCTCAAACCTTCATATAAGTTGTATAGATCTCACTTATTTTGTATAATACTCAAGTAATATATCAAGAATAAAATTATTTCATTATAAAACTCATAGAAACAATCAATATTCAATTATAACCTGATAAACCCATGGAAAAGAAATAGGTTTAATGTCAATTCCTTTGAAACATTATTAACCCATGGAAAATAAATGGGTTCTATAATAATATCATTGAAACATGATTAACCCATTTAAAATAAATGGTTTCTTTAACAAATCTCTTTGAAACATTACTAACCATTAGAAAATAAATGGGTTACATAACAATCTCTTTGAAACAAGATTAACCCGTGGAAATAAAATGGGTCCCTTAAAAATGCATTTGAAACAATCATAATCCATACAAAGAGATAATGGGGATGGTTTCAATACAAATATCCCTAGTGTAGAATAAGTAACAAAAAGGTTTGTATATTTTAATGAATGGAAATTACCTTAAAATATCATTAAAATATTCTTGAGGAAAATAATATTTAAACATTCAAAGTGTCTCATGCCACTTTGAAATGATCAAATCATAAAACCCATGAAGGAATAACTTTTAAAAAGTTATTAAATAAAATTATAATAACTAAATTCATGATATGATATGTCAAATGGGTTGTATATACACCACACAAAAGAAACAAGTGGTGAATATGTCATCTATCTCACAAATGTAAAAAGTGAGATGGAAATATCTTACCTTGAGTCAGATTTGTCACGATTGTTCTTTATCTTCCTAAATAATAAACTTATGTTAATTATTTAGTTTCTTGATAACCTTTTATAGGTTTATTATTACTTTTTATTTCACTTATAAACAAGTTATATATAATTACCTAATCAATTAAGTTCAAGTCACATGTTTTGACCATATTCGGCTTGTGTGCCAAAAACGACTAAGGATGATTGACTATGGTCAAGGTGGTCATTATATAAACATATAAAGAATAATTATCATTAAATAATTATCATATTTATACATAAATTATACTTTTAAAACCAATCATTAAATATGGTTATGAAAAATGAACCAACATTACAATCATGGAGACGGTAGGTCGTACGTACACATAAGTAACGTTCCCATTTTTCAATGATCCTTATGGAAAGAAGATAAGTAACATTTATATTTACATAATAAAAAATATATCATAAATATAATATTAATTAATTATATATACTTATATATATCATTATAATGATTTGGTGATGAAAAATGAAGAATCACATCTCTTTGAGGAGGTGGTAGTCCACACATCCATGAACAACGTTATCACTTTTTTAGTGTGTGAAATAGAAACAATAAAATGATGTGTTATATGTCCATATAGGTAATTATTTTATGAATATAATAAATATTTCATTTATATCGTATATTTTTATTAACCCTATCCTTAATACATTCCATGTAAAACATGAACAAATCACATCACTTTGAGGAGGCGGTAGTCCACATGTCCATAAATGATGTTATCATATTCCCAAAAAAATAGAAATCATGAAGGTATGAGTTATATAATAATACAATAAATATAAATACATCATATATATCATATAAAAACATTATTTATATCATAATTACCAACAATGAGGCGGTAAAGTAAAAATTGACGACATCATTTCACATGGCGGTAGTCCACCGTACACACGAATGGTGATTTCATTACCCATTTGATAGAAGTGTGTGTAGGTTTTAATATAAAACTTTACAAATAAACATATAATTATATTTAGGATACTTAGTTAATTATATAAGAATGTGATAAAAATAATTTAATGGGTGGAGAAAAAAATAAAACAAAAGTGCTCATTGAAAAATGTTACCTCTTCGTTAAGTAACTCCTTTTAGTTTGCACTAAAGGACTTCCTTGGTTTGATTTATGGCCAAATTTAGGATTCTAGGATGATAGGGGGCATTTTTGGAGTTTATTTGTGCATGTTTTTTATAATCCAAAAGGCTTGAGAGGTTTGAAGAATGGTTGAGATTGAATGCCCTTTTATAGTGGAGGAGGAGTGGCATTCCTGTAAATACAAAAAGGTAAACACTATTGAGAGGTCTCCCTTACCTCATGTTCTTTAAAAATGAAAAATAATATAGTGTATGGGAATTATTTTTTATCCACACTCACACCACAAAAAAAATTCATTTTTTAAACATTCAATTCCTTAACTCCTAAGTTTCCTTATTTTTTCATTTTGTTTTTTCATTATGGTAACAAGTTTTCTAACCTATTTAATTCATTCATAAAGACTAAATTAAATTGATAATTATTATAAAATTTATACCCAATGATTTTAAATATTAAATCCAAATTATAAAATAAAAAATACCATGTTTTTTGGAAATTAAATTTAACATAAGCGCATGTAATGCGCAAAAATACTACTTTAACCCTAACCTTACCAACAATGTTTTTATTATTTAGGGGTCAATATGCTCATTATAAAATATAAATTGGTCCATTAATGAAAAATATTTGATATTTATTAAAAATTAAAAATTAATTTATAGGATATAGAATTTTAATTAATTTTAAATCATTTAATAAAATATTATTTATTATAAAATAACATTAATGTTAATTTTGAAATTATATATTTAATTAAATTTAAAAAATATCAATAAAAAATGGAATTAAAATATATTAATTTCAAATATTTTTATCATTATATATTCAACTAAAAAAATAATGGAACGCCAAAATATTTTCTATTTGCCTTGCTTTTTATATTTTTCGTATAATTTATTTTATTCTATTATTAACTAATAATCCATGCGTTGGCATTTATTAAACATTTAATGTAGTTGTATCATCTCTAAAAGTTAGATATAAATTATTATGATAACAAAAAATAATTTATATTTCAAAATAATATTTATAATCAAACCTTATATAGTTTTCCCTATCCCAAAAGCTTTATAAAAAATAAAAGGAAGAAATATATATTTTTTATCATTTCATTTTATTAACTTTTTATATGGGTCAATTTTATTGAATAGTATTCCCAATAACTCATATAAATAGATACTAATGTCATATGGGTTGATATATATCCATCCACACTGTGTTAGAAAAGTGTGTAGTTCACTTGGGCCCTTAATATTAAAGTTTAACATCTAAGTAAACTTATTTTTACCATAGTCACTATAATTAATTTTAATTTCTTTCACTGATATTTTTGGTCAAAAAATAAATTTATTTTAATAAAAATTATAAATTATTCTGATTCCAAATATGGGATCCATTTTTCCAAAATTGAATCATAGAAGTGGAATAATTTAATTTAAAATTGATCCCACAGATAAGATGAAATAATGGGTTTTAAAGTAAAACGTTTAAAAGTTTGAAATATTTTTATATCCAATTTCAATTTGAAACTGATTAAAATTACCTAAATTTTATTTATTGATGTATAATTAAACTAATTAGACCTTAAAATGAATTTAAAATATAATTTAACTATATAAATAAATTAGGTGAAAATGAAGTTTTCAATTAAAATTTGGTGTCATTTACAATTCAAAATAATATGAAAGATCTCAGAAAAATAAAAAAAAAGTTCACCCAAATTAAATTCTTATATTATTGTTTCAAAAAATAATTTTATTTTGTCAAATAAATTTTATAAAAGTTTCAAAATTTTGTTTTAAAATAAGTCTTCCATTAAAAGGCAATAAAACTACCTTTTAAAAAAATATAGCTTTCCATGCTTAAAATTGGATTTATTCTTATTTTTTTCCTATAAAACTTATTGGATGAATTAAAAAATATTTTATTGAATATATAATATTTAAATTTCATTAATATATTTCACCAATGGTGATTAATTTAATTTATTATGATAAAATGCCATTCTGGTCTTAAAAATAGTTTTCATAAAAACTCATTCATTATATTCAATTGGGTTTTATTTTCATTTATAATTAATTAGAAATAATTAATTTAATAAAAATGTGTAAACTATATTCTCATAATTTATTTAATCTCATCAATTCTCACCATTCCAATAGCTAGGTGATAACTATCATATTAAATAATAAGATTTATAGTATATTATTATATGGTATGACTCAGCCTTGTATATAACACAAGTTATTGAAGAAACTTCATATTAAATACAATGAAAAATAAATTTTTCGTTATGTATAATGATAGATAAAATGTGAGTTACATTAAATGAAAACTACCAAATAATTTAAATTAATTTGAAACAATATATTTTAAAAAATCTTGGGATATTACAAATGATTTGTTAAATGTTAATTTAAGTGCTTTGAGAATAAAATTTATTGTGGGATACTAATTTATTGGAGTAATATATAAAGTATGAATTTATCAAAGAAAATAAAAAGGATTAATTTGTGCCTATGAAATAGAAATATACTAAGTAAAAATATTTTCTTATGCTCTCATTATATATGAAAATGGAATTATTCAACTCTAGAAAAATGATCTTGAAATAAAAATATTGTCCTAGTAACTTCATTTTCGATAAATCAAATAGCTTCTTAAATCATTGTATATTTTTTGTTTTCTTGCCATTAAATTTTCTAGATAATTCACTTTATTTTTATCAATGATCTCTATCACTCTACATTAATCCTTGGGCATTAGTATTCTCTTCCATATCCATATCTTCACTTGCCACCAATGTTCTCCTATTTGGAAACCTAGTATGTGTTATTTCATATGAACTTCTACTTACCTTACTCTATTATAAAGGGGATGCTTTATTAATAATTTTTATGATGTAGGGTTTCATGAATGTTATTTTTAATTATAAAACCCTTGATTACCAAAATCATGATTTAATTGCAAAGATACAATTTATTTAAGGGGATTAGAATGTAACACCTCGAGATTTTAAAAGAGAAACATTATATTTGATAGTGTATATAACATGAAGTGTAAGAACCCAGTTTTTTAGAACGGGTCAAAATCCCGACCCTGTTTGAATTTTTGGCTTGTTCCTGAGAAAACTGGGAAAATCTGGGAAGTTTTAGAAATTTCCAGACTACACACCGTGTACTTTTAAGTACACGCCATGTATGGGTTAGGCGAGTACCGATTGTGTGCTCGCTGAGTATATATCATGTGATAACCATGTAAAAATTTCCTACTACACGGTGTGTAGTGTTACTTGGCACGCCGTGTATCCTCTCTTCTGCATATCGGCTAGGTTCAAGTCGTGTGTCATCCTGTGTGGAGCGTCCAAGCCATGTGGCTATCTCTGCTTAAGTCGGAGTATGGAAAAGGACACTACACAGTGTGTAGTTCCTAAATACATGTCTTGTACTTTTTTTATTCGCTTAAATGATAGAGTGTCGCATCTTATTTCTTAAAATTTCTTCTTCTTCCCCAACTCCAGGACCTCTCCATTCTGAAAACCCAAAGAACATACATAGCCCTATATTCTTAATCTGGCATCTATTCTTCAATACATCGGTGGATGCGGGATCGCAACAGTGATGCTAAACTCGCGCACCCTATTCTATTCTTGATTCCTTGCCTCATACATAGAAAATTCCATATGAGCAGAGTTGTCGGGTTTTGACGGAAACATAAATCTATGAAGATCGAATTTGAATTCGAGCTTGATATCATATGTGCCTACATTTATGAGTCTTAGGTAGGTGGTGCATACCTTCTTTTGTGCTTTCACAGACCTTTGGGTGGCACGGCTTAAAGCACGTATTTGGGTATTTTGAGCGAGACCCTAATTTACATGTTATTGCCTGTTTAATTGTTCATTGACCTATGGGATACCTTTGGGTATCCTATGTTACCTGTGTTGCTTGAGCGGGGCTGAGTGAGTGGTTGTTGCTCATCAGGGCATTTTGGCTGGGGAATTTCAAAATGGTTATAACTGAATTTCTTTGTTTAAAACTGTTGTGTTTAGTTTATTAAACCTTGATATGAATATTTTGAGACGTTAAGGACCTCAGTGCTGGTATGGGACAACACTTGGTTTGTGTATTTCAACTTTTTAGATTGTTTTTCCTATTTATGTTTTTTGTTTAAATGTGTATACATGCAATTGCTAAATTGCATAAGATGGAACCTTTTTTTATGTTGGGAATGGACCAAATATTCTTGAGTGATGTGGATCACAGGTTGGGCTTGGCCCGGGTTACATTGGGTGGTTTTGAGCACGGGATTGGGCGTCATAGACGTCGGCTTGAGGCAGGATGACTGTCAGGTTGGGCATGGCCTGGGTTACTTGGATGGCGAGACTATCAGACTTGAGAGGCATGGTCGAAGGGACACGAGGTGTCAGAGATGTTGTGTCTTGGGTACTATTTTAGTGATTACCGCTCACCCAGAACTTTGAGTAGTGTGCACACACAGAGACTCCGTGATGAGGTGGTTTTGACCACTCTTGTGGGTAGAGGCCCCCATTAGTTGTTTTTTAGGTACTATTGTTTGGGGTTTCTTGCCATAATAATCCACGTGGAAGTTAAGGAGCCTTCAATGGATAGCATTTAGGCTATCGGGTTGGGGGCAGATGCTCACCGTCATTTGAGGGCTGACATCGTTGACCCTCTGGTTACTTTATTTAAGGGCTGACATCGTTGTACCTCTAGTTAATTTATTTGAGGGTAGACATCACTATCCTTCTAGTTAATTATTTGAGGATAGTCATCGCTGATTCTCTAGGTTACAATTTTTGGGGCGTGCCTTTAGGATGTCGGTACTTGAGACACGCGGTGTCAGGGGGCACATGGTGTTGGGTTACAAGACAGAGATTTCATCATTGGACGAAGTAGGTGGTACTTCATGGTGGCTGCTGAGAACCAGTGGAGTTATGTTTATTCGTGCATCATACTATTTATTTTTTTCCTTATAACTGCATTCCTACTTAAACACTTATATTAGGTATGCATCATTGGGTGGTATCCTACTAGGATTCGTCTCACACCTTGCATGGGCCCTTAGAGACGCGTGCAGAATTTATGGATTTACGTGCAGGAAAGAGGTTAACTTCAGAAGCTGGGCTGCATTAGCTATTGCATGGATATGGTATGGACCTTGATTTCTTTCCTAGCTGGAGTTTATTTTGTTTTTCTTTCTTTCCTATATCAACATGCTCACTTGCTATGTAGATACAGTTGGTTAGCCATTGGTGACCTATATATATATGGATATGTATGACCAGTTTTGGATGCATGTTTGTTGTTCAGTAGTATTTATACGTGATCAGCATACTATTTCTTTTACTTTTTGTTGTTATTGTTCATACTTATTGCTTCCCCTGTTTATCGATATTGAATGTGATTCTACTCTGCGGTTCTGGTTCGAGTCTGCTGAGTCATTTATTCCACTGCGTCTTTATTATTATACTTGGACCAGTACCAGTATTATCCTTCGAGAGGGTATATCCTCTCCACTATACCTATAAGACCCCCGCTACTATTCGGAAGCCTTTAGCGTTCGGGGAGGTGCGCCTAAGGTAGTAACACCCAACCTGTTTAGCACTGATCGGGTGGATGTTCGGGTTCAGGTCATTACAAAGTGGTATCAAAGGAGTTATTAACAGGGATTTAGTAGCAGTGATTTTTTGGATACTAATGAGATTGAGACTTCTCTTTTATTTTAGTTGGCTTTACTATTTGGGATATGGTAGATTGGAGATAGGTTGTTACTGGAACTGGGTTTTTAGGCTGTGGTTGGGTGCCTGTAGCCCCAGGTACGAGGGATGAACCAAGTTTCCATGGGTGGGAATTGTTATTTTCTTTTGCTCAAATTACAGTTTATATGATTTCCACCTCAGTAGCTCACTTAGTGTGTGATGTTATTGATTATGATGTGTAACCGTTGACCCAGTGCGGTAAGGGGGAATTGGACCTTGGCCCGGTATGGCAAGGCTTGTTTGTTTGTCTTTTGATAGGAACATTTTTAGGGTATTTCAATTTCATAACTGCTTGTATGCTTTGTGATGTGATAATACCATGTAAAAAATATCAATTTCCATGCCTTGTATTCTTTTGAAATGTGAATAGGTGAAATTCCTGATAAAAATTTCTTGTTTATTTCAATGTGTTATGCATGCCTTATATATTTGGAGAATTGTAGGGTATTCTGGTCTTGCTCTTATGAGAGTAGGTTGTAAGAACCCGGTTCTTGTTTTAGAGGTACGGGCTTCTTCTTTTCCTTTTCCTTAAGTGTTTTTGAGAAAATATGGAAAATGGGGGAAAATCCTAAATTTTGGAACTACACGCCGTGTACATTATCCACACGCCGTGTACTTTTGTCCATGTTGGGATGAGTACACGGGGTGTGTGGCCATGCCGGCGATGAAGGGTGTAGGAACTGACTACACGCCGTGTAGTGGTACCTTACACGCCGTGTAGTCAGTCGGCAGGCTTAAACAGTAAGGCGGTGGCGTCGCCGCCAGGTGGGTGATAGTACACGCCGTGTACTCGAGAGTACATGTCGTGTACTCATGTCGACGTATGAACAGTGTGATGGTGCCTCCATTTGAACAGTTAAATGAAGGGAGTACACGCTGTGTACTTTGAAGTACACGCCGTGTACTTTGTTTTTTCGGCTTAAAACGGGCAGTAGCCTCCTCATTTGGCAGAGGAGGCACTTGAGCCGTTTTGGAGCCAAAGGAGGAGGTCGGATCTTTGAAGATCCACCAGGCATTCATCAGGAATCTGTTTTGGCTTCGGATGATTTTGTTGGAACCGCACGGGTGAGCCCTCTCCCCTCCTGGTACCGTTCTTACCAATTCTTCTCCTAACGTAAGTTATTTACGTTTGAATGAGTTTTGTTCTTCGTTAGATCTACGTCGTTCTTGGGTGTTTCTGGAGTCGGAATTCGGGTATAGCGTTCGTTGGCATATAAGGTAGGTGGCTTTGTGATCATTTTCCAACTATCATGCGTTTTTTGTGCGTTTTCGTGCCACGAACCCATGTTGGGGTGTCGTGTGGCTAAGGCCGTTGCTATATTTAATGCCTATAATTTCATGGGTGATTAAATTGTGATAATGAAATGCTGTTTGGGATCGTTGCTTGGATCCAGGACCATCCCGAGGGGTGTGTTCCTCTGTTTAGCCATTTGGCCAGGATGCCCAAGGGTATGCCTTAAATGTAGTAACTGTAGAATTACCTTGAGAGGAATTGCTTGTTTACGGCATTTTGATATGTTGGGCATTTCCCGGTTACCTGTTAGCCTGAGGGCGTTGTTGTAATTGGCCTGAGGGCGTGACTGTTTTAGCCTGAGGGCTGTCATTATTCCGCCTGAGGGAAACCTTTCGTGCCTGAGGGCTTGACTTTTGTGCCTGAGGGTGACACTTCGTATGCCTGAGGGCAAGAATTTCTGTTATGCCTGAGGGCAATACCTGCAGGTTGGATTCTATATGGCCTGAGGGCAAGCCTGAGGGCGTGGTTTACTATTTTAGCATGAGGGCACGGTACTGGTTGGCCTGAGGGCTTGGTGCTGTTGAGCACAAAAATGTCACTAAATTAAAGGAATTAAATGAATAATAAAATGGAAATTTAACTGTTAAGTTAGTTACTTTTAAGTACTGCTTAGTTATTGGATTTTACTACTACACACTTGTTGCATGTTTTACACATAGTTGAGCACTGGCCTTTGGTGGGTGCCTACGGAGATATATTTCTCACACCCTATTTGGGTCACTCTTTTCGGCCCAAACAGATTACGTTGCTGCAGGTGTAGATAGGGGAAAGAGTCCCTGTACAGGTACTTGACTGTTGCTGAGGAGTAGGAGGGCATGGGACCGAGCCTAGGCTCGCGATGCCGCTGCTAGCTGTTTTGCTTGCTTTGCTGTACTCCATTTTCTGATGTACTGTATTGATGTATAACATGTTCTGGCTATTTTCTTAGAACTTGAATCATGTAGCATCATCACTTATATACTGTTGGTTATATCCACTACTGTGGTTATTTCAGTTGTGTATGTTTACTGCTTCCGCTATTATTGTATGTTTATTTTGGTATTCCGTTGTGCTACACTTTGACAAATGAGGGCATAGTTTCCCCACTATCATACATGGGCCCTCACTGCTAGTTAGCAGCCTCTGGAATTTGGGGAAATGCACTTGAGGTCACGTGGAGAACCAGGCTCGGGGCACCCGTTGCATGGCACCCGGGTCCGGGACGTTACAAAGTGGTATCAGAGGGGGTTTCTTTTCTTTGACTTACTATTTGGAGCCGTAGTCAGGGATAGGACGGAACGGTAGTTGGTAATAAGCTGTTCTCGGGCATAGCTAACCCGTGTATAGGGAAAATCCAGTCTACCTCGTATTTTGCATTGTTTTGGTTTTGCAATTTTACGGTTGATATGTTTTCACCGTTGAGTGACGCACTTTGAGATTGTGCTGTTTATATTTTTATCTATGGGTTATATTTAGTTGCAACCCGATGAGATAAGGGTATTCCATCTCATGCATCATATAGGCACATGCTAGATATCACATACCATGCATAGTTTCCATGCCATGTAGGTGCATTAGAATTTTCATGTTGTTGTGATAGTTTTTGTGCTAGTAAATCATGTTGTTGTAATAGCTGCTTGATAAATACCTGCCTTGTGATATGGTATTATTGTTTGAGCTTGTTTACAGGATGGACGCCAAACTTTGGTTTTTTGGGAGTATGGGCCCCCATTGACCGGAATTTGGTGGATCATTGACTGGTTATTGGTTATAACACAAATAATATGTCAAACTTTGATTCGTGGGGTGTATGGCCCCCCACGGGTCGGAATTTGACACTTAGGTGTTGTTTTCAGTATTTTCTGGGTTCTGGAGAAGTTTCTGAGACATACTGTCCGGAAAACCCAGAATACATGCCGTGTAGGACCTCATACACATCGTGTGTGTTCTTCTGTTTGGGAATAAAAACGAACTTTTTGAGTACACACCGTGTACACTGAGTACACGCCGTGTAGTCTCTTCCCGTGTCACAAACCGTGTGGGCGGCGACACGGGGTAGGGAAGGGGTTGGGTAAGACACGCTGTGTAGTTTTGTACACATTGTGTTGTGTTGACCCGGAGTCCGGCCATGTAACTAACAACACGGGTCGGTGAACTCCTTGACAGAACACACCGTGTCAGTTATGGACACTCCGTGTAGTGAGACCTGGGGACTTGGCCGTGTAACTAACAACACGGGCCGGTGTCACCTTTTCCCTGAACATGCCGTGTACATATGGGAAATGTCGTGTAGTCTTGTCCGAGGATAGACCGTGTGGAGTTAGCCGTGTGGCTGGGAAACGGGGTGGTGTACACGCCGTGTACGGGTGTAACACACCGTGTGTGGTAAAGCCGAGTAGTCGCCGTGTCACAGACGACACAGGCAGTTGGAAAATAACACCATACACACCATGTAGATATTATACATGCCGTGTAGTTTTGTGAACGGAAGTCATGTGGCTTAGCCATGTAGAAGGACTCGGGAAGGGGAAAGGAAGGCAAGTACACGCCATGTAGTCAGTGTACACGCCGTGTAGTCTTGTTTTTGAAAATTTTGAATACCTTCTTCCTCTTGTTCCCTTTGTGGTTCCTTCGCTTTCAGTCTTAATAATCTGGAATCTGAGGCGTGCTTTTGACCTTGTAGATTCATGCCACCTAGACGACCGCGAGTTGTTCTCCATGAGATCGGCGACGATTATACTCCAGAGATGGTGGGCCATGGGCTACCATTTGATCCACCAGTAGATCCAGATGCGTCACCAGCTGTTATACCGGACATAGGCGCGGAGGCGCAGTTCCGTGAAGGCTTATTATGATTCATGAAGACCTTTCAGGGAGCACCGCAGGCTACCACATCTATGGCCGAGATGATGCGTATCTTTCAGCAGCAACATCCGCCTATGTTTTCAGGGGATGGAGGACCACAAGCTGCGGAGTCTTGGCTAGTATCGATGCAGACTATTTTTGAGCATCTTGAGACGCCTCCAGGGTGGAGGGTCAAGCTCGCGACTTAAATGTTGCGCGATTCCGCCAAGAGGTGGTGGGATGTTACCACCCAGTCATAGAATCATAGGGACATGGTGTGGGAGGATTTTCAGGCAGTCTTATATGACTTCTTCTTTCCCGATACGCTAAGGGTAGATAGAGCTCGAGAGTTCATGAATCTGCAGTAAGGCGCTATGTCGATGACGGACTACTCTACTCATTTTACAGAGCTTCAGCATTTTGCACCCGTTCTGGTGGGTGATGAGATGCTGAGAGCCAGACGTTTTGAGGATGGTCTTCGGTATGACATCTGAGTGCTAGTGAATGTTTTCAGGTTGCCTACTGTACACACGATTGTGAACCAGGAGTTGATTACAGAGAGGAACCTATGGGAATCTAGTGGTGTGGGCCAGGGCGGTTCAGCACTAGTTACTAGTACTATTTCTACTAGCAAGAGGAAGAGACAGATGGACTTCTCTCAGGGCAGCAGTACCATCCAGGAAGCTTCTTCAGGTGGCCCGATCAGGTGCTACTAGTGTGGTAGAGAGGGGCACAAGAGGCCACAGTTTCCACGAGACCCAGTGGAGTGCCGAGCTTGCGGCAAGATGGGTCATCTGCAGCACTTTTGCAGGGCGTTTATACCAGTGGCTAGTGAGAGGGGTTCTGTGTAGACTTCGCGTGCGGGAGAAGGACCAGTGGCTTCTTACCAGTCAGGGAACTGGAATACGTCAGGGCGTGCAGGCAGAGATGGTGGTCGTGGCCATGGTAGCCAGACACCAGGATCTCAGAGGCAATAGGGCGGGACAGCTCAGGGTATCCAGGCTATGTCGCAGGGTTGTGGCACTGGATAGGCATATGCAGTGCAACAGACCCAGCAGGAGCAGGATCCCGGACCTTCGACAGTCATAGGTACTATTCTAGTAGCTTCTGTCTTGTCTTTAGTAATTTTTTATACGGGTGCTACACATAGTTTTATATATGTACCCATTGTGGAGAGCCTTGGGCTCGGTGTTTCTACTTCTTCTGATATCTTGACGCTAGACACTCCATTGGGGACTAGGACGGTTGGTGTGTGTCAGTTCAAGGAGTGCCCCCTTGAGGTTGGTGGGTGTCACTTCCTTTGGGACCTCTATGTACTGGAGATGACGAGCTATGACATCATTCTCGAGATGGACTGGTTGGTTCTCTTTCTAACCTTTGTAGACTGCTATCGTCGCAGGGTGCGTTTCACATCACCAGAGGGCGGGGAGTTTCTATACAAGGGCGAGTGGGATGTTCAGGCGAGTCAAGCTGGACCAGAGCATCATGGGTGAGGTGGAGTCACAGCCCAGATTGCGAGCTTATATCTGGATGACCAGGGGACTTGTCAGACGGATTTCCCTCTAGTTGTCGATTGTTTCAGGGATGTCTTCCCGGACGACTTCTCAGGTCTACCTCTGGTGCGTGAGGTGGATTTCTCTATCGATCTTGTGCCAGGAGCAGCACCGGTGTCCATTCCTCCTTATAGGATGGCCACTCCTGAGTTGCAGTATCTTAAGAGGCAGTTATAGGAGCTATAGGCGAAGGGTTTTATCCGACCCAGTACTTCTCCTTGGGGTTCTCCGGTCCTTTTTGTGAAGAAGGCGGATGGTACCCTTAGGCTTTGTGTGGATTATCGGAAGCTGGACCAGTTGACGGTTAAGAACCGATATCCCTTGCTGAGGATAGATGATCTGTTTGATCAGCTTCATGGAGCACGAGTGTTCTCAAAGACTGAATTGAGATCTGGATATCATCAGCTGTGCGTTAGACCATCTGATATACCTCTCACATCTTTCAGGAGCAGGTATGGTCTATATGAGTATACGATTATGCCGTTCGGACTCACAAACGCGCCAGCAGTTTTCATGGATCTGATGAATCGTGTGTTCCATCCATATCTTAATTCATTTGTGGTAGTATTCATGGACGGCATCTTGGTGTAATCTCGCACTCGACACGACCATGCCACCCATCTTTAGATCGTATTGAGTACCCTGAGAGAGCATCGGTTATATGCTAAGCTCTCGAAGTGCCACTTTTGGATGGACCAGATTCACTTCCTGGGTCATATCATCTCAGAGGCAGAAGTTTCAGTGGACCCAGAGAAGGTGAGAGTAGTAGTTTCCTGGGAGCAGACCAAGAATGTGTTTGAGATACAGAGTTTCTTAGGGCTGTCTGGTTACTACAGACACTTCATACAGGACTTCTCCCGCTTAGAATCACCATTTTTAGGTATGACTAAGAAGGGTGTGAAGTTCGTTTGGTTAGAATCTTGTGAGACAGCTTTTCAGGATCTGAAGGGAAGGCTGACATCATCATCAATCCTGATACTCCCAGAGCAGGGGAAGAGTTATACAGTTTACTGTGATGCATCAGGGATTGGGATGGGAGCTGTTTTGATGCAGGGAAACCGAGTTGTGGCGTACGGTTCTCGGCAGTTGAGACCACATGAGAGGAATTACCCGACGCATGATCTCGAGTTGGTTGTAGTTGTTCATGCGTTGCTCTATTGGATACATTACCTGTTGGGAGAGCATTTTGTGGTTTTCACCGGCCACAAAAGCCTCAAGTATATCTTTACTCAGCGTGACCTGAATCTGAGGCAGAGAAGGTGGGTCGAGTACCTACAGTCCTTCGATTTTGAGCTTGCCTATACACCTGGTAAAGGTAATGCAGTAGCTGATGCACTGAGCAGTAAGACTCAGATACAGGTAGTGCAAAAGGTTAGTGGTGAGTGGCAGTTTATGGCCTTGTTCTCTGAGATGCATCTAGAGGTGCATGACAGTCAGGGGTAGACTTATCTTTCCTCGTTAGCTGTGACTTCTACCCTCCTGGACAGAGTGAGGATGAGGCAGTTATCGGATTCATAAGGCCTAGTTCTACGGGAGTCGGTGGCAGGTGAGGACCCTCCTTCCGATTGGATGATAGGCGATGACGAGGTTTTGTGTTTCCATGGACATGTATGGGTTCCAGGGGATATACGCGAGGAAATGATGAGGGAGTTTTATGATTCATCTTGGGCAGTTCATCCCAGGGTTACCAAGATGTACCGAGACTTGAGACGTCAGTACTGGTGGCCGGGTATGAAGAGAGAGATAGCTAGTTTTGTTACGAGGTGTTCCACCTGTCAGCAGGTGAAGGCAGAGCATCAGAGACCAGCTGGACTGTTACAGCAGTTTCCCATTCCGGAGTGGAAATGGGATGATGTCGTGATGGATTTCGTGACGAGATTGCCAAGGTCACCTCGTGGCAATGACGCCATGTGGGTTGTTGTGGACAGACTCACAAAGGTAGCTCACTTCTTGCCGATCAAGGAGACCTTTGGTGTAGACGAGCTCGGAAGTCTGTATATTCGAGAGATCGTACGTCTTTATGGGGTCCATTGTTCTATCGTTTCAGATAGGGACGCCCGCTTTACGTCACATTTCTGGCAGATTTTTCAGAGGGCGCTGGGTACACAGGTGCTTCTGAGCACATCATACCACCCTTAGACAGATGGCCAGTTAGACCGGACGATACAGGTGATAGAGGACATGTTGCGTGCATGCATCCTAGACTTTGGGGGCTCTTGGGAGAAGCATATACCCTTAGTTGAGTTTTCCTATAGCAATAGTTTTCAGGAAACTATTGAGATGGCACCATACGAGGCTTTATATGGTAGGCCATGCTGATCACCTTTGTGCTGGTTAGAGGCAGGTGAGGCATCTTTACTGGGACCACAGCTCGTCCAAGAGACATCTGAGCAGGTCCAGTTGATTCGGAAGCAGATGGCTACCGCACAGTATCGTCAAAAGTCTTATGATGATCGTCGTAGATGACCTTTGGAGTTCGTGGTTGGGGATTAGGTTTTCTTGCGTGTTTCATCGATGTTGGGACAAAAACGGAATAGGAGACAGGGTAAGCTTTCACCGAGGTATGTGGGACCATTTGAGATTCTAGAGAGAGTCGTGCTGGTTGCCTATCGGTTGCAGTTACCGCAGCGGTACCGAGCCATGCATGACGTCTTCCACGTGTCTCAGTTGCATCGCTACCATTCAGACCCGTCTCACACCTTTCAGCCAGAGGAGGTTGAGCTTCATCATGATGTGTCCTTTAGGGAGCATCTGATCCGTATCATTGACAGGAGCACGAAGGTTCTCCAAGGACGGTCAGTTCCTCTCATACGGGTGCTATGGCAGCATGGACGAGTGTAGGATGAGACCTGGGAGTGGGAGTCCGACGTACCTGCTCAGTGGCCAGAGCTGTTCTGAGCTTTTCTTCACCACCCTTGGAAGGGAAATTCAGGGATGAATTGCTATAATGGGGGAAGTTTGTAAAAACCTGGTTCTTGTTTTAGAGTTACGGGCTTCTTCTTTTCCTTTTCCTTAAGTGTTTTTGAGAAAATATGGAAAATGGGTAAAAATCCTAAATTTTGGAACTACACGCTGTGTACTTTATCCACACACCGTGTACTTTTGGCCGTTTTGGGATGAGTACACAGGGCGTGTGGCCATGTCGGTGATGAAGGGTGTAGGAACCGACTACGCGCCGTGTAGTGGTACCTTACACACCGTGTAGTCAGTCGGCAAGCTTAAACAATAAGGCGGTGGCGTCGCCGCCAGTTGGGCGACAGTACATGTCGTGTACTCGAGAGTACATGTCATGTACACATGTTGACGTATGAACAATGTGACGGTGCCGCTATTTGAATAGTTAAATGAAGGGAGTACACGCTGTGTACTTTGAAGTACATGTTGTGTACTTTGTTTTTTCAGCTTAAAACGGGCAGTAGCCTCCTCATTTTGCAGAGGAGGCACTTGAGCCGTTTTGGAGCCAAAGGAGGAGGCCGGATCTTTGAAGATCCACCGGGTGTTCATCTGGAATTCGTTTTGGCTTCGGACGATTTCGTTGGAACCACACGGGTGATCCCTCTCCCCTCCTGGTACCATTCTTTCCAATTCTTCTCCTAACGTAAGTTATTTATGTTTGAATGAGTTTTTTTCTTTGTCAGATCTACGTCGTTCTTGGGCGTTTTTGGAGTCAGTATTTGGGTATAGTGTTCATTGGCATATAAGGTAGGTGTCTTTGTGATCATTTTCCAACTGTCGTGCGTTTTTGTGCGTTTTCGTTCCACGAACCCATGTTGGGGTGTCGTGTGGCTAAGGTTGTTGCTATATTTAATGCCTAGAATTTCATGGGTGATTAAATTGTAATAATGAAATGTTGTTTGGGATCGTTTCTTGGATCCAGGACCATCCTGAGGGGTGTGTTCCTCTGTTTAGCCGTTTGGCCAGGATGCCCGAGGGTATGCCTTAAATGTAGTAACTGTAGAATTTTCTTGAGAGGAATTTCTTGTTTACTGCATTTTGATATGTTGGGAATTTCCCGGTTACCTGTTAGCCTGAGGGAGTTGTTGTAATTGGCCTGAGGGCATGACTGTTTTAGCCCGAGGGCTGTCGTTATTCTGCCTGAGGGAAACCTTTCGTGCCTGAGGGCTTGACTTCTGTGTCTGAGGGAGACACTTCATATGCCTGAGGGCGAGAATTTCTGTTAATCCAGAGGGCAATACCTGTGAGTTGGATTCTATATGGCCTGAGGGAAAGCCTGAGGGCACAATACTGGTTGGCCTAAGGGCTTGGTGCTGTTGAGCACAAAAATGTCACTAAATTAAAAGAATTAAATGAATAATAAATTAGAAATTTAACTGTTAAGTTAGTTACTTTTGAGTACTGCTTAGTTATTGCATTTTGCTGCTGCACACTTGTTGCATGTTTTACACACAGTTGAGCATGGGCCTTTGGTGGTTGCCTACTGAGATATATTTCTCACACCCTATTTGGGTCACGCTTGTTGGCCCAGAAAGATTACATTGATGCAGTTGTAGATAGGGGAAAGAGTCCCTATACAGGTACTTGACTGTTGCTGAGGAGTAGGAGGGCATGGAACCGATTCTAGGCTCGCGATGCCGCTACTAGCTGTTTTTCTTTCTTTGTTGTACTCTGTTTTCTGCTGTAATGTATTGATGTTTAACATGTTATGGCTGTTTTCTTAGAACTTGAATCATGTATCATCATCACTTATATACTGCTGGTTATATCCACTGCTGTAGTTATTTCAGTTGTGTATGTTTACCGCTTCAGTTGTTATTGTATGTTTATTTTGGTATTCCGCTGCGCTACACTTTGACAAATGAGGGCATAGTTTCCCCACTATCAGACCTGGGCCCTCGCTGCTAGTCGACAGCCTCTGGAGTTTGGGGAAATGCGCTTGAGGTCACATGGAGAACCGGGATCGGGGCACCCATTGCGTGGCACCCGGGTCCGGGACGTTACACAGGCAGGTACTATGGTTGATGCAATTTTGATCACCAAGATTGAGCGACTCGGTTGTCAGTTTGAGGCAACGTTGGTTGTTAGGACGACAATGGCCCGAGGTAATTTTGATACTTGGCTCTGTTAAGGGAGGGTAAGGAGGCCATGAGGCTGGGATTCCATGGGGCATAGTTGCGGTGGGGGGAGAGTAAGGGTAGTAGTTATGAACTACCTTTTACTGCTTTCTTTATCTACATTATATATGTATAAATTGTTATGTATGTGGGTTGTCTGACCATTTATGGTATTCAGCGGGTTCCTTTTTGGGAAAATAAGATGGAGCATCAGATGGGAGATGGTATAGTGCCACAGGTGCAAGATCAGGTTCAGGATCTGGTGTAGGCAGAGTAGGAGCCGCAGGTATAGGTTTAGGGATAGGATCAGGTTCAGGATCCAGTGCAGGCTGGACAGCAGCTGGGTTTGGCAGCGTTTGGACCATGGCTCAACGAGCAGCTCCGAGCAAGCCCGGTACGTGTCCTGCAGGGGATTGATAGAAGTGCATAGAGTATAGATCCATCTATGGAATATATGATGTGGGAGTTCCAGTCACAGCACCCGCTGCTTTTTCAGGGTGAGGGTGGTCCACAGGCGGTTGAGATCTTGATAGAGAGCATTCAGGTGATCTTTGAGCAGCTTGAGATGCCTCTAGGGCGGAGGGTTAAGCTGGCAACATACATGATGCGAGGACCGGCAAAGAATTGGTGGAATTTGCAGGTTCAGGCTCGTAGGCATGAGGGACTAGCATGGAAAGACTTCGAGGATAGGTTTTTCAAGAACTTTTACCCAAAGACACTGAGATCTGAGAGAGCTCAGGAGTTCTTGAGTCTTCAGTAGAGAGACATGTACGTCATGGACTATGCAGCTAATTTCATTGAGTTGTCTCGCTTTTCACCTAGTATGGAAAGCAATGATGCGATAAGGGTGAGGCACTTCGAGGATGGCTTGCGACATGCCATTTGAATCCAGGTGAATATCTTCAGGCTGGGTTCATTCTTAGAGGTGGTAAATCAGGCACTCGTAGCAGAGGGAAACTAGAGGGATAGGCCCCAGGTTAGTTGGGAAACAGTTTCAGGTGATGGTTTGGACAACAGGAAGTGAGGACGGGATGAGTTCCAGTAGGGTAGTCAGGCCAAGGACTCAGCTAAACTTCCTCATAGTAGTTCTTCAGTGGTTTTCTTTCAGTTTTGGCAGATAGGACATGTTCGGACTTAGTGCGATAGGCCTCCAAAGGAGTGCCAAGCATGTAGACAGGTCGGGCATCTGGAGAGGTTCTATAGGAATCCTTCTCAAACAGTCAGAAGATAGGGACCAGGATAGACCATGGCATCTGGAGTTGGTTCAGGTTCGGTACCAGGTGACGGTAGCCGAGGTTCAGCTGTACGTAGAGGACGTGAAAGAGACAGTAGGATCCAGCTAAGGGGTCAGTGGCTGGTGACTGGAGCAGCACCACAGGGAGGTCAGGCATTAGGCAGCCATGCTTTAGGCCAGGTGTACACTATGGAGCTACCAAAGTTTGATCATACTGGTGAGTCGACGATGATTAGAGGTACACCGCAATTTTGGTCATGAATTTCTCGTTTTCTTTTGGCATGACCTGCTGAGGCATGTCCGTTTTGAGTGCACGAGGTGCACAGGATTCTTATGGACTGACTAGATGTTGTCCAGTGGGATTGGAATCATATCGTGTGCGTTATATATTTTTATATATATGTATGAGATGTGTAGCATCAGGGGCATCGAAGATGCGGGTTACTTGAGGTTTCGTGGACATCGGGGCATCGAGGATGCGGGTTACTTGAGGTGTATGGCATCAAGTTTTATTTTGAGCATCCATAGGATGCCAGACCTCATAGAGGTGGACACTGATATAGTGCAGGATACATTTGAGTGTCATAAATGAAACAGGAGCACAAATGAGGTGCAGGAGTGATGATGCGTCACGAGAGGACCATGGGTTCGAGAATAGGTTAGTAAACATTTGCTTGTTTTGAGTTTTTTCGGGTTGAGAATGAGTTAGGAAATTCCTAAGTTGGGGATCTCCTTGAGGAATTTAGCTAGAACCTTTGAGACTGGGGGATTCCAGGTTACTTTGATTGGGGTGGCATGTTAGGTACCATCTTCGGGTTTCATTTGATAGCTCAGGGATGAGCTATATTAAGGTGGGGAGATTGTAAGAACCTAGGTTTTTATAACGGGTCAAAATCCCAACCCTGTTCGAATTTTTGACTTGTTCCTGAGAAAACTGGGAAAATCTGGGAAGTTATGGAAATTTCTAGACTATACGCCATGTACTTTCAAGACACGCCATGTACGGGTTAGGCGATTACTAGTCGTGTGCTCACTGAGTACATGTCGTGTGATGACCGTGTAGAAATTTCCTACTACATGGCATGTAGTATTACTTGATACGTTGTATATCCTCCCTTCTGTGTACCAGCTGGGTTCAAGCCGTGTGGTATCCCGTGTTGAGAGTCTAAGACATGTGGCTATCTTCACTTAAGTCGGAGTATAGAAAAGGCCACTACACGGCGTGTAGTTCCTAAATACATGTTGTGCACGTTTTTATTCTCTTAAATGATAGAAAGTCGTGTCTTATTTCATAAAATTTCTTCTTCTTCACCAACTTCAGGACCTCTCCATTCTGAAAATCCGAAGAACATACCTATCCCTAGATTCTTCATCCATAATTCATTCTTTGATTTGTCTGTGTCTTCGGGATTGCAACAGCAAGGCTAAACTCACGCACCCTATTCTATTCTTGATTCCTTTCCTCGCACACCACAAATTCCATCTAAGTAGAGTTACCAGGTTTTGACATAAATGTAAATCTATGAAGATCATCTTTGAATTAGAGCTCGATATCAGATGTGCCTGCGTTTATGAGTCTCTAGTAGGTGGTGCATACCTTCTTTTTTTCTTTCACAAACCTTTGGGCGGTGCGGCTTAAAGCACATATTTGGGTATTTTGAGCGGGTCCCTAATTTACATGTTATTGCCTATTTAATTATTCATTGACCTATGGGATACCTTTGGGTATGCTCTGTTACCTGTGTTGATTGAGCGGGGTCGGGTGAGTGTTCATTTCTCATCGGGGCATTTTGTCCAGGGAATGCCAAAATGGTTATAACTGAATTTATTTGTTTAAAATTATTGAGTTTAGTTTATTAAACCTTGATATGAATTGTTTGAGATGTTAAGGACCTCAGTGCTGGTATGGGACAACACTTGGTTCATGTATTTCAACTGTTTAAATTTTTTTTTTAATGTGTATACATGTAATTGATGAATTGCACATGTTGGAACCTTTTTAGTTGTATTGGGCATGGATCGGATATTCTTGAGTGATGCGGATCACAGGCTGGGCTTGGCCCCGGTTACATTGGGTGGTTCTGGCCATGGGATTGGGTGTCATAAATGTCGGCTTGAGGTAGGACGATTGTTAGGTTGGGCATGGCCCAAGTTATTTGGATGGCGATACCTTCAGACTTGAGCGGTATGGTCACAGGGACACAAGGTGTCAGAGACGTTGTAGCTTGGGTACTATTTTGGTGATTACCGCTCACCCAGAACTTTGAGTAGTGTGCACACAGAGAGACTTCGTGATGAGGTAGTTTTGACCACTCATGTGGGTAGATGTCCTCGTTAATTGTGGTTTAAGTACTATTGGTTGGGTTGCTTGTCATAGGAAGCCACATGGAAGGTGAGGAGCCATCAAGGGATATCATTTAGGCTATCGGGTTGGTGGAAGAGGCTCGCCATTATTTGAGGGCAGACATTGTTGATCCTACGGTTACTTTATTTGAGGGCATACATCATCATCCCTCCGGTTACTTTATTTGAGGGCAGACATCGTTTTCCTTGTAGTTACTTATTTGAGGATAGGCATCACTGATCCTCCGGGTTACTATTTCTGGGTCGTGCCTTCGGGACGTCAGTACTTGAGACACGCGGTGTTAGGGGGCACATGGTGTTGGGTTACATGACAGAGATTTCGGCGTTGGCCGAAGCAGGTGATAATTCATGGTGGCTTCTGAGCACCAGTGGAGTTATGTTTATTCATGCATCATACTATTTATTTTTTTTCTTATAACTATGTGCCTTCTTAAACACTTATATTAGGTACGCACATATGGTGGTATCCTACTGAGATTAGTCTCACACCCTTCACGGGCCCTTTGGGATGTGTGCATACTTTATGGATTTACGTGCAGGAAAGAGGTCATCTTCAGGAGCTGGGTTGCATTAGCTATTGTATGGAGATGGTATGGACCTTGACTTCTTCCCTATCTATAGTTTATTTTGTTTTTCTTTCTTACATCTATCAGCATGCTCACTTGCTATGTAGCTACAATTGGTTAGCCATTGGCGCCCTATAAAATATATATATATATATATATATATATATATATATCTGTGTGTGTGTGTGTGTGGATATGTATAACTTGTTTTGGATGCATGTTTGTTGTTCAGTAGTAGTTATACGTGATCAGCATGCTATTGTGTTTACTTTCTGCTGCTGTTGTTTATATTTATTTTTTCCACTGTTTATCGATATTGAATGTTCTTCCGCTCTGCGGGTCTGGTTTGAATCTGCTGAGTTGTTTATTCCACTACATCTTTATTATTGTACTCAGACCAGTACCAGTATTATCCTTTTAGAGGGTATATCATCCCCACTATACTTATAAGACCCTTGTTTCTAGTCAGCAGCCTTTGGCATTTGGAGAGGTGCGCCTAAGGTAGTAACACTCGACCTGTTTATCACTGATCAGATGGTTTTTCAGGTCTGGGCCGTTATATGTAGCACTAATATTAGAAGATAATGTAACACTATGAGGATTTATGATATTTTTTTACATATAAATCCATTATATTTGATAGATTTCAATGCACACAATACTGGCTTTAAACGAAACATGAAACTCTATAAAAATAATATTATTTAAACATGACCATTATAACCTAGACATTAAGCTGGACGGTATGAATATTAATAACTAAATTATGAAAATTATATTTTTTAAACATGTATAAAATTAATTCAGTGGATGTCTATTAATTATAAATTAAATAAGAATCATTTGAAAGAAAATGTAATGTTTTCTGAAAAATCGTATTTGTCCAAAAGGCTGTTTAGTCCCGCTTTGTAAAAATAATTTAAAATTGTTTTTTGATGCTTTTATAAAATTTATTGGTTAAAATTAAATTAATTTTTGAAATTATAATATCAAAATTATATTAGGTTTAATTTTTATAATTTTTTTGAAATGTTTTATTTTTCGATAAATAGTGAAAATAATGATTTTTATTGAAAATTGGATTTTATTTTAAATTATTTGGAAAAATAAATTATAGTTTAAGTTTGTTTTAAAGTAATATTATTTAAATTATATTATTATAAATTTAATTTAGTTAAGTTTAATCAATTTCATTTTGAATTTTGATATTAAAACCTCATATACTTATGATAATTTTCTCTTTGGAAACCCACTTTCCGTTGTGCTTGTGAGATTAATTTTAAATTGAATTCGGAAACTTATGTGAATTGAATTTTGAAGAATTTATTCTATATTTTTAATTATAATAATTTATATTATCTAATAATTTCAACTTAATTTTTTACCGTAATGAATAGTAAAAACCAAAAAATAATAATTATCGTGGTAAAGGTAATAATGGGCTTGTTAGGGTGTAAAGAAAAGAAGATAAGGGTTAAAATAAACTAAAATTTATCCAACACCCATTTTATGTCCATATTTATACCTCATCACCTATTATTTTTATTAATTACATATTTTTTGGGCTTATGGAATGAGAAAAATGTGGGTATCACTTTATCTTTTCAAAAATTCCATTGTGTCCCCACCCCTACTTATAAAAGGACACCCCCTCTCCTCCTCTATTCACAATTCCAAAACCAATTGGTTATAAAAAGGCACACCCAAATACATTCCTTACTTAACACACCAAATCCTAGAGGACTTAGTTTCAATATTAATCTTTCCTAAGAAGGATTTAGGTATAACCCTAAAGAGGCTCTCCGAAGAAGAGGTAAAATTCTTAAATGTGTGTATTTGTTTTTTTCTCCTTAAACCTCATTAAAACATTATTAAAATGTGGTAATATAGTAACACCAATATTTAATATATAATTATATTTTATTATTTTAATTTCATAACCCATATCCATATCCACTTCCATCAAATGAAAACAAAACTATCAATCATGTTTACGGCGGACTACTGCCTCACGAACCGATGTAATATGTTTTTTATCACCATCTTTAAAGGATGGATATAATTATGGATATAACATATGTATATTAAATTTATGAAATTATTATAATTTTATATTTATTATATCACATATACCTTCTTACATTCCATTCTATGGGGGGTATTATAACGTCGCTCATATGTATAGCGGACTATCGTCGTGCGAAGCAATGTGATTTGTTTTTAGATTACATATTACATGGAAAGTAGTAAAGTTAAAATTAATGAATTTATGTGATATTTATTAATTAAAAATACTTTTTTAAATATAATATCACATATAAATTCTTACACTCCAAACCTTTATGAAACAATAGCGTTGTGTCTGCAAACAAGTGGACTACTGCCTCCATGTAACGATGTAAATTGTTTTTCATTTTACTTTCAAATGGATAATAATAAAGATTTATATGATTAATATAAATTATATATATGAAATAATTATTATTATATATATATTAATTAATATTTATTTTACTTTCATTCCATTCATTAAGAAAAATGGAAATAATGTTCTTGCTTATGTACGGTCTATTGTCTCCATGAACAGTGTAGTCCATTTTATATCTATAACTTTAATATATTAATCTAACTATACATATAAATATATTGAATATATATTTTATTTATATCATTTATAAAATTATAGATATTATTTAATCATTATCAACTTAAAATAACCAAAATTATTGAACTTAAACACACATGAAAAACAAAGAAATTATCACCCAAAAACAATGATTTTAACAAAAAAGTTGTTAATAAATGGGTGATAAAAGACTATAAGTAAATAATATATTTTATGAGATATATGAGTATATTTCTATAATATATTTATTTTACAGGAGGTTCAGATACATATGAAAGAAGTCTAACCTGAGGTAAGGGTTTCTCGTCTCACTTTTACTTCTGTGAGACATATGCCATATTCACCACTTATTAATCCATGTGGTGTATATATTTACCCTTTTGATATGTTATATTATGAACCTATTTATCTTCATTTTAATTAAATTTTCATTTGAAGTTATTCCATTCATAGAGCAAATGATTCAAGAGTTACCAAAGTGGTAACGGTTTATTTCACAATCTAATCTTTATTCGAGATTGTTTTTATTTAAGACTACCTTGGGGGATTATTTGATATCTCTATCTTAAAGTAAATATATTTTCTTTTTCTATGGTTATTAATGAACTTTTTAAAGTAATAATACTACTTTTCACTCTTTGGTACTTAAAATGATTGAGAAAATGTTTTTAAGATAATCTAACTTTATTTATATCTTTAGTTGAAAATAAGTTTTCATCAAAATCAATGCTTTATAAAAACATTTTAAAAATTGTTTTTAACCACTTAAAAATGATTTATTAAATTCATTTTTACCCATTTTTACTTTTTACTAAATGTTTTGAAAGGAATCTACATGTCTTTTTTCAAACAAGGCCCATTTGGATTTTATTGAAAATGTAAAAGGAATCTTTATTTTAACTTGTATGACATGAACAGAATTTCCCACCTTCATGACCACTCAATGTTTTATAGATTATTTTACAAGTTTTAAAATCTTATATTCAAGGAAAATTATTTTCAAAATATTTTTTGAACTTTTTATTTTAAAAATATTTTCAAAGTGAAAAGGTTATTTTACTCAAAAATGTTTTAATGTTTTTTTACAGTATTTATATTAATAAACAACATCATCCCTTTAATGTACTTATGATCCATTGGGGATATATTGTATTGATATCATCCTTATTTTTTCTTTGGATGATATATGATCAGTTTGAATGAGGATGTATAATTTTATTACCATTTACCATATTAATCTAGATGGTTTATGATCATGTTTATTTTATTCAGGTAAGTATTAAAATTTCATATGTTAGTTTTCAATACAAATGTTTATGTTGATTATGTTTTACCCCTTGCATATGAAGAATTCATTGGACTTAGTAAGTGATGGGTGGGGCTTGTTTATAGATCTTGTAACATCCTATTACTAGTTTTCAGGTAATCCTAGACCCTTGTTTTTATCATTCTTTAGTTGGGGATTGTTTCGGGTTGTTTCAGGTGGAATCTGTAAAATATTGGGGGATTTTTGGGATTTTCACAGTTGGAACATGGTTTTCCCAAACCGTGCACCCCACTAATGAAAATTTTGCACCCCTAGATAGTGGAGAGATGTATAGTTGGTGGATGGTTTCCTAATACTTGTTCCCTCCTAAGAGAAGCACCCTTGGGTAGTGAGTCCAGAGGGGTCGCATGGTTAGGGTGAATGGTTTGTCTAATCGTGCAGCCCTCTCTATCTAACCTTTATTGAATAATTAAAAAGTTCCATAAATTATTTTAAAAATTATCTACCCCCATTTAAGATTCCTAATCAATCTGATCAAACCTGATATGATTTTGAGGGTTGTGAAGGCTCCCTAAAATAATTTTTGGCTCCTCTAACCTCCTCCTTTGGAAAATAATAATGCCTATGGAATATTTGATCCCTCTCTAGTAATTAGACCTCCTCTCATATGTTTTCTCTGATCTCTCCTTCCTTACTCCTTATATTTTTATATAACATCACTAATTAGAAGTATCTAACCCCCATTTGATTATATCTTGATTTTAGGATTGAATTCTATATCTCATCCACCTTTTATATATGTTTGTGTTCCTATTGTGGGTGTTGATCATTTAATTTTCATGGGTTAAAGGTAGGTGGTTCCATTTTATATTTTCCATGTGATTAAAACCTTAATTTTGATTGATTTTTTTGAAATGGATTTCAATTGATTTATAAAACCTTAATTTTGAGTGATTAGATTATGGAATTTGAAATGGCATGGATTTTGAGAAAAACCCCAATTCTAATGGAATTAGAATTGTGGGGTGAATTTTAAAAATGATGGAATTGATGAAATGATTTGAAAATTGATTTTAGAAAATTTATTTAATTGAAATGATGAAAACCTATTATTGGTTTTGTATTGAAAGGAATGAAATGATAAAAACCCCATATTTTGATTTTGGAATTGAACTGGCATGTTGAAACTAAAAAATAGGAAATTGAATTGTAAATGGTGATTTATTTGAAATGAAATTATTTTTCCATATTTTATTCATTTATTGATTGAGAAAATGTGAACTTGGTAGTTAGTGGGTTATTTGGGACAAGCCTGCTAGGATACTGATCCCATAGAATTGGATTGATAATGACAACTCTAACAAAAACCTAGTTCATCATGATTTTCCCTGATGGGATGTTGATGATTATTATTTGGCCTGAGACTGAGGGAAATGTGTACACATACTTAGTTTTGATCACTGATTTGAGAAGTGTGAGGATCCTATAGCCAAAAACTAATGTACAACATGGAAAATTATCATGGTGCTTGCTATAATTTTTTTAATTATATATGAAATTGATTATAGAAATTTTTTACTCATGCCAAATGGTTTATATAAATTCTTTTATATAAAAAAATTATTTAAGACATGTTTGAAATGTTTTCAATCCTTTGAAAAGAAAGCATGTTTTTTTAAATATGAAAATGATATGTCATTCCATGCCCTATTTTATTTAAATTGAAATCGTGATTTAGTTTGATATTATGGAATATATTATGGAACACTTATTGATACCCTCCTGGTATTTATATCTCACACCCTACCTTTTCCTTTGGGTGTTTTTATAATTTCTTATGCCAGGTATGAGTAAAGGGAAAGTTTCACTTGGAGGTGGTGGATGTTCTTTAATCTTTGGGCTTGGAGTGATAACATGGTTGGTGGATATTTCATCCAATTATTGAATGGTATTATTGAGTTTTATATTATTTTATGCTGAGTACTTTGATGATATACTATTTTGGGTTTTGTTATACCTTTTTGGTTTTTGGTACTTTCTCCTGTTATATTCTTGGTCATAATGACCTATAATCTATATCTTCTTCTATTTTGTGGAAAATTCATTCCCTCATTGATCATATATGATTCCAAGTGCTAGTCGCGAACCCGTGGGGATCTAGTATACCTTCAGGCTATGTTATCTATCAGGTCACCATGGTATTTGGGTTGGTTCATGATAAAGTGGTATCAAAGGTGTGGGTTGAGAATATTTCCTTAATGTCAGTGTGTGGTTTGGGATGTCTTTTTGGGTCTTAATAGGTAGTTATGAGTGAGTTCATGGATATATCTCATCATAACAATCCTTAAGTCACCATGAATGGTTTGATGAAGGCATCTTGAGGAATAATTTGATCTGATTCTAGTATTTTCCCTACTTTTGATTTGGATAGTTTGAAATCCAAATCTAGATATATTATCTGATGGGACTAATATTCCCATTGCTCTTACTTTATTTGTTGATCTTTGTATCCTTTTTGATGTCTTAAATGTTTTTTTTTTTGATATTTTGTAGCATCATGCCTTTGAAAATACATTTTAATAGGCTCTAAGAGGAAGAAGATAGTGAAATAGAGTGATCAGATCCTCCCATAGACCAAAATATTATTGATATTATTGTGCATGTTATCCAAGATCTTGGATAGGCACCTTCACATATTCCCATTCAGGCTCTAACTATGGAACCTCATAGGGATGAATCTTGGAATTGTTCTCAATAGTTACTTCTCTATAATCCACCAGTTTTCTGAGTCTCTAATGATCCTCAAGAGGCTGAGGATTGGTTGAGATATATAGATATTCTATTTGATTTCATGGAAACTCCTGATTCAATTAAGGTGAAATGTGCCACATTAAAGCTATATGGACCTAGCAGGTGATAATGGGATTCTATGGTAATAGAGAAGAAGCATGATGGTTTAGAGTGGAGGGATTTTAGAGTTATTTTCACTGATCAGTTATATCTAGAATATATGGTGTTGGATAAGGCTATATAGTTCATCAATATCTATCTGGTTGATAGGATCATGAAAGAGTATATGAATTTATTTTCTGAGCTTGTACAGTTTTCACCTGAGATTATATCAAATGAGAGATGAATACTTGATGGTTTGACATGGTTCTTCAATTGGATATCTGTTCTTAGGTTTTTTACTAAATCTCACTTCATATAATGATGTGATGAATATGGATTTTATGGTTGAACTTGACCTTGATAGTAACTCAGGGTTGATAGGAGTTCATTTTTCTCCTATTGGAAGTTTATGAGTTCATTTAAAGGAAATAGGAAGCATAATGAATCTTGTGGTGGATCTCGATATAAAGGTTCTTCCAGACCTCATACAATGCCTAGAAGAGGCCCTTTGACTTTTTTCTAGTGTGGAAAGGTTGGGTATTCAAAATGGGTTTGCACTGTGCATCCAAGATCTGCAGTTATTGCGGATGATCATGTCACTTACATAAATTTTGTTATATCTTTTCTTCCCCACATAGTGTCATGGGCTCATTAAAACCTAAAATTATTTTTGTGTAATTAGATTCTTCATGAACAAAGGGGTTCTAGTAAAATGAATCTGGAATGAAGCTTCTTCATAAAATGGAAGATTCTATAGTGGAAGATGATACAGGTCTAGTGAGTGTGAGTGGTACCATCACTATAGATTCATCTTTAGTTACTACTTTATTTTATACTAGTTCATCTCACTCATTTATATAAACTCATATTGTGAACCTTATAAATCATCCTACGGAGATTTTTTTCTTTTGTGATGGACATTACAACACCCCTCATAATGAGAGAGATAAAGGTCTCTATTTTTCTACTTGTTTCTTCTATTTATCATACGTTGAACTTGTTTGGGATTTTTTGGTTCTTATCATGAAACCTCTTGACATCATATTCAAGATATATTTTTTTATTTCTAATAAGGCCCAAATTTACTACCATCTTTGACGGGTCTCCTTTACCATTCCCGGTGGTGTGTATTGTATCTTTTAGGTAGAATAGGACTCGAGGTTGAGTAGAGTTGGACCTTCTTATCCAAAGTTGGGGAAATTAATATCATTTTTCACTTTTGATCTGGAGTAGGGGTCTTTGATTGATGATATCCCTCTATTTTTCATTGAGTTTCCCTATATTTTTCCCTTTTATTTCCTTGGTTTTTCATTGGTAAGTGAGGCAGGGTTTTCTATTGATTTAGCATCTGGTACTCAGCTAGTATCTATAACTTCTTACCATATGGAACCATATGAACTGAAAGAGTTAAATTCTTGGTTGGATGATCTCTTAGAGAAATGATTTATATGCTTAAGTATGTCACCTTGGGAAGAAACTATTATATTTTCTATAAAATATAACGGAATGCTTCGCCTATGTGTTGATTACTGAAAACTCAACCAAGTTAAGGTAAAGAAAAGGTATTTGTTAACATATATTAATGATCTATTTAACCATTTGAAAGGGGTGAAGTAGTTATCAAATATTTATTTTTGATCAGGTTATCACCGGTTTAGAATAAAAGAATATGAAATTCATAAAACAACCTTCCATAGAAGGTATGGATATTATTATTATATTTTTATTCCATTTGGTCTAACCAATGATCATGTAGTCTTTATGTATTTGATAAATAGGATATTCCATGAGTATCTTGATACATTCATGGTGGTCTTTGGGGATGGCATCCTGGTTTACTCTTAGTCTGAGGAGGTTCATGTTCATAATCAGAGAGTAGTTCTAGAAATGTTGATAAATCATTAACTCTATGCCAAGCTATCAAAATGTGATTTATGGATTCAAGAAGTGAATTACTTAGGACATTTCATCTCAGAACATGGTATCTCATTTGATACTAATAAGGTGAAAGATATCATGACATGGGAGAAACCATTTAATGTTTTCAAGATTTAGAGATTCTTGGATCTGGTGGGGTATTATCACCAATTTGTAAAGGATTTCTCGAATTTAGATTCTCTAATGACCGCACTCACTCAAAAAGGAGTAATTTTTGTGGAATGAAAAAATTCAGAGTTATTTTGTTGTGACGAAACATATTTTGACTTATACATTAGTTTTGAATCTCCTAGAGGCTAGGGAGGGATATATATCCTTATGTGAAGCATTAGGTTAAGGTTTAGGTTTTGTTCTTATACAGGGTGATCATATGGTGGCCTATGGTTCTCGACAGCTTAGACCACAGAAGAAGAACTATCTGACCCATGACCATGAAATTATAGTTGTGATGTATGCTCTTAAGAGCTAGCATAATTACCTTTTTGAATAAATGTTTATCATGTATTCTAACCTCATAATCCTGAGTAGTATCTTCTCTAAAAAAGGTTTGAATCTATATCATAGGAATTGGGTGGAGTACCTATAGTCTTATGATTTTTCCATTACCTATACCCTAGATAAGTTGAATTTTTTTAC
This sequence comes from Viscum album, assembly GCA_963277665.1. Classification (NCBI taxonomy): domain Eukaryota; kingdom Viridiplantae; phylum Streptophyta; class Magnoliopsida; order Santalales; family Viscaceae; genus Viscum; species Viscum album. The sequence goes on along the minus strand of OY728151.1, from coordinate 1,320,180,267 downwards.
TGATATGTTAAGAAAAAAACTTCTAATGTATGATATGAAATAATCATCAGAAGAGTGGAGCTTGATTGCTCTTTTTTCACAGTTGCAATTAGGAGATGAAGAAGAAGAGTTCAGAGTTGTCTTGGCTAGTTTTCAGTTGAACTATTCTCTTCTCATGATGATTATTCAAGAGAATCATATTGATGGTGAATTTAATAGCATTAGGAACTATCTTTATGGTGGTGATACCATTTTTGAGTGGTCTTTCTCTATTGAGGGTATTCTAGGTTTCCTAAAATGGTATGTTGTACCTTTTCCAGTGAAAATAGTTGTGATGGGGGATTTCTATAATTACCAATGGGTTGTGCACCCAGGAACCATAAATATGTTTTATGATATGTGGTGATGATTTTGGTGTCTAGATATGAGACAATACATTGATGATTTTTTTTCTCATTGTTATATTTTCCAACATGTCAAGGGTAAGCACCAAATACCTTCAAGTTTACTTCAGCCACTTCCAATTACAACTTGGGAGTGGGGTGATATTTCTATGGACTTTGTGGTTAGGTTTCTTCATACATCTATAAAGAATAATGTGATATGGGTTGTGATAGATCAGTTGACCAAATTGTTTCATTTTATACCCATTCATGATACATCTAAAGTTGAGTAGTTGGGAAATATCTATGTGAAAGATGCTATTTAGTTTCATGGAGTTCCATCTGCAATAGTCTCTGATGGAGATCAATGTCTTGCCTATTTTTTTTTAGGCCTTCATGAAGCAATGGGATCTTAGGTTTTTTTGAGTATGGCATACCATTCATAGACAAATAGAAAAATAGAGAGGGTTATACAGATTATTGAGGACATACTACATGCATGCATCCTCAATTTTAGTGAATATTGGGATGACCATTTGGAACTGGTTGAGTTCACTTATAATAATAGATATCAATCCATGATCATAATGGATCCTTTGAGGTCTTGTATATAAGTCCATTTAAATCTCTATTGTGTTGGTTAGAGATTGGTGAAACTTCCTTGGTTGGAGTGGGTTTGTACCAAGATATGATGACAAATATTTAGTTGAATTCTCATAGATTTTTGATAGCACATATCTGGTTTAAGTATTATACTAGTAATTTTTTTAGATCATTAGAGTTATTTGTTTATGACTAGGTGTTCTTGAGAGTTTCACCTTGGTTGGATCACCAATGTATTAGGATGTAAGGGAAGCTTTATCCTCATTTTGTGGGACCTTTTTAGGTTTTTGAGTAGGTGGGGGAGGTGTATTACCATTTAGAAATTATATTGGAGTTAATTTCAATACATAATGTGTTCTGTGTATTGCATCTTCAGAATTTTCTTTCTCACCCTTCTCATGTCTTGAGTTGGGAGGTTCTTGATGTTGATCCTGATTTATCCATAACATAAAATCCAGTCAGGATTTTTGATTCTAATACAAAGGTACTTAATGGTAGGATGATACCTTTGGTCCAAGTTTTATGGAAATATGGTTCTTATTCTCATGATTCTTGGGAGTATGAGTCACTAGTGAGAGAGTAGTGGCCTCATCTATTTGATATAGAAACTTCTTAATAGGAATTTTGGGGACAAAAAGTTCTTATAGTGGTCATGTTGTAACATCTAGTTACTATTTTTTAGGTAATCCTGGACCCTTATTTTGATATTCTTTGATTGGGGCTTATTTTGGGTTGTTTTGGGTGGAATTTGGGTAATTTTGTAGGCCTTTTGTGTTTTTCATAGTTGGCGTATAGTTTTCCTAAATCGTACACCCCACCTATGCAAACCGTGCATCCTTGGATAGTGAGGGTGTATGGTTGGTGTAAGGTTTTCCAAACCATGCACCCACCTAGGAAAAACTATACACCCTTAGATAGTGAGTCTAGAGGGTGAACACAATTATGGTGCACAGTTTGTCTAACTGTGCAGCCCTCTCTAGCTAACTATACATGTGAAATTAAAATGTTCCAACAAATAATTTTAAAAAAAATTATCCCCATTTTAAGATGCCTAATCATCCTTATCAACCCTAATATGATTTATTGGGTTTAGAAGGCTCCCTAGAAGCAATTTTGTCTCCTCTAACCTCCTCATTTGGTGAATCATAGTGGCAGTAGAAGATCCAATCCCTCTTCGATAAGTGGATCTCCTCTCATATGGTTTCTTCCAATATCTCCTTCCTTACTCCTTAGAATTTTATGGATAATAATTTATTGGATGGATCTAAACTCTATATTATTGGATCTTTATTCTAGGATTTATTTCTATATCTTCTTCTCCTTCGGTCTATATTGGTGTTCTTGTTGCGGGTGTTGATCATTTGATTTCCATGGTTAAAGGTTGGTGGTTCTGTTTGATATTTAAAATGTAATTAAAACCTTGAATTTCTTGATTTTATTGAAATGTTATTCAATTGATTTATAAAACCTAGATTTTAAGTGATTTGATTATGGAATTTTAAATGGAATGGATTATTGAGAAAAACCCCAATTCCAATGGAATTGGAATTGTGGGGTGAATTTTGAAAATGATGGAATTGATGAAATGATTTGAAAATTTATTTTATAAAATGGTTCAAATTGAAATGATTAAAAAATATGATTGGTTTTGTATTGAAAAGGCATGAAATAATAAAAACCCCATGTTTTGGTTTTAAAATTAAATTGGAATATTGAAACTAAAAATTGTCCAAATGAATTGTAAATGATGATTGATTTGAAATAAAATGACTTTCCCATTGTTTATTGATTACTTAATTGATCACATGCAAGACTTAGTAATTAGTGGGTTATTTGGGACAAACACACTAGTATCTTGATCCCATAGCATTGGATTATTGATGAAAATTATTTCAAAAAACTAGTTTGGCATGATTATCCCTGATGGGATATTGATGAGTCCTATTCAACCTAAGCCTAAGGGACATGTGTATACATACTTAGCCATGATAACTAATTTGAGAAGTGTGGGGATCCTATATCTAGAAACTAATTTATCATAGGGAAGATGACTATAGTGATTGTAGTGATTATTTTGATTATATATGTCATCGATTATAGAGCTTTTTTACTCATGCAAAGTGATTTATATAAAATATTTTATATAAAATGTTTATTTAATCCATGTCTGAAATGTTTTCCATCCTTTAAAAATAAATCATGTTTTGTTGTAAATATGAAAATGATATGTCATTCCATACCCTATTTTATTTAAATTAAAATCAGAATTTGGTTTATTATTGTGTAATCTATTATGGAACACTGGGTGAGACCCTACTAGGATTTGTATCTTACACCCTACCTATTCCTTCTGGAATTTGTAGACATTCTTATACCAGTTCTGAGAAAAGGGAAAGCACCACTTGGATGTGGTGAATGTTCTTGATCCTTTGTATTTGGAGTGATTATAGTGACCAGTGGAGATGTTTTCCACTTGTTTCATAGGATGTTTGAGTTTTATCATGTTGGATACTAAATACTTTGATGATGTACTTTTTTTGGTTTTGTTATACCTGTTTGGTTTCTAGTTCTTTATCTATTTGTAGTATTAATTATACTAACTTGTAATATTTTGTTTTTCACTATTTTGTGGAAAAAAATTTCCCTATTTAATCATATGTGATGTCAAGTTCTAGTCTCCAACCCGTGGGGATCAAGAATGCCCTTCGAGCTATATTAGAGTTGGGTTGGTTATCAAGGTACCAAGGTATTTGGGATGGTTCATGATAGATACCTCCTTATTACATCAATAGGTCTCATGAGATAAAACAATTGGCCAAATTAGATGGGTTTCTACCCATAGATTTAAATTTTCCTATATCAGATGTCTGAATGTTGGACTCTTCATGTGTTAATCATGTTTTAATTATCACAAATCCTATACATTTTTTGAAGATTGTTAATACTATTTAATCTATATAAAATCATGTGTACATATGATTAGTCTCTTTATGCCTCAAATAATTATTGTAAACTATTTTGTTTATAATGAAATTATCTTATGAATGATTAAGTTTAATTAATTCTATGAATATCACTGGTTAAGTATGTGTATATATATTTAGATAAGTATGAGAAACCATAAGTCTACCACCGGTTATGTTTTTCTGGAAAACGACCCAGACACCGTAACCCAGACACCATGACCTAAACACCAGGACCCAAACACCGTGACCCAGACACAGTAACCCAAACATCGTGACCTAGAAACCGTGACCAGACACTATGACCAGACACCATAACCATCAAGACACCATGACCATCCAGACACCGTGACCATCCAGACACTGTGACCATCCAGACAACATGACCATCTAGACACCGTGACTAGACATTATGATCAAACACCACATTTGTGCTACTGATTCCTGATCTCTATACAACTATTCCATCATATTTGTCTCACCACTCAAAGAAAAACAAGGAAACGACATTTCAAGGATACACTATTTCATGAATACACCGTTTCTAGAAAGACTGTGACACCATTTCTTAATCTATTTTGTCATTTTTTCAATTTAATATCTAATGGTCATATATAAAGATTTTAAATGAACTAACATAATTAATGTTTCTTTGTAGACATGTCACCTGATAGTACGAGGTACGAGGTAAAGAATACATGAATCATGTCAACTCCAACACATGAATTCTATGAATAAAAAGAATAGTGTGGCCATAAGAAAAGGGAGACAACAACAACAATAGTGAAAATAGAAAAAACAAGTTTCTGTGCGATAACAAAGAAGCATGAGCATTCTTGAAAGAAGAACCAACACATGCAACCTGACACTGCTGAAGAACACACGAAGCATACTCGAATCCTAGTGTCGAGAACATTTTCTCACTATCAACTCCATGAAGAACACGAGCTAGATCTATCTTACTTGAGATACATTGTTTTACACAAGAGGACTCAATTTCTGCATCTACTTCATCCTAGAAGTCCATAGCTGCATAAACTAACACTCAGAGCACTTCTAACCTTATCTCATCACTTTTTCTCTATTGTGTATTATTTTTATCTTTCGAGTAGTGTGTGTGTTCCTGTATAAAAACACGCATTGTCTCCTAAATTAAACTTAAGGATACAAGATATCCTTTATTATACATCTTTTTAAACTTGCGTGTTCCCACGGATAAGTGTGGAAGAGGTCCCTATGTGACCTGGTAGTTCTTACCCATGAAGAACTGTGGAAGAGGTCGTGTGACTCGGACAGTCCTGTGCACTGTTGTTAATCCTGATCCAGGGTGTGGATCAAGTTTATTTATATAAACTGCTTGGTGGCTGGTGATCACCAAGTGGAGTGGATTAGGTATCAGCTTGAGACTGAACCACTTGTTTTATATCCGCCGTGTTTTTTAATTTAGTTTTCTTTGCTTTACTGTAAAATTCAGAAATCACTAAATTTTATTTGATAGTTAATCTTGGAAAGAAGTTATAATTGTTTTTTATTATTATAATATCTTCCAAAAATTAATTTTAATAACTTATATTAAGATTATTGATAATTAATCAATCCTCTAAGAAGTTATTTAAACAGTCAAACTTTCATAACTGTATTACATTGATTAACTAGGTTGTACTTAAATTTATTGGGGAACCCTTTTAAGAATAATTTTTAAATAGAAATTTTTATAGATACTAAATTCACCCCCCCCCCCCTCTTGAGTAATCTACTCCAACCAACATTTGGTATAAGAGGTTGTTTGTTATTCCTATTAAGACTCTGTTTTTGACCCTATTCAACTGTGATTTTAGTTGTACTTTAAGGATTTGTAAATTTCTGTTAATTATAAATTTATAGCTCTTTTAAAGTATTTCTTTATCATGGATAGTAGATTGGAAGGTGTTTCAACAAACAGAACATCGTTCTTTAAAGGAACCAATTATGCCTAATGGAAAATCAAAATGAAAATGCATTTAGAAAGTGTGAGTTTTAAAATTTGGTCTTCAATTATAGATGAATAAAATATTCCTTCTACTTATAGAATCACTTGGGATAACCCTACCAAGACTTAATATAATAGAAATTTTAAATCCATGAATGCTTTATATTTCTCTTTACGAGATGATGAGTTTAATAGAATTTATGCATGTAAAATTGCCCATGAAATTTGGGATACTTTGTATATTTCACATGAAGGAACTTCTGGTGTGAAATAAATGATACTTAATAATTATACTATTAAATATGATAACTTTAAAATGAAACATGTTGATTCTATTTCTGACATGTATCTCAGGTTCAATGAAATTTTCAATACAATGGTTTCTCTTGGAAGAGAAGTCACTGTTAAAGAACAGATCATGAGGATTCTCATATGCCTATCTGACAGATGGATAGGAACCTCTGTCTCTATTATAGAATCATATGACATCAGTAATTTACATGTAAAGGAACTCCTTGGGAAACTAATTATGTATGAAGAGGAGTTTAAAGTCAACATGGAAGAGGAGGATGAACCCAAAAGAAATTCAGTTGTGTTCAAGACCACCACCTATAAACACAAGGAGAAAAGAAAATTGGAAGTCTTTATAGAAAGTTCTAGCAGTGAAAAATCATCACCTGACAATGATGAGGAGATTGATCAATTAGCCAGAAGGTTTAAGAGATTTTACAAGAATAAGAAATTTTTTAGAAAGCCTAACTTCAAGGGAAGATATGATCAAAATGGAAGCTGGAAGAAATATTGGAAAAGAAGTGACAAGTCTAATGAGAGAGTATTCTATGAATGTAAGTGAAAGGGACATATAAATTCTGATTGTCCTAAGCTAAAGTAAAAAAAGAAATATGAGGACAAAGATAGAAATTATAAAAAAGAAATGAAATCAACATGGAGTGCTTCTGAGGATAGTTCAAGTAACTCATAATCTTCACATGATGAACAGGCTAACAAAGACAATATGTGTTTTATGAAAAACACATCTGAGGTAACACTGGAATCTCCTGTATGAAATTCCTATTATTCTGGAGATGAGAGTGACTCTAAAAATATATCTAATGAAGAAATTTTTGAATACTGTAATATTCTTGAAGAGACATGTAATGAACTAAAAGATAAATACAAGTCTTTAAAGAAACAACATGCTCTTACCTCAATTGTTAAAACTGAACTTAGTCTAGAAAGGGAGAAAATTCTCAATTACTCAAAAAAAACAATGAACTAAAGCTATCTAATGAGAAATTGAAAAAGGATCTTGAAAGTTTTACTACTGGTAAAGATACCTTGGTAAAAATGCTAGGTAAACAGATTGATCCTAAATATACTATTGGCATTGGCTATTAACTTGGTAAAAGAAATTTTGGAAGAACTAATTTTTTTTCTAAGTCTAGGACATATAGCTTTACTCCTAGTCCTAGAAAACATTCATCTTGTTCAAATTATGATACACTCTCTACTGTTTCAAGATTTTCTGGACCAAATAGAGTTTATTTTTCAAATACTTTACATAATGCTTATAGGAAACCTATGAGGCGGATATGTTCCTAAATCACTAGTCACTAATATTACTGGACCCAAGCAATTATGGGTACCAAAATCTATTTTTATCTGACTATTTTGTAGGAAATTTTCTTAAAGAGTTCCTCTAAAAGCTTATAGTACATGGATAGTGGGTGTTCAAGACACGTTATAGGAGACTATTCATGCTTCAATAATTTAATAAAAATTGATGGTGGACATGTCACCTTTGGTGACAATTCCAAAGGAAAGATCATTGGCCTTGGCCAAATCAGTAACTCTAACTCAGTTTTGATTTCAAAAGTACTTTTTATTGATGGATTGAAATATAATATTCTTAGTATTTCACAACTATGTGATGATGGATTTCATTTTAAATTTGAAAATGATGCTTTCAATGTTTTCAATTCTAAAAATGAATTAGTATTTTCTGCTTTAAGAAATGAAAATGTATATTCTGTTAACTTAGATTATTTAGTCTCTCAAAATACTTCATGTTTAAGTGTATTCCATAATGAATCTTGGCTTTGGAATAGGATACTAGGACACTTTAATACTCACTCCCTTAGAAAGTTAAATAGAAAATGCTTAGTCAAATACATACCCAAACTTGAGTTTCCAAATGATAAAGAGTGTAATCCTTGTCAAAAGAGAAAGAAAAAAAAATCCTTCAAACCAAAGAAAGAAGTGTCAACTTCTCAACCTCTCTAATTGGTTCACATAGATTTGTTTCGAATATCTAGAGTTTCTAGTTTAAATTGGAAGCACTATGTTTATGTTCTTGTAGATGACTTTTCTAGGTATACTTGGACTTTATTTTTGGCTCACAAAAGTGAAGTCTGCTCTCATTTTACCAAATATGCCAAAATTTTAGAAAATCTTAGTGGACTTAGAATTAAATCATTAAGAAGTGATCATGGTCATGATTTTGAAAATCAAGAGTTTAAATCCTTTTGCTCATAAAATGGATATAGTCATAATTTCTCTCCCCTACAACACCTCAACAGAATGAAGTTGTGGAAATAAGAAATATAACCCTACAAGAGATTTCTAGAACCATGCTTAGTGAATATGACTTAACTATTTATTTTTGGGCTGAAGCTTTAAATATAGCATGCTATATTATCAATATAGTGTTGATTAGACCCATTCTTAAAAGAACTCCATATGAGTTGTGGAACAATAGAAAACCCAAAGTAATCTACTTCAAAGGTTTTGGTTTCAAAGTTTATATCATTAATATTAAGGAAAATCTTGACAAATTTTCATCCAAGAGTGATGAAGGAATATTTTTAGGATATTCAATCTCAAGTAAAGCCTATAGAGTGTTTAATAAAAGAACTAAATGTGTAGAAGAATCTATCCATGTCAAATTTGATGAAACAGATCCACATGAGCCTAAAACCACTCTAGAAAACATGTAGGATGATGTATCAAATTTGGACATTAATTAAAAATCATCTAACCATTCTATGAAGGAGTCTATGAAAACTTCCAGTTCTATAAATTCTTTAGATTCAAGTCACAATGAACCTGGCCCTATGGAAGAACCCAAAATCACTAGTCCTTGTTTTTTTAGAGTTGTTAGAACTCTTAAGAACCATCCTTTAGATGTTATTGTAGGAGACTTAGATAAAGGAACTCAAACTTGAGATTCTATTATAAATCAATTTAAACATCAAGTATTCTTGTCACAACTTTAACCTAAAAACATTAATGATGCTATCAATGATGAATTTAGGGTGATGGCTATGCAAGAAGAGCCTAATCAGTTTGAAAGGAACAAATTTTGGAAACATGTTGATAGACCAAAAGACACATTCACCATAGGCACTAAATGGGTGTTTAGAAATAAGGTAGATAAAGCTGGTAATATAGTTATAAACAAGGATAGATTGGTTACACAAGGCTATAGTCAAGAAGAAGGAATTGACTATGAAGATACCTTTGCACCAGTATCTAGACTTGAAGCCATCAGAATTCTGTTTGCTTATGTTGCACATCTGAATTTCAAACTATATCAAATGGATGTTAAAAGTGAATTTATAAATGGGAATATAACTAAGGATGTCTTTTTTGAGAAACCCCCTGGTTTTACAAACCCTCATTTTCCAAATAATATTTTAAAATTATCAAAAGCTTTATATGGTTTAAAACAAGATCCAAGAGCTTGGTATGAAAAATTAAGTACTTTTCTTATTTCTTAAGGTTTTACAAAACGGAATAGATGATCCTACCCTTTTTATAAAATGAATTTCCAATGATTCTTTAGTAGTTCAAATCTATATATATGACATTATCTTTGGATCTTCAAAAAAATCTTTATGTATTGAATGTTATAAAATGATGCAAAACGAATTTGAAATGAGTTTAATGGGTGAAATAAAATTCTTTCTTAGATTTCAAATCTTTTAAAATAACGATGTTATTATTTTAAATCAAAGAAAATATATTAGAGATCTTCTAAAATGTTTTGGTTTGGATAGCACTAAAAGTAGTGACACTCCAATGAGTACTACTTTTAAGTTGGATCTTGATGAAGATGGAAAATCTGTTGATCAAACCACTTGTAGAGGAATGGTTGGAAGTTTGCTCTACCTAACTGCTAGTCGTCCTGAAATTATGTTTAGTGTGTGTATGTGTGCTCGTTTTCAAGAAAATCCTAAGGAATCTCATTTAAATGTTGTTAAAAGAATTTTCAGATACCTCAAGCATACACCAAATCTAATACTATTCTATCCCAGAGGACAATCATTTGAGTTAGTTAGTTATTCTGATGCTAACTTTGGTAGTTGTAAGTTAGATAGAAAAATCACCTCTGGAACATGTCACTTTTTAGGCAAGTCACTAGTATCATGGTGTAGTAAGAAACAAAACTCAGTTGCATTATCCACTACAGAAGATGAGTACATAGCTACTGGTAGTTGTTGTGCACAAAATTTGTGGATGAAACACACATTACTAGATTATGGATATCAATTCAGGCATGTACCTATAAATTGTGACAATACAAGTGCTATTAACATCTCAAAAAATTTTGTTCAACACTCTAGGACAAAACATATTGATGTAAGAAATCACTTTTTGAGATATCATTATCAAAAAGGTGACATCACTTTGGAATTCATTGGAACTGAATATCATCTTGCTGATATATCCACCAAACCATTAAATTCTGAAAGAATAGATTACATCATACATGAATTACGAATGAAAAATCTTAAATAGTAAATATATGGTTTCACAGCTTACTATTTGACAGTTTACAGTTTCGCAAGTCACTATCTTAAGATAACTCTAACAAGTTTTATAGTGTTATTGTGTTAGAAGTTATTATTTCATGTTTATGGTATCACTGTTACTGTTTGACACTTTTTGTCTCAAACAATACGGTCGCACAGTTAAGAAATCACATTATTACGGTCTCACCGTGAGAGTCAGTTCTGATCTCACCGTGAAAACCTATTATGGTCTCACTATGAGAGCCAGTTACGGTCTCACCTTGAAATTTGATTATGGTCTCACCATAAAGATGCTTTATTGTTTTATTTATACATCATAACCTGTATCATGGTAATTAATTATTTTACCCTTTCACTTTACTGAGTTTTTTATCCAGTGATGCTTGATATCCCTAAATGATAAAATAAAAGAAGTTTCACTACTTTCTTCACTCAAACTCTCTTCTCTCGAACTGTAACTCCTCTCTCAACCCTTCAGTATTCTCTCTCTCTCTCAAACCTTCATTGAATACCCAGGATAAAATGCCCATCGTTGTTAACTCTTGAGAAGCACAGTTCAAAGAATAAGTTGAAAATAGCGCCAAAGTTATCACCTGAAGGTCCTCTAAATCCGAATCTGTTAGACAGAATAGTGGTACACAAAAAAGAGATATTCCCTAAGTGGCCTCTATCAAGTAAGTCTTTGGTATTGAAAGTAATTTGAGAGAAAGTATGGATGGATTGGTTCACAAAGAATGATAGTCCGATTTACCCGAAGCTTGTTGCACAATTTTATCAATTCGTTCAATTTTCTTTTGATAAGAAAGATGATTTTGTTGTAAGAAACTGGATCAATGGCCAAGTGTGCACGTTTTCTTCGATGTTATGGGCTACATGTCTTAGGATACCTCATGAGGGTATTTTTGAGGACTACCAGAGAGTACCTCCACCTCCAAGTGAGATATTTTTTTTGGAATAAGCATTGGGAAGCTTAACTAGGAATGAAACAAAGCGAAGAGCTATAGCTATTGATCTAGATGGTGAAACCAGACTTCTATTTAAATTTTTTTAGAATCTGATTAGCCCCAAAAAAGGTGATTTTGTTACACTCAAGTATTAATATGTATTTTTGATACACCTTATGAAGAATGGACATAAGATCCACCTCTAAAAATATGTTATACTTTATATGTGTGAGTTGATCAAAACAACCTCCAAGTTAACCTCCTTATTCTATTCATGGTTTATCTCAGCTATGCTTCATACAAAAGGGTTGGTTGGAAAAAATGAAGAAGCTATTAAGGATTATGAGTTTTTTCTTCCAAAATTTACAGTAAAGAGAATGAAAATCAGTTGGAATTTATGGATAAAAGCACGGATGGAAGATAATGATAGGGTTTATAAAAAGTTTAATCTGGTGGAACACTCATCAAGAATTAAGGATATTTCTGATCCTAGTTTGGATCCAGATGATATTTTCGATTATTCTGATAAGGAAAAAGAGGAATTTGTTGTTGCGCCTACAGGGGAAACTATTTTGAATGGTAAAGACAATGAATCTGCTCCTCAAGTCTTAATTGAGAAGGAAATGCATGTTCCTGAAGAAGTTGCTGATTTGGAAGAACAACCTGCTACTGAAGAATAATATATTAATGAGGAAAATGAAAAGGATATTGTAGAATATCATATATAAGAATATATTTCTCTTATTCAAGAAGATTCTTATGAGGAACATGTGGAGGAACAAGTTGTTCCTAAAGTTATTCCATCTGCTAAAGAGAGAATGGAGCAAGCCTTTCAGTTGGATAGAAAGGAAATGGGTGAGGATTTTGGGGATGAAATCTTGGAAATAGATCAAGGATATAAATCTCTTAGTCCTGAGAAAGATGCACATGTTGAGGGGGATAATCCCCCCAGCTTGGAACTTATTGAAGCCCCAAATATAGTTAATCCAAGATCATTAGATACATGGTATAAATTTCCTAGTTATTTTTATATAATTGGCTCTCAGGAAGCCTCAGTGAAATGTATAGATCTATCTACTGTGTTTCAATTGAAACCAGTATCTGTTCTTGATGTTATATCTGCCAAAGATCTTGAGCCTGTCTTAGCCCCTATTTTTTAACCTTCACAATAACCTTCAACCTTGGTGAATAAGGATGATTTGAAAGATTTTGGAGCTACCCTACTGGCTGGAGTTAAAAATATCATGAATACCCAACTTTCTCCTGTGACCAATTTGAGTGAGAGCGATGCTTCCCTATTGTTCGAAAAAAAATATGTCATATTCAACCCAAGATGATTCATGATATTAAAGAAGTCGGAGTTGAGAAAAAATAGTTAAGTGATGAAGTAAAGACTCTCAGAGGTATGGTTAAAGAAATGTAGAGAGTGATGAACTCAATACCCAGTCCTATTTCTCATCCTGTTGAGGATATTTTTAGTCAGATTCCATAGGAATTAGTCTCCTTGATTCAACCTAATCTAACCTCCTTGGCTGACAAGGTAGCTGAAATAAACAAGAATATTGTTCAATAGATGCGTGAACTTGTTACTGGTCTTAACAAGTTAACTAATGAGTATAAAGGATATCTCTAAAAAGTTCTGAATCAAATTAAATCCCTTACCTCAGCTGTTATTGTTTCTCGTACTTCTAGACAATCATCTCAACCCTATTTAGATAGTGATCTGCTCATAATGGTTGTCAAAGAAGAAATTCAGGTTGTGCTCAGTGGTTTTAACAAAGAATATCTATCTGAAGTTGTTAAGAACAGTGACAGAGTTCTTGATTTGGTGATAATTCATTCCAAAATAGAAAATGATGCTCAAGAAGAGATTACTAAGAAGGTGGACTTTTACTTTAATAAGATCTTCTCAAAGCATGACATGACCAACCACTTCAAGTACCTTGTAAAGAATCCGTGAATCCCTCCTGTCACTCAAGATTTCAAAACTCAAGTCTAAAAGCTCAAGGATTTCACTCCCTTGTTAGAAAAGTTTATGTAGAACAAGGATGACTTTGAGAAAGACATTTAGTATGGTGGTGAGATCATTGCTAACTTCATCAAGCTTTTGCGTCCTTATCTTTATGTCTAGAGTATTACCATAATTGCTCCTATAGCTGCACCCCTAAGATCTGGTTTTCCTACCTTCTCATCCTCTGTACTTGCCTCTACATATAATTCTATCTCTCGGGATCTAAGTTAGATCAGACCTGTTATCCTTGATCAATAGTTGCCTCGGTCTTCCACTACACCTACCTTGGCTCCTTCTATTTTTGAAGGACTCCCTTTACGTTCTCTATCCACTAGTTCACTCCCTTTTTCAACTTCTACCTCTGCTCCTATGGATTCCTATTCTGATGTTGTTTCCAAGGGAATAGATAAGACAAGCCAGTGCTGAAGAAAAGTGACTACTATATTTTGATAGGGAATATTTCTATATTCTTGTTACTTACTATTTTTAATGACACTTTTTATCCATCTAATGCATTGTGGTCTTTTATTGTCTATTTCTTATTTACTCTTTTTGATAATCCCAAAAGGGGGAGAAATATGTTCTCTAAATGAACACTAAGAAAGAGGTAAATTCACTAAGAATAGGTATCTCACTCACATGATTTTTGATCATCAAAAAGGGGGATATTTTTAGAATCCTCATGTGTTAATCATGTTTTAATGATCACAAATCCTATACATTTTTTAAATCTTATTAATCCTATTTAATCTATCTGAAATCATGTGTACAAATGATTAGTCTCTTTATGCCTTAAATAATCACTACAAAATATTTTGTTTATAATGAAATTCTCTTATGAATGATTAATTTTAATTCATTCTATTAATATCACTAGTTAAGTCTATGTACAGATATTTGGATAAGTCTCAGAAACCTTAAGTCTACCACCGATTATGTTTTTCTGGAAAAGGACCCAAACACTATGACCCAGACATCGTAACTCAAACACCATGACCCAGACACCGTGACCCGGACAACGTGACTGGACACCATGACTAGACACCATAACCTAGACACCATAACCCAAAAATCGTGACCCAGACACCATGATCAGACATTGTGACCAGACACCGTGACCATCCAAACACTGTGACCATCTAGACACTGTGGCCATCTAGACATCGTGACCAGACACTATGATCAAACACCGCATATGTGCTACCAGTTCCTGATCTCTATACAACTGTTCCATCATATCTGTCTCACCGCTCAAAGACAAAAAAAGAAACATCGTTTTAAGGAGACACTGTTTCATGAACACACCATTTCCAGATAGACTGTGACACCATTTCTTAATCTGTTTTGTCATTTTTTAAATTTAACCACTAACAATCATATTTGAATCTTTTAAATGCACTAACATAATTAATGTTTCTATATAGACATGTCACTTGACAGTATGAGGTACGAGGTGAAAAATACATGCATCTTTTCAGCTCCAACACATGAATTCTAAGAATAAAAGAACAGTGTGGCCATAAGAAAAGGGTGACAACAATGACAATAGTGGCAATAGAAAAAAAAGTATGTGTGTGTGTGATAATCAAGAATCATGAGAATTCTTGAATGAAGAACCGACACATGCAACCTGACACTACTGAAGAACACATGAAGCATACTCAAATCCTAGAGTCGAGAACATTTTCGCACTATCAACTCCACGAAGAACATGAGCCAAATATAGATGACTTTAGATACTCTTTTTTCTGCAAGAGGACTCTATTTATGCATCTAATTTATATTAGAAGTCCAGAGCTACATAGACTAACACTCAAAGCACTTATAACCTTATCTCATCATTTTTGCTCTGTTGTGTATTATTTTTATCTTTTGAGAAGTGTGTGTGTGTGTGTGTATGTGTATAAAAACACGCACTATCTCCTGCATTAAACTGAAGGATATAGTATATCCTTTCTCATTAATCTTTTAACACTTGTTTATTCCCACGTATAAGTGTGGAAGAGGTCTCGGTGTGACCGGTTAGTTCTTACCCATGAAGAACTGTGGAAGAGTTCGTGTGACCTAGACAGTCATGTGTACTGTTGTTAACCCTGATCCAAGGTGTGGATCAAGTTTATTTATATAAACTGCTTGGTGGAAGGTGATCACCAAGTGGAGTGTATTAGGTATTGGCTTGAGACTGAACCACTTTTTTTATATCTATTGTGCTTTTTAATTAAGTTTTCTATGTTTTACTGTATAATTAAGAAATCACTAAATTTACTTTGATAGTTAATCTTAGAAAGAAATTATAATTTTTTTGCCTCATTATAATATCTTCAAAAGTGATGCTAATAACTGATATTAATATTACTAAGAATTATTCAATATTTTGAGAAGTTATTTAAATAGTCAAACTTTTATAACCGTATTACTTTGATTAACTGGGTTGTGCTTAAATTTATTGGGGAAACCTTTTAAGAATACTTTTTAAACAGAAATTTTTATAGATACTCAATTCACCCCCCTCTTGAGTACTCTACTCTGACCAACACCAAAATTATGGATTCCCTCATTATGAGATCATTTATTTATGTCTTTGTGATTATTAGATTAGTTAGAATATCCATGTATAAGTTTCAATATTATATGGATATTTATATGGCTTATTTTATCATAATTTATTTTTTCCATATCATGCTCAGTTTATTTATTAAATGTTATGTGTTTCATTTATTTACCTTTCCATATTGATTATGCTTATTTATTCATGATAGCTTCCACTGTATGTCTACCCTTAATAAGCATCTGAGCTCACACCTTTCTTGTATTTTATTTTCATTAGGATACCAGGAAGTTTTTTTTTTTGATTGATATGTAGGGATATGCTTTGAGTAATAATGGAGTTCTTAAAGAAAACACTTTGTATATTTTATGTTTTCAATTATAATTTGAATTTCAAGTATGAATCTAGTTTAAAAATACTAATAAACTATTATATCTTTTTTTATGTGATTCCTTGTATCCTATGACAATGTACTAAAGTAACAAATGGATCTAGGCTACTATGGTTGGGGTCTTTACAGTTGGTATTAGAGGAAGTTTATTAGAAACCTTGGGAACTAGATTTCAGAAAATATAGATTAGGGAATATAACCCTATGACTTACTTTAAGAATAAGTCTAATTATAGGATAAAATTCTAAAGTTCTGGTAAGTTGGTGATTATATTGTATTCCTAGAAACACATACATGTCTAGATACTAAAAGTGTATGTGGTTCTAGTATAGATGTACCTAGGGGTAATAACACCAAAAAAAGCACATCGAGCTTGACTCGAGTGTTTCTTGGTACACAATAATGGGACTTACTACTCACCTGTTTTGAAAATCCTGGGGGATATGATTTAGTTAATTTACATTTTATTTAAAAATAATTATGAATTATTGTAAAATAATTTTATGATTTGAAAACCTTCCCAAAAAACCATGTTTATTATTATGAGATTATATATGCATAAATTTTTCAATTTATGTTAAGTCTTTCACTGGTATCTGGATTATATATTATGTTTCATAATTTTATTATCTAATGTAGTTTATTAATTTATTTAGAAATAGTTCCTAGCATAAGTAATTGGAACCAAATCAATGCATGTAATCCAAAGAGTAAGAATGATTATTTCTTTGATGGGCTTAAGACAATCCTCTAAAGGGAACTAATACCCTAAACATTCTCATCATATAAGGACATAGTATAATATGCTATCAAGATAGAGAAAAAATTATCCAAGTCTTATGGATTTGAAGGTAATCATGATAAGAAGATGGTGGTGGAGAAAAAATCAGATAAAGGGAAAAAAGAGAAAGAAGGGTTTTCCACTATGTGATAATTTTGGAAAGAAACATCATGATACTTGCTTAAAGGGAATGAGAGTTTAATATAAGTGTGGAGATAAAGGCCAATTTTATCATGAATGAAACCTTTTATGTTCAATGTTACAATTGTAATGATATGGGGAACTATTCAAATGAATTCCCCAAGCATATATGGAATATATCTCCAAAGAAGTTAAGGGATCAAGATCAAGCTTATGTTATTACTACAGACATAGTGGAGTGATTAATGTGCTTGTATTTGGATTCAATAATTGTGTTATAGTAGTATTTTATCAATGATATAATGGTTATAAGAATCATAAAATGTGTAAGTATTGTACTTCAATACCTTTTATTTAAGGATCTGATAGCATATAATGAATAGTATTGATTATCGACAAAAGTGATTATGTGGAAAGTTGATCTTTTTGTAAAACACTTGATTGAGGGAATATAACCCTTAATATATCACCAATTTTGAGATAATGATGATAAATATATTTTTATGGGATAGTATTGATAACCTTGAAATTGGTTAGTTATTTATGTTATCATTGTTGGATTTTAATTCATGTTTGGATTTATAGAATATATCTGAAAACTGAAGATTTTATTTTTGGAAGCATGAATTTTTTTCATTAATGTTTTATGATGATAAAGGTATTAAAATATTTGGAATGTGACATTAAGAGAAAATTTATATTTTATAGGGGATATAATTTTGATTTAGTGACCTTCCTTGTAAATTTTTTGACCTTGAATTTGGTCAGACATATTTTGGATGATTCTTATGGTTAACTATTTATGGAATGGATTGAGTTGAACTTCTAGTGTTATTGAATATATTGTGCTAACCATTTTGTTCTTGGACTAAGCTAATGATCTATCAAATGTTAATTTTAGTGCTTCAGGCATAAAAATTCATGTTAGATATTAATTTCTTAGAGTAATGGATGAAGTAATAATTGATCAAAGCACATCCAAAGGATGAAATTGTGCCTATGAAATATAAATATACCAAGTAAATATATTCTATTTTTCTCTCAATATATTTGATGAAGGAATTACTCAACTTTATGAAAAGAATATTAAAACAAAAAAATTATCCTAGTAACTTGATTTTCGATGAATCAAATGGAATTTTAACTCATCACAAATTCATGGCTTTTGGTCATTAAAATTTCTAGATCATTCACTTTCTTGTGATAAATGATCTCTATCACTACCCATTAATCCTTGGGCATTAGTATTTTCTTCTAATTCCATATCTTCACTTGTCACCAATGTTCTCCTATTTGGAAACCTGTTATGTGTTATTCTAGATGAAATTCATATTTTCCTTTCTCTCTTATCAAGGGGAAGTTTTATTAAATATTTTTATAATTTGGGGTTTCATGAAGGTTATTTTTAAATTTCAAACCTATGATTATTGAAATCAAGATTAAATTGTGAGGATGTAATTTTTTAAAGGGGTAAAATGTACCACCCATATATTTTAAAAGAGGAACATCATATTTGATGGCATATATGACATTAAACACCAATCATAGAAGAGAATGTAACACCTCAAGAATTTTTGATATATTTATTTTTATATAAATTCAATCACTTAAATAGCTTGAAATACATACAACATCATCATTGAACGAAACGTGATACTCTATTAAAATATTATTATTTAAATAAGACCATTATAACTTAGTCGTTGAGTTGGAAGGTATTAATAGTAATAACTAAATTATGAAAATTATATGGTTTAAACATGTATAAAATATATTTTATTGATATTTATTGATTCTAAATAAAATAAGAACTATTTGAAATAAAAAGATTTTTTTTTTTTTTGAAAAACTATATTTTTCAAAAAGGCGGTTTAGTTGTGCTTTGTATAAAAAATTTAAAATTAATTTTGTACACTTTTAGAAATTTTATTTTTCAAATTTAACTTCTTTTTTTAAATGATAATATCAAAATTATCTTAGGTTTAATTATTGATATTTTTCTAAAAATTTTCATTTTTTGATAAATAGTGAAAAATATTGATTTATATTGAAAACTGTCTTTTCATTTAAATTATTTACAAAGTTAAATTATATTTTAAATTGTTTTTAAAGTAAAATTAGTTCAATTATATTATAATAAATTCAATTTAGGTCAATTTAATCAATTTTATATTGAATTTTGATATTAAAATATTGTATACTTATGAGAATTTTCTCTTTTAAAACCCACTTTTTTGTCACGCCAGCTAGTTTATTTTTAAATTTAATTATGACAATTTAGTAAATTGACTTTGTAAAAATGTATTAAATATTTTAAATCAGTATAATTAATATTATCTAATTATTTTAACTTAAATTTTGACTATAATCAATATTAAAAATAGTAAAAATTAATTACTACAGTTAAGGTAAAATGGGTTTACGGAGGGTTAAACTAAGAATATAATGGTTAAAAATGAGATAAAACTTGTCCAACTCCAATATTATGGTTATATTTAAACCTTATAACCTATTAGGTTCGTTAATGACCCATTTTGGATACTTTTTTTATGATAAAGGCATTGGTATCGCTTCATCTTTTCAAAAAATCCATGTGTGTCCTCTCCCCCACTTATAAAAGGTCTCCCACTCTCCTACCCTATTAACACTTCAAAAACCTATTATTTTGGACATTAACCACCCAAATTCATTCCTAAATTCCCTCAATATATCCTATAGTCCTTATTTTTATTAGTAATCCCTCACAAGAAGGGTTTATGTGTAAACCTAAAAAGGCTCTCTGAGGAAGAGGTAAAATTATTAAACGTGCGTATTTGTTGTATTTATTATTACACATACTTGAAACCTTATTTAAATATTATAATATAATAAAACAATTATTTACTATATACTAATATTTTATTATTTTAATTTCATAACCCAGATTCATTTCCACTTCCATCAAATGGAAAACAAAACTGTCGATCATGTGTATGGAGGACTACCATCTCGTGAACCGATATAATATATTTTTCATCACCACATTTCAAGCATGTATATAATGATTTATTTAACAAATTTATATTATATTTATGAAATAATTATAATTTTTAAATTATTACATCACATATACCTTCTTACTTTTCATTCCATGTGGGATATGATAACATCGCTCGTGTGTACGTTGGATTACCGCCTCGCAAAGCGACATGATTCATTTTTTATTATAATTTACATAGAAGTTATTATGGTTAAAATTAATGAATATATGTTATATTTATGAAATAACCATACTTATTGAAATATAATATCACATCTAACTTATTACCATATAATCTGTTGGAAAATAATATTATCGCTTGTACGTACGTGAGCACTACCGCCTCCATGTAGCGATGTGAAATGTTTTTCATTTTACTTTTACATGGATGGTAATAATAATATATTTTATTAATATAAATTATATATATTAAATAATAATGATTCTTTATATATGAATTAATATTTATTTTCCTTACGTTCCTTCCATTGAGAAAAATGGAAACACCGCTCTTGCATACGTACAGTCAACCGTTTCTATAAATAGTGTAATCCATTTTATATTTATAACATTAATAGATTAATATAAATATATATAATTAATATATATTATATTTATATAATTTTTAAAATTATATAGATGATGTTACCATGATAAAATTAAAAGGACCAAAATTATCAAACCAAAACATACATGAAAAACAAAGTAATTATCACCCAAAAAAGTGATTTTAACAAAGAATTGTTAATAAACGGATGATAAAATACTATAAATAAATCATATATGGTATGAGATATATGATTATGGTTCTATAATATATTTATAATAAACATATATTTATTATAAAAGTGGTTCAGACATACGAAGTAAGACGAAGAGGAGGTAAGGTTTTCTCATCTCACTTTTACTTACGTGGAACATATTCCATATTAACTACTTATTCCTTTGTGTGGTATATATACTAACCATTTTGATATTTTATATAATGAAACTATTTCTATTCAGGGTATTTAAATTTTTATTTGAATTTATTTCATTCAGGGGGATTATGATTCAAAAGTTACCAAAGTTATAAGGGTTTATTTTCACAATCTCATCTTTATTTGATATTCATATATTAAAATAAATCTATTTTATTCTCATCTAGTTATTCATGAACTTTTTCAAGTAAAAATACCATTTTTTCACTCTTTGTTACTTAAACTGATTGATAAAATGTTATTAATAAAATATTACTTTATTTCTCTCTTAAGTCAAGAATCCTTTTTCATCAAAATCCAGGTTTTATAAAAATGTTTTTAAAAATGTTTTTAACCTTTTACAAATTATTTATTAAATAAATTTTTACTCATTTTTACTTTTTAAAAAAAAATTTCAAAGGAATATTCATGTATTTTTTCAAACAAGGCCCATTTGGATTTTACCAAAAATGTGAAAAGAATATATGTTTTAACATGTATGGAATAAATAGAATTCCCCATAATCATGGACACTCAATTTTTTAAAGAATATTTTACAAGTTTTAAAAGGTTGTTTTAAACAAAATTATTTTCAAAATATTTTGTGAACTTTTTGTTTTAAAATATTTTTGAAGTGAAAAGTTTATTTTCATAAAAAAAATTAATAACACTTTTATGGTATTTCTATTCATCAACAACATCAACCCTCTAATTCACTTATGATCCACTAGGGATATGCTATATCAATATCATCCTTATTATTTCTTTGGATGGTTTATGATCATTTTGACTGAGGATGTGAAATTTTATTGCCATTTACCATATTACTCTGGATGATTTATGATTTTGTTTATTTTATTTGGGTAAGTATTAATATTTTTTATGTTAGATTTTGAATATGAATGTTTATATTGATTATGTTTCACCACTTTTATATGAGTAATGAATTGGACTTAGTAAGTAATGGGTGGGGTCCGTTTACAGATAGCCCCTCGATGCATCGATGGGTCTCATGAGACAAATTAGTTGGCCAAATTAGATGGGTTTCTACCCAAATATTTAAAAAAATCTTGTAAAAGGTCTTGAAACTATGTTTCATATTCCCATAATTATGAATTATATTATTATGATATTTTTTATTGAGGTCCATTTGATTATTCAATTAGTTAGAATATCTATGGATAAGTTTCAAGCTTATGTGACTATTTATATGGATTATTTGATCATCATATATTTATTTCATATCATTCTCACTTTATTGATTAAATGGAATGTGTTTCAATTATTTACCTTTTCATATTGATTATGTTTATTTATTCATGGTAGCTTACATTGAATGTTTACCCTTAATGAGTATCTGATCTCACCCCTTTCTTATGTTTTATTTTCCTCAGGAAACTAGGAAGTGTTTTTTGATTGATATTCATGGATACACTATGAGGAATGATGGAATTCTCAAACAAAACACTCTTTGTATTTTATGTCTTCAATTTTAATGTGATTTTCAAGTATCTATCTAATTTGCCAAGTCTACTAAAATATTCAATATTTTGGGATGTGATTCCTTGTATATTATTCCAATATAATAAAGTAACCACTAGCTCTAGGCTACTAGGGTCAGGGTATTTACATTTTTTCCATTTTTCCCTAATTTAGAGCATTTTTGTTATAATAATTTTTACCGATTCCACTAGGTATCATGGAATTGACTGTTTCTTATGGGTTTTCCACTCAGCATAGATATAGGATAACCTAATATAAGGTTTTCATGTCATCAAATATAATTTCATTGAAGTTATTTCACCTTGTTGAATTCCTATATAATTTCCAATTTAATTATATTAAAATGGATATTGTTGTGTTGTCATGTTATAATTATTTTTTCCAAAAAAAAGTTAGAAGTTTTTTTTGACCTTCCATGGATGGTTAGTCGAGGTTCTAGCTAGGTGATGATATATGATAAGTATTCTTGAATATATGTCTTTAACCTTTTAATATTAGTTTCCTTATAATAATTTAATTAATTATAATTGAGTTATAATTAATTATTTGTAATTCTTGGGAATGATATAGAAACTTGTGTCAATCGATGGAGGCTGAATGGACTTAGATGACTCAAACCAAGTTGTTGAACCATACTCAGTTAATAGTTGGATTCATTTGAGGTATGTGATTTTGTGTACTCAAACCTATGGTATTATGTACTATTTATTATAATTTGATATTAAGTTCTCCACCTTGGGAAAATGATACTAAATTCATAATAGTGAGATGAATAAAACAGAATATGCTTTAATTGATTGGCCAAACCAATTATAGGGAGAGAACTAGTGACATTATTAATTAGTTAACAAATTCACTATAATAACTACTATATTTAAATGTTCATTATAAATTGATAAGGTTCCAAGGACCCTGTTGGACCTTGTGTTTTGGGTTGTTTTCAGGTCGCTGATGGTTGAGTCTTGACTGGTTGTGTATTGTCTACCAACTTGTGTTATTGAGCCTATGTTGATGTTTGATCACATTGTATGCATGTGTGTGTAGACTTTATAGAACTATGTCTTATGATTGATCACATGAGGTGTGTGTATTAATCTCTTGACCTTAGCACATGTTTTATATGGTTTATTGGAATTCTTGTTGTCATGTGTGTATAGCCCCTAGAGACCTATGTTTAATGCTTGATCACATGTGGTGTGTATGTGTTGGCCTGTGAGACTTATGTCTACTTTTCTTATATGTGGATTGTAATTTTTATGATACTTTTTTATTTTATATTATATTTGATTTATCATTGTATATCATATATTTTTTTATTATTTTTTCTTTCATTTGAGCATATAGGTTGAGCCTCATGGATTTTCCCCCTAAGGGGGATATGTTAGCCTCCTAGTTGACATGATTTGAACTATCCCTTAAAGGGGGATATGTTAGTCATATTTTTGAACTATGAATTATAGAGTATGTATCAAGTGGATTATCTTTTCCCCTTCCTTCGTAGATCCAAAGTAGGTACGGTCAGGTTTCGTAGTGACTTAGTGTGTATATAACTGCTCGGTATATGGGTGTTTATTTCTTACTTATGAATTAGTGATTATATGTTATTATTGTGAAGTGTATGTATTACCTATTTAATTTTTGTTTATCTTATCACATTCATGTACACTATATTTTATTGTTTGGGTATAGGATCATGTGGGTGCTACCCTACTGAGTTATACACACACCATGTTTGGTCGGTCATGGAACTTGGGTGCCCGAACAACCCTCACTTCTTGTAGGTACATGTTGGTTTGATGAAAAAGTTTGATCATCTAGTGGGATAGCTCACTCTAAGTTTGGATATAAATAAGATATGTGTCTTGGAGTGGTAAAAGAGACCATTGTACTTTTATTCTTTTCTACTATGTATGTGATCAGCCCAGTGGGTGATCGGCTATTATTTTTGTATGACTATAGAGTTTTTATACTATTGTTTCTATATTCATTAATATTATTAGTATTTTTATGGTTTACACTTACCCTATTTTTATATTTTTACATATTTGGTTATTTTTTTATTGTTCACTCTAATGGAGGGTATATTCTCCCCATGATTCCACTTGAGACCCTTATTTCTAGTCAGCAACCTATAGAATATAGTAAGGTTCACTTGAGGTCATGGATAATTATAGATCAAACTCAGTGATTTAGGTTGGGATGTTACAAAATCATAGAACAGTGATCCTTAATTAAACTCAGTGATTTAGGTTCCGCAGGGGTGTCGCGAGGGTGTGGAGGTCGCGAGGCAGCGTTGGCCACGAGGCGGTGTCGTTGCACCATCTCTTTCGTCACGTTCAACAACACAAATCATCACAAGATTTGCGGAGGGGTCGGGCCATGTTTGTTTGGCCCGTACCCTCCGCGTTAGGGTGGTAGCATATGGCTCAACAAGAACTTGAAGAAGAACTTCAAGATTTAAAATATCCCACAATGATTTATTCCCAATCCTGAAAAAGAATTCAAGGGAAGAACATGGGAAAAGTATTCATACACAAATAAAACCCTACCTTGTCTGATTGTTGACGACGAAGAGAGAAGTCGAAGTTTTCGACATTCGTCGCACCCATCACCCACCTCTGATCCCAAGCTCGTTCATCGGATTAATGTTCTTCGATGGAGATGATTCTTAATTGTTGAATATTTCCACCATTAGAGGATGTCTCGAGGAAGAAGGTCGAAGTCGAGGTCTGCGTTTTTCGTTGGCGTTCTTCGTTGGTAGGCTTTCTCCAAGAACTCTCCCCTTTGACAAGCCTTTTCCCCAAAATGAAAATGGAAAACTGTTGTGTTTCCCCAATTTTTAATTTTTGGCACAATTTCAAATTGGATTAATTAAGTTGGCTCCACTTAATTAATTGATGAGGTTGGCACAAAATTAATTAAAGGATGGTGGCATAATTAAATATTGGAGGAGTTGAAGAGGCTCTCCCACATTTAATAGGGAGTTCAAGAGGTTTCAAGCCTCGGGTGGTCCCCACCACCATAACCTCTCATGGGAGGTTAGGATCGGTGGTCCCCACCTCCATAACCTCTCATGGGAGGTTAGTTTAGGTGGTCCCCACTTCTCAACATCCACATGGAATAAAAATAAAAATAAAAGTTACACAATTTTATTTTTATTTTATTCTTTCACGAATATGTGGAAAGATAAATTCCACCTTCGACCTACTACGGTCGAGGTGAAGGTCTCATTAAGCGAATACAGGCATTGTGAGTTCAATGGTACCCTCATATTTCAATTCCGAGCACTGGTTCAAAAGTTAGAAAAACCCGCTCATACGTTTACTGAACGTACCCGAAATAAAGTTCAAAAATTCATTTTGGGCACTTCGAGCCTCAGAATCACGCGCCTTCAATTTTCATAGACTCGTAAAATTGCCATATATTAAAAAAATCGTGGAAATTTAGGGTCTTTACAGGCATGATCGTTATGATTTTGGGAGTACACTAAGATGACACCCATGAAAAAAACCAAAAATTGATCCAAGAATGGGTGAAAGATTCATTTCATCAAAACTAAAAACATAACTGGAGAATTCATTAGTCTAAACAGAATCATAATAGACTCAAACAAACCATGTCTACTTCTGAAAGTAGTATGTGGTATTTTATACGATCTCACTCTCAACTGATGAATCCCTGATCTCATATCAATTTTGAAGAACCCACAAGCACCCTTCAGCTGATCAAAAATATCATTGATACATAGAAGTGGATAATGGTTCTTAATCATCATTTAGTTCAACTTATAGTAAATGATACATAAATATAAGGTCCCATATACCTTTTTTGAAAACAACATAAGAGATTCCGAAGAGACGTGCTCAGATAGATGAATCCATTATCCTCTAACTCTTCCCACTGATTTTTAAACTCCTGAAATTCTACTAGTGTCATTCTATAAGGTGGGATAAAAACCAGTTCGACTCCTAGAATTAGATCAATTGTGAACTCCGCCTATCTCTTGGGTGGAAATCTTAAAAAATCATCAGGAAACGTGTCCTGAAACTATTCCACTATATGAGGTAATAAATCATGCACTACTCCACCATCATAAATCATAAGACTTTCCACCTAGGTCGTGATCTTACATAATTCCTAAAAATTTGTCCCCTCATAGCCTACCTAAATATTCCATTCTCTATTATGGATATAAGTGTCACCTATAAAAGATATGAAAATCACTCTCCTATGGTAACAGTCAATGTGATCCTGATACATAATAAAATATTCCATTCCTAATATCAATTAAAAACCTAACATATCGATTATGAATAATTCCCAAAGAAGATAGTACCCACCAACTTCAAGGGAATACTCTTTAAAACATCAGATACCCTCTGATCGCACCCCGAACAGTGTGTCAATCGATATGGACCCATACATAAACTCCATTTTCAGACCCAAACCATTAATAAAATGAGAAGATATGAAATATTTTTAATCTCTTGTATCAAATAAAATGCTGGAAAGTAAAGAAGATACAAGAATTGTACCTCAGATATTTGACAGCCTATCCTCGCTATCGACTGGTGTCGACTGAACTGCATATAGATGACCTTTCTCTCTACCTTGGGCTTCAATCTATGTCCCCAACATCACAATAACCTGCTGATACATATGCTCTTTCTTTGACATACCACATCCCCTACCCTAGTAGCTACAACCAGTGGAACTCCAACTACCTGACTAATGTGAGCTAGTAAATCCCTTGTCAATGCTCTACATCAGGCTAAGTCCTTTATCACTACCCATCTGTCAAGATTTCCTATATAACCTCTATAGGTTACCTATCATACCACAATATTGACACTCTACTAGTGGTCAAAGACACTAACCCTACATTTAACCTAGATTACCATGCTAATAGTAAACCACATGGATATTACCTTGGGAGGTTGGTCTACTCCATTGGTTTCTCTATCCATCACTACCTTGAAGGAAGTTCTAATAATGATGCCTCCTACCACTAGAATATGTACTACCAAATCACCCAACTGATACTATTTGTACACCACTAGAGGCATCCTTCATGTTCCCTTTGGAAATGAGAGCCTGATCTGTTAGAGTTAGTGTCTTATGACTAACTATTTATATTTTTATTACATGTATATTTGATATATTTAATATTAATAAAACTTCTTATTATGTATTGTTCATTTTTCTGCATGAATCTAATGTAATAATGTCCAAGATTATACGTCACATGGATAAGGACATAGCAGTTCTCAGCTATGATGAGAACCTTGAAGTGCTATAACGATATTCTTAAATAATGTTCTGCAGTTGGATAACGTACTAGGATGGGAAACATAGTACATAGACTGTTAGGTATGAGTAATCATAAGAGGATGAGGCTTATTCTCGTGAATTTTGCACTTGGTAATCTCTAAGATAGAAGATTATGATAATAGACCCACTAGTAGGAATTCCACATATTTTGGTGTCATCAGATATTCCTATATTATATCATGTATAATAGTCCTTAGACTTTAAGATTATCATTAATGCATGTCATGACACGTGCACTTAGATTTGATGATGAAAATCATGAAAACATATGTTTGTAGTGAGGTAGGGTATGTTGGGTGTGTCATGATTGACATGTCATTAATGAATAACTCAAGGATGGACTTTCTCCTTCCATCTTTATAGAATCTGATATCTCAACCCTTTGATTGGAATAGAATCATCCCCCTAAATTCCATATCCATAGTGTAACGATGTGTTTATTCAAGATAGTCAGAGAAAGACGTATCAAGCATATAAGTTGGTGACACATATTTGAAACCTTCTCTATGATATATTATGAAAAATGGATTATATTACATAGTCAGCATCCGTATTTGGTTTTCATCATTGTGATATTAAGTTCTTTCTCTTGGGTTCCTTAACTCGTTGCTAGATAATAATCTTGGACTTTAGGCAAGCCCACCTAATGAAAATGAGAAAGAATCCTAGAGGGTCATGCACTAAGTGTTTTTTTATCTCGATTAAATTATGTTTTAATTTAATAAATGTAATAAATATTATTCTCAAGACTGAGGAATATTTTTTATTCAAGTTTTATTGATCGCATAAATTAAATAAATATTTATTCACCGGATTGTGAATAAAATATATTCATTTATTTTATTTAATATTTAATAAATATTTATTTACTGGTATGTGAAAAAAATATTTATTTAATAGAATAAAATATTTTATTCAAGAATTTAATAAATTATAGAGGAGTTAGAACGGACCAAGACCAAGTCTGATGAAAAATGTTAATTAACAAGTTGGTTAAATAATACTTATTATTGTGTAAGTAGGGGTGTGCCACAAAATAATATTATTATTATTTTATTATGTTTCATGGGGTTTATTGAAGGTTATTATATTCTTTAATGGCTGGTATGCATTAAATAATTATTTTAACCTAAACCCTAGCTCTGTAAATAGACGATTATGTCAATTGTGTAGAGTTTTGATCGGTGCAATTGAAATAGAGAATTGTTGCACATAATTAATTCTCTCTCGGATCCTCCTCTCTCCCTCTCAAGAATGAGAAACACAAGAGATATTTCTTCAAGATCAAAGAATGAACGATCAAGAATTAACAATGCAAGACATTTAACTCACCACACTAGCACTCAGAGATTGAGTGGCATTACTCAGAGACCATAGGAGCACATGTGGATCATCACTAGAGGGATTCTATCCTTTAATCCTCATAGCGTAATGAAGGAAATCCAAAATTACCTTTTCAGATGATCATAATTCATCAATGAAGACAGATCCTAAGCCCAGGTATTCATTTATTTAGATATTAAATAAATAAATTATAAAGTTGACATGAAGGATCCTTGCTTGTGGTTTCAGGTATATAAATATTAAAAGAAAATTTTAATATATCTCCCACCATTGTACACTTTCTCTAAACTCATAACTAATAAGTGGTGTCATAGTGGTCATGTTTAAATTTATAATTATTTATTTGATTGTTGATCTATGCACAATTTTGGTTAGATTTTAATTTCATGTTATTCATTATTTAATTCTATTTGAATTAACATGTTATCTACATATTAATCGTGTTCATTCAGTGTTTCATTTTCTTAAAGGTTTGAGAATAGATGAAGAATGATTGGAGATGCCATCAGGAAGTACCAAATCTTTGGTCAATAAAAATGGGTTACATGACATGTAGTCGGAGTACACATCGCGTACCCATGAACATTATACCTAGATGCACCAAGCAGTTAATTACACATGGTGTATTTATTGCACAATGCATATTGACCAAGACAACCTAGTACATGGAAAGTGGATACACAGTGTGTAGCTGGAATGTACACACCATGTATTCTGGCCGAGTTAATATGCCAAATCCCGAGGCATGGGACTTGAATATATGGCAACCGAGGTATACAACGTGTAGTTAGATTGTACACACCATGTAGCCTCCCAATTGATGGCAGAATTAAATTACATTAAATTGACAATTACACCATTAAAACCTTAATTTATTGATTGAAACCTACTATGTGTTTGACAATTTAATAATGGTTTCAAAAATTTTAAATGCACAATTAATTTGCTATAATAAATATTTTATTATTGGTTCTATCGTTTATTTTCCATGAATGTTATAAATGATAGGTATATACAACTAAGTTTGTATTATCATTAAGATAAAAGGGAATTTATTTATTTATTAATTAATTAATTAATGAAATTGTGTTTATCTTAATAATAAATAACAAATAAAGAAATGGATGTTAGCTGGTTACTTTTGTATATTCGTTGCATATATGACCAATCGTGTGCTTGAACAAGATCTGTGCTTATGTTGGATGTTTTAATTTAATTTATTTCACAGGTTTTGAAATTATTTATTATTAAATTAAATATGATGGAATGAAATTCATCTCTCCCTCATTATTATGTAGGACCTCTGTGTCTAAGGATATGTATGTAATTCCCCATTAACTAATCCTTTGGTTCCCCTCACCTGCATGTAACTTATAAATATATGTAATTAATGGAGTATCCCAAGGCATGTGGAGGCAGTTCAAGATGAAACCATTATGATGCCAACCCATATGATACAAAGGTGGATAGGAGGAATGTTGTAACTCATTCCAAGACTGAAAATAGGAGTTAATTCCACTGGGTCAAGGTTTATTTAATGTCTTCTCATTAAATCAACTGTTAGAAAAAATTCATGATTAGGTCATTTACTTTATTCACTTTATTTATTTATTTCTATCTATGAATTATTTATTTTATGTATGCAAGACTACAATCACATAAATACATGACTTAATGTGAAAATACAGAATTTATATAAATGGATTATGCATGGATGTATTATCCAACATGGTTAATTAATTAAGTAAAATACACTTAAATATTAACAAGATAATTAAAGGATAAAACAATATAAAATTTATGCATAATAAATTAAACCCCACAACCAAATATTAAGTTAGACTAAGCATTTTATTACTTGATTAGGAACAAAACTCAATAGAACTAAGTGTTTGACCACCAATTTTTGGGACAGTTACTTTTATAATGGAAATTCTTATAAAGGTTTTGGGTTGAATTAACCATTTTACATCGAGAGAAGTAGATCTTGATAGACATTGTGTAATTTGGAGGCAAGTGTTGAGGAAATCCAATTCAGGATTTTAAGATTGGGGAATCTACTCAACAGATCAGGGAGCTGCAAGCCCATAGTTGGCAAAGACCTTCCTACCTAAATACCTTCAAGTAGCTTGGCCAAAACTTGTTTAGATTATGTGAAGGGGCATTTAGATCATTGCCACTAGAATGTTAAATCAACTAGACATTCCAAGTTCAATGGTGAGGGCCATTGGGACTTGATAAAATAGTGGGAAATTTAATAAAATTATTTATTTATTTATTTATTTACTTCTCAGATAATTTTTAATCTAGAAAAGGCATTAATAATCTTCTATTTTAATTGTATAATAAAATGGTATGCTCATCATCCACACTATCCCTATGATCAATATTGTCGAATGACAATATAATGACCCAGAATTTTATTAGTGGGATTTCCCTTCATATAATTATGCCATAAACACATAAATCACATAGAGAACCTGATAAAAAATATTCTCATAAATTAATAATAATACATTAGTCAAAAAGATAAACCAATAATAATTCCAAATATTACAGTAGGATAATAAATATAAAATAAGATAATAATAAGGGAAAAATTGGATCTGCTCAATCCACTAGAATAGTTTTACTCATGAACAAAGATATATAAATAAAACATAATTTTAATAGTAAAATATTAATTTTAAATATTAAATTATATACATAACCTTAAGAGAAAATAGAATTGAATGAAGGATGAATGAAATAAGAGGTATTTATAAAAATTAAGAAACCAATACCATTGGAATAGTTACCAAACCAGTAGAATATTAATTTGACCATTATGAATAATAATCTAGGTATTAGAATAGTAACCTCACCTATAAAAGTATAAAATAAAATTTATGTATCTTATAAATGAAAATATGATAAATTTATATCATGTTATAAGTAAATAAACGTTTCAAAAATGATAAATTATGTGTTGGTATTTTTTTTAAACGTAAATGTTTATTTAAAACTTTATAATTAATATAATTATTTAAAATAAAGTTTATTTTTTAAAATATATTCATTAATTAATATTATGTTTGTGAGACCTTAATTAATTTTTTAAAGGGTCAAAAATCGATTATAATATTAAAATCAGTGTTTTTCAGATAAATGATGATTTTATTTAAAAATTAAATTTCTTATATTTATAAAATTATTTTCATAAAATGGATTCCATTTTTTTAATCTACACATTGAAAATGGTTGGGGTAAATTTTTAATATTTTTCTAAAATAGTTGTTTTTTTGGTGAATAGTGAAATACGGTAATTTACGGTATTTGAAATTATAAGCCAAATACAGGAATTTTTAAGTAATGGATGATGTAAGAACCCATTATATCAAACCATAATTCATTATTTACTATATTTAGTCATATAAATCAACACTATTGATATTATTGATCCAAAATAATAAACTAATGAATATAATAATCAAAAACACCCCTCTCCTCCCCCTATAAATACCACCACTCACAATCCCTTCTTCCCACACCTTATAAGCCATGTAGCTTGTCAATATTATACCAAAATCCCTTTCGAAATCTCTTCCCCATATCCAAGAGCTTATATTCTCAACAAAATACTTATTCCATGTTCCATAAGGGGTCCTTCAAGGAGGTTCACAAGGAGACGATATTCAAGAGGTAAAATCCCCAATCCTTCTCTTTTAATTTGTTTTCTTTTATTATACTCTCCTAAAATACCATATCCAAAGTAAAATGATAAATCTAGTATAATATATATAATTTAATGTTATTTTTTAATGGAATATCAATTATCCAATCTCATATCTTCTTCTTTTATTCTAAAAATGAAATCATTGTTCGTGATATGTTGGTTCACCGCCTTCATGGATGAAAACTTTTCATTTTTCATTACCTCATTTAGGGATGATCATAAAACTATTATTATAATTAAATAATATTTTATTTTTTATATTATAACTTTTTTCATGTTCTATAACTAATATATATACATAGTATTAAATAAAAAAACTAGTTCGTGATGATTTAAAAACCCACCAAAATAAACTAAACATTTATAATTAACATTTTATTAAATGAATCATCCTCATACTATAAAAAAATGATATATGAGACCATTTAAACTTATGAAAGTGAATTAATACCATTTTATTTCAATTATGGAGAATTATTCCCATTTGAAAAGAACTTCCATAATTTTACACAATTGAACTAACCATGAAACAAAAGCTCCCAGAATGACAAAATTGAACTCTATAACTCATTGAAATAGTCATAAATGACCTTAATAAAATTTTAATAAATAAATTAAATGTATAATAGGTTCTTAATTAAGTAATTAATTAATATAATTTGATTATACATAACATTAAGTGCAAGTACATAATGAATTTAGACATAAGGTAATGGATCTCTATGAACCTCCAATTTTTCCTTTAGGTGACACTTTCTCTCTCTTTGCCCAAATTTATTTCTTATTTATTCTTATATAATTATCTTAAATTATGTGTATATATCTCAATTCATCTTTCTTTTATGGTAAAATACATGTTTTCAAAATATTCCTTATTCAATTCCTCTTGATAAGTAAGCCCAATTAAAAGGAACTTCTCCATTTCTTACCCATTTTCAAGTACACTCCATGAACTATTTTAATCCACAAATATTCTTATAAAATCACTCATTTCATAATAGAAAACTATTTTAGTTCATTTATTTTTTTATTTAAATAATTATTCTTTTTCCTCTTTAAAGACCCTTTAATCTTTTCCCTAAACCCACACTTAAGTGGAACATTTCTAATGTTACCTAACCACTCTTTTTATTATTTTCAATTCAGTTGGTCATAATTATTCAAGATATAATATTATTTTTCCTTTATTAATTACCAATAATTATTTAATCCCTTTTTTAATAGATTCCATTATGATAGGCCCTTTTTTTCTTATTGCATGATTATGAAACCCATTTTTTCCATGGATAACCCTTATGTTTATTCCTTATGTTTTATTCTTTATGTGGAAAACATATGCATGAACATACTATGATGGGTTCACCTAGATATCACTCTAATGAATTGGGTAATGTTTATTCTCATGAGACATCATGTATGGGATTAGGTAGTAAACCTAATCTATTATGGGACTTTGTCCACCATGTGATGTAGTCTTAGCTGTTAGCTTTGACTCATTTTTATGTCATGTTATATATTTCTTCCAAATTCCAATATTTACATGATCATATTATTCCATGTTCTATATGTTATGATTACATATGTTTATTTATGATCCATACCTTTTATGGTATCATGTTATGCCTTCTGACTCATGTATTATGTTTCTTTTCCATGCTTATTCACTTAATGGGATTTTTAGATCACCCCTTTATCTATGTATTTTCCCAGGTTATCCTATGCAGTTATAGGAGCTCAAAGGAAGTTGGGAGCTCATTAAAGATACTAAATAAAAGTTTTTTTATTTTAGTTTCATGTTTTCTAATCATTTACCTAGTCTTCCAAAGACACTATACTATTTCATCCTTGGTTTGTATTATGCTTAAAATCATGTAATATTATATGTAAAAGTCTAGGGTCACTATAGTTGGTATAAAAGCATGGTCTATTTATTTTTGGGTATTAATACTATAAATTTTTAGTAAGAAACCTAGGGATAATCCTATCACCATGAATAACCTATTTTAAAATTTATAAAATCATAATTTAGGATATAATTTTCATTTATAATTTATTCCCACCAAGTTTATGGTTTAATTTTTATATTATCATTAGGTAAGTATTAAAGAAACCTAATTTTATTTTTTTCTCTTTGTAAGGAAAAAAGGATAACTTGTGCTAACAACTAATGTGATAGGAAATGTGATGATTTCCCTAAGGAAATTTTTAATCTGATAGAAACAGGAGCTCATAACTTCATTAAAGTACTAGCTCAACTTGGTCAAGTTATGAATAATAACTTGAATTGTGTGGAAATGCCTCATTCTCCTTAGAAATATCAATTTGTGGTAGAATAATTTATGTGAAAAATGACTCCTATATTTACTAGATATTATGATCCCTGCATAATGGGATAGTGGATTAACTCCATTGAGAATATATTCTCTATCCTCCAATGCTCATAAGAATAGAAAGTCATACTAGTGATCTATTATTTTGATGGGGAAGTTGATCAATGGTTGACACTGATCAAAAAAAATTATAAGGAGTAAATTGACTCCATGGATTAAGAAGGATTCAAGAAAATATTTTTCAATAAATATTTCTCCTAAAATCTCTATCCTAATATGGAGATGGAGTTCCTCATACTGAAGCAAAATTAATATGAATCTATCAGGGCATACAAAGAAAACTTTACAAGGATTTCATGATACTCAGGATTTTTCATGAAAATTGGAAGCAAGGTGGATCACTTATTTAGTAGATTAAATCCAATTCCATGAAAATACTTGGAGATTTCGAGACTTTTACAGCTATGAGGATATTGTTCATTATGCCCTTAAGGTTGGAATAGAGATTGGGGACTCTCAGTGGCCTCACAGGATCAAAGATAAAAAGAGTAAAATAGAGTTTAATATGAGAGTATCAATAGATAAATCCAATGAAGGAAATAAAAATAAATATCCCACATGTAAAAAGTGTTGGAAGAAGCACCCCAAGAAATGTCTAAAGGGAACTAGGAGATTCTTCAAATGTGGAAGAGAGGGGAATAAGGATAATTATTTTTGAAGTAATTTGAAGAAGCCCACTAATATGGAAGAATAAAGGAAGGTTCATATCAAGACTCAGTCTATATTATAGTGTTTCAATAGCAAGGAACATGGGAATTATGCGATCCAA
The DNA here is from genome assembly GCA_963277665.1 of Viscum album. Lineage (NCBI taxonomy): Eukaryota > Viridiplantae > Streptophyta > Magnoliopsida > Santalales > Viscaceae > Viscum > Viscum album. The sequence goes on along the minus strand of OY728151.1, from coordinate 1,320,143,710 downwards.
TCCCCTAACTCAAGGGTTATCATAGGAAATCAACAACAATAACATCCAAGGAAGTAATCAAGGTTGAGTTCTCTGTGAGAACAACGAATGGGGAAATTATTGCATCTAAAGTATAAAAATCCTCCCTGGTTAATGTTTATGGACTAAAACTCCTAGAAAATCTTTTATTACTTCCGTTGGTGGAGTTTTATGCTATAAAAGTCATGGATTAAACATCTTTATACAGATCCAACATCAAATGTAGGTAAAGGGAGATCACTCTTCACATCCCAAGGCATCCCCCAATTCTTTATAAGTGTAAGGTAGAGGATGAATCTTCTTCAGAATCATTATCTCAATTGTGGATATTATTTCCTTATGAGAAAGCATATATATCTCAAATGATTGAGACAAAGGAGATGATCATGATCATTGTGGGGGACTACATTGATGTTTTCCCTGAAGAATTTTTTGGTCTTCCTCCTGACTGAGAGGTTGAGTTCTCAGTTGATCTTATACCTATATCTATTCCCATATAAAAGACTCCTTAAAAATAGCCACAATTGATTTGGAAGAACTAAATAAGCACACTATAACTAAATAGTCCTTTAACAATGCTATAATAGTCCTTTATCAGCACTAGAAAAGTGTTGACTACCTGAGTGTGGTTAAAAGGGAAAGGCTTTTATCAGTTCTAGAAAAGCGCTGATAAATGGTAGCTTTATTAGAACAAAAAAAAAGTATTGATAAAGAATACTTTTATCAGTGCTTTTAAAATTTATAATAAAATACACCATTTATCAGTTCTTTTATTTAGCACTAATAAAGAGACCCTTTATCAGTGCTTTTAAAAGTGTTGATAAATATTCCTTTATCGATGCTTTAAAAAACACTAATAAAGGGTTCCTTTATCATCACTTTTATAAGTGATAATAAAAACCCTTTATCAATACTTATACAAGAACTGAGAAAGGGTATATTTATCATTTTTTTTAAATCTTTGATAAATGTATCTTTATCAGTGCATTTAGTAGTGCTAATAAAGTGAAATAATACAGTGTGATGCTGCAGCCCACTACAGCACCAGAAACAGTGTATATGATGTGCTGCATCACCAAAAATAGCTGCATAAATTAAAAAATCAGATTAAAATACTAAATTTAAATGAAATAAAATTTCTAACATAAATACAAGAAAAATAACACTATTATATAATATGTCAGTTGTTTTTTTAACTAAAATTAATGTCAATTTTGAATAAAAAGATGAACTTGGAGTCATACTGGTCACACTATGAGTCGAATTGAGGTGTGACTAATTCCTACATGTCAAAAATGACTTATGTATCATTTTCCTAAATTACCAAAATAATCAAATTCATTTTCTTGGTTTTGAGTATGTCAATTGTTTTTTTTTTATTAAAATTAATGTCAGTTTTGAATAAAAAGACTAACTTAGAGTCATACCGGTCACACCGTGAATCATATTGTGGTTTGTCTTATTCCTACACTTCTCAAATGACTTATGGATATTTTTACTAAAGTATCAAAACAATTCGAATGTGTTTCCTTGATTTTGAGTACACCACTTGTGTTTTTTACTAAAATGTCATTTTAAACTAGAAACAAGAACTTTGAGATATACAAGTAGAATCATGTGTGGGTTTGACATGAGACCGATTCATACATGTAAAAAATGAATTATAAATCGTTTTTAAAAGTTATCAAGACAATATGAGGGTGTTTTCTTAGTTTTTAGTGAGTGGCATTTTTTATATTAAAATGTTAATTTTAAATTTATAATGAAGAATTTGAGTCATACCGATCACACTATGAGTCGAATTGAGGTGAAGCTGATTCATACATGTTATAAATAACTTATGGATCATTTTCCTATAGTACCAAAACAATATGAATATATTTTCTCAGTTTTGAGTATGTTAATTTTTTTCACTAAAATTAATGTCAATTTTGAATAAAAAGATGCAATTTGAGTTATACTGGTCACATCGTGCATTGTATTGAGGTGAGTATGATTAATATATATCCCAAATGAATTTTGGATAAATTTACTAATGTTAAAAAACAATATGAATGTGTTTCCTTGGTTTTGAGTATGCCGCTTGTGTTTTTTACTAAAATTTCATTTTAAATTGGAAACAGGAACTTTGAGTCATACATCTTGAATCGTGTGTGGGTTTGACATGAGACTAATTCATACATGTCACAAATGAATTATAAATTGTTTTCCAAAATTATCAATATAATATGAGGGTGTTTTCTCAATTTTCATTCAGTAGCACTTTTTTGTATTAAAGTGTCAATTTTAAACAGATAACAGACACTTTGTGTCATACCAGTCACACTGTGAGTCAGATTGAGATGTAGTTGATTTCTACATGTCAAAAATAACTTATAGATCATTTTTATAAAGTATCAAAACAATCATAATTCTTTTTCTTAGTTTTGAGTATGTCAATTGTTTTTTCACTATAATTAATGTCAATTTTGAATAAAAAGAACTTGGAGTCATACTGGTCACATTGTACATTGGATTGAGGTTAAGTTGATTCCTACATGTCACAAATTATTTATGTATCATTTTATTTAAATAAAAAAACAATATTAATTCATTTTCTCAGTTTTTAGTATGTCATTTGTTTTTTTCACTAAAATTAATGTCAATTTTGAATAAAAAGATGCACTTGGAGTCATACGGGTCACACCATGCATCGGATTGAGGTGAGTCATATTCATATATGTCCAAAATTACTTATGGATATTTTTACTAAATTTATATAATAATACTAATGTGTTTCCTTGGTTTTGAGTGTGCCACTTGTGTTTTTTACTAAAATGTCATTTTAAATTGGAACAGGTAATTTGAGTCATACAGGCGGCATCATGTGTGGTTTTCACATGAGACTAGTTCATACATATCAAAAATGAATTATAAATCATTTTTAAAAATTATCAAGACAATATGAGGTCATTTTCTCAGTTTTAGTGAGTGGCACTTTTTTGTATTAAAATATCAATTTTAAAATGATAACAGACACTTTGAGTTAAACTAGTCACACCGTGAGTCATATTGAGATAAGTCTGGTTCCTACACATCACAAATTACTTATGGATCATTTTAATAAATTACCAAAACAATATTAATGTGTTTTATTGGTTTTGAGTATGTTAGTTAATTTTTTCACTAAAATTAATGTTAATTTTGAATAAAAAGACGCACTAGGAGTCATACCAGTCACACTGTGTTTCGAATTGAGTTTCATATGATTCCTACATGTCGCAAATGAATTATGGATCTTTTTCCTAATGTACCAAAACAATACGATTGTGTTTTCTCATTTTTGAGTGTGTCAGTTGTTTTTTTTTCACTAAAATTAATGTCAATTTTGAATAAAATGGTGCACTTGGAGTCATTTCGATCACACCATACATTAGATTGAGATGAATATGATTACTACACATCCCAAATGACATATGGATCATTTTCATAAATTATCTAAACAATAATAATATGTTTCCTTAGTTTTGAGTTTTCCACTTGTGTTTTTCACTAAAATGTCATTTCAAACTGGAAACACGCACTTTGAGTCATACGGGCCGCATCGTGTGTGGGTTTTTACAATGGATCTTATCTTAAGTAACAAGTTTTGTGTGAAATTTTTAACAAATTTTATAAAACACAATCTTGTTATGATCCTCATTCTACTTCATTTCTAAAAAAGTATATGGTTTGCAAGCTAGCACTTTGTCTCCTCCTCCACCTCGGTCTCCACCTCAGTCTCTACCTCTTAATCCTCCTTAATGTTTATATCTGACTCTTACTATGCCTTAACATTTTCCTCCACCTCCTCCTATTCCTCAACCTCCACCTCCTCTTCCACCTCCACAATTTCCCTATAATTTTATTGTTTGCAGTTCAATGCTTCTAAATAAATTTATTTCCTCCATTATACTTCTCCTTCAGAAAAAAGATAGAAAATAATATATAAGAATTATGAAACTCATGCTTCACACCCCAAATATATTTCAAAGGTCATAACTCATACTATATCATAGACATAGTAGGTAATCACCTAAATTTTTTGTCGGCATACATTCTGACAAAAATTACGCTTCCAACTCATCTCTAAATAAATTTATTTCTTATTTTGAGTATCTAGGTTGTCAAAAATATTGATAGTACTAAGAAAATATCGACAAAAAAATGATTATGAAATATATTTAATGAAATTTTAATTACCATTAGAAATTACTTGTTGGGGGATTCTGGTCTTTTCATGATTTATGATTTCTCTCATAAATTTTTAAATATAATATCCACAATCGATGTCATTATCTTATTTTGAACACTGTAGAAACATTGACCAAAATAATTAAATTATTTTGAAATGTTTTTATAGTTAAATATTTCTATATATACATTAATTTTTTTCCATTTTTAGTAATCTATGGGATTTATCCCTTCAGACACCAACTTCATGCCATGATTTAGCCTATATTTAGAAACTTCCCTATCATAAAAAAGTTCTTGTTAAAACATATACTGAACATATAATTATAATTTTATCTATAAAATTCTGATTAAAATGTGTTACATTTTCTCAATAAATATCATGTGTGGTCGATTGTTTGTATATCCATTCATTAGATCCAAAAAATAAATATTCGGTGTGTCTGGATTGACTATGATCAACATCCAGTGCATCCTAAAAAAACAATTAAGTAATAAAAAATAAAAAATATATTTTATGTGATTAGATTATAGAGTTTTACCTTTGGATTATAGGCATCAAAAAGAGTCTATCATCTAATGTTTTTTTATTAAATGCTTTTAGTAACTCATCTTTTTTCTTATTATTTGTTTTCTTATTCAAATTAAGTTCTGTCATAGAAATGTTACAGGGATTAGTGAATCCAAATCATGTTTTTCATGATATTGCCTTTATATAGTTGTAATATAAATTCATATAGAAAATATTAATAGTTATTAACTTTAATAAATATATTATCTCACTATTTTGATAGATTTATTATGAAAATGTACCTTATGTATGGATTCACAACTAAGACACCCATCCATTCATGCTTGAGAATCGCATTTAGAGTCTCGAGACCAATGTCATCTGTCATGGAATCTCTATATATGTATTCTTAATATTCAATGTAATACATAGTTTTTCTTTAAATGTGGTCTTTGAATGAAGTTTTAATGATAATATATGTTCCTCTGGAACTAACATGGAGAAGGTAATCTCGAAATGTCATTTTGTTTTCTTGGTCGATTCACTAGATTTTCTTAATTTGACCTTTTGTTTCTCCACCACTTTATTCATCTGTAATATCATACCTCACTTGAGACCTTTTATCATCAACTATTATAGGTTTTTCATATTAATTTGTTTTTTAAATATGCACCTCATATATCTTTATAAGATTATATATTCATTCCATGAAAGATCTAATAGCATCAATGACCATTGTAATATCTAAACCATCAAGTGGAATAGGAAACTTAGAAGTTGGCTCATGAGCTACCTCCATCCCCACTCTCATGTGATCTTTTGGGAGCTCTTGATGGTGTATCCTATCTCCTGGGATATTATACATTGTAACCATCTCAACAGTGGTGTGTGGGTGTTGACAAATACAAATAACATACAACTGTACCCTACATAATTTTAGTAATATAAAGTTATAAAAAAAATTGATTCACATTTAGGAGAAAGATTAATTAAAAAATTTATTACCCAAGGTAAGGTATAAAGTTGGGGGTAATGACTAGCATAAAAGTCAGTGGGATCATTTGGTTCATGTGTGGATCTTTGCTCTGCTGACGGTTCACTTTGATCCTTTCTCATATATTGGTCTGCCAAACTAGACCGAAAAATAATATCTTGTAGTGAGTCTATTTTTTTATATAATCATCTCACCATATTATATGTATCTTCATGTGGTTTTATCTTCTTGAAATATTTTTGAGGAGAGACTCTAAATCCTAATCCTCTAACATGACCATATTGTTCAAGCTACTTCAAAGATATTGAAAGTATCTTTTCTTCTGGTACTATCACTGTTGATTCTTGTGTCTAAACCATATAAAAAATATGAACATAAATAGATATTTTTATATAATATTATTATAAAGCATAAATAATTACAATTATGTTATACTTTCACATTATTCCCATACTATTTTTTGTGTTTTCATAAACTAATTTAACCTTCTTATTTACATGAGCCTCCTTCCATAGCACATGACATGGGATGGAAGTGGCTTCATATTATGATTCATAAATCTATATATATACAAAGGAACATAATTTTTTCATATCACATAATTAAACTTTTATTGTTGATTTAAAATACATGTCAAATTATTCTCTAATGAAGCATGCTCCATCCTTACTTTGTGAAAGGGGTATGTTGGTCTTGATGCATGTTATTTATTTTCAGCACTCTTTTACTATTTAATAAATTAACAATTTTGAATCAAGTTAGATAAAATAAATAATGTTAAATAATATATTATCGACTACAATACACCTAAAATGATTTCTCATTATGATGGATGATGAAAGAAGTCCATGTTTTCTGCTTTATAATGTGTGCATAACTAACTGGTGGGTGGGGATTTATTTTCCCCTTAGAATCCCTAATATATAACTTTGTAAGAAGAGTTGAGAAGCCTCTATGGGATTTTTTAGCAGCCATTAAGACAAATTTCTTACAAAAATCTTCTAAAATAAACAAACTCTACAAGGAATAATGAAAATTAATTCAACATTTAATTACATAATTTTTTAGTAAAATGGATAAAGTATATTGTGACATTACCATTATATCTTTCCAAATGATTTCCTTCATCATATGTTGGATGTAGTGCCATGAATCAATATCAATCATCACATTCATCCTTGTTGTGACCCCAAGATAACAAATGAACATTGACTTGTTGGGGTGAATAGGTTGGCCGCATTGATTCCAACCAACCTCAAATTTTATACCCCAACTTCTTGCCTTCATAATTTTATTCACCACTATGATGTTACATCATTGTTATTGTTTTTTTCATCAACGTGTTGTTAATACCCTAATAATTATGTAGTTTCATCATCAAAAGTCTGTTCTTCCTTGGGATTGGTAACATCATCAAGTGTAGAATAAATTGTCTTCATGAGTAGTCAAACATTTAATTTTTCTTGAATAACAACAATAAAATACATTTCATGCATAAAAGTACACATTTTCATGTATCTTTCATGAAAATTTTTACTATCTTAAATAGAGATATAATACTTCAATACTCCAATAAAACTAACCTTCACTAACTTTATTTAATTCATCATCAGACTCTTGATTGTATTCCATCTCTTGATGATTTATTGGACTCCCTCTTTCAAACTAGCCTTCCTCCCATCATTACAGTTACAAAGTTCCTTGATGACATACCTCCTGAATAGTTTTTATTTCATTTTTTGTTTGATATCTATCCCCCATATTTTTTGGACATCCACCTATATTGCTTGAACTACTCTAACCAAAAGTCATCCCATACAGGGTATTGGTGATCATTTTAGATGACTATTTCTCAGAGTATTTCAAACAACATAGAATAGATGAGAGATGAGTCTCAAGCAAAAAAAATGAAATAATAACTATTCAGGAGATAAAAGGTCCCTAACACTGCCAAGAGAATATCAACTCATCCCCAATGACTTGCACCAACTCTAACATATGTTATGATTCCTTTTCCCTCACCTGTATCTAAAATATAAGAGCTTTATATCCATTAAGGTTTAAAAATAACCTAAATGAAATTTTAATTATGGATTCTAACATATTACATTTCAAAAATAAATGAATAAAAATCCACATGACTTTCACTCACATTCATTTACTTCCACTCACAAACATTTATTGTTTGAAACTTCCTCTAAAATGTTTCTTTTTTTATCAATTATTAGAGGAGATACAAACTTGTGGTGGTATTGGTGTGAGGTGGATGGTAGAGATTGAAAATGACCCATTTATCCAAGATTCTAAGATAAAATTTCCTAAAGATGAAGCCAAAAATAGGGCCAAAGAGCTCTGCTCATTGTGGGAGGAATACCTTCAAGATTAATATTGGAATCCTTTTAAATTCATCAAGGTTTAAGGGGAAGATAATCAAAAGGTATGTTTGACATGCTTTTTTCGCAAAAAAAATGTGCAACGTGAGTATTTTCAAGAGGTCACTAATCGTAGTAGTACTCTCACCCAATTATACTTAACTGCAGAGTTTAATAGGATCCAATGTGACCACACTCAAAATAAAAGTAATTTTTAATGAAGTGTTTTCAAAATTAACTGAGTGAGTTGTATAAGAAAATTCATATCAAGAAACCAAAAAAATCAATCATTATGTTTTGGTTAATTTTTAGGTGTCATTTTTTGTGTTCTCAGGAAGTGTTAAATGAGGAGAATGAAAAGTTTAAAGAGTTAAAGAATGAGTTTGGAGATGCATTATTCAAATCCATGGTAGCGGTTTTGATTAAGATTAATGAATACAATCCGAGTGGGAGGTATTTCATCAAGGAACTTTGGAACCACAGTGATTGGAGGAAGGATAGTTTGAAAGAGGGAGTCCAATCCATCATCAATAGATGGAAGGAAATCAAGAATCAAAGGAAAAATTAAATAAAGGTGATGATGGTTAGTTGTACTAGAGTATTGAAGTATTATATCTATGTTCAAGATAGTAACAATTTTAATGAAAGATGCATGAAATTATGTACTTTTATGCATGGAGTGTATTGTATTGTATATCAATCTTACCAACATTAATCCTTATTTACACAACCTTATTTGTGAAACATGTGGTTATTTTTTATGAAAAGTTATTTGTGTTGATTATGACTATTATGTGTTGTATTCTTCTTTCACAATAGTGGATGGAGATGTAGTGTAATGGCCTGGGCGGTGGCTCATTAAGGAGTTTCCCAACAACAAAAAACTTGGTTCCATCAAATGGTCTCACACTGAGATGGTGGAACCGCTTACGGTGGCACCGGTCACGGTCTCACACCATTTGGGTGGAACCGTGATGGTGGCACCATGACGGTGGCACCGTGTGGGTGGCATTGTGATGGTGGCACTGTGTGGGTGGAATCTTGATGGTGGAACTATGTCCTTGGCACTGTGTAGGTGGCACTGTGACGGTGGCACCATGTCCTTGGCACCACTTACGGTGTCTCACCAAACGGTGTCCCACCCTTATTTCTTTTTCCAGTTTCTGACTCCTTCCACTCTCGCAACATATCTTTTGATGTAAAAATGATTTAATACACCCTTTTAAATCCATTTAAAGCCCATAAATGATATATACAATTCCCCAAGAGCAAGGCAACCCTTAACTTACCAAAACGTGTGGTTTTTCCTCAGTGTCACACCCTTTCCCCGTACTTCCAGTTCTACCCATGTCGCGTGTGTTCTCCTCTGTTTAAAGGAAATCATTTAACCCTCGTCCATTATGGCCACCTCTCCAATAGAAATTATTAAATGAAAATTAACTCTATCATGTGTAACCACCCAACCGTGTAGTGAAACCATGATCTTTCTTTAAATCCGTTCAAAATTCAATATCTCATAACTCTAGGATCTCGCCTTTTTATTGCATGGGAATTCCTTCTTCTTCTTCTTCTTCTTGACTGGGTTCATTCTTCCCCTAGGTGTGTTTTTAGTTTCCCTTCCTTAGGCTAGTGGTGCGCCTGTACTGGAGCCTTCCTACTCACCCCTGGACTCCCCAGAGTTTCTCCCCTGCAAGTCGCGCATCCCCAGTTCTTGGTGCGTGGAGGAAAAAAATTTGATCCTTGATCAACCAGGTAGGGTTTTCCTTCATCTCTCTTTACTGTGTGTCATGCGGGGTAGGTATGCTATTGTTTCTGTGGGGATAGATGAAACCAAACCTTAATGAAGATAATAAACGGACTTTTAAAGAATGAAGGGGTGTGTTTGATGATGATTTTGTGCTATTTTATCTTCCTTTATATTTTGTGGATTATACGGGATTGTGTCTACTAAAAATCATGGTTGTTGGTGGTCCTTATTTGCGCACTAATGAACCATGTCTTCTATGATGATTGAATAGTGGTAACATGGAAACTAGTTAATCATGTAAACTCAGTTGATTAAATGGATGCCCGATGTATAATAATCCTTGTGTGATCACCCTGGTTAACCAAACGGAAATATGGAACTAAGTTAATGGAATAATAAAATTTGAAAAACTCCCTTGCTCTATCCTGGTGATGTTTATGGTTGATGCTTGGGGAGTGATGTGGATGGGGATGGGATCCTCTGTTGTTGTGCAGTTGTTGGTTTGTGGATCTAAGTCCATGTGAGGCTATATCTTGAGGCTTGGTTTGGTTCCAGTACTTTGAGGGATCTCATAGATACCTTTTTTTTTGCGACTTTACAAGAGAACCAGGTGTGAATTCTTAAGTTATTGTTTGGTTGTTTTCCTTTCCTTGGCTTGTGGCTATGCCTATTAGTTGCCCAGTAGTGCAGAATTACTTAAATAGAATCACTTGAATATGAAAAAATGAATGGGTTCGATGGGAATTTTGTTTTTGGGAATGATTTGTGACATGGTTGTGGTTGTGGTGTTTCTTATAAATGAATATTAATGAGGGTGTTTATGTTGGGCTAGTTTGGAACCCCTAGGTTGGGATGAGTTCTTATTACCTATATATATAATTTTAGTTCTTATGTTTCTTATTCGTGCCCCACCCCAGTTGAGTAATTTGTACCGAACACCCACATTTCATGGGGGAGGGTGTTTTTTCCAACACTCCCATGAGTGGCTAGTTATTAGCTTCTTTTCTACTCCCTTTCTTGAGTAGCTCAAGATCCTTCGGGCAGGCTGTGATGGCCTGAGGTCCATTATAGCCCATGATTCTTCGGGCAGGGTAGTTTTGGTGGTTGGATCAGGTGTGTGCGGGTGGGTTGTTTCCCAAGTGTCTTTGGGATGAGGCACAGGTGTCTTCAGGCGTGGCGGTAGTTGTTCTGGCCCAGGTATTTGCGGGCATGGTTATGAGTGGTTATGGACCAGGTGTGTGCGGGCGGGGGATGGTAGTGGGACTGCTGTGAGAATATCAGGAGAGGTTTGACACATATAATGTCTTCAATAACCAGTGGGAAAGTGTCACAGGGTACCCAAATATCGATGTGCCATTACTATTAATTTACTTGACTTGCGTTATTTGGGGAGTGTTCCTTGGTGAGGTTGGGTGGATAGAATCCTTGCTAAGTGCTTCAGTTTTTATCCTTTTCCACAGGGCATTAGAATGCCTCCCCACTTGTGCACGAGAACTTTTGGTTTTCCCTACTGAGTATGCCTGTATACTCACCCTACGTATATAGACTATTTTCAGGTTTCCAGGATGACTTTGAAGATCACGCAGGACCGTACTAGTTCGGACATTGGGACAGTTTTTGTTGTCATTTTTCTTTTTCTTGGTACTTTCCTTTGGGGGTTTTCTTGTACTTTTGTAGAATTTACTTTAGAATGTGCATATGTGAATGGTTTTCTTTTGGATTTAATTTTACCTCCAGTTTTGGTGTTGTTGGGATCTACTATCTTATCTCACAATCCTATTAAATAAAAATGGTAATGCCTTTCATTTTGTGTGTGATTCTATACCCTTGGTGCTAGTCATCTCTCCATGACCTATTGAAGGCGGGTCTCAGGAGTCATTATCTCTCCTTCAACTTGAAGAAGGAAGGGCCTGGAAATATGTTGTCCCTTCTCTCATCTTGGTGAAGGAGGGTCATGACGTGTAGTTCATAGTGGTCTTGTATGAAGCTAGAATGAGTTTACAAAGTAGGGGTGGAATTTTGTTGGTATGGGTAAGTGATAGAGAGAGAGAGAGAGATTTTGGTTCCCATATGGATCCCCACTAGAGGGATTATGCACTTGGATCCAGTAGTGAAAAAATAGTATAATGAAATCTAATTAACCATATCATTAAAAGTGTAATTACATGTTGAGGTAATCCTATATCTACTTATAAATTAATTATAAAACACATTTGATATTCCCCCACTACTGGTTCTGGTATTTTTCTTTAGTAAAGTAATCTACAGTTTTCATTGGACATGACTTTTTAATAATATGAAAAAATAATTATTACTAAAAAGTCATTTTGTTCATGCCATCAACAAGTTTTTGTTATGCCCAAAACCAACATGAAGTAACTAGCTGGTTTTGAGGACAATCAGATCATGGACTTGTTGTAAAAGATTAAGTGGAATCTCTTTAGATTGAATTAGACATCCATATTATGGAATAATAAATTCAATGATTTCATGACTGAGAGAGTTTTCATATAGAGAAATGCTGATAAATGTGGGGGGAGGGTTTTCTATGTGAGGTTTAGGTTAGTAATGGTTATGGGTAGAATTTTAATTTCCTATATATAGTTGTTGGGGTTGTTAGAAGTATCTAAAAATAATAAATATGGGAAGTGGTTGTAGGTAGAGGGGGCCTTTGATTTTCTCTGGATTATAGATCAACTATTTGGATGGGTTTTTCCTAGGCCTTATGGTGCGCCATCTATAGTGATTCATATTCCTATGAATTATACTAAACGTTCTATAATTCTTCTTGAATGTCCTTATCCACTACAGCCAATAGAATTGATCTGGTAGATTCTTCTATTTTTTCACTCTTGTGTTAATGATTTCGATTGATTGGTGATTTAATTAATAGATTTACATTACTAGAAGGAGGATTTAGGATTATTGGACCATGATGGAGATGTGAGTGCCATCATTGTAATTTTTAAGATCATATCTTGAATAGTTGGAGCAGGAGAATGTGAATAAAATGAAGAACTGTAGTTTGTGGACTCTATTATAGGAATAGAGAGGATAATGAAATGAAGAAAAGATAAAAAAAAATTCTAGATGTAGTTTTTTTAGATGAGAGTGAGTAGTGTCCGCATAAGATGCTACAGACAAAGTAGGAAAAAATAAGAGCATTTTCTAATTTTTCTATTTGATAGTTTGCTCCTAGATTTTAGAAACTCAAGTATTATGTTTCCAACCCAAAGCAATAGTGTGTGGTGAAAAATCTATTTTATTTATCCATATATTCCCATACACATATGTTGACTGACCTTGCCATATGAAAACATCCTTCTATTTCTTTAAAACCATTTTCTATATAGGAAAAAGATGAAATAGAACCACTAGTTTTATTGCAGTGGTTAGGAGATGAGATGTATGGTTTATCATGGTTAAGAATAGCACAAAAATGAAAACCGCAGAAAAAAAAATCAAACAAAAATAGAGGAAGAGTAAAATATAACATACATTAGATTCTAGCCTTGATTCATCCAAGGGAATGTAGAGGAGTCATACTGGCAGCAGGGGAGTTCCATGAGAGCTTGAGAATCACGAGTGACTGAGTTGAGGTTAGGGTTCTTTTAAATAGATTAGGGATACTTTTAACAGCACTTTCAAAAAAGTTCTAATAAATATCCCTTTTATCAACACTAAATTGATAAGCGCTGATAAAATACATCTTTATTGGTGCTAACATTTTAGCAATGATAAAGATCTCTTTTAACAGCACTTTTTAGTACTGATAAAGATCGATCATTATCAGTTATAGAAAATCACTCATAAAGGATTTGTAATTATAATTATTTAAATAAATTTGTTATAATTTTATAATTATTTAAATATATATAATTATTTATTTATAATTATGTAAATAATTATTTTAAAAATAATATTTATTTATTTATAATAATTATAAATTTATAAATTTATAAATATAGTAAATATAAATTTGTAAATATATTTATTTATAAATATTTATTTAAAAATATATATTTAACATTATTATTGGATATATAATCTTAAATACATGCATTTTAAAATGAGAGAAATTGAATAATTTAAAATGAGCGCACTTTAAAAATATTGAAAAAATGGATAAGTTTTATTAATTAAATATAAATTATTAAAAAATATGGATATATATATATATATATATTGAAGTAAAGATGAATACATATTAAAAATACCAAAACATAGTAAATAAATATATATAAATAAATAATAGAAAATTACCAAGTTCAAAAATAAAATAAAAAATAAAAAATAAATAAATATTAAAAATAAATAAATAATAACCTAACTGTAATAGTGTTAAAAATAAATAAATAAAATTGACTGATTAAAAACATCATGTATTAAATGTATCATGTTATAATGAAATTCTAAAATATACTAAAATTTGAATAAATTACATAAATATTAGGTGTATGTGCTTTTATATAATATCTCACTAATTGTGTAAATATATTAGTGTGTGCATTGTATATAAAAATTAATTAATTATATATATATATATATGAAATCAATGTAACACATGACATTTGATATATATTAAATTGAAAAATCAAACAACATTAAAAATGAATAAGACATTAATATGTTTTTAATTATTACATTTTATTCATTCTCTATACATTTATATTTAAAATGTATTATTTATTACTATTTATAATTAATATATATATATATATATATATTATTATACTTATTCATTTTCATTAATAATTTTTTCATTAATAAATTTTTAAATAATTTTGTAATTTATTCATTTTTAATTTTTTTGTTTAATTATTACAATTTATTCATTTTATATATCAATATTTAATATATAATATTCATTAATATTTATAATCTATATATATGTATATTAAATTTATTCATTTTTATCACTAATTATTTAATTAATAAAAATTTTAATATTTTTCTTAATTTAATCATTTTTTTATTTATATTTTTTTAATTATTTCATTTTATTTATTTTATATATCTATATATTTAATATATACTATTTATTAATTTTAAGTTTTATATATATGTACATTCAAATTATTCATTTTTTACATTAATTATTTAATTAATAAAATTGTTAAAAAAATATTTTTATTTGCTTAATTATTTCATTTTGTTCTGGACCTTTATCAGTGCTAAAAATAAAGGGCTGATAAAGGGTAACCTTTATCAGTGCAAAAATAAAGTGCTGATATAAAGTTTACTTTTTATCGGTGCTAAAAAAAGCACGGATAAAGGGTACCCTTTAGCAGTGCTTTTTTTAGCACTGATAAACGGTACCCTTTATCAATTATTATTTTAGCACTAATTAATATGGGCTTTATCAGTGTATTTTTCGAGCACTGATAAATATATGCACAATTAAAGATCACTTTTTTAGTAGTGGCAGTTATAAGAGAATCTTGACAAGGGTTTCATACGCCCGAGTGCTTTACTGTGGGGTGCGCCAGTTCTCTTCGTCAAGAAGAAGGGTGGATCAATGCACCTCTGCATTGATTGTCATGAGCTCAAAAAAATCATGATAAAAACAAGTATCCCCTACCACGGATAGATGAATTGTTTAATCAGATGTGTGGGGCCAAGTATTTCTCTAAGGTGTACCTTCAGTCAGGATATCACCAATTAAAGGTGAAGAAGGAAGATATTCTCAAGACTACCTTTCAAATGAGGTATGGACACTATGAGTTGATAGTGATTCCCTTCAGACTCACTAATTCTCCACCAATTTTCATGGACTTAATGAATAGAGTCTTTAGATATTATCTCAACAAATTTATGGTAGTCTTTGTGGGTGATATCCTAATATACTCCAATAACAAGGAGGAGCGTAAGGAGAATTTGAATATTGTGCTAAATAAATTGTGAAGGTAGAAACTATATGAAAAGTATAGTAAATTTGATTTTTTGGATGGATGAAGTATCATTCTTGGGGTATGTTATCACTAGAAAAGGGATATCTATTGGGAAAAAATCCCTCAAGGTATCATTGAAGTATTTTTGAGGTGATTGTGTTTGTTGACAAAGTGGGCCTCTGTGTTGTGTTTGTTGACAAAGAAAACCATGACGTACAAATTTGTTGACAAAGGGGATTTCATTATGACATGTCGATTTCAAGGGATGTTGTTAACGATCCATGATTGATTCAAGAATTTTGACAAAAGGGATGGTTGATCTGGAGGCGGTTCAAAAAGAGCAGATACAAGGTGATGTTGTTTTCCAGTGTTTGCCAAATTTTTGGGCATGAAAATCGACAAATGAAGAAAAGTGTTTTTGTAAAAGGGACTTGCATTCTAGTTTATTGAAGGATTGGAAACTTGCATGCCATATGTTTTTCAAGATCAGAACAACAAAATATGGCAAAGGGAAAAGGGGCACCAAAGTTTTATGTTTGGTTGCGCAAGTGACTTGCGCAGCAGAGACTAGGGTGACGAGACTTACGCACCGAGAGGAGACTTGCGTGATGTCGCGCAGGGTGCCCAAATGCCTATAAATAGAGGTCGAACCCTCCTCATTCGGTGAATAGTTCAACACTTAGAGAAAATCAGAGCTCTCATCGCGCAGGTGTGGTGGTCGCGCAAGTGGTGGTGTGGTCACGCAAGTAGAAGTTGTGCGCCAATTGATTCTTGCACGCCCAAATTGGCTTTAGAGAGAAAGGAAAGGAGTCACCCAAGTTTTGAGTTGAAGAAGTGGGTGTTTCGGAAGTGGTTTGGTGACACTTGCACGCCAGGTTTTGAAGAAGCGCGGCAGTTGATGGTTGCGTGCCAAAATTGGTTTGGGCGTAAAAGGGTGTGAGTCGCGCAAGTTTGGAGTTGAAGAAGGGAGTGTCATGAAATTGGTTGAGGTGAAATTGCATGCCAGTTTGAACTTGTGTGCCAAGACTTGTACATCAGCTTAGATAAGGGTGCCAGGTATGGTTGAAGCATGGTAGTGATTCAGGGCTACGTGAAAGCTGGAAGATTTCCCGATACCTTCGGTGCAAAGTGAGATTCATCTACAGGTGAAAGTTGGACTTCAACAGAGCATCTACATACGACATAGGATGTATTCATTAGTGATAATGAAGATACATATAGGTCTATAAACTGTGAGTGGATCCTTTCCAGAGCAGTGAGCAAAGGAAGAGGAAGAAGGTGATCCTCTCCACCGGCAGTGAGCCAGAGAGAGAGAAGCAGGGAGTGACCCTTAGGAAAGCAGTGAGCTGACCCTAAACATTGTAAAGTCAGTGAGCCTAGGAATATAAGTGATTTATACCAAACTTTTTAAACAGAAGTGCATTTTTAGTGGATTTGGTACATTGTCACATCACCCGTGTATGCTCCTTGGACGTAGTCCAGTGAGGGTGAACCAAGTAAAAATCGATGTGTCCCGTGCATGCTTTAGTTTTTGTTTATACTTTGTTGCAGGAAAGAGAGAGAAGAGAGTATTTCTTAATAGAAATATAAGATCAATAGGGGAAGTTTTTTTAATCTTCCATACCCTGATTCACCCCCCCCCCCCCTCAGGGTATCTAACCCAGTGGACCTAACAATATCTATGAACCCTTCTAAAAAAAGGAAATTGAGGAGTGCCCCATACCAGCATCTGTAATATAGATCCATAGTTTCCTTAGTCTAGTTGGGTATTACTGATGATTTTTGAGGAACTTATCCCAATTTTCAAAACCACTAACCAAAATGATTCGAAAGGGAGTAAAGTTTTTCTGGACTAGTGAATAAAAATATTTCTTCAAAGAGTTGAAATAGAGGCTTATCACTACACCATTACTTATACTACTAACAAGTGTAGAACTATTTATGATATAAAATGATACTTAAAATAAGGGATTAGGTTGTGTACTAATGCCAAATGATAAATTGATAGCCTATGCCTTAAGGAAGTTGAAATTTCATGTTCAAAACTATCCCATGCATGATCTTTAATTGGAAATTGTGATCTTTATGTTGAAAATATAGCAACATTATCTCTATGGGTAGAAGTGTGAGATATATACTGATTATAAGATCCTAAAATAAATATTCACATAGAATAAGATTAATATGTACTAGAAAAGATGGTTTGAGCTCATCAAGGATTATGACTGCTTAGTCCATTATCATCCTAGTAAAGTAAACAAATTAAAAGATGCTCTAAGTAGATTTGATCATCTAACTTTATCAATGATGAGTATAGATAAGGATCCAATATTCTTAGACTTGTAAAGGATGGATATGATAATCATAAAAGAAGGTAAATCATCATTCCTTTTACAAATGATAGCTCAATCATCTCTTTTAGAGAAGCTAAAGGATGCTCAAATAGATTATGTGAAAATTCAGAAAAATGTGGAATCTATAAGAATGGGAAAATCCTTAGAGTTCAAAATTGATGAGGAAGGAGTTGTAAGATTTGGGTTATGACTATGTGTACCATCTAATCCAAAGATAAGGAAATATATTCTGAATTATGTACATAGCTCAACCTTCTCTATATACCTAGGGAGCACAAAGATATATCAAGATCTCTGATAGCACTATTTTTGGGACAATATGAAGAAGGATATAGCTAAATATACATCAAAGTGTCTGGTATGTTAGAAAGTTAATTTTGAAAGAAAAAATTCCAAGGGAATGATTCAACCATTTCCCATACCTACATGGAAATGGAAAATTTTCACTATGGACTTTTTCACTGCACTTCTGAAGACATCTAGAGGAAATAATACTGTATGGGTCAATGTGGATCATCTTAAAAAGACGGATCACTTTACTACGATTCAAGAGGACTTATCACTCGATCAACTTGCATGGATATACATCAAATAAGTGGTGAGGCTACATGAAGTATCATTATTTATTATATTAGATCATGATCTAAGATTTACCTCTAAGTTATAGAAAAGTATCCAACATGATCAGAATACTGAGTTGAATTCAGTACATCTTATCACCCCCCCCTAAATTGATGTTTAATATGAGATAAATATCCAGACACTGAAAAACATGTTGATATCATGCTAAATGGACTTCAAAGGAGGATGGGATCAACATATTCTAGTGGTCAGGTTCTCTTACAATAATAGTTTCCACTCAATCATCCAAATGGATACATATAAATCCCTTTATGGGAAAATATCTAGAACACCTGCATGCTGGGATGACATTGGTGAACGTAAGCTACTGGGACCTAAAATAGTTGAGGAAATAGCAGAAAATGTGAAGACCATCCAGTAGCATATCTGGGCTACCTAAAGTCAACAAAAGAGCTATACAGATAATCATCAATGGGATTTAGAGTTTGAGGTTGGTGATAAGGTATTTATTTATGTATCTCTATGGAAGAGTGTCATGAGATTTGGGAATAAAGGAAGGCTAAGTCCCAGGTACATTGACCCATTCTAGATTCTTGATTGTGTTGGAGCTATGGCCTATCGACTAGCACTTCCAACAACCATGTCTCAAGTAAATGATGCATTTTTCATATCTCTCTTTAGGAATTACATACTAGATCCCTTACATTTATGTAATTAATAGGTGGTACATCTAGAAAATGATCTCTCTTATAAGGAGCATTCGATGAAGATCTTGGACCATAAAGATAAAGTTTTACACAACAAGACTACTCACCTGGTAAAGGTACTATAGAGAAACCATAAATACGAAGAGGAAACATGGGAATTAGAGGAAATGATGAAGGAGGAGTACCCTCACTTGTTTTCACCTTAGTACATAAAATGAAAAATTAAGGGTGAAATTTCATAAGGGGGGAGAATGTAATGACCCAGAATTTTATCAATGGAATTTCCCTTCTTATAATTATGTCATAAAACACATACATCACAAATAGAACCTAATAAAAACATTATTATCATAAATAAATAATGATAAATTATTCATAAAATAAACCAATAAAAATTCCAAGGATTACAATGGGATAATAAATAGAAAATAAGATAATAAGAATGGGAAAATTTGGATCTGCTCGATCCACTAGAATGACTATACTCACGAACAAAGATATAAAATAAAACATGATGTTAATAGTAAAATATTCATTTTTAATATAAAATTATATATACAATATTAATATAAAAAAATTTAATGAATAATGGATGAAATGGAGGTATTTATAGAAATTAAGGAATATATATCATTGGAATAGTAATCTGACCATTGGAATAGTAATCGGACCATTATGAATAGTAATCAAGCCATTAGAATAGAAATCTCACTTATTAAAGGATAAAATAAAATTTAGGCATCTTATAAATGAAGACATGATATATTTATATAATGGTATAATTAAATAAATGTTTTAAAAATGATAAATTATGTGTTGGCATTTTTGTAAAATGTAAACGTTTATTTACAATTTTATAATTAATATAATAATTCAAAAGAAAATTTATTTTCATAAAATATATTCATAAATTAATATTATTTTTTATTATAATTATAATTTAATTTTATCAGACCTTAATTAATTTTTCCAAGGGTCAAAAAATCGATTATAATATTAAAATCAGTATTTTTCGAATAAATGTTGATTTTATTTAAAAAAAAAATTCACATATTTAGAAAATTATATTCATAAAATGCATTCCATTCTTGAAATATTCACATAGAAAAAAATTTAGGGTAAAATTTTGATATTTTTCTAAAATAGTTACAAAAATTTGAATAGTGAAATATGGTAATTTACGGTATTTAAAATTATAAGCCAAATACATGAATTTTTTAGTAATGGATGATGTAATCACCCATTATCTCAAAAAAACCTTCACTATTTAATATATTTAGTCATAGGAATCAACACTATTGATATTCTTGAGCCAAAATAATAAACTAATGAATATAATAATAAAAAACACCCCTCACCTCCACCTAGAAATACCACCCCTTCTCCTCACACATCCTAAGTCTTATATCTTGTAAATATTAATTTTAATTCCATTACCAAGACTCATCCCCACATCCAAGATCTACTAGTATCAACAAAATATCAATTCCAAGTTTGTTAAGGGGTCCTCCAAGGAGGTTCTAAAGGAGACGATATTCAAGAGATAAAATCCTCAATCCTTCTCTTTTAATTTCTTTTTTTTTATTCTCTAATAAATTCCCTATCCAACATGGCATGATAAATCCAATAGAATATATATACTATAATTTTTTTGTGTTAATGGAATATTAATCATCTAATCTCATCTCTTCTTCTTTTATACTAAAAATGAAAACATCATCCCTGATATGTCGGTCTACCACCTTCGTGGATGATGAGTTTTTATTTTCCATTAACACCTACAAGTATGGTCATAAAACCATTATTATGGTTAAACCATGTTTTATTGTGTATACTATAACTTTTTTCATGTTCTGGAACTAATATATAGACATAATATTAAATAAAATGAAACTAGCTTGTGATGATCGAAAAAAATGCTAAAATAAACTAAACATTTATCATTATCATTTTATCAAATGAATCGTCCTCATACCAAAAAAGAAAATGATATATGGGAAAATTTAAACTTTAATAATTGAATTATTACCCTATAATTTAACTTCTATATAATTATTCATATTTGATAAGAACTTTCATAATTTTACACAAGCGAACAGACTATGAAACCATGAAACAAATGCTCCTAGAATGATGAAATTAAACTCTATAACTCAATAAAATGGTCATAAATGAACTTAATAAAATTTTAATAAATAAAATACATTTATAATAGGTTTTTAATTAAGTAATTAATGAATCTAATTTGATTATTAGGGACATTAAGTGCAAGTGCAGAATGTATTCGAACATAAGGTAAGGGATCTCTCTGAACCTCTAGTTTTTCATTTGGGTTACGCTTTCTCTCTCTTTACCCAAATTTATTCCTTATTTATTCTTATATAATTATCCTAAATTCTATGTATATTTTAAAAACATATTTATATATCTCAATTCAACCTTATTTTATGGGTAAATACATGTTCTTAAAATATTCCCTGCTCAATTCCTCTCGATAAGAAGGCCCGATTAAAGTGAACTTCTTCATTTCTTTACCATTTTCAAGTACAATTCATAAATAGTTTTAATCCACAAATATTATTCTAAAATCACTCATTTTATCATGAAAAACTATTTTAGTTTATTTTTGGTTTTATACAAACAATTATGACTTTTTCCTCTTTAAGGACTCTTTAATCATTTCCCTAAAACCACACTTAAGTGGAACGTTTCTAATGTTACCAAACCACTATATTTATTATTTTAAATTCATATGGTCATCATTATTCAATATATATTATTATTTTTACTTTATAAATTTCAAATAATTATTTATTCTCTTCTTTCATGTATTCCATTATGATAGTCACTTTGGTTTTTCCTTATGAAATGATTACAAAACCCATTTATTTTCATGGGTAACCCTTATGTTTATTCCTTGTATTTGATTATTATATGGAACACATATGCATAAAAATGTTATTATGGGTGTGCCTAGATACTGCTTCAATTAATTGGTTAATTTTTAGTCTTATTATATTTCATGTATGGGATTAGGGAGTAAACCTAATCTATTATGGGACTTTGTCCACCATGTTATATAGTCTTAGTAGTTAGCTTTGACTTATGTTTATGTCATGTTATATGTTGCTTACACATTCCAATATTTCCATGATCATATGATTACATGTTATATATTTTATGCTTTCATATATTTATTCATTATTCATACCTTTTATGTTATCATGTTACGTATTATTACTCATATATTGTGATTATTTTCCATGATTATTCCCTTACTAGGAATTTTAGCTCATCCCTTTGTCTATGTATTTTCCAAGATTATCCTATGTAATTATAGGAGCTCAAATGGAGTTATAATCTCATTTTAGATATTTAATAAAAGTTTTTTTATTCAGTTTCATGTTTTTTAATCATGTACCTATTCTTCCAAAGACACTATACTATTTTATCCTTGGTTTTTATTATGCTTAAAATCATGTAATATTATGTGTAAAAGGCTAGGGTTACTATAGAAAACCTCCTAACTAGAAGTAACTTCCAAGAGTGGTTTATATTCCTTTAGGTTGTTTTATTCCATGAATGGAAATCTTATAGTCTATAATACTCAATGCATGATCTACCTACTAAATAGATTATTGATGAAGAGTTCCTTGTCTATAAAAAACATTTGAGTGGCGCGGTTGATGTTCAATGTTTTATGATTTCATCGATGTCTATTGAAATAATTAATTCTCATGAAAACATGTATGTGTATATAATGTTTTATCGCCTCCATGGTATTTACCATGAGTGAGCTAGATAGGAACGGTTTAAGATTTCCAAGGTTCTCTTTTAGAGAAATCATGGAGAGGGTGTCCCAGCTGGGCTACACATAGTCAAGCTCATTGGAAACATTGATCACCTAGAGGTTTTAGGGTTTAAAATCCCTAAAGAACTGGGAACTGATCTCATTCTATCATTAATTCCTTATAGCTTCTCTATCTTTGTTATGAATTTTAATATGAACAACATTGAGAAGTATCTTCAAGATCTTCTCACTCTTCTTCGCCAAGTAGATAAGGATACCAAGTGTGAAAATCCTTCTGTCTGTATCATGAACATACATAAAGGGAAAGTGAAGATCTCTAAGTCCAAAGATTGTTCACTCCCTTCCAAGAAGAGTAAGATCAAGGGGAAAGTAAGGGAATATGATGTTGTCTGTTTCTCATGTGGAAAGAAGGGATGTTGGAAGAAAAATTGTGCCTGGATAATGAAGTAAGGGGAAGCTTTAGGTTCATTTGTTATTGAGTGCAATTTATTTGTTTCTAAAAATTGGGTATTAGATATAGCTTTTGGTGATCACATATGTATTAAAATATAGGAACCAAGTAGATTCATAAATATTAACCTAGGGGAGGTAGATCTATGAGAATCCAACAGAGCTAAATGCACTGCTATAGATATTTGGGACGCCACCTCACGTTGCCGACTGGAATGATCTTGGTTTTGAAAGGTTGTTATTATTGTTCCATATATTACCAAAAATATTATTTCTATATCCAAACATCATATGTATTTATTTGTTTTCAAATTTGGGAATATATTTTTATTCTTTTATAAAGATAGAATTTGTTATGGTAAGGCACATTTAAATAGCAGTCTTTATGTATTAGATTACATGAACCAAGTAATGGCAATAGAAAACAAAGATACTTCAAATTACTCATACCACACCCAAATTTTCCATCACTAGATAGGTCATGTAAATGAAAATTAATTTAATAAATTGTATCAAGATGGATATTTAGATTCTTTTTAACTAAAACTGCATGGTTTATGTCACGCATTTTTACAAGGAAAAATGACCAAATCCCTATTTAGTGGGAAAGGTGAAAGGGCTAAAGAGATCATTGAATTAGTTCATACCATTGTGTGTGGACCATTTCATGTTGAAGCAAGGGGTGGGTACTCATACTTCATAACTTTTACTAGTGATTTTAGTAGATATGGATATGTCAAGTTAATGAGGTATTAGTCAGATTATTTTGATAAATACAAGGAATAAAATAATGAAGTTGAGAACCATATTGGTATGAAGATTATGTAAGTATGCTCAGACCCTGGTGGAGAATATATTAATCAAGGCTTCATTGATTACTTACAAAAGTTTCAGATCCTATCCCAACTCACTCTTCCTTACACACCTCATTGGAATAGTGTAAGTGAAATCAATAACCATGCCTTCTTAGACGTGGTGAGATCAATGATGAGTCATGCAAGTATTTCATTATCATTTTAGGGATATGAATTACAATTATCTAAACACATACTAAACCAAGTACCAACTAAATCAATAAATGTTATTCTATATAAATTTTAGAGTGGAAGAAAAATCATGTTGTCGAATTTACATGTGTGGGTTTGTGAAGTGTTTGTTAAGGCCTCTTCAAGTAATAAAATTACACCATAAGGCATAAATTGTACCTTTATAGGATACCTCTAATAAAAATGGTATATTACCCATATGAACCCTCATATAAAAAATTAATAGTGGAAAGACACACCATATTCCTTGAGAGGGATCACATCTCTAAAAGAGATAGTGGGAGTAAGATGGAATTTGATGAAGTTGAGGCTCAAGGTATATAAGAGATAGAATAGGAACAAATTCCACAAAGATTTGTGGAAGAAGAAACTATTCTAGTGGCACAAGTATTGCATAAGAGTGAAAGAGAGGTTAGAGAACTAGAAATGTATGATTTTCTAGTCACTAAGGACGGTGGCTCATTATTAGTTAATAATAATGATCATATAACCTACAAGGAAGCAGTAAGTGGAACATATTTTTTCAAGTGTAAATAATCCATGAATTATGAAATGGACTTCATATACCAAAACCAAGTTTAAATTTTGGTAGATCCTCTAGTGGATATAAAGCCCATTGGTTTCAAATGGGTATTTAATAAGATTCTAGAAATATAATTGCAGTTCAGTATATATAAGGTGTGACTGGTTTCAAAAGGGTTTAAACAACATCAAGACATTGACTATAATGAAACCTTTTCACCAGTTGCAATGTTGAAATCCATCATAATTTTAATTTTCATTGTGTCTTACCATTACTATGAGATTTGGAAAATGGATTTTAAAATAGTCTTCCTTAACAGAAACCTTGGAGAAGATATATATATATATGAAATAACCCAAAGGTTTTATGACTCCAAAGGATTCCATTGAGATATAAAAATTACAAAAATCCATTTATGGATTAAAGCAATCATCTAGGTCATGGAAAATTCATTTTGATGAAGCCATAACAGAATTTGGCTTCATAAAGAATAAGTGTGATACTTTTGTATAAAAATAGTTTAGTAGGATTGAAGTATTTTTATTAATAGTATATGTTGATGACATATTAATCATTAGAAACAAAATATTAATCTTACGGTCTATTATGGTGTAGTTGAATAAATGCTTCTCTATGAAGGACTTGAGAGAGGCAGCATATATTCTTGGGATCATGATCTATCATGATAGATCCAAGAGGTTTCTTAGCCTAAATCAAAGTACATATATAACAATATACTGAATAGATTTAGTATGGAATAATACAAGAGGGTATTGTTTCCAACATCACATTAAATTAATCTTTCTAGGAAAATGTGTCCTCGGACACATGAGGAAAGAAATAGAATAGCAAGGATTCCATATGTATCAGTGATTGGTTCAATCATTTATGATATGTTATGTACTAGGATAGATGTATCCTATTCATTAAGTGTGGTGGGAAGATATCAAGATGATCCAAGTGACCACCATTGGATGGCAGTCAAGACTATCCCTAAGTATATAAGGTTTACTAAGGATATGTTTATGGTTTATGGAGGAGATAAGGAACTTTTCATCATAGGATATGTATATGCTAGTTTCCAAACTCATCAAGATGACATAAAGTCACAAACGGGATACATATTCACTTTTAATGGATGTGTTGTGGGTTGGAAGAGCACAAAGTAGGTTGTGGTAATAGGTTTTACAGTAGATTCTGAGTATATTGTGGCTTCTTAGGTGGATAAAGAATTAGTATGGATGCGCAACTTTATCAAATATCTTGATGTTTTACCTAGAATTAAAGATACTATCACACTCTATTTTGATAAAATTGCAGTGGTGGCTCTCGTAAAAGATCCAAGTTCACATCAATGGAAAAAACATACTATTTAAGTATCATATCTTGAAGGATTTTTCTCAGAGAGGTGTGGTTTCAGTGAGAAATATTTACATAGAATACAACATGGATAACCCTTTGACTAAATATTTGACTTATCAAAACATGATTATCATGTGAGTTCTAGAGGACTGAAAGTCAAGGATGTTGGTACTATTCCAAGTGGTAGTTTGTTGGAGTTGGTGTCCTCAGACCAATTTTTTGTACTTTGATTACATGTATATTCGATATATTGAATATTAATAAAACTTATTATTACATATTTTTCAGTGTTATGCATGACTCTAAGGTAATAATGTTCTAGAGTATAAATCATATTGATAAGGTCATATCAGTTCTCCACTATAATGATAACCTTGCAGTTCTATAATGATATTCTTAAATAATGTTATGATGTTGGATAAAATAATATAATGGGAAACGTAGTACATAAACTGTTAGGTGTGAGTTCTTATAAGAAGATGAGGCTTCTTCTCATGAAGATCACACTTGGTAATCTCCAAGATTGGTTATTATGAGAATAGACCTGCCAGTAGGAATTCTACATATTTTGGTGTCATCAAATATTCCTATTTGTGATCATGTGTAATGGTCCTTAGACTTTAAGATTATCATTAATGCATGTCATGACTCGCGCACTAAGATTTGTTGATGAAGACCATGGTGACATATTTTTTCAATGAGGTGGGATATGTTAGGTGTGTAATGATTAACATTTCATTAATGGATAATTCAAGGAAATATTTGTCCCTTCCATATTTATGGAAGCTGATTTCTCGACCCTTTGATTGGAATAGAACTATCATCCTAAATTCCATACTCATGGTGTAATGGTGTGTTTATTATAGATAGTAAAAGAAATACTTATAAAGAATATAGATTGGTGGCACAGATGTAAAACCTGCTTGATGATATATTGTAACAAATGGATTATATTACACAGAGAGAATTTGTATTTTGTTTTCTTCATTGTGACATTAAGTTCTTTATCTTGGGTTTCCAGACTCTTTTCTAGATAGTAATCTTGAACTTTAGGTAAGCCCACCTAATGCCAATAAGAAAGAATCCTAGAGGGTCACATAATAAGTGTTTCTATTGATCCTAGTTAAATTCTATTTGAATTTAATTAATGGAATAAATATTATTCTCAAGACTGATGAATATTTTTTATTCCAGTTTTATTGATCGTATCAATTAAATTAATATTTATTCACCAGATTGTGAATTAAATTTATTTATTTATTTTATTGAATATTTATTAAATATTTAATTACTATTTTGTGAATAAAATGTTTATTTAAGAGAATAAAATATTTTATTCGAGTATTCAATAAATTCTAGAGTTCGAATGGACCAATACAGAGTCCGGTGATAAATATTAATTAACAAGTCAGTTAAATAATACTTGTTATTGCACAAGTTGGTGTACACCACAAAATAATATTATTATTACTTTAATATGTGTCATGGGGTTTATTAAAGGTTGTTATATTATTTAACAGTTGACATGCATTATATAATTATATTAACTTAAACCTTAACTCTATACATAGATGGTTGGATCTATTATGTAGATTATCGATCGGGACAATCGAAATAGAGAATTGTTGCGCACAAAGAATTCTCTCTTAACCCCTCGTTCTCTCTCCCTCTCAAGAAAGATAAACACAAGAGTGATTTCTTTAAGACCAAAGAATGACCAATCAAGAATGAATAGTTAAATACATTCAATTCACCATGCTAGTGCTCAAAGATCGAGTGGCGTTTCTTGGAGATCATAGAAGCACATGTGGATCATCACTAGAGGGATTCTATCCTTGGATCCTCATAGCACAATGAAGTCAATCCAAAAGGTTCTTTTCAGATGATCAATATTCATCAATGAAGAAATATTATAAGACCAGGTATTTATTTCTATAGATATTTAATAAATAAATTGTAAATTTTACATGAAATATCCTTACTTGTGGTTTTGGGTATATAAATATTAAAACAAATTTTTAATATATCACCTACCACTAAACGCTTCTATTGTTCCCAAAACCAATATGATCCACTAACTCAGTGATATAATTCAAACAGAATATATTCACCTAGGAATTGATCTCACATCTAAGACCATCCTAAAAATTTCTTGTCATATCTACCTTATCTTATGTCAATTTTGGATAAAAATACTGCAAATCAGTGAAGTGGCTAGCATGATCCATCATTGAAATACTTCCTTGGGTCAAATGCATAAACTATGAGGCTTTCTTTTTCCTCAAGGTTTTAGGGTAAAACAATTCCAGCAACTTATCCTAGAATTCCTTCCATACCATGTCCTCCAACTGCTTATCCTAATCCTGAATATCCCACCGGCACTTCTTTGGTCCTCGTAACATGTAATCTTCTAACTTGACTCACTTATCTAGAGGATTCTATAAGTGATCCAGAATCATTTGGATATACTCAATCCAGAACTCCAATACCTCAGGTCCAACCTCTCTGGAAAACATTAGAGGGTGCTCTATCTAGAATGCTCTCATCAAAACATATATACTTGTCATAACCTTCCCTAGGTATCTCTCTATATACTATATAAAATGAGAAAAAAATTACCAAACTGTTATCCCCCCTATCACTTGGAACCAATGTGGGTTCTTGTCCCACTACTAGAGGTGAATTCTCAACAATATACTCCTATCTCCCTACTGATAAACATCATCATGGTGGCATCTCTCTATAATTCCAAACACAACTTTTCAGGGCACATAAAAAATTATTTTACAATTAAACAAGAGGGATTGAAACTAGTTATAACAATCTATTCCATGTACACTATCTCAATATATACAACTACATCACTATAACTACCCTAAACCATCCTTATATAGGGACATAGTTAACTCAGGTTAAACCAAACTTTCAAAAATCTAGTCTTCCCATTTAACACTATTTTCACATCTTTAAACTTTTTAAACAATTCAAAATTAAACCATTGAGAATTTTTTATTGGTTTTGGATTAGTCTAAAAACCTCCTTATTTTAATGATCAAAAATCATTTTTGTAATGTTTATAATGATTTTAATGTTTTATTATAGTAAAAAAAATTGGATAAATTGTGAAAATTGGATAAGTCTTTATCTACCGTTTCTATCTACCTTTAGTTATAATGATATACCATTAGTTGAAGCAAGATACAGCTAGTTCAAATTTACAATTGTTGGGATATGATGTCAATTTGTACTACCATCTAGTAGATATACCACTACTACTAGGTATATCTACCTCCAATAGCTTCTACAGTCGCTTGGTGTTACTACCAGTTCAACAGTTCTACTACTAAATGATACCAGTGTTTAGAAGAGCTACCGCTACTGTTAGGAAAATCTACCACCAATAATTTCTACCACTATGAGTATATATTATCAAATGGTTCTAAAATTCATTGAAGCTACTTCTAATTCACTAAGTGGTGCTACCATCAAAGAATATACCTCCAATGAAGTTGCCTCTAGAAGAGATATCACTAGAGAGCTACCATAGTTGTCCAGAATTAATTTCAAAATTAATTCTCCAATGGATAGTTTATGCATTTAATTTTGGAAAAAATCATGTGGGTTTAAGAATGATTAATCTTAAATAAATCCATAGTTTTCTTAAAGAAAAATTCATACCTTTCTTAATATATCTCTCAGTACAAGGTTTTTGATCTTTTATTATTCTTTTTCTACAAAGGATATTTGGACTTAGGAGCTATAAATTCATAAGATATACCTTTTTCATGTGTGGAACATACATGGACATGGAATTATAGACTCTTATTCACTAGAATAAAAAATAATCATTGATACACATGTTTGTATAAGAACACTAGACAATTGCAGACTAAAAACAGAAGGCTTTTCTAGATTTTTATGACACTCTATTTTTCTACATTTTCTATGCAACTTGTTAAAGATAATTTAAAAGATAGATTCAAGGAATCCTGAACAACTAAATCTATTTGTATTGAGAAACACTAAATTTTTATCATCTCTCTTTTCTTTATCTTTCTATTTTATCATTCTTTCAAGCTGTGTTTTTTTTTACTCAGTTTATCTGTAAAACACAGTCTCGTACACTAAACTGGAGATTTATTGACACCCTCTCTCAATTTTCTTTATTTTTATTCCCACATACAACTATGGAATATGTCATGTGTGACCTTTACTTGTTTTATCCCACATATAACTATGGAATAGGCTTTGTTCCTAGACAACCGTGTGTGTTGTTGTTTGTAAAACCTGATTCAAGTTATGGATCAATTTATTTTATAATAAACTACTTATTGTAGGATACCTATATAAAGGAACTCAAACTAGAGATTCTCTTATAAATCAAGTTGAACATCTAGTTTCTTTCCATATTGTTAACATAAGAATATCAATGAAGTAATTGATGATGAATTATGGGTAATGGAAATGCAAGAAGAGTTAAATCAATTTTAAAGAAATAGAGTCTAGGGACTTGTTAAAAGACTGAAGGACTACCTAACCATTGGAAATAAATGGGTGTTTAGAAACAAGTTTGATGATTTAGGCATAAAAATTAGAAATAAATTAATATTTTTTCATAAGAATATAGTCAAGAATAAGGTAATGATTATGGGGAAACATTTTCTCCAATAGCTAGACTTGAATCCATCGGAATGTTGCTTTCCTATACAGTACATTTGAATTTCAAATTATATAAAATGGATGTCAAGAGTTAATTATTAAATTTTTATATAATTGAGGATATTTTTGTTGAGAAACCCCATATATTTCAAATCCCACACTTTCCAAATCATGTTTTTAAATTAACAAAAGCTTTATACTGTTTAAAACAAGCTCATAAATCTTGGTATGATAGGATCAGTTCATTTTTTTTAAAAGGTTTTACTAAACAAGATCCTAATTTATTTATTAAAATAATTTAAAAATATGTTTTAGTTATACAAATATATGTTGATGATATTATTTTTGGACCCTCAAGAAATTATTTGTGTGTTGAGTTTTTAAAAATTATGCAAACTAATTTTTAAATGAGTTTGATGGGTTAACTTAAATTTTTTATTATTTTTAAGATTTTTTAAAATAAATATATATTTATTTTACATCAAAGAAAGTACACTAAATATATTTTAAAACATTTTGGTATGGATATTACTAAAGGTAGTGATACTCCCATGAGTACTAGCTGTAAATTGGGTCTTGATGAAATTAGGAACCCAGTTGATCAAACTACTTACAGAGGTATGATTGGAATATTACTATATTAAACTATTAGTCAGCCAAATATAATGTTTAAGTTATGTATGTGTGCCCATTCTCAATAAAACCCAAAAGATTTTCATTTAATTTATATCAAAAATAATTTTTAAATACCTCAAAAATACAACCAATTTAGGATTGTTCTCTTCTAGAGGAAAATAATTTAACTTAGTGAGTTATTTAGATAAAAACTTTGGTGGTTATAACTTAGATAGAAAAAGAACCTATTGAACATGTCTCTTTTTGGGAAAGTATCTAGTTTTATGGTGTCATAAGAAACAAAATTTTGTTGTATTATGCACTGCTAGAGCTCAGTAAATAGTTATAGGAAGTTTTTATGCATAGATTCTATAGATGAAACACACTTTACTAGACTATGGATATCAATTTCTACATGCCCCTATAAATTGTGATAATAAAAGTGATATTAACATTTCTAATAATATTGTGTCTCACTCTAGTTCAAAACATATTGATATAAGATATTACGTTTTGAGAGACGATTTTCAAAAGGGTGATATAACTCTTGAATTCATTGGAACTGAACATCAACTTACTGATATATTCACAAAGCCTTTGAATGTTGCAAGAATAAGATATATCAAACATGAACTTGGAATGGTAAATTTTGGTTAGTATTTTATTCTTATATTTAATTTATTTTTAGTAGAGGAAAATCACAAGACTAGTACTATCATAGCTGATATACCATGAGTCATGCTATTATGGATGGTCTACCATTAGCCATGCTATTGTGATGATCGATCATTATTCATTCCATAATGATGATCAAACATGCCATACTATAGTTTCCATGCTACCATCCATATGCTACTATGAAATAGTACCATTACATGCTATCATGATATAGTAGCATAACTTTCTACCATACAGATGTTATAGTGGTGTGCATCCATTACATGCTACCATGATAATCTACCATAGGACCTATTGTTTCTAGTGATACCATTCCTTTTGCTTATAATTAAAATGTTATCAAATTTATTTATTTTTATTATTCATATTACAATTATTTAATTTTTTATTTTTGAATCCCTAAATGATAAAACTTTCCTAAAATATCAGTCTTGTGAATCCACCCTCTTTCACCTCCTTTGAACACTTTCTCTTCTCTCTCGACCTGCAACATTCTATATTCTACCTTCATCCCTCAAACCAGTGTGAAAATGGTGTGATTGAGTAATCCTAGTGACTCTCCTATTGATTTACTTACTTTTAGGAAATAAAGAGGATAATTTATTCATCCTATAGAAACAAAGAATCCTCGGCTCATATCTAGTGTTGTTTTCCTCAAAAAGGAAATCAATGTCGATTGGTTTTCTTTGAGAAATTAACTCTTTTAGAATGTGATCCAGGACCAAGGATGGGTCGAATGGTTCACAAGGAATGATAGACCATTCTTCCCTAGGTTGTTTCATGATTTCTATCATTTTTTAGAGTATCGATTTGGAGGAAATAAATATGTTATCAAAATAGTGATATATGGAAAAGATCTTGTCTTTTCTTTAATGTAGTAGGCTAGATGGTTGAACATTCCTAAAAAGGTATATATGAGGAATATTATGGTTATTTCCTATTAACCATGAGAATTTTGTGACTGAGGATGCATTTCTTGAGTTGACTAGAAATAAAACCATTATAAGTCCTATGGTAGTGGATCTTAATGGAGAATATCGTTTTCTTTTAAGTTTATTTAGAATATATTGTATATTGGGAAGGGGAATTTTATTATAATGAGATTTCAGGACATATTTTTCTTATTTCTTATGAAAATAGGATACAATATTAATTTATGTAGGTAGGTGATGGTTTATATGATGGATTTGGGCAGGCCTTCCTAGAGATAAAACTCTATGTCCTTCTCTAAAATGATATCTACCATATTGGAAGCCAAATTTCATGAGCCTCAAGGAGAAGATCAAGTGACTAAGTGTGGTATTTTATATCTTATTCAAGTAACCTACAAGAGTATGGGAGTGAAATGGAACCCATGGTTGAAAATGTGGGTATTAGATGATGATAAAATTTATGAAAAGTTCAATCTAGTGGAGAATCCTTATAGACTAATAGATATGGTTGACCCTAGATTAGAGACAAATGAGGTTTTAGATTACTCTTTAGATGAATAAGATGAGCATGATGTTGAAGTGAAAGAGGATGAAAATGAGGAAGATGAATCAATTCATGTTTCAGTGGAATTGGGGAGTGACCCTGATGTGGCTAAGAGTCCCAATTTTTCCTATATATCTACTAGTCCACCTCTTTCCCTTCTCAATAGAAAGATTTTTCTAAAGGAAGATGATGAAGTGACTGAAGTCTCTAATGGTGATCAATTTGAGAGATATTCTTCAGAGACTCCTTGGGATGTGATTGTGCTCTCTAATGATTTAGAATATTTTTTTGATAGAGGTGATGAGGATGAGCAGTCTAACTCCTATCAAAATATCACTAAGTCTAGTAGGTCTGCCAGTGGAGATTGGTAGGGCTTATCTCCATTTGTTTTAGCTAGATAGGAATTTATTAATATAGTTAATCTAGCTACTTCATAAGGTCAGGATTCTAGAAACTATATTGATCAAGTTACCTTGGACATAGATGAGGATGGATCACCATATTTAGGGTATAAATCCCTATGATATATTAATCTTAGGTTAGAATAATATGAATTAGATGATGGTGATCAGGGTAGTATAATAGAGCATGGTGGGACATCTATATTGATTGAGCAGAGAGATATTAAGGGATCCCTAGTAGAGTGGATTGATCAGACAGAGTGTTTGGGGGTTTTTCTTTCTGATGATCCTAATGTAGAGACTGTACTAGGGTATGTTGTCTTACCTAGTTAGGAGAGGGATCCTCCTAATATTACTTTATCTCCTCCTCATTTCAACTATTTGACTCAATATGATCTTCAATCCTTCAAAACAGGTCTTCTATTGGATCTTAGTGGGATGTTTTGGTCCTCCTCGACTCAGGAAACTAAGCTTGGTGAAGTTGATATTGGGATGGTAGTTTCCTTAGTCATTTCTCATATCTAAGGAAAAATGTTCATAAATATGGGAAATATAGAAATTTAAAATAAGAGGCTGGTAAAACAAATGGATTCCATTAAATTCACTATAGAGGATATGAGTGTTGGTTTCACAAGGAGAGAGATATCCCTTTTGGAGAGGTTATAGACTTTCTTTACTCCTAGAGAATCATCTTCCAGAGATCCACCTACTTATTCTCCTACTTCAGTGGATTAATATTTGATATTATCCATAGTGAGAGAAGAGATTTATGTTGTGATGGGTGATCTCTCAAATTATCATCAAGATGAGCTTAACTAGATTAAATCTCATGGTGATTACATTTATAAGTTGGTTATAGAATACTTAAATGAGGCTAGGAGTGTTATAGAGACAATTGATAAATCTATTAAGTATTATCTCTCAAGTTTTTATATTAAGTATGAGCTTAATTCTAATTTTAAATTCTTGGAAGAGAATTTGAGAATTCCTCCTATGACCAAGGCCTTTAAGGAGAAAGTTACCCAATTGAAGACCTTGGCACCCCTGCTCAAATTGTTCATAGAAGAGAAGGTTGACTTTTTCCATGGCAATGGAGTATAGTGGTCATGTGATCACTTAGTTTGTGGAGTTAATGGATCCATTTTTTGTATTACACTAGGACTGCTATCATTTCACCTCCTCTCATCCCTTTGACTAAATCCATTTATACACCTTTATCATTACCCTTATAGACAACCTTTATTGTAGTTAGTCTGACTTACCCCTATTGAAGTTGTCAAATAGCTTAGGCTGGTTGCATTTGTTATTGTATTTCAAACACATACACCTCTAGCTCCTCCTACCCCTCCATTTGATATAAAAGAAAATGATCCAAAGGATCCTACTTCTAGTCAGGCTATAGATGCTTCATCAAACTTTGATTAGGATTTTTATGGGGATTTTCTTTTTTCTTATATTCCCTCTGCTGATGTAATATTTAACATTATTCTATAATGACAACACTCTTTTTTCATCCATATGTCTTTTATTTAATTTCATATTCTTTTTATCTTTTTTTATAATCCTAAAATGGGGAGTAATTGTATGGAATGTCATTTGAGTAACTGTAGGACATAACTATGCACCACATATGGACTTTTATTATTAATAATAATATTCATATGTTAAATATTTTCTATATGATTATGAATTCCAAGATTTTTTATCATTAAAAAGTGTTATATTGTTGTCTTAGTCCAATAATCTCATTATTTTAATAATCATAAATCATGTTTCTTATGTTTCTAATGATTTTAATGTTTTATAGTAAACTATTTTCTAGATAAATTGTAAAATTTGGCTAAGTCATGACTATTGTTCCCATTTATCGTTAGCTATAATGATATGTCATTAGTTGAAGTAAGCTACTAGTAGTTAAACTCTATGGACACCAAGATCTGCCATCAGGTTTTTCTATTGTCTAGTGGAGATACGGCCACTACCGAGTACATCTACCACCAGTAGCTACTAATGTCAGTCAGTGATACTACTAGTTCAGCGGTGCTACTGCAAGATGATAATACCATTCAATAGAGATACCACTATTGTTAAGTGGATCTACAGCCAATATTTTCTACTTCCACGTATATCTACCATCTCATGGTGATACTATTCAGTAAAGCTACCCCTATTTTACTAAGTTATGTTGTCGTCAAAGTATTTACCACTTGTGAAGTTATCTCCAAAATTTCTACCACCAAAGATCTACTATAGTTGTCCAAAATTAATTTCAAAATTAATTCCCCAACAACTAGTTTATGTATTTAATGATGGAAAGAATCATACATATTTAACAATGATTCTTCTTAAACAAATTCATGGTTGTCTTAAAGAAGAAGTAAAACCTTTCTTGTTTTGTCTCTCAAAATGAGGATTCTGGTCATTTATTATTCTTTTTTTGCAAGGGATATTTGGACCGAGGCACTATAAATTCAGAATATCTCCCTTATGCGTTTGTGTGGAACATTCATGGACATAGAATTATAGACTCTCATACATTAGAACAAAAAATAATCATTGATACACATGTGTGTGGAAGAACACTATAGAATTGAATACTAAAAATATAAGTCTTTTCTAGAATTTCATGACATTCTATGTTTCTACATTTTTTTGCAACTTGTTCAAACTCCTTTCAAAGATATATTCAAGGACTCCTGAACAAATGAATATACTCATATTGATATGAACTATATTTTTTAATCTCTCATTTATTTCTCATTTTATTTTATCATTATTTTGAGTTGTGTTTGTTTTTAATATGTTTATCTATAAAATATGGCCTCATGTACTAAACTAGAGAGTTCTTGAAACTCTCTCTCAATTTTATTCATTTTTATTCCCAATTAAAACTATGTAAGAGTTCATGTGTGACCAATACTTTTTTTTTATCCCATGTATAACTATGTAAGAGGCTTTTTGCATAAAAATACTTTTATAATTTTGTTTTTAAAACCTGATCTGGGTTGCGGATCAGTTTATTTTATAATAAACTACTTGGTAGAGGGTGATTTCCAAGTGGAGGAGATTAAGTCTCGACTTGAGACTGAACCCCTTGTTTAAATTTCATTGTGCATTTTTTTGTTCTCTACTTGTTTTTGTTTTATTTTTATTTAATCAAACTAGTTTTTGTTTTCTAATTTATTAAATAAAATGTTACTCTGATAGTTAACTTAAATTAATGTTTTATATGTAGTGTTTGATATAAGTAAATTAGTTTTAAATGTTAAAGTATTTTCAAAATTATTTTAACTAATTTGTGATCAAGATTTTGAGAATATTTTTCAAAGATCAAATTATAGAATTCAATTGTTTTTTTTAACTGGTCATTTTTATCAAATTAGTAGATATGAGTTTTAAAATTGTTTTTAACAGAAATTTTATTGGAAACTCAATTCACCCCCTCTTGAGTTTTCCATCGGGGCCAATAATTGGGAACTTTACTTTAAACCCATAAATAAATAGAAATCCATTTTCAATTTTCACATCTCACCCATAACATGCTTCTCCATGTATTCCTAACATGATGCATGTCACATAATTCCCTAAGTGCCTCAAATGATGCATGTATATACGAGCTACATTTTATACCATCCCATGACTAAAATATCAGTAAAAAAATAACATCACACCACATGTGTATCACCCAAGGTGAAATAAAATCTTATTATAACAAGATAATACCAAGAACAACAATCCTACCCTAGGTACTTGGTTTTTCCCTGATGCATGGGTAAGTTACTTTCATGCACGAGCTCATTTCCAAGGCTTGAAACATCTTAGAATCCTTTATACCTTTCCCAAATAGTAATATAACATAAAATAAAACCCATCAGATACCAATTTGTAACATCCCATTCCAAGTACCTCTAAACTGGTGCCCCAAGCCGGTTTGGTATGTGACCTCAGACGCACCTCCCCATGCACTAGAGGCTACCGACTAGCAGTGAGGGTCTAATATGGTATGTGGAGAGACAATATCCTCTTTAACAGAGTGATATGATAGAAATAATTAGTATAATTAATAACCAATACAATAAAATTCAATAACCATGAATCATATAATAAATTCCCAAAACTATGTAACTGACCACAAACCATATACAATAAACATGTCGTGCCATACAAGTATCATGTGTCGTGGAAACCCTAAAATAAAGTCACACTAAAAATCCACAAAATGGGTCCCAGCATCATTTTGGTTCCCTCATCCATGCTCTGTCCCATATCCCAAATCATCCATCTAACATAAGGATTTTCTTTTATCCTAACCTATATGCATGAATTTTGTTCGGGTTCCAATGGTGGATCGAGCAAGGTGTGAGTTCAACTCATTAGTCCATCACCAAATATTTCTAAATAAATATCTAGTCTAATAACAGTGTATTCATAAGTTTAATAAAAATAAATAAGGAATGAATAAAATAGGTTTTACCATTAATCAATGTTCAATTTATCCAAACCTACCCTCAGGTTCCAAGTGACACCTGAACCCATCAAACCTACTTCAGCCTATGTTGGTCATTTGAACCATAAAAAATAGGGGTCACATGTTATTACATAAGGATAATCAGTCCAAGTATCCAAATCAGTGATGTGGAACACCATGACCAACAATCCTAAACTATAATGTGGACTTCCATGACCAACATCATTACCATGGTACAGAACACCATGACCAATGCACAACCCTCAATGTAGATCACCATGGACAACATTGCTATCATGTTTTTGAATTACAAGACTAATTCCCACATCTATTTCATTAACAATACAATTACAAGGTCTAACACTTGACCTTTATAACACACAAAATAATAATGGTTCACATGTTTTCAATATTCAATATTCAAGTGGTATACCATGTTAACCTCTTTCATTCATCATTATTTATATGGTCCATCACTTTAAATTTATTTAATAAAATATTAGAATCAATTCATTTTACCAACCATTCACACAACACAGCCATTGAGGCTCTTTACAACCAATTATCAACACGAATATTCCCCTTTAATCATTTTTTCCCTTCTCCCTTTATTATGTAATAAACCATTAAATCCCCAAACCAATCCAAATGGATCCTTACACCATACTAAAAAACATTACCTTGTGTATAAATAGTTAAAATTTATAAACCCCTTTATTACACCATTTATAAAACACTTCACCATTATCAAGGGTGTGACACTCCCCATGGGTGGCCATAGGTTTTTCCTTAAGATCATCAACAGACCTGACGGAGTCCATGAAGGGTCTTTCACATCAATCGAAGGCACCAAATTTATTTTCTTATTCAATAACACAAGTTCTCCATAAGGAATAAAATTTTCACAACCACAAACACAACAATAAAACCAATACTTTGGGAGAAAGTTTAAAAACCACCTACCAGATGATCATAGATAAGAAATCATCCAAAATTGGGCCTTGGTTTGGACTCAAAAAATCACAAACACAAGGTAAAATAACCTCCTAGAAATAGGGTTAATAAGATTAAGAAGGAGAGGAAATAATCCATAATGATTCTCTAGGAAAATAAAAGGAAATGAAGTTGGAGACTTACCGAGAGCGTTGATTCATACTAAATGGAACTCTAAACTCCTAAGAATTGAAGGAAAATCACCCTTGAGGGAGGATGGAGCTCTAAGTTTGTAACCCTTGCTGCTAGAGAATAAATGGGGAAGAAATTAAGTGAAAATAGTATAAAGGTTGAGAGGGTAAAATGGTTAATTACCCACTTTTTAAGTGGTGCATGGTTCCACCGCACTGTTGGACAAATCGTGTGCCAGTTTTGTGGTACCCTCTACACAAGAAGGGGGTTAAGCTACACAGTTCTCTGGGATCACCCACGTGGTTTGAAAAACCTTACAGAACCCATGCAGTTGGATTTATCTAAGACCGCATAGTTTTAATCCCCCCTTGCGTGGTTTTTAAAACTGTGCTTCCCCTCTCATAAGGACACATAGTTATGGTGCATGGTTATTTATAATTGTGCACCAACTGTTATCTCACTATAGCATGATCCCTTTTTCCACTTTTTGAACCCCAAACCCCCAAAACACCCCCATGACCTCTCTTAATCCTATAAATCGTTTCATTAACCACTTTAAAGGGGATTTTAACTAAAATTAAACAAAAAAATAACTCATTAAGGATCATAATATTAAAATTTATGTGTGGGATATAATGGATTCAGGTAGAGCACATACTTGTATCTAGTCGGGGTGGCTCCGGTTTCTCATGGGTGTGCATGTATGGGTTATGATGGATTTAAGTATAATGAATTTACACAATTAGTAGTGAATTTTATGTATAAACTTGGATACTACTATGATATAATTATGATGATATTCCAAGCTACACGGGATGTAGTAATGGAAAGGGTGCTATTATATGAGGTGCGGGATAACTTATGGGAGGTATGAGCACAGGATATAGCCATTGGGTGAGAACAACAAACTAGTGGAGAAGTGGGAGTGAGGTGAATTCATATGTGTGTGTGTGTGTGTGCTTTTTATATAGATTGTATTTATTTTATACATTACTTGGGGATAGATCCATAGTGAGGATGGTAAACATGTATTACTTGTTTGGGTGATGAGTTAGTTTCATTTTTTTATTCACTAGACTTTATCATGATTCTTTCATGTTTTTCAAGAGTGGTTTTAAGGAGGATCCCACTGAGTATACATGTTATACTCACCCTGCATATATAAAAAAATTAGGTCAATAGGATAAATTTTGTGATCAGGCTATACATTACTAGCTCAGAGGAGTTTTTGAATAGCTATCTGGAGTTTTTGGATTTCATTGTCGTTGCCTAGTTTTACTTTTGGTACTTGCAGTTTTATTTTCAACTTATGCATGAAATTAGACATATTGGGATTTCTTCTGGTTTTTGCATGGTATTGGTTGGTGTTTTATCCTTCTTATCTCTTAATCCTTGAATTTATAGAGGTTAATGCCTCACATGTATGTGATTGATATACCATCGATGTTAGTCGCCAACCCATGGCCTATTTAGAGGCAGGTTTCGAGGTTCATTATCTCCCTTTCTTCATTTTTTATCCC
The DNA here is from genome assembly GCA_963277665.1 of Viscum album. Lineage (NCBI taxonomy): Eukaryota > Viridiplantae > Streptophyta > Magnoliopsida > Santalales > Viscaceae > Viscum > Viscum album. Next base: position 1,320,102,188 of record OY728151.1, on the reverse strand, counting down.
GAGAAGGGTACCTTTAGAGGCAGGGGGTTGTGATAGAGTGGTATCAATGGATGATGGTTGAGAAATAGAATTGAGTTTGGAGTTAGGCACTAGTGAGGATGCATGGGTTGGTAGGTAAACAATGTCATCTAGTCTTAATAAGCACTGTAAACAAGGTAAATTAGTTGGGGCATGGGACTTTATGGCCACCTATGATTCAACATAAGTACCTTCAAGTTTACTAAACATGATAAGTTAAGTGATGTTGCTTGAAGGGTAGAGACCTAGGTAAGGATCATGCATCATAATGTTCTACACCAGTGTTTAAATTTCAGAATATAATGTAAAATAGAATAAAATTAATGAATGAATCAATTAATTAACCTTAAAAAATTTTCCCTAGGTTTAGGAGTACTGACATCTATTCTTTTTCATATATGGAATCATTTTAACCCCCCCTTTCAGATTCATACAAAATAAGTTCAATGGGATATTCCAACGAATCGTCATGGAGTGGAGGCCAAAAATAATGATACTTGGAGGAGGACACTCTGAGAGTTTCAATGTCAGGGTTTGTAGAAGTACGAGAGTTCCATTTTGGATCGAGATATATAGAATTGGATAGAGGAGGTGGAGATAACCTTCAATTTGATTTGTGATCTGAAGGAGCTCTGGGTTTCGTTATCTATGATGATGTTTTGTGGATCAGCTCGGTAGTAGTGGATTTTGTTCCTTAGGAATTGCAAGGAGTCGGTTATTTCCTGGGATAAGTTCAGGGATCAGTTTCATGTTGAGTTTTTATCTTCGACCACTAAGGAATCTTGTCAAAATGAGATCCTTAACCTTTTACAAGGGAGTTTCAGTGTTCTAGAGTTCAGTGTTCCAGATGAGGAGGGTAGGGTGAGGCATTTCAAAGAGAATTTTTTCTAAGAGATCTAGCACTAGATCACTCTATTTATATTAAATTCATATGTTGAGGTACTGGATAAGGTAGAGGTCATTGTGAGGACGTTGGATAGGACCAGATCATCATGAGATGGGGGTCACCAAGACCTTATTCATAAAATATATGTGATAGGGAGTTCTTAGTTTTCAGGATAGAAGAATAAGTTTCAGTCAGTGGGGAGTAGGTTTCATCCTTATTCAACTCATTTCACAAAAGTTAACAATTCTCAAACCCATGACAATGGGTCAAGTGTAATTTTTCTATTATAGAAGTTTTTTACATCATAAGTGATAGTGAACAACCTTTATCAGCAGTCAGTGAGCAGTTGGTGGCCCATTTTAGGCCCATCCTTTATAGTGGTTTCATTCGAGGTAGTTGTAGTAGTAGGTCATTTTGGATTTTGGACAGCTGATAGGGGAAGGGGAAATCAAAGGAAAACCTCAATATATCCCTCATCCTCAGGGACAGTGGGAAAAGTTTTGCTATGTAAGTGGTCTCCATCAAGTCCAAAGAGGTCGTTGAGCAGGACATGCTCAGATACATGCTTTATCACTGCCATCACTGGCCAACCCAAACATTATACAAGATATTATCTGCATACTTTCTACTTGGGTTTATGACTTGTTTGATTATAGGGATACATACTCTTTTGTGTCACCTACTTTAGTCTGTTATTTGGGACTTGAGGTGGAAAGGTTCCCAATGACTTTAGTGTTAACTACTCCAGTTGGAGGTCGAGCTAGTCTGTTTGGAGTGTTTAAAGACTGTGAATTGGTGCTCAGGAAGCACCGCTCTTGGGGGGATTTCCTATGTTTAAAAATACATCCATACGACATTATCCTTAGAGTGATGGATTGACTATAGTCAGTGAATGGTATTTTTGATTACTTTAGAAAATCCTTTATATTCTACGACACTGATGGGAACTAGGCACTGTTCATTGGTGAACGAGACCCTCAGATGGGTCGATGATGTGTTGAGTATCTATCTTCCTTGTTGGTCAGGCTAATGTTGAGGTTTTTATAGGTTCATCTGATAGTGTTTCCCAGGGTTGTTAAAGAGTACCCTAGTATATTTCCTAAAGAAGTTTTCATGCTACCCTCTTGATGAGAGATCGATTTTGGGATAGAGTTGCAAATAGGTATTTCTCTAATATCAATGTCTCCTTGTCGGATGGAGCCTTATGAGTTGCGAAAGATTCATATTTAGATTGATGGTATCTTGTAAAGAGGATTCATTTGAACTAGTGTGTTTCCTTAGAGATCTCCAGTTCTGTTTTCAAAGAAGGTATATGGTAGTCTATGGTTGTGCCTCAATTATCACTGTTTAAATCAGGTAGCAGTGAAGAACCACTACCCTCTCCCATGGATTAATGATTTATTCGATTAGTTAAAGGGATTTTGTTTGTTCTCAAAGATTTAATTACAGTATATATATCATCAAATGAAATTAAAGGATGAGGGTACCCCAAAGACTGCTTTTAGATATCTATATGGGATTTAGTAGTTCATTTTGATGTTATTTGGTGTGATGAATGTTTTAATTGTGTTCATGGGGTTTATGAATGCAGTGTTTCATTAGTTTCTATATTGGTTTTTTGTAGTATTTATCAATTATATCCTTGTGTTTTTATCATCATGGGAGATGAAAATCATATGCGGGCCATGTTAGGATTTTTTTGGTTTCATCAACTTTTCAGGAAGTTATCGAAGTGTGAGTTTTGGGATCATGAGGTATATTTATTAGGGAATATTGTATATCAGTGTGAAGTATTCATAGATCCTTTGAATATTGAGGTGGTGGTTTCTTGGGCATCCCTAAAGAATATTGCAGAGGTGTGGAGTTTCCTAGGTCTTGTTGGTTATTATAGGAGGTTCATACCCAACTTCTCCTAGATTGTAAATCCTATGAAAAAATTAACTATAAAGGATCAAGTGTTCATGTGAACTAACCATTTTTAGGCTACTTTTGAGTATTTAAAGAAAAATTTAGTCAATACTTTGGTTCTCCATCTGGAAAAGGAGGGCTCTGTGTTTGAGACTTATTGAGGCACTTGGAATCTTGGTTTGGGTTGCATGTTGATGTAGTAGTGGTAGGTTATCTCTTATGGATATCAATAGTTATGATATCATGAATGTGACTATGTCACTCATGATCTTGAGCTTGTTGTAGTAGTGTTTTCCTTGAATTTAGGGAAACACTATCTTATAAATGAACATTTTGTGGTTGTCGTAGATCAAAAAAACTGAAGTATGTCTTCACCCATTGTGAATTAAATTTATAATAGTGATGGTGGATAGAGTTCTTATAGGAATATGAATTTTAGATTTCCATTAAAACTAGTAAAGGGGATATTTTGGTTGATTCCTTGAGTAGGAAGTCATGTGGTGGTGTTGTTTGTGGGATTGGATACTTTTGGAGAGTGATGGAAGAGATAGTAGTGATGAACCTTGATATAGGAAAAGTTTATGGAAATGGTTGTCTTTATCAAATGATGTTTTAGTAGGTGTATTAATCCTAGATTGGGGATTTCGTGATATATTTTTGGCACAATCGTGTTGTTTTTAGTGATGCTTCTGAGGAATGGTCTGAGGATGGGCAGCATCAAGTGTAGTTTCAAGGGAAGTTTTTCATTACTTCAGTGATTCATGAGGTGGTTCTCCATGAGTTCCATATTTCAACCTTATCAATATATCCTTGTGTAATAAATATGTATCATGATTTAAGAGTCTAGTTTTGGTGTTCTAGTTGGAAGAAGAAAATTGTGAAATTTTTCTCCTAGTATTTGGTCTTCCAGAAGGTGAAGGTTGTTTACCATGTTCCTGGTGGTTTGCTTTAGCCACTTGATATTCCCCAATGGAAGTGGGGGGAAATTTATATGGACTTCACCACTATTTTTCCTAGATATCAAGGTGGTTGTGATGTTATATGGGTAATTATGGACCACTTGATGAATTCAACTCACTTCTTAGAGATCAAAGAGTCTAGCTCAATGGAGGTGTTTTCAAGGAAGTGGATGGAGGAGAGAGTGAGGCTTCAAGGGGTTTTGAAGATGATCATATTTGATCGTGATCCTAATTTTACCTTCAAGGTGTGGTGAGGTCTCTAGTATGATTTTGGATCTTATTTTTTCCTTAGCACTAATTTTTATCCATAGATGGATGGCCAGTCAGAGCAAACCATCCAGACTCTAGAGGACATGTTGTGTGCATGCATTTTGAAATTCGGTGGTTTTTGGGTGTGTCACATTCCCTTAGTTGATTTTTTTTTACAACAGCAATTATCACTCCACTATTGGCATGGATATATTTGAAGATCTATATGGTTGACCTTTCTAGTCTCAATTATGTTGGACTGAGGTTAGAGATTCATCTATTCTTGGGTCGAAATTAGTGAAGAGTATAACAGGGAAGGTACAGGTGATCTAAGAGTGAATGAAAGCAGTGTAGGATCATATGAAGCCCTATGTTGGTTATAAGAGGATACCACTATAGTTTAACATCATAAATCATGTGTTCTTAAATGTGTCTCCTCATCATGGTCAGTGAAAATTCGATCATGGGAGTAAGATTTCTCCCAGGTTCATTGAGACTTTTTAGATGTTATCTCGGGTTAGATTCATGGTGTATCAATTAATGTTTCCCCTATAGATGATCCAGATTCATGATGTATTTTATGTATCACATCTTTTCCAGTATCTTCATGATGATTCTCACATCATTGATCGGGGTGAGCTAGATGTTGAAGACAGTGAGACTTTTGAGGAATGGCCTGTTGAGATTCAGGACCATTAGGAGAAGGTATTTCACAGGCATGTTATACCTTTATTTCATGTCCTATGGAGACACTGTGGTTTGGAAGAGAACACTTGGGAGTGGGATTCATAGATGCATGCTCAATACCCTGATTTTTCCTAATGCCTTGTTTGTTTTCCCTTTTATTGAGATGATGTGTTTTGATCTTGTATTGATATATAAGTTTGTTTTCTTCCTTGTTTGGTGAAATTTTATGTTTTCATGATCTTTCCACATGTTTCTTTTGTTTTTGTTCCTATTTTAGCGAGAACCTTGAGAGGTATCTTATAGGGTGGTTGTTCAAACCCCTTTTTCTCTTCCTTTCGGGTTTTGTTTTAAATTTTCAAGTATGAGAACTATTTAAGAGGTGTCTTATATAAGGTCCTGGATTTCTAATGATATTCCCTTTATTTTTTCTCAAGTAAAGGAGTTGTTATGAGGGTTTTCATAGGTGTCCTAGAGGTTATAAAATATTTTATCCTTTTTTAGAGTCATTGCGCCATGGTTTTGGCCGTTTTGAAGCTTCTTGGAGGCTTGAGTGTGGGGTAAACCATTTTGGTCTTGGGTGCTCAAAATTTGGTCGTGGTGTCAGTCATTTGGAGTTAGAGTGCACTTTCGGGATTGAAACAGATTTTCTATCAATTTTTCAAGGAGTTTCATATTGAGATTACACCTATGATAAATGGGGATGATGAAAATATCTTGAAAGTCCATTTTGAGGAAGACAGGTTGGGCATGGTGCTCGACAATTACTACTGTCAGAAACGGGCAGCATGGAGCTCACCACACCATAGTGCTGGTTGTGGTTAGGGTAAAACAGCTTAGGTTTATACACCATTCCATAGTAGAGGCCATGGTGGTGGTCAAAATTATTTGGCATGGGATTTAAAGGCATGTGATCCATGGATTTCAAATTCCTTGAAAACTGGATCACGCTTTAAGCAGAGGCACCACAAGCGTTTTGGGAGTTCACCACATCATGGTTAAGGCCTTTGGGATTCCTCTATAAATAAAAGTCCTAAAATCACTTAGTTTAGATTTTGGATCCTTCTCTCGAACCCTAGCTGGTCCCTATGCCTCTTACCACCTTCTAGTCACACCCTGAATATTCTAAACCCCTTGGATTGATGGATCAAAGTCTTAGATCAAGGTATCTTTCTTCTTCCCCCTCCATCCTCATTTCCCCTATCTTTATTCTCTATAGAAATTTATTTTGATAGGATTATTTTATTTTAGGTTAAGTTTGTGAGCTATTGTTTATGGTGGTTGTTGTGTTTAGGTTTCGGTGGTTTTTCCTTTGGTTTTGGTAGTGTTTCCTTCAGCGGTGGTTGTTTTTTGATTGTTCATTCTTTCTTGGGGAATGTTGAACTTCTAATCGAGGTAGGGGGTCTGTTAATTTGCCTTTTATTTATGTTCAAGTTTGAATTTATCATGCTTTATATCCTTGTCTAAATGGGTGTGATTGACCTTAACAATGTAATAATTCGAAAAAGGAATCGCGTGTTGAATGACTATTCAATAATCGGGAAATTATAAAGAGAAGAATAATTGTTTCCTACTTTTGTTTAATTTATTCATTATAATTAAGCACATTCTATGGAATAATTTTGTTTTCATTAATTCAATAATGGAAATAGAACTTGAATCGCATGTCATAGATAAAATAGTTAATCTTCTTTAAATCTGTAAATTAAAATAACAATCATGTTATCACATGTGACAGTGTCATCTTCTTTTTCATATAATGAGAATTTTTTACAATTATATCAGTTAATGAATTAAAAAGATAATTATCACATGTTTAAGATAATTAATATTTTATTTGGATAATTAAATGAATTTTTGGGTTTTGATATTACTTGTGTTTTATGTTTTATGTTCCCTCTTGGTGTTTACTAAGATTGTGTGATATATGTTTGGAAGTGTTTTTTTGTTTGTTTAGCATAGTTAATTACTTGAAACTATAAAATAATAAATTTGAATAATGATAATTGATGGAAGAGGCACAATCAGTGTGATTACTACTCATCTTTGTTTGATTATTTGAAACAATACTTGAAATCATGTTTTTGGTTAGATATGGTTAGGTAATTCCCTTAGGTTACCTTGTGTGGGAAACCTATTATTAATGAATCAGTTAATTAAAGATGGAATTAAAATGGTTGTTTGATCAAGAATAAATGTTTGGGGTTGAATGAGCATGTTCCTTATTTTGGGAGGCTTGAATGCCTCAATATCATGGCTTTAGCTCTCCCTCCTGTGTGCAGAAAATACATTTGAAATGTATGTGTTCTCTATGGATTTAAAGACTTTTTTGTTCTTGCTAATGGATTTTTTTTGGTTGGGAACCTTGATGATTAATGGGATGGTGTCCTAGGTCTATTTTTTTGATGATTGATTTGATTAGTGATGGGATGGGAGCCCAAGCTATAGATATGATTGATGTTGATGATGGTGGGTTGGATTATATTATGTGAAATGGTGTGGGAAACCAGATAGACAATATGAATTTAGAGTGGGTCTTTCTCATCAGTATGTTTAATATTTCTTGATTCTTTCTTGATGCTTTCTTGATTCTTTCATTATGGCCATATGGTCAGATGATGTTTACTTGACCAATATCTAACAGTTTGATGTAGTTTGTTGCTATACACTGTGAGTTAATTTTTTAAGAGGTAACTTAGGCTGAGTCCTAGAGTACTTGGATGATTAATAAATAATAATTGAACTAATAAATGAATGGGGTTAGTTCATGATGTTAAAAAATGATGATGAATTACTTGAGAATATAATAAAGAGAATTAATAATGTCATTGGCACTTGTATTAAGAAGATCAAAATGTCAATCTTGGAAAATGTTAATGTGAATTAAATAATGGTTAGTTAATTAATTAATAATGAACTTCGTGTTTCTATGTTTTTGTGATATCTAGTCCTTAATAGTGATAGTCGGGGGTCTAGTGTGATGATAGTGGTAGATGAGTCTAAGGTTAGGTAGTTTACCTTAGTGTGGTTGTGCATGACATTATTCTATATTTTTCAGATTTCATACGTTTCCCCACCCATGTCAGTTGGGAAACTGAGACCCAAATATTTTGAGGGTGTTTTCTACAAAATCCAGGATAGTGATAGACCAAATAAATGACTTCTCTCTCTCCCTCTCTCTCCCTCTAGATGTATATGAGAAGGAATATCTCAGGATATGATGGCTTATGGTATAGGGTTCATTTCTACTAGGGTCATCATGGCTCACGGTTTACTATACATTTATGTGTGGTTTGTAATGGATTAAGGTAGAGAGAATACTTGTATCTGGATTTGGTGGATTCATCTTCCCATGGGTGTACATACATAGGTTTTTATGTATTGAGTTATAATACATTTACATAGGTTATAATGTATTCCAAGCATACACTTGGTTACTACTTGAATATGATAATGATGATGAGATGTATGGTTTCACAGGATGCATTAATGGTGAGGATATTATTGCACAAGGTGTGGGATGGCTTATGGGAGGGATAATCATAAGACGTAATCGTTGGGGAGTGAGAGCGAAAAACTGGTAGAAAAGTGGCAGCAAGGTACCTTCATTTATGTGTGTGTGTGTGCATGAACTTTTGATATAGAGCAGTTTACTTCTATGTGTTACTTAGTGAGAGAGTCATAGAGATGATGGGAAACTAGTATTACCTGTTTAGGTGATGAGTTAGTTTCATTTTTTTATTCAATGGGATTTAGTATGATTCTTTCAAATTTTTCACGAGAGGTTTTAGGTAGGTTCCTACTAAGTATATATGTTATGCTCACCCTACGTATATATAAACTTTTTTAGGTCATAAAGAACAGGTTAGTGATTGGGTTAGACATTACTTGCTCATAGGATTTTTTAGGAAGCTATCAGAAGTTGCTAGAGTTCATGGTCACTGCCTAGTTTTTCTTTTGGTACTTACAGTTTTTCTTTCAATTTATTTATAACATTGTATGTACTGGGATTTCTTCTAGTTTTTGCATGGTGTTGGTTGGAGATTTATCAATATTATCTCTTACTCCTTAAATTTATAGAGGGTAATGTCTCTCATGTGTGTGATTGATATACCCATGATTCTAGTCACTAGCCCATAGCCTATTAGAGGCAGGATACGGGGTTCATTGTCTCCATTTCTTATTTTTTAGCCCAAGTAAGGTACCTTTGGAGGGAGGGAGTTGTGACATCAATGAAATATAAGTGCATTTTTATAAAATTAAGTGTTTAAAAACATGTTTCAAATGGTAAAAACCAATAAAACAAGCTCAGGTCACCGTGAAATCTTAGAACAACAATCACCAGTTGATTTGTGACATATAGAAATGAACAATGCATCAATTTAACATGCAGTGTAGTTAGAATAACTTTGAAAATGGTTTTGAATTAAAAAGTAGTTAAAAACAATTGACATAATCAAGATCAAGAAAACAACCTCAGATTTTCATGAAATATTAGAATAATAATCTGAGGTTATTTGTGACATGTAGGAATGAAAGGGGTGTCAATTTGACATATAGAGTAGTTAGGATGATAGAAAAATGAAGTTTTAGATTCAAAAGTGATTAAAAACAAGTGATGCAGACAAAACTCAACAAACATCCTCGGATTATCATAAAATCCTAAGACAACAATCATTTATTAATTTTGACATATAGGAATGAAATTCACATTAATCTAATGTGTGATTTGGTCAGTATTTTTGAAAAGGCATGTTTAAATTAAAAATAAATTAAAAACAAATGATCTAGTCAAAACCAAATAAACAGACTGAAAATGTCTGGAAATCTTATGAAAATGATGGTAGATTAATTTGTGACATATAGAAATGGATAGAACATCAATTTGTTATATAGTTTGGTTGGAATGACCAGAAGTGTATTTTTATAAATTTAAGAGTTTAGAAACATGCATCAAATAATCAAAATCGATCAAGTGAGCTCAGATCATCATAAATCCTAGAAAAATATCATTGATTAATTTGTGACATGTATAAATGAACAACATGCTAGTCCGACGTGCAGTGTGATCAGAATGATGAAAAAATAGTTTTAGATTAGATAGTGATTAAAAATAAACAATATGGTCAAAATCGAGCAAACAATATCATACATTCATGAAATCATGGGACATTGATCACCAATTAATTTCAGACATTAAGGAATGAACAACATGTCAAACCAACATGTGTAGTGTTCAGGATGACCAAAAAAACAGTTTTAGATTAAAGTGGCTAAAAATAAGTGATATGATCAAAACCGAGAAAATGATCTTGGATTATCATGAAATCTTTAGGATAATGATCACTGATTGATTTGTGGAATGTAGAAACATGCGTGAAATGGTAAAAACTTATCAAATAAGTTTAAACCATCATGAAATTCTAGAATAATGATCACCAATTAATTTTTTACGTGTAGAAATGAACAACACATTAGTCCAACGTGTGGTGTGGTCAAAATAACTAAAAAATGGTTTTATACTAAAAATGATTAAAAAAACTTTGAACTGTGGTGGAATTGTAGAATAATGATTGCTAATTAATTTCAGGCGTTTATAAAGGAATGGTATGTTAATCTGACATGTGGTGTGGTCAAAATGACTAAAAAATAGTTTAAGATTAAAATGTGATTAAAAAGAAATGATATAGTCGAAATCAAAAAAAAAACCTCAAATTGTCATCAAACCATAGGAAAATTATCATTGATTAATTTGTGGCATATAGGAGTCGATATGGCATGTAATGTGGTCAGAATGGTTGAAAAAACAATTTTAAATTAAAAGGTTATTAAAAGAAAATGATGTGATCAAAACCAAACAAACAGACTCAGGTTTTTATGAACTCTTAAGACAATGATCACTGAATAATTTGTTACATGTATGAATGAACGACACATTAATCTAACATACAGTGTGGTCGGAATGGCTCAAAAGGTTGTTTTGGGTTAAAAATCCATTAAAACAAGTGATGCCATAAAAATTGAGCAAATGGCCTTGGATTATGTGAAATTGTATGTGAACAATCGTCAATCAATTTTTGACATGTAGCAATGAACAATATGTCAATTAGACATGTGATGTGTCGGAATGACCAAAAATGCTCTTTTAGATTAAAAAATGTTTAAAATCAAGTCGTGCATTCAAAACTAAACAAATGACCTTGAATTGTTGCGAAATAATATAGAAATAGTCATTGATTGATTTTTGAGATGTAGGATGAATGGAATGTCGATCCAATGTACGGTGTGGTTAAAATGATCGAAAATGTATTTTTATAGATTTAAGAGTTAAAAACGTGTGTCAAACAGTAAATACCTATGAAACAAGCATGGGTCATCATGGAATCCATGTACAATGATCATTGATTCATTTGTGACCTACATGAATGAATGGCATGTCAATCTGACATGTGTTGCAGTCAGAATGATAGAAAAAACATATTTAGATTAAAAGTGATAAAAAAACAAGTGATGTCATTAGAATAGAGAGAACGGCCTTGGATTTTCATGAAATTGTAAGATGATAATTATTAACTGGTTTGTGGAATTTAGAAATGAGTGACATGTCAATTCGATGTCTAGTGTAGTCAAAATGACTGAAAAGGTAGTTTTAAATTTAAAAGTAATTAAAAACAAGTTATATGAACAAAACCAAGAAATGATTGCTAATTAATTTGTGACATTGGGAATGAACATCACATTAATTTGATGTGTGGTGTAGTGGGAATGATCAAAAAAACAATTTTAGATTAAAAACAATTAATTTGATGAAACGAGTGTCTAAAAAGCATCACAACAATGCAATGAACACCACAACAAAAGAAACACAATGATCAAAAAAACAATACAATGACCATTGATTAATTTGTGTCATGTATAAACGAACAACACATCAATTCGATGTGCAATTTGGTTGAAATATTCGAAAACATAATTCTAAATTGATAATTGATTAAAAACAAGCAATACAATAAAAAAAGCAAATGACCTTCGATTGTTGGGAAATTTCAGGACTGTAAAGACCCGTAAATTTCAAGGAAATTTTTTTCTTAATTTTTTTTGGAATTTTACAAGAACGCAGTTTCTGACGGCACCTGATTCCGGGACCCGGTGTGCCCGGAATCATTTTCCGAAGTTTGGCTTGGGTACGTTCAGTGAACGGACGAGCGGGATTTTCTAACTTTTGAACCGGTGCCCGGAATCGAATTCCGAGGGCACCGATGAAATCGCAGCGCCGGTATTTGCTTAGAAACGCCTCTTCCAGAGTTGCGTTTTCTCGGGTGTGGTTTTTAATTTTTGGGCTTAAAGTTAAGAAATAAAATAAATTGTTCGACAAACTTTATTTTATTTCACTTGAAGCCACTTGAAATCCACTTAAACTGAGTTGAAACGGATAGGGTACTATCCAAAAATATCCTACCCTCTTGGTAGGATATTTGTGAGGTGGGTCCCGCACGATCCCCACTGTTTCTTTTCCGCTAAGTAACGCACCCGCGAAAACCCGTCATTATGAAGTCAACTGGCGTGTTTTCTTAATTTCTTAACGCACCATTTAATTGGGCGGTTTTATTCGTGAATTAAATGGGCATTTTCTTTCGTTGAATTAATTCTACGAATTAATGGGTCGTTACTTACCTCTTTTTCGTTTGTTGGTGTAATAATAAAATAAGACCAACACGACATTTGGAGGATTACACGTTGAGAGGCTTTGACAGAATTCTTGAGCCTTCATCCTCCTTCGCGAAGAACGCGAAGAACGTCGTCACCCTCGGAGTTTGACGACGCTTCATCCGAGACGTTCTTCCCCGCAACGATCTCTGATCACCAACTGCTTGAGGTAAGAGATCTCGGGTTTCTTTTTAAACTTCCTTTGTGGTTTTTGACTCAAGAAGGATTTAATTATTATTAATTAAATCTTTTTGTTCTTGAACCTTGGAGTTCGTCGAAGCGACACCCTTCCGCGACGACGCGACGTCGGATACCGCGACGACGCGACGATCCCCAATTCCGCGAAGGACCAGCGGGCGACGACTTGACGAGGTAGGGGTTGTTGTGAATAATTATTTTATATTCCCGTGAACGTTTCTTAAAAATTAAAGAACCGGATTCATATGAACAATTTTATTTTATTAAAATTGTTGGTTCATGTGTTGAATATTTCTCTCGTTGTTTTTATCTAACGCGGAGGGTGCGGGCCAAACGAACACGGCCCGACAACCCTCCGTCGTTCTTCGTGGTTGTGCGGATTTGGCGGGCGACGGAAAAACGTGACGCAAGGGCGTTTTGATGATCCCGCAGTGAAGAATGGAACCCGGGAGGAACAATGGCGCAGACGGGAAGGAAAACAGACCACCGGAGCAACTCCGGTGGCCCGCGGAAGCTGCCGACGGCGCCGGGGGCCGGAGGCAGCGGCGGCCAGCGGACCCGCGGCCGCGCAGGTCCAGCTCACCCGCACGGGACGTGGCAGAAGCCGCGTCCGCTTGACAGCGCGGCCCTTCGAGGGCCGCGACACCTCCAAACCGCGGGGGCAGCGCCCCGCGGCACCCGAGCCGCTCGGCCGCTCGGCCGAGCCGAGCCAGGCCGGTCCGACCGGCCGGGCCGCGCCCTGGCCAGGCCGGACCGGGTCGGGTCGAACCGGTTCAGGTCGACCCAGTTCGGCCGACCCAACGGGGGGGGTCGGGCCGGGTCGGCCCGGGCCCGGACCCCCCGTCTTCGGACCGTTTTCGGTCTTTTGCCCGTAACTTGAGCTACGGGCCTCCGAACGACGCGCTGTCAACGGAAACGCGATCCTTGGATCGAGACGGTCGTTTCGTTATATTGCACTCAAGGTTTCGGATTACTTTGAGTTCGACCGGGTTGGTTCGTACACGAAACCAACCGGACCCTCGGAGCGGAAACACTCATATCTTGAGCTACGGACGTCCGATTGACATGCCGTCAGCTTTGGTGGATTCCTCTAAGTGAGACGGATCTTTTGGCTCACTCTGCCCGAGGTTTGGATGCAGGTGCAGTACGGTCGGGTTGGTTTTGCCTTAAAAACCAACCAGGCCCCTAGGACGAAAAAGCCAATAACTCTCATACCGGGCGTCCGATTGACGCGCCGTCTACGACGTTGAGTTCCTGTTGACGATATGGAACTTTTGGATACATCAACTTCGGACTTTGTGTCAGTTGATGTATCAGCCTCTCGGCTCGTGGAGCGGACCCTCCCGAACGAGCTTGTTGTGTGCGGGAACCCTAGTGCTGGCTGCGACTGCTACTTCGACAGCGACGACTGTGCAGAGATCCTCAGTGGACTGCGACGACGACTGTGCAGAGATCCTCAGTGGACTGCGACGACGACTGTGCAGAGATCCTCAGTGGACTGCGACGACTACAGCACTCAGCGATCCCTTGTGGGTCAGTGCTACAGGTCCTATGTGGGCCCGATCCTGTGTGGTTCTTTGCGGGGGTTAGTACCTTTCGATCCTTTGTGGGTCTGACGACTTAGACGGATCAGTGATCATATTTATCGTCATACAAGAAGTATACCTGTGTGAGTTGAATCTTGTGTTACTCTCCTTTGTGGATTGTGTTGAACTATCATGTGTGGATTTACTCTTTACTCTCCTTTGTGGATTGTGTTGTGCTATCCTGTGTGGGTATACGTTTTTATTTCTTGTGTGGACTGGGTTGTGCTTGGGCTCGGATGTTGGAGCCAAACGGGAATTGATGACTTAGGTATATGTATGGGCATATACCTAAGCTGTGTCGGATGTTACTTCGTGATTGTATCTTTCCTTTTTGGATTATCCTTTGTGGATTCTGGGAGACCTTCGGGGGTCTCGGGGTCCCTACTGAGTAGCTTATACTCACCCCTGCACGGGCTATGCCCGCACTTCGTTGTGTTGGTTGCAGACGACGGACAACACTGATCATGGTGGAGGCTTGCGGAGCAGGACGGTACCTGGAGGTGGACCACTGGGCGGGACGTACTCGGAGTGGACGGCTGGACCGAGGAGCTGTGGAGGCTATCTGCACCCACCCTTCAGGTGGGACCTTCAGAGGACGGCTCGACGCTGCGGCTTTTCTTTTCAGTTGCTGTTTTTCCCTTTCAGTTGTACTTTATAGTTGGGCTTGTATTTCCGGCCCTTTTTACTTTCAGCACAGCTTGTTACAGTTTTTACTTAGTGTTTACTTTTCCGCTTGCTTACTCTGTGGTGCTTGTTTACTTTTCAAAGGAAATGACTTCCCTTTTGTTGGGATTTACGCCTTGGTGCTAGTCGCCAGCCCCTGGCCTATGGAAGGCGGACTTGGGGTAGTCACGGCACGGGCCCCGAGGACGGGTCGTGACAAATTGGTATCAGAGGCGGTCGGTTCTACCGCAGACTCTGATCTTTCTTCTATGTGGAGCAATAGTGTTTAGCGTATTGAGTATGGTTATCAGTCCAGGGAGTCCAGTGTTGGTGCGGTGGCCGACGTATCCGTACACCAGGACCCTGCCTTTTGATTTCCGACTTAATGCACGAAAACATTGATTGCATGTGTGTTTTCAAGTTTTCTTCGTGATTACTTGTGTCAGCTCACCAGGTATACTGTTCTGACCGTGGCGCACTTGTTTCCTTTTCAGGATGGCCCCACGACGGCAGCCAGCTAGGGTTCCGAGAGTAGAGCGCGACGACAGCCCGCCGAGCGACGAGGCCTCGGTACAGGGCCCGTTGACAGCAGAGGCACCGACGGTACCTTTACCCGCTGAGCCCCCGATGCTTCCAGCACCGACCGCTGACGATGCACATCGCCTCGGAGCTCTGCACGAGTTCCATCGCCAGCGACCACCCAGGTTTCGTGGGGAGACGGACCCCCAGGCGTCCGAGGACTGGCTGGAGGTGGTCGTTCGAGTTTTCAGGCTAGTGAGGACACCAGCAGACCTCATGGTGATCCTCGCGGCGAGCCTACTGCACGCAGCAGCGGGCCGATGGTGGAGCTTGATGCTCCAGGTGCACGATGAGGCCTCTCTCATCTGGACGGACTTCGAGAGCCTTTTCCGCTCAGAGTTCGTCCCGGCCACCCTCCGTGCGGTGCGCATTCAGGAGCTTCTTCAGCTGCGGCAGGGCAGCTTGACGGTCGCCCAGTACACGGCGAGGTTTACTGATCTTTCTCGCTACTCGACCGACATGGTACGGGACCCCTTCTTCCGGGCCCGGACCTTTGAGCAGGGTTTGAGACACGAGATCAGGGCATCGCTAATCTCCCTCATCATCCCGACCCAGGCAGGAGTACTGGAGCGAGCCCTTCTGATCGAGAGCTTTCTGGCTGAGTCCACAGCGAGACCTACCGCATGGCGGCAGGTAGCGGAGTCTTCGGCAGCAGGTAGCCGACGGATGACTCAGGATTCCAGGCAGACCAGACCCTCTCGTAGACGACCTCAGGACACTGGCTCAGTAGTGCGGGGCACACAACACGGAGCCAGTCTTCCAAGAGGCAGGCAGTGCTACGCGTGCGGCGGGCAGGGCCACATGGCTCGTGACTACCCGACCCTCCGTACCGAGGAGCAGCAGACGGTGGAGGGGCCACCTAGGCAGAGGCAGAGGGTCGATCGTGGCGGTCCGCAGGGAGGAGGCGGACGAGGCAGAGGAGCTTTCCGAGCAGCAGGTGGTGGGCGACGCTTTGAGGCTCTGCCACCACCACCACCAGGAGGCCCGCCCCGACCACAAGGAGCTGGCGGGCAGAGACAGGCACAGCTCCAGGCAGCGGAGGCCTACGACCACGGCGCGCCAGAGATGATTCGAGGTACGATCTGTGTCTATTCAACCCTTGCTGCAGTTCTTATAGACACGGGAGCGAGTCACTCTTTCATAGCCGCTACCCATGTTCGGAGCTCGGAGATTCCGACAGAGCCGTTGGCTCGATCCTTACGGCTAGAGACCCCTACGGGAGCAGACTCGACGATTACGCACTGGTTCCGGCAGTGTGAGCTTACTCTAGGAGGCGAGAGCTTCGGCTGGGATCTTATTGTAGCGGCGTCGAGGCCTTACGACGTCATCTTGGGCATGGATTGGTTATCCACAGTCCATGCTCAGATTGACTGTTTTAGACGCAAGGTGCGATGTGTGCGCACCGACGGGAGTAGGTTCACCTTCACCGGTGAGAAGGGGCCTTTGCAGCATAGGATGAACTCTCGCAGAGGAGGGGACGGCCCATCACTCATCAGTTGGCTAGCCTCATCCTTGGAGCAGTTGACGTGTGGAGTCCTAGTTTTCCTGCAGTGGTGGATTAGTACGCAGACGTCTTTCCCGATGACATTCCAGGGCTACCTCCTCGCAGAGAGGTATACTTTTACATTGACCTGTACCCCGAGACAGCCCCGATATCCACTCCATCATATCGGATGGCCCCCGCCGAGCTTCGAGAGCTACGGGTACAGTTGGAGGACTTGCAGGGCAAGGGGTTCATCCGACCCAGTGTTTCACCCTGGGCTTCCCGATTTTGTTCGCCAAGAAGGCGGACAGGAGCTTGCGACTGTGTGTCGACTATCGTCGCCTGAACCAGGTGACAGTGAGGAACAAGTATCCGCTACCGAGGATTGATGACCTATTCGATCAGCTCAAGCGGTGGTTCTCGAAGACAGACCTCAGGTCAGGCTATCATCAGCTCAGAGTTCGAGACGAGGATGTGCAGAAGACGGCCTTCAGGTGTCGGTATGGCCACTATGAGTTCTTGGTTATGCCATTCGGCGTAACCAATGCTCCAGCAGTGTTCATGAGCCTCATGAACAGGATCTTCCAGCCATACCTCAATCGATTTGTCGTGGTCTTCATCGACGACATTTTGGTGTACTCGACCACGGAGGAGGAGCACGCCTACCACTTGCGGGTTGTACTAGACACACTCCGAGAGCACCAGCTTTATGGAAAGCTCTCGAAGTGCCAGTTCTGGTTACGTGAGGTCCACTTCTTGGGGCACGTCATTTCTGAGGCGGGAGTTGCAGTGGATCCCGCGAAGATCGAGGCAGTGCTAGCTTGGGAGCCACCCAGGAGCGTGACGGAGGTGCGGAGTTTCTTGGGTCTAGACGGATACTATCAGAGATTTGTGCCGGACTTCTCTAGAGTTGCGGCGCCACTCTCAGCTTTGACGAAGAATGGGAAACCCTTTGTGTGGTCAGACAGATGTCAGCAGAGCTTTCAGGAGCTGAGACAGAGATTGACCAGCGCACCTATCTTGAGGTTGCCTGAGGAGGGAGTTGGATACGTAGTCTACTGCGATGCATCAGGGACCGGACTCGGATGTGTCCTGATGCAGGAGCGGGCCGTGATTGCCTATGGATCACGTCAGTTGAGGCTGCATGAGCAGAACTACGCTACCCATGACCTGGAGTTAGCAGCAGTGGTCTTCGCACTAAAGACTTGGCGGCACTATCTGATGGGTGAGCGCTTTACAGTCTTTTCTGACCACCAGTGTCTCAGGTACATCTTCTCTCAGAAGGACCTGAACCTGAGACAGCGGCGATGGCTCGAGTTCCTCCAGGACTATGACTTTGAGATAGTCTATACTCCTGGGAAGGGGAACGTAGTAGCTGATGCCCTCAGCAGGAGGACGGGCATTCAACTACTTGAGGAGGCGACAGAGCAGCTAGCTGCTTTGCAGATATCCTTCATGGATAGAGATGGAGCAGCCTTCCTTCAGTCTCTCACAGTCACCCCTCCACTACTGCAGCGGGTCAGAGAGGCACAACGTGGGGACACCGAATGTGAGACGCGGCGTGCACAGATATCCTCGGGACAGTCACCTGATGGTTTCTCCCTTAGAGCAGAGCATGACGTCCTTTTCAGAGGACGTACCTTGGTACCAGTCGCTTTACGAGAGGAGGTGCTGAGAGAGTTTCACACTTCTCCTCTGGCGGTACATCCTGGAGTGGCGAAGATATACCAGGACCTCAGACGACAGCACTGGTGGCCTGGCATGAAGAAGGATGTGGCAGAGTTCGTTTCTCGATGCCTCACCTGCCAGCAGGTGAAGGCAGAGCATCAGGTACCAGAAGGCTTGGTATAGCCCTTGGAGGTCCCGGAGTGGAAGTGGGACGGCATATCTATGGACTTCGTGACTAGACTTCCACGCACTTCCAGAGATCACGACTCCATTTGGGTGATTGTTGACCGACTCACCAAGTCGGCACACTTCTTACCCATCCGAGAGCAGGGCTTAGTGGAGAGCTTGGGGCGTCTCTACGTTCAGGAGATTGTACGGCTTCACGGTGTGCCATCGTCTATCATCTCCGATCGGGACGCTCGTTTTACTTCCTGGCTTTGGAAGGGGTTACAGGAGGCGTTCGGGACGCGGCTACGTCTGAGCACCGCCTTTCACCCTCAGACGGATGGTCAGACGGAGAGGACCATTCAGACTCTCGAGGACATGCTCCGCGCATGTGTCCTCGACTTTGGTCGCAGCTGGGAGGACCACCTACCCTTGGTGGAGTTCGCGTACAACAACAGATACCACTCCACCATCGGGATGGCACCATACGAGGCATTGTACGGAAGACCTTGCAGATCTCCTTTGTGCTGGACAGACCCTGGGGAGTCAGCACTCGTGGGACCAGAGATGGTCCGGACCACGACAGAGAAGGTCCAGGTCATCCAGGAGCGGATGAGGACAGCTCAAAGCCGGCAGAAGTCTTATGCTGACAGGAGGCGGAGGCCACTAGAGTTCGAGGATGGCGACCACGTCTTCTTGCATGTCTCACCTCGACGTGGATTACGGAGATTTGGTCGAGCCGGCAAGTTGTCTTCACGCTTCATCGGACCTTTCCAGGTCCTCAGCAGGATTGGCGAGGTGCATTATCGTCTGGCTCTACCACCTCAGTTGCACCGGGTGCACGACGTCTTCCACGTATCTCAGCTGAGGAGAGACGTGCACGACCCGACACACATCATTGACCATGGGGAGCTAGACGTGGATGATGGAGCGACTTTTGCGGAGGTCCCAGTGGAGATTGAGGATCGACAGGAGCGGGTCCTACGTGGATGATCGATTCCTCTAGTGCGCATCAGATGGCAGCACGGGAACCTCCAGGAGAGCACATGGGAGCGGGAGGCTCAGATGCGTGCTCAGTACCCACATTTGTTTCCCTAGTTTATGATGTATCTTTACGGGGACGTAAAGCCCTGAGGTGGGAGTAATGTAAAGACCCGTAAATTTCAAGGAATTTTTTTTCTTAATTTTCTTTGGAATTTTACAAGAACGCAGTTTCTGACGGCACCTGATTCCGAGGCCCGGTGTGCCTGGAATCATTTTCCGAAGTTTGGCTTGGGTACCTTCAGTGAACAGACGAGCAAGATTTTCTAACTTTTGAACCGGTGCCCGGAATTGAATTCCGAGGGCATCGATGAAATCGCAGCGCCGGTATTTTCTTAGAAACGCCTCTTCCGGAGTTGCGTTTTCTCAGGTGTGGTTTTTAATTTTTGGGCTTAAAGTTAAGAAATAAAATAAATTGTTCGACAAACTTTATTTTATTTCACTTGAATCCACTTGAAAGCCACTTAAACTGAGTTGAAACGGATAGGGTACTATCCAAAAATATCCTACCCTCTTGGTAGGATATTTGTGAGGTGGGGCCCGCACGTGCCCCGCCGTTTCTTTTCCGCTAAGTAACGCACCCGCGAAAACCCGTCATTATGAAGTCAACTGACGCGTTTTCTTAATTTCTTAACGCACCATTTAATTGGGCGGTTTTATTCGTGAATTAAATGGGCAGTTTCTTTCGTTTAATTAATTCTACGAATTAATGGGTCGTTACTTACCTCTTTTTCG